>JADLZK010006133.1:0-646779 GCA_015847255.1 Hyparrhenia diplandra | reverse complement strand
GATGAGTGATACCTGCATGCTGCTCATGCTGGCACACTTGAGTGCCCATATTCTCTCACCGTACTTGACAGCTCCGGCAACAAACACCAAAATACTAGCTGGGATCAAAAGCCCGGCTCCTGCAATGTTTTTGTAGAGGAGATATGTAACCCCAATGGCCTGTACACCGAGGCTGAGCAGAGCTCATTGTCCTCCAAGGCGTAGGGCAGTGATGGTGTCTTGGCCACCAAGGTGCAGCAGGAGGAATGGTGCCCAGAACGCCACAACAAGATGTTGCCAAGCTGCCGAGACATTAGGCTTAACGAAGCCATGTGGCCCAGGGTGTAAGTTGCTGTGAATCAGCCAGCAGGTATACAAGCCAGACGAGGATCCTGAGGCCGAAAGAGGCGTTGCGCCGGCGGATGCCCCCGAAGGGATGAAGCAAAACCTGCATAGTGAAGCTGAGGAGCACCAGAATATGGATCCCCATTCATTCCACAGATGCACCAAAGGCAACATCTGATCGATCTGGCTCCCAGTGATTAGCTGCATACAGGAAAAAGAACAGGGCCATATATATAAGTGACTATATATGAACCTCGGAAATTAGTGCAGAGAACATACGAGCGAAAAATTAACGGATACGACATAAGAAGAGAAAAACGTTGCATGCATCAAGTTGTTATTGAGCTTACATATTTCTTGTAGGATTAATTGGCGCCACGAATTGCAGCCAGCACAGGCCAGAACGAAAGCAACTTATTATTAGGAGGGGCGAGAGGCTAGGTGGAGACTTCTTAAGGCCTCGACATCCATGGAGGGGCGAGAGGCTAGGTGGAGACTTCTTAAGGCCTCGACATCCATGAACCACGCGTGATTAAATATATTTTTTTTTTCGAACGGCAAAAGCTTTGCCGCGATTTCAATTAGACGAATAAAGAAAAAAAAAAGGTAAATGCCCCGCCCAGTTTTTGAGGTGGAAACGGGCGAAAACCACACAACTGGGGAGAGCAACTCTCATCCCACACCACTCAACTCGCGCCAAGCCTCGGTCGGATTGGGTCATCGACATGAGCAACCACTTCGCACCACTAAAAACTCGGTCGGATTGGGTCATCGACACGAGCCTCTACTCCACTCCACCCCACTAGAGCTCACCAAAAAGCAAACAAGCAACTAAAGACTAACCAAAGAAACAAAAAGACGACTAAAAAACAAAGTACGCCTACTCCACCATTGCCACCAACCGCGCAACAAAAACAACGAGAACGACGAACCAGCCCTGCCCGAGACACCCCAATCCGACAGAACTAGATCCACAGTGATTAAATATACATAATATTGTTTCATACAACGAGATGGACCAAGGCGCAATCCACTCATGATGAAAGACGCCGTACCCACTTCGAAAAACAAAGCATCACTTTACCTTTTATGACTGCTCAAAGCTGCAAAAAAGCTGTGTCGGCGGAGACTTGTTGAATGAAAGCTTTTAAGAGACAAATTAAAAGAGAATAATTATTAAGCGTCCCAATCTCCAATGCAAGCAACTAATTAAATGGCTAATCTAAGTACTGAAATCGTCAAATCTCGAAGAGTAAGTTCGCTCCCGCCATGTGAAGGTTTTGCTCCAAGTGCAGGGTGTCTTAGCAAGCGGCAGTGCGAGCGCAAGCGCTTCCATGCAGCTCCACGGGGCAGAACTAGATGCTCCAGGGTGGGTCAGCTAGGACCAAAACTAAAAATGAAAATTAAGTGACCATTGATTAATTTCCATCATTTGTGCGACCCTAATGCAAAATATTGTGCAACAAGCGAGGATGGACGCACATGCTCACCTGCCCCCTTAGCCGGTAGACCCAAGAGACTGTCCATCACCTTATGGCTCATTGTAGATACACCAGGCGGGTTTGGGACAATATCGCTACCTGGACGGCTCAACCGCAGATGAGACCATCCTCCTGGACCCCTAGTGAAACGATATCAGACTGGTGGAGAGAGCGAGCTTCGACCCATGGTCTCCCCAAAAAAAGCCTTGCGTCCGCTAATAATTCTAGTATCTTGGGAAATCTGGAAAGAGAGGAACTCCAGAATCTTCGACCACAAGGAAACGTCGGCTACTTCACTCATTTGCAAAATCAAGGAGGAAGCAAGAACTTGGTGTCTTGCGGGGGCAAAGTGTATCTCTAGTTTCATAGATGTCGTACAGCTTTAGGCTTTCCTTTTTCCTTACGTGTGCGGTTATTTGTTGTTAGGCTCTTTTTTACACTTTCTTCTATATCAATGAAATAAGCATACATAGTGCTTGTTCATTTAAAAAAAAAAAGTGTCACCACCCTTATGCTAGATGCGTGTCCGAGAAAAGTTATGCACCCTTTCAAGTTCGGCTCTAACTCCACCATGCCACGGTGGCATGAGAAATCTCTAACTTCCTATAGGTGTCCATCAACGTTTGAGAGTAGCAGCAGTCATTACAGCTGGTTACCAACTTTAGTGCCCACCCCGTCAGCTTAGAGATACCACGAAACTCTAGCCCTAAGGGCAGCTGCAGCTGGTCTATTTCACTACCTCCGTTCACGAATACTTATTGTTAGGACAAGAGATAATTTGCATTAACTTTCTTGTCCTAATAACGACAAGTATTTACGACCAAATTCAGAGTATATAAGGAGGATTCTATTTGGTCGACATGGAGGAGAGAGGGAGAGAACCAGCCTTGCTGGGCAAGACTCCGCAAGTGCCGGTTTCGCACAGGTTTCTGACGGCTTGGTGTGGGACCCCACAGGTGCAAATGCTTTCTCTCTCCCCCTCTCCGACTTTCTCTCATCTCTCGTTCAGTCATGTTGAAGAATTTGCCCATAGCTTTTGAGCTCAATCGCAGCGAGCTCCAAGGCCTACGAGATGGAGTGCAACCTCGGTCCGGTAGCCGGAGCACAGCAGCTTGATGAGAACGGCGAGGCGGATCGGGCGCCATGGCTCGCGGTAGTAGCTGCTTTTGTGAGGGTGGAGAACCATGGGTGCTACATCCCGATGAGGTCGAGGAGCAGAAATAGCTGAGCCCATGGTGGCATCGCTGCGTGATCCTCGCTAGAATCAAAATGCCCTTATTGGACTGCCTCTTAGTTTTATGAGGTACTCCCTCCGTCCCCAATATGTGTGTCATTGGACACACATCACCGCTACCAAGGCAATACACAAATGACCCTGATACCCCTATGGTGTAATGATTTGGCACTGTAGACATTTGGATTGACATGTATAAATGCAACGTCCAATGACCATTCACAAAGTCATGTTTTATTCTGCTGTTGGAAGGCCTAGGTTTGATGATGAAGGGAGATGCTATTTTAATGGGATTGTAGGCCTCGGCCTTTTGTGCGTGAGGTACTGGTCATTCTCTACATAGTACTTGCAATCCATTTTAAGATATTTTGTTGAATAATCTTTTTAATTGTAGGAACCAGCCAAAAGAAAAAGTGGCAACAGACCGAGGGGCACACCCTATCACAAAGACCATGAAGGTTGATAGACAAACTATGAGATCTTATATGATCACAAAACTAATACCAGCTATACAAGCTTGTTGGCCTACAGAATCGTCTATTAATTAACAACTTTACTCCATAATAAGTCACATGATCAGTGGATCCATCCAACATATTCAAAATCAGCTATTTTGGTTCAGTTATATATACTGTTATAGTAAGAACTGACTTTCATGTCAACCTACAGTTCCCTCTGTACTAAGAATAAGGCATCACTACTTTAATATAATCAAATTTCTAGATAACCAGAAGTAGGATGCATGAATGTAACAAAAGGGGAAACAAACCATTCCATTTTACTTTCATGCAGTAAAGAAGGATGTACAGGACTCAGATAACCAAAAAAAAAAAAAAGTATGATGCATAAAATGGACAATTGCATCTGTTGCGTCGGATCTCATCAGGGTAAGCAAGGGGAAGAAAAATAACAACGTCCCTTCACACCTCCGTCCGTCCCGTCGGTCTGCCCGCTAGGCGCTAGTGCCGACAGCCCGCCACTCCTCCGCTTCGCCCAATAGGCGGCCACCGGCGGGCTTGCCACCCCATCCACTACAGCCGCCGCTTGGGCGCGGGCGCTGCGCCGGTGGTGCTTATGATTGACATGCACACAGAGATGACATCCGACGCAACATAGTTCGAGTAACCATCCATGGAAGCAAGATGAGGAGCCTTACCAGAAAATGGAAACGGCCGCAGTCCCGACGGATCTCCGAAGCCTCGGGCGGCGCCGCGCAGTAGCAATGCGCGCTCCCCGGATCTCTCTGCTCCGTGGCCCGGCGCTACATCAAGTTGGCGGAGGGAGTCGCCGAGGGCTGCTGCGATGCCGCTTGTGGATCCGCGGAAGGGGCGGCAGCCGAGGAGGTTGGGATGAGGCCGGGCGGCGGCGTGATTGGGGATGAGGCGGCGATTTTCTTTCTCCCGTGGTGTGGTGTTTGACGAGGGGAGTACTCGCCGCGCACCTAGCTAGGGTCATCCAGCTCTGAATAATTAATAAAAAAAAGGGTCGCCCTGCTCTCAGCCGCCGGCCCGCGACGCCTCGCACCGCCGGCTTCGTTCGGTGAGGGAGAAGATTTGGGCGCTGGTTTGCAATTTGAAGGAGGATGAGGGTGAGAGAAGGGAATTGCTATGTTTCAAAACATAAGTTGATTTCAACCAACGATCTTAGACGTCCGATGAAGATCCAACGGATGACTTTTTTTTCTTTCTCTTTCCAAACAATCAAAATCAATAACAATCACAATTTACTTGTACAGAGTCGTTGGTGGCAAACTTTTTGGCTGCCTGAAGTTTTCTCGAGATTTCAGGCACCTGAAATCTAGACAATATGATATGAAATAAAAATATGCAGGATCCACAAAAGCTTAGTAGATAATGTTAAAAGATAGGATTTTTAGGGTTTTTTTTTTGTGCTGTACGTGGAGAAGGAATTAGATAGCTACATAACTAACATGACCGGAGCTGCTCTAAAAATAGCTTGTCGTTAATGCTCTACCTAAAGTTCCCATAGGCCTCGCATGTCAGCAATATTTTACTCGCCACCTTCCTTTCCCAACAGCCAACTACTTCCTCCATATATAACTGTAGTTTAGAATATGAATTCAACGATATAAATTTATGCCAAATAAACCTTTCATTACTGTAGAATCTCTACTCAAACACAGAATTTAGACAATCAAACTATATCTTATATTTCTATATCAAATAAACACAGAGGTCACGCCCCCTGTCGACCTCTGGTTCGGCAGGTTGAGATGGCCTAGGTTTAACTTTAGCCGACCTTTTTACCCGCCATGGCGCCGATAATCCAACCACGGGCAAAGATTCAATACGAAGTAATTCGTACGCCTGACTGACCCTAGCGTAAACCTTATCCTGGAGAGAGGGGAGAAAAGTGCACTGACTCAATTAGGGAGAGAAGAAATGCTACTCTTTGGGCAAGTAGTTTACAGGTAAGTCTATTATTTTCTATATGAATCACATGTCCATATCTATTTAACAAATGACTTTCAAAAAAGAAGCAAGGATTCGTTTCATCAGATCAGCGAAAAAAGGTAAGAGGAATAATTCTTTTACTAAATATTCAGTAATGTGTTCTCAAAAAGTTTAACATGATATATATAATCTAAAAGTTTTGAAGAAAAAGATGAGAATAAAACTAAGAAAGGGAGAACAAGCTCTATCCTTTATCCACACATCATCTCGTTGCAGCACACGCTCGTACCTGCACACCTGGGTCAAAAAAGCAAAAGCTGAGCCTAAGGGCCTATTTGTTTCCGTGGCCGCGGGTCGCGCGTTGCCCAAAATCGCGATGGAGAGAAGCCGCCGGATTCCGTCGCTTCACGGATAAGCGGCGTTCCAGTTCATTTCGCCGCTTCATTTGGTTGCGGCGTTGAGCAAACGCGCCCACCACGCGGCGTTTGGCGGGATTATCCGCGTTGGGCCACCACGAACGCGAGATGAGCGGAAACAAACAGGCCCCAACTCCACACGGTTTTTTATGCGAACCCATTTGCATCGAGCCACGTGCTTGACCTGTACTCCCACGTCAAAAGCCAAAAGTTGACCAGTCCACTCGGTCTTTTATGCCAAAAGTTGACCAGTCCACGTCGATAGTGGAACGTGGCCCAGGCCCGGCCCTGGTGGGCCGCATATCCTGGTCGTCTATGCAGTCTCGAACATGGGTCTTGCTGGGCCCTCTTTAATATACTATTTTGTTTTATTACTCTCTTTGTTTCATTTTACTTGTCATAAGAAATAAGAAGATGTGGGAAAATAGTTGTCAGTTGTAATAGCGATCGAAACCCTGCGTTCCCCTTCCTCAACGGAAAAATTGCTAGGCACATCCAAATCAAATTTTAATTTGCAAAACGCCCAAAGGCAACATGCCTGTTTTCCTTTTTCCAATCTAACATTGTTTTCAATGGCGCCACACAAATAACAAAAGACAACTGAACGGCCGGACATGGAAGCCATAGCTTCGACCTCCTGTCGATAGATATGTCATTGCCACCATCGGCTCGCACACAGCTGTACAGCTTTATTACTTGGGAGAGCAAATTGCTTGGCCATTTTTAAATGGGATTATTATTAGTACTAGTAGACGCGAAGCAATTTGTGTAATATATAACATCATTTTGCAGCAAGGTTATCACTTATTAGTACCCTGAACTATATCCTAGAATCTTAATCAAAATCAATATTACAGCCTTCCAGTCAACCCCAAATTTACAAAATTCGTGAAAGTTGGATGAAATTTTGAACCTTTAGTCCTATGAGAAGCAGGAAAAAAAAAAAAATTCTACCAAGAATCCCAATCCTAACAACCTTGGTTTGCAGTATATGCATTTAGAGAAGTCAGGAGATTATTTCGAAAACAGGAAACAAAAACCCCAACTTTTACATTTCATATAGAACTCCAAAGTTTTTAAGTCAGAACCCAACATCATTGAACGCCATTTTACACATCAAAATTATAATCCATGGACATTAAAAAGTACCAGGCCACAGATTTGTCTCATTTAGGAAGCGCAAGGCAATATAGATGCACATAACAAGAAGATATATGCAACTAGGTTGATCTGGCATACTAACAGGAAACGGACAGGTAGACTAGGCACCTTGAGTAAGATGCTCAGGTTGCAAGAAACACCATAGCACGGTAAACCAGCTCCAGCAAGATAACAGGAACAACTAATCACTGACTTAAGTTGGCATTACACAGGTAGCAGCACCTTGAGCAAGATGCTCAGGTTGCAAGAAACACCATAGCACGGTAAACCAGCTCCAGCAAGATAACAGGAACAACTAATCACTGACTTAAGTTGGCATTACACAGGTAGCACTAGGAAACAATCCTAGACAAAAAAGCGGCACGTTTACTCAATTAGCAGTCTAGCAGATAACTGCTTCCCCATATGAAACTTATCTGGCCCAAGTAGATAATATTAAGTTGGTGCAAGTGGAGGAACTAAAAACAATCCCTCACCACAGGAAGAAGGCAGCATTCTTAGTGATATCAGTTGTCCAGAGCACTTATAGTTTCCTGATGTAACTAAGTGGCAGAAGATCCGTCTTCAGCTTTAAGCTTTCTATCAGGGAAACTAAAACCTATACAAATCAAAAAGCATAGTAAGTGCCAAGGGGTATCATCTAACAAATGATTGAGAGGTAAAAAAAAGGTAAGTAAACATGAGATACAAGAAAAGACTAGCACATGAAAATTTCACTTGACTAAACTATAGTTAACTGGAATATCCCAAAGCTGGAGTATCTGGTATAGTAGAAACCTTAATCAATTACTTCCTGCATTCAAGGACATGAGATCTTTAGGACATTGCAAGTCTTGACATGCAACTTTGAATTTCAACTAAATAAGTATCCTTACTATTGTGTTTTTGTCATGCAACTTCAAATTTTACATAAATTCATGGTATATTATTGTGTTTTTTTTTTGACATGCAATTTTGAGTGCCACCTTTTAAATAAAACTTGTTTGCACATAATTATAAAGTGACTGACCAATTTATACATTATTTTATATATTTATAGATGGAGGCAGAAGATTTCATTAGTTTTGAAGTAACATCTTCACTACAAACACAACAACCATGGAAATCAAGGTATTCATTAGGGGCGGATAGTCATTAATTCAGAATCCTAGATGATATGGTGGATAGCAAAGCTGAGTAATTAAAGTGGCTGAATGGAAACAAATTTGTGTATCGCATCACTATCTGTTTGCATCCTTGCATAGGACTGTTCTACTCTCATAACTGTTCAAACAGCACCTGGAGCTTTCTAAGATTGTGAAAGCAGATTCAAGGGTTCCAAAGTATATGATAATGGTTAACCTAATAATACGAAAATGAAACAATGAGGGAAACAGATAACAATATTCTACTAAGACACTCAAACCATAGTGAGTGTGAGGGAAGGAGGGAGGGAGGCAGGCATGCAGGGAGGGGGGAGAGATTCCCAAGGAACAAAGACGGGATTTATCAACTGAACTTCTGAAAGTAACAATTAGCACAACTTAGAAATTACATATACTGATATAAAGCAGGAGCTATTAAAAAACTGACATATGGACATATTTGTCTTATGGTACAGAAATAATCAACACATTATAGTGCTGCTCTGCCACAAAAAGAAGTAGTGTACGTGTTTTCTTTCTCTCTAGCTAAGTTCACTCACTTACCTAAAGAAGTTAGGAGTTTCATTGTTGCTTTCTCTTTCCCACATACACAAACAATTGTAATATGGAAGCATGGCGAGCCTATATGTACAAACACCCATGTAAAATGGTTCGATGGTATTTTTCAACTTCCCATCACAAAATGTGGTGCAAGATTTTCATGTCAACAATAACTTGGTATAGCCAAATCACAACTATAGTAACTAGGATAGAGTTTCTTCCCATATGTTAAGCCAAACAAAAGAAACATTAAAAATGCGAGAGTGTTGCTAGCGAACTTACTGATGTTAAGTTTGCTCAAGAACTGCAAAACTTTAAGAACTCTTCCATTTCCATCAACAACTGCACAAATTATTCTAACTCTCTTAAGGTGTGATGATATGGTTGGCGGTAGCTCCATTGGATTAAACATTCCTTCCATTGTCACACAAGCTTCAAGTGGCTGCCTCTGCATTATGATAAAGATTTCACCACGATCAACCAACAATCTACATAAAAGTTATACGATGCAACAGTTGCCATATCAGAAATTGTTTACCTTGAGCTCTAGACGAAGTATGAGGTCCTCTAAAACCGCGAATGTTCAAGAATACATGCCATTGGGTGCTCATCAGGCACACACCAGTTTTCATTAAGAGTCAACCTCTTCAACTGATTAAAAAATAGGGCGAAGTTTCAAATCCCTTCTGAAAATGAACTGTGGACAGATAGCAACCAGATAAGTCAACAAATTTAATATAAACATGATGCTTGAGAAGAGATGAACAGAACACAATTATTTGAGGTCTAAGCATACCGTTTCAGGGTGAGCTTCAATATCAAACACTTCGCTTCAGATACAGCATGCAAAATGACAGAGGCACTGTCATCCTGGATGCAACCACCGCAGCTCCCATCACCACAGTCCCCACAGATAGAATGGCTACAGCAGTCTTTACAATGCGAGAAGTCTTTATTACAAAGCCAGAAGTCTTTGCGAAACCAGCAGTCTGTACAAAGCCAATAGATTGCAACAGCTGCCTCATCCAACAAGGGCATTTTCTGAAGTACAGGAGTCCTCCCGACAATGCCGGCTAGCTTGAACGAAGAAAGATTTGGGGCAAGAATTCGAGCTCGGGAACTCTGGTTGAATACGCTTGTTCTGATAGTTAGATGCCTTAAGGACTGGGATGAGATCCTTTCGGCACGCTCCAAGTCGCAGAATAGAATCTTCAGAAGTTGCAACTGAGGACATCTCGAGAAGTCAAGGAAATCATTATTCAACACTAGGTTGCTAAGCTCGAGGTGGGTCAGGTGCTCGGAGGCGAGGGTGGGACCTCCGGCTGAAGCCAAGCAGAAATCCCATGGAACACGAGCCGCAGGAGCTGGACTTTGCACTCCACGGCGTACATGACCCAGCGCCAGACGTGGGGAACGTCAACAGCGTCTCCGGTGACCCTGAGGTCAAATTCCTCCAGACGTGGACGTGAGTCTCCACCAGGCTTGTCTCCACGGTGGAGCAAAAGGCCATCCATAAACTCCCGGATCTCCTCAAACAGCACCGACACCTTCCTGTCAGCAAACAGCACCGGTGCCTTACTGTCAACGCCGACGATGCTCAGGCTAGGGGCGGATTTCCAAAGGTGGCGCCAGCGCTGGGCGAGCACGCAGGTCCGCACTACCTGCTGCGCGGGGAGGAAGGAGAGGACGCGGTGCAGCATTTCGTCCGGGAGGGCGCTGATGCGGTCGCAGCTGCTCGCCGGAGATGCTTGTGGCGCTTCCTTGGAGGCTTTACCGGCAGGCATTCCGGCGGCTGCGGGAGGATGCCTAGCTCCGCAGGGCAAGAGGCCGGCGACGAGGGCGAGCTGCGAGATTTGGGGACGGGGCGGATTGGGGTTTCGCGGGTGGCCTGCGGGGGACTGGGGGTTGCTGGTTCGTGAACCCTACTACTGTAGCTAGGGTGGAAGCATTCGGCGGCGGCGGCGGAAGCGGAATGGAGATGTCGCCGTGTCGGGGATGGCAGCGACGGGGAGCCGTAATGGTTGTCGGGACTGGGCTTTACACTCGTAGAGACCATCACTAGCTCGGGCTGCCATAGATGTTCGTGGGCTGGGCTGGGCTGTGCGGAAAATCGGGGTCGCTCACTACGATGCGTCAACGGCAGTGGAACGCTGGTGCAGCGTGTGCCTGCTGTTCATCAGAAGCTCACGAATTGTAAACTGGGAAGTTGGACGTGAGCGCCTTTTTCTTTCCTTCTAAAAAAGGTAGCTAGATTTTTTATATAAAATATAAATTAAAAAAGTAAAAATATTTTTAAATATTTGTTTTTTATTTGGTTACAATTTTCTTTTCTCATTTGTCTACACTTTATCATTAGCCCAAACGTTTTTATTGTTTTTAGTTTAGATATATTCCTAATTATAATTGAAATAGATATTATTTTTTCAGATATGTTTTGCTCAAACTTTTTCTTTACTACCAGGTAATCAAAACACTTTTATGGTCATATCGTCTTGCTAGCACACCTTGTATTGCAGTTCACTTTAGCTAACGCCTCCTTGGAAACTGTTTACATTAAAAATGCACCTAAACTGTTTAGATCGCACCAATTGCAATAGCTTTCAAATCCACACTCTAAGATGCATTGCCGTAAACATACACGACACTGAGAACAAAGTTGATGAACCGGTGCTCCTGTCTTCCCAAATCATAAGGTGGTTCAGAAGCCTGACAAGAAAAATAAATAAATAAGTAACAATTGAGGTTACATTGACCCTGTCATAATCAAATGAATTGTTAGAAATCTACAGAGCTGCATAAAGAGATTGGAGACAACACAAACATGCTATAATACATCGGAGACAGCACAAACCATACTATTGTGCCAAAACTAATAAATGAATCATACATTTCGGTTTGTGCTGACGATCTTGCCGAAGATTTGCTAAGAGATTGTACTTACACATGTTCACCATCGTAGTGGGGACTGGAAGGGAGCCATTTATCATGTATTCAGGTCATCGATAACCAAGTACGCGAGGCGTGGAGCATGTAGAGATTGGATTACCAACTTGACCATCACGGCTGAATACGTCTACACATCTAGCCTAAGGCCACAGAAAAAGTCAAACCTCGACAACCAATGAAATATTTAGAAGATACAGATGCCACACTCAAATGCTCTGAAGAAGAGACATTGCATATATTAACCTTAAAGGTGGGCCACAATTTCAGTTTGTGTACATTAGTTTTAACCAAATAAAAAACCAGGAAAATCAGATTATTAAAAAAAAACTCACAAAGTGATATATTCCTTTGATACTCACAAACAAAAAACAAAGTAACTTTGCATGAGATAGGAGATTGATAGTGAGTGTGACATGATTGATACCGAACATTCTTAAGAAGAGAATATAGCATATTAAAAAAATAAGAACACTAAAAAGAACTGCTAATCAGCAAAAGTTTGAAGTGAAATTAGATCTCCGATTTCTTTGAGAAATAGAGACACTCATTGAAGTAAAGAGATTTCTTGTTCTTTTGAGAAATATAGAGTCATTTGCAGGCTGACTAAACTGCTGATAGACAATACAAATAAAATACCATGAGATTCCTCAGTTTTTTAATTATTTTTGAACGCAATGGCAGGAGCTCGCCTTTCAATTAAGAGGAGAATAGAGGTTTATGTACAGTGGAGGGCATGCCCCCACAGAGGAAAAAAAAAGTGAAAAGTGAAATTACATATTTCTTAGCTAATTACCCCTCCAAGTTAAGGCCCTTTTTCTTTGTTCGATATCCTCTTTTACTCTTGAAGCCATTTGCATTGCCGATTGATGTGCATTGTTGAAGATTCTTCTATTCCTCTCCTTCCATAGGTTCAAGAGAGTAAAGATCCACCACACTGTTGAAACGTTTTCTTTCCACCTTGGCAATCTGGTTTTGGCCTACTCCCACCATGACATGGCAATCACAAAAATCTTACAGTGAAGAGGCTTCATCTGTCAAAGGTTCTAGTCGCCATGCTTATTTGCACTTTTGGGAACTGATGGCATCATTCATAAAAGATGCTCCACTGCAAATTAGAAAGTCTGCACTGGAGGCCATGGAACTGTGGGGACTGACCAAGTGTTCCGTCAGTGGATTATATTCGATTCTTTTCTCCTCACAACCAATATTTTACTTACAGCTTGCAGCTTTCTCTCTACTTCTGTCTGAGCCCTTCTGTCAACTTTCACTGGTTAAAAATTGTTCAATGGGAGAAAATTGCTCATCTGTTCAGGAATCTGGCATAAACCAAATTGCTGAGTTGATGCCAGATTCAGAGAAGGCAGTGCATCTAAGAAATGGACTTTCACACTTAATCGAGTTCCCGACATCTGAACTTCTCAAATCTGATCTGACAGCTCGAGATAGGGTATATAGTGTATTTACTGTATTTAGTGATTTTAAATTCAATAGTAGTTTTTCTTAGCTCGTGTGTTAATGGTCTGTTGGTGTTTTCTTTCACTAGACTGATGTATTCATTGCCTGGGCATTGTTGCTATCCCACCTGCAGATACTACCAGTATCTTCCAGTATGAGGGCAGATGTGCTTCAATATATACAAGAAAAGATCAGTCCGTGCATAGCATTTTCCAGCATATCCCAGTAAAGGCTGCTGCACCTAGTGGGAAGAAAAAGGATACTGAGCTAGTGCCTGAAGCAGAAGCTGCTGCAAAAGCTTCGAAGAATGCCATAGCTACTTGTTTTTTGCTTCCATACTTGGAATCTCTTTGGCCCATTGGGACTCTGCAAATGGCCTCACTTGCAGGCTTATTGTACGGGATGATGATTAGGCTGCTGCCTTCTTTTGTGCGCACATGGTTTACTACCTTGAGAGACCGTTCATTGTCATACTCAATCGAGTCCTTCACCAAACAATGTTGCAGCCCTCTTCTGCTAGACGAATTTTCTCAGGTAAGATGATCTTCTTTTGGCAAGATATTGGCCCAGCATGTTCAAATTTGTTGCACAGCTCTGATCTCTTTCTAAGGTTTATTTGACCCTTAAAAACTGTTATACAAATAATCAATTGCGCACAAGTATGTCTTTAGTTTTTAGTTTTATTTTTCTATATTTTGCGGACCACATGTGGTAGTGGCTGAGTGGCTTCATTCTGTACATCTCGTGAAATCAGATAGGTTAGTCCATGTCATCCTCAGGAGCCTTATAATTGTCATTGCACAAACTTTACCTTGTTGCAGGTTAAGGACTTTGTGTACGGCGATGAGAATTTCTCAGTTAGCATCAACCGATCAGCTTTCGAAATTGTTGCTACATACAAAAAGGAGGAGACACGAATTGACCTTGTCATACGCCATCCAAACTGTTACCCCCTGCGCCACGTCAATGTTGAATGCACAAAAAGTTTGGGTATCAGTGAAGTGAAGTGAAGTGCAGAAAATGGTTGCTTTCCCTCACATCATTTGTTCGCAACCAGGTAATTACTTAGAGCACAAAATAATAGGGCAGTTACTGATGGCTTTGTAACATTGATAATAAAAGGAAGAATGTAGAACTAAGTAACTAAGCTAATCATTTCTCTCTGCAGAACGGTGCGATAGCAGAGGCGATCCGCACGTGGAAGAGCAATTTCGACAAAGAGTTTGAGGGCGTGGAGGAGTGCCCAATCTGTTACAGCATTCGCCACACCAGCAACCACAGCCTTCCGCGGCTGGCGTGCAAGACGTGCAAGCACAAGTTCCATGGCGCCTGCCTCTACAAGTGGTTCTTGACGTCCAACAAATCGACTTGCCCGTTGTGCCAGACTCCGTTCTAGTTCTAGCTCTAGACAGTTTGTTGGCACACTTCATGTAAATGGCGTGTATACGCAGTGTTCAGCTTTTACAAAGGCTTGGGCCTTTTCTCACTAGGCTCATCCGTTTTGGCTGTTAACTACTCTTGGGACAGTACGAGACGTATATGGAAGAGTTCACATTATAGGAATCAAGTAGATTGATCATTAAAAACTGGGTACAAATTTTGGGGTGGCTCCCAACTTAGAGATTTGCAGCGCCCTATTGACTCAAACATATCAATGATTTGAGGTTAAAGCAAGTTGCAAAACTTGCTTGCAACTAGTTATCTTAAATACTCCCTCTGTTCCAACTTGTAAGTCGTTTTGACTTTTTTGGTTCATCCATTTTGTTACAAATACTAATGCGTAGCAAAGTGAATGTATTAAAAAGTCAAAGCGACTTACAATTTGGAAACGGAGGGGGTACTATTTATTCCAATTTTCTGGAGCCGCACTAGCAGATGGCATAACTTATAAATGCCATTAACAATCCTAGAAATGCTATGGACAATCGTGGAATGAAATGAGTCGTGGCGCCCCAATTTGGTACTCCTACCATTTCAAACTATTTAACTTTTGATATGCATATAAATATGTACTGTCTAAATATATAGTGGTAGTCATCTAAGATATAAATAATTTGGAATGGAAGGAGTAGTTCTTATTGAACAAACTGATGAGTTCACAATGCAGCAATTTCTGAGCCACCCTAAGTCACCATCAATAAAACATTTGTTCAACCAACAACTACCTCAGGCATATAGTACTTAAAAAAAGGCTTATAAAGCTTATTTTGATCTGTGGAGTAAACTGCCACTACGCGATGAGTAAAGGGAGCATGGTCAGCATGAAGGCCTCGTAGGTAAAAGTTGCCGACCCTGAGGACGCAGTGTCCTTCTCCTTGAACTTCTCAGTCAGTCCCTGCAAAGTAATCCAAATAAATGACCACAGGTAAGATTCATCATAACCATATTTGCAAGATCAGATGCAAAGATAAGTCTGAAATGTTTGGGTTTGCACATTGTGCAGGCATTAGTTACCTTAACAGTGAGGCAACATCTGCAGAGGTAAAGGAAGAAAAAAAAAGAAAACATGATTAGAATTTGTGGTACATGACAAATTGAATGCAGATAGGACATTTAAAAAAAAATATATAGTTTTAGACATCGCAATAGTCTTGATCAGAATACATAGCTGAACTTAGCAGGACTGTTCATTAACAAATCAGTCTAGTTAAATCTTTAACTAGTTAGTTCCTCCGTTTCAAATTGTAAGTCATTTTGACTTTTTTTTGGTACATCCATTTAGCTATGTATCTAGATACAATAATATGTCTAGATACATAGCAAAAATGGATGAACCAAAAAAAGTCAAAAGCAACTTACAATTTGGAACAAAGAGAGTATTAGACAAGCTTACTACTCAGATATCAACCAGTTATGAACATCCATGACAACAACACTGTGAAATACAATACAATAATTTCCTTACTGATAAGGTTCAGAGAACATATTTAAGAAATGAGCAGCAGTTGGATTGAAGGAAGGTTCTTACTCAATGAAGTTATCATATTCAATTGCTTTGCTGTTGCCCCCAGTCTTGTCAAATTTAGACACAAGCAGATCGATGTGTCAATCCTACCATTTCGATCACGATCAAACCACTCAAATATTGCCTGAAAAAGTACAGCAAAACATCAGTTCACTACAATAATTCAAGGTTTAATTTTGCTTACATATAAGCAAAGGGAAAAGGGGAAGTTGTAGCTCATCTTACTCTCCAGTTCTGAAGACTTTAAAACACAGAAGTGAATTCCTTGGGTCCTGAAAGGGCAGAAACAAAAAAAAACAGCATATGTTTATTAAGAAAACTAGACATTACAGGAGATTGAAGGGAGATACTGAATCTGATATAGGTAGATCATACTATTCAGAAGAAGGGAGAGAAAAAGAAACACAAGTTAGGACTGATCTTTTAAGTTCACACGAATGAAGAAGCACACATCTCATGGGCTTGAATAAAATGGTATATGAAAATCTTGTACAAATTGTTGACTACGAAGATCAAGTTAGGACTTTCAAATTACACAGAATCTGTACCGAACTGGATCCAAACTCCAGCAAACAGGATTGCCCAAAAGGCATCATTACCAATATATGAAACTATGTCCCAGTGTGGAATCGAAAGGCTTGAGAGTGACATAGCCTACTAGCAATACTTCATTGCTCAAACACTAGTTCCATACAGGAACTTCATGTTAATATTGCAGCATGTTGAGCACGTGATCGGTACTGCAAAAATAACCCTATAACTAGCAAAAGTCATCTACAGTCTGGACCTCTACATGATCATCTTGAATTTTGCACATAAAGAAATGGATCTACTTGACCGATTCAATATTGATCACTCAATCAAAGTCTAAAACACAAGTAAACTATCTGATTCTTTAAGAAAGGATCGAATTGCTAGTTTGGCACTACAGACAAAAAGAAGAGTAATTTCTAAGTAAATGCATCTGGAGGCGACTAGCACAATCCAGATTGCCATGCATGCCAGTGTTACAGCAAAAGGCTAGATAGCCTACTAGCAGTACTCAACCGTTGACACACTAGCTAGTAATCAGGAGGAGACTGAGAGGCGTCTGATGAAAAGTAAACTCACCGAGCTTGCGGACGTTGGTGTAATTGGTGAAGACGTGCATGAGGAGGTGAACGGTGCGGAGGCTGAAGCTCTGGTGGTTGTACGACCCTGACAACGACAACAGCGCGGACTGGAGCTCCTTGTCGTCGATCACGCCGTTGCCATCGCGGTCGGCCGCCTTGAAGCACGCCACCACGTTGGGGTTGGTCCCGGGAGGGAACAACCCGGCCATCTTCTCAAACACAGAGTCCAGCTCCAGCCTACGGTGCGCGGCCGGTATCGACACCGGAGTCGGCGGCGTAGGCGCGCGGCACTTGTCCCCACCGTCTGAGAGGGCAGGGTCCGGCGTACGGAACTCGGCGGGTATTGACACCGGAGTCCGCGGCGTAGGCGCGCGGCACTTGTCCCCACCGTCTGAGAGGGCAGGGTCCGGCGTACGGAGCTCGGCGGGTATTGACACCGGCGTCGTCGGCACACGCTTGCGGTGGTTGCGGTTCATGGCTCGCGCCTGGGTTTACGGGGCGGTGTGGAACAGGAAGGGAATGGGAAGTGTTGCTCGCGAGAAGAAGCGAGGCCAAGTGAATGAGGGAAGGGAAGCGAAGCGGATGCAGTGTCCCTCGGGAAGCCAAGGAAGGCCATGCCATCAAAGCCCTCCCGGCCGGTTTTCCTGCGGGAGGCCGGTCAGCTCACGCATCACGAGGCCGCCCAGCTCTCCGCATCCTCTCGGTTCCCTCTCTGGCTCGGCGATATCTTCTCAACGTGATTAACACCCGGTCACATTATTTTGTTCATACAGTATATATTAGCTAGTGTGTCGTGTGTGCGCGCGCGTGCATGGTGAGCCGTATATACGTGTGCGTACGTGGTTAGCCGTGTGTAGGTGTGTGTGGTGGCCGTGAGCATGCATGTGTTACCAGTTTCACTAAGTAAGCTGCTGATTGATTAAAATCGAAAGCATAATTAAGAAAATTCCTGCCATACAGCAGCACAGAGGGAGAAGAGTTGATGGCCCTATAGGGTGTTACACAAGTTTGATGTCTACAATCTTTTCTTGAGCTTATGGATACAGGCTGAAATTAGGGCAAGACATGCGAGCATGTGCCCACAACTTATTCTCTTCTATGTGGCATCGCTTACAGATCTCATTTGTAACTGCCTGTTCTGTTGCCCTGTTTCTTGTGTTTGTATGTGATCAAGGCGGTACGGAAGGAAACACTGCAAAGTTACAAAATAGTCTTCAGTCGGGTGTTCCCAAACAATACTCGCCCACAGTAGCAGATGCATGCTTTGGAAGAAGGAAACCAGCAAGGATAAAGAGAATCCTCACTACTACAGAATTGTCCATCACTGCCGGGCTCCAACCCCCTTCACCGTCGAAAAATGAACCGGCGTAAACCATAGCGGTAGTGATGTGGGGTTTGAAACACTACCGGGTCAAAACACCGGCGGTGATGCGAGGAGAGACTGCCGGTTTGATATCGAACTGGCAGCGCACTGTCACCGAACACTGTCGGGTGCTCCACGACCCGGCAGCATTTTTTATCCAAGCAATGCAGGTTCGGAAGTCAGCCGGCGAGTTGATATTGGGAGCACCGTCGGGCTTTAACGGAACGATTTAATCGTGGGGATAACACTATCGGGTTAGACCGGAGCCGACGGTGTATCGAAGAGCTAACAATGGCGGCTTACTTTGAACCCGTCGGTGAACTTTACGTGAACACTTGTCGGCTGATCTCAACCCGACCGCGTTATTAGAGTGGAGACTATCGGTTGGTTAATGCAGCCGGCGGTGATGTTTCGCTGCGTCTATGACGGTTAGTAATTCAAACCGATAGTGTTTGGTATAGTTACACTACCGGTTTGTTGCTCATTCACTGTCGGGCCCATGCCACCCGGCGTTTTTGTTTTAAATTTTTTTATTTATTCGTGGAATTCAGCTCTTTTTAAATCCGAAAAATCATCATACATTAATATCGTCAAAACATTACAGGATTTAATGGTTACATACAACAAAATCCACCTAATGTTCTAGAAACTAAGCCTACATGAACTTCTAAAATAAAAACACCATTGACCATAGAGTCATAGATATAAATAAAAGCATGACATCTTTCCAAAACCAATTAAGCAACAATTCTCGCAATCTTCATAAGTATGTGGGGTGACTTCTCTTCAATCTCCGGGGGCTAGTTTGCACCATTGTAGGCGACAACGGCTTCACCTTCGATGTTGTATTTTTACAGTAACAATTATTAGCGTAGCCTTGGACTTGAGCATAGCAATCTTCCCAGGTTAGATAGATCCCCGGCACGCGACCAACAAACACTACGTACCACACCATACTTGCCTATACATGTCACCAAAATAGGATGATATTGCTATGTTATTCATAAAAGTTGTACAGTAAGCACAGACATATATTTAAAATATCCAAACTGGATTTTGAACAACACTAACTCATGAATTTCAATCACAATTCGAGCACAGGTTGCAGTGACCGAGACGGGCATTTCAACGAACACCTCAAGGGCAGTGACCGACGCACTCACCAAGCTTTCGTGCGCCTCGTGCGCTCCTATCTTGTCTTGGAGGATTTGAGGAGGACAAGGTCGCGGACGGTGCGGGGTCGGGGCGGTGAAGAGGAAGACGGCGTGAGGCTACGGACGGCGAGAGAGGGTGTGGCGGCGGTCCTCCGTCGGCGTGGAGGAAGACCAAGAGGGCGACGCGAGGCTAGGACAGCGGCGAATTAGTTCTCATTCTCATAGGTAAAAACTCGTACACCTAAAGGGATAATTAGTTCTCACCGTGGAAGGGGGCCGAAGGGGCGAGGATGCCGGGGCCGGGCGTTGGGGACGCCGGAGTAGAGGAGCGCGGGCGTGGGAGAACGCCGTCAAGCCTCGATTCCGGAGAGCCGGAACGCCCGGGATGCGCTGAACGGACGGCCCGGGCGGCGTAGGGGACGACGAACGGCGACGTTGGAGTTGGTGGTGCGCTCTGTCGGCGACCGGTGCTCTTTTCGGCGCTGGTGGGGAACGAATGGCGCGGTGTTCAAATGGCTTGCCAAAATTTCGCTCCGAGCCACTCACCTATATATATAGGCAAGGCTAGTTTGGGCGCGGTGGGGAAACGAAATGGCGGGAGGTTCGGATAGATTTAGAAAATTTCACCCCAATCCTATTCGGCTGCCGGTTATTACATGCAACCCAAGCAAAGTGAAATAATAAAATGCTTGCCACTTCATGGATGATCATGTACCTTTGTGAAGGATGTGTAATCCTCCATGGTGGAAATGGCTTGAATTTTTTTTTCCAGTCATGTACACCCAAAATATGACCCCACACAAGTTCTTAGGTTTTTTCGATAAATATTTTAATTACTATGATTTTCTTCGAGCTAAATAAACTGGCGACAAGAAGGCTAATTAAACCATGGAAACACAAGAATTTTTCTTGGACCTCCACGGTGATTTGCCTCCTAGGGCACATGAGACCACGTGGAAAAGTCTAGCAGCATTCCCTCTCTTTTCGTGGGTACGCCGGTTCAAACTATAATTACAAGGTGGCGTCGCGTAAAATTCAAATAAACTGGGAAAAGTACCAAACCAACTCCGAAAAATCTCAAACTTCGTGGGTGCTTCCCAATTTGCATGTGAAAGGCTCGAGAAAAAGTTTGAGACCACTACAACACCGGCAAACATATGAACCACATGGAGCACAGGGAACTACAATTTGTATAGTCCCGGTTCGATGGTAGGGATTATGTACCTTTGTGAAGGATGTGTAATCCTCCATGGTGGAAATGGCTTGAATTTTTTTTCAGTCATGTACACCCAAAATATGACCCCACACAAGTTCTTAGGTTTTTCGATAAATATTTTAATTACTATGATTTTCTTCTACCTAAACTGGTGACAAGAAGGCTAATTAAACCATGGAAACACAAGAATATGTCATGGACCTCCACGGTGATTTGCCTCTTAGGGCACATGAGACCCCGTGGAAAAGTCTACCAAAGATTCCGACTCTTTTAGGTGGGTGCGCCAGTTCAAACTATAATTACAAGGTGGCGTCGCGCGAGAAATTCAAATAAACTGGGAAAAGTACCAAACCAACTCCGAAAAAATCTCAAACTTCGTGGGTGCTTCCCAATTTGCATGTGAAAGGCTCGAGAAAAAGTTTGAGATCACTACAACACCGGCAAACATATGAACCACATAGAGCACAAGAACTACAATTGTATAGTCCTGGTTCGATGGTAGGGATCATGTGCCTCTGTGAAGGATGTGTAATCCTCCTTGGTGGAAATGGCTTGAATTTTTTTTCCAGCCATGTACACCCAAAATATGACCCCACACAAGTTTTTAGGTTTTTCTGATAAATATTTTAATTACTATGATTTTCTTCGTGCTAAACCGGCGACAAGAAGGCTAATTAAACCATGGAAACACAAGAATTTTTCTTGGACCTCCACGGTGATTTGCCTCCTAGGGCACATGAGACCTTGTGGAAAAGTCTAGCAACATTCCGTCTCTTTTAGGTAGGGTACGCTCGGTTCAAACTATAATTACAAGGTGGCGTCGTGCATAAATTCAAATAAACTGGGGAAAAGTACCAAACCAACTCCGAAAAATCTCAAACTTATTGGGTGCTTCCCCATTTGCATGTGAAAGGCTCGAAAAAAAGTTTGAGACCACATGGGCCACAAGAACATTACAAATTAATTAGGAAGTAACCATACAACCTTACAAATAATTAACATAGTAAACACACTAATCATCATCATCGCCGCCGGGATCAATATTGGGTCCAAATTGTGATCCATGCACACGAATGTAGGATTGTAGAAATATCGGGTAATTGATGTCACGGATTAAGTATCCGCTTGAGTCGATGAAGGTCAATGCCCTTATGATTGCACTCTCTCGTCCCTCGCAAGGACGTAAAAATGCTCGACCATAGATATAACCTACTTTGAACGACCAGTGCCTAAGTTAGTAAACCTTATGCGGTATTGTCGCCCTTCCGTAGTTTGCTGGCCAAGGTGTGCACAGAAGTCCCAATCGTACCCGAGTCGGTCTGTAGCTTGGTCGAGAACGGCCGCCAAGCCACATGCGGCATAAGTAAGATCGTGGAGCAAAATCTGCAAGTGGGAGAATCAAAATGAATGAGGATGATGTGAATCTATCTAATATGCATTGCCAAAATGATGAATTTAATTTATTACCACATCATCATGGTTGTAACTCCCAACATATTCGCTATATTGCCATGGGGGATATTATCGCCAGACAAAGCAAATATCTTGAAGTCGAAAATCGTGCACAATGTAGCAAACACGTCGAAGAGAATCTAAGCACAAGGAAACGGCATGGTACTCGGCGTTTTGCACGGTCGTTCTCTCGTTTCCCCTCTCGTGGATTAGGTGGTCATTTGTGTCCCGAAATCCTCGAAGGGATGTAAAAACTTATTTCACACGTATATAGTTGATGACCGGTGACGATGCTCTAGATGTCATAGTCTCCACAAAACCGAGAGATAGAGAACCGGCTAAGTGTTGTTTCTAGCCATTGTATTGGGGATAAAGTCACGTGAAACATACAAATGCAACAAAATGACGTTAAGTTAAACTAATTGTCCATGTATTTGTTATAGTAAAATAAGAAATAAAAATGTTAGAAAAAATTACATACGATGGTCGGATATAGGGAATGGCCTTGTGTCCACACCAGGGGCGAATGGCTCATCGCCAGCGTGGAAACCTGGTTCTTGTGGTGGCGGCAAAGGCGGAGGACCGCCACCAGCTGAGCGATAAAAAGGAAAAAAAAGGACAAAGCTCATAAATATATATAGTATATATATATGTATTGTTTATATGCATATTATATAGGAATTCTAGACAAGAAAAAAATATCCTTACCAATGTAATATCCTGGAGCCATGAACAAATCTCCTAGAAAGAGAGAGAGAGAGAGTGAAAGAGCTGAGTGGATTTCGTGCGAGTGACCGGGAGCTCGTGGGTGCGTGCTTGGGTATGTGTGTGGATGCGGTCGGGCGCATTGATTTATAGCGATTGATCGGTCGCGGGTACATCACCGCCGGGTATTAAGATATACCCGGTAGTGATAACAACATGACTACCTACGGTTATTTGAATGGAGCCGGCGGTGAATACAATATCACTACCGGTTGTTTGTATGTATCCGGCGGTGAATTCACAGTGTTGTCACTTCACTTTCGGTTTGCATGCATGCATTGTTGCGATCTTCTTTGCATATGTCTGAGTAGATGCTTCCGCATAAGCCGGGGTTTTGGTTATCTGTTCTTAAGGGGATATGGATATGAATAAAATTCATTATCTGTTCTTTGTTTTTGTTACATATATAACTTTATTTCATTCACATTAGATTTGGATATATACATTGAATTTTCCTCACAATATGCGGCATATTTCATTGGCCTTAACCGTCTTTATTGCAACCGTCTTTATTACATTCGATGAAGGGTAAAAATGGAAACTCAAAGGTATCGAAGAGACAATCAAGATTCATATCAAACAAAATACAACGGATAAGAAATTTGATTGCATATATTTCCATAACAAAGACCTTACATTACATATATTTCCATAGCAAAGACCTTACATAGAACTAAATATATGGTAACAAAGACCAATTCACGAATAGGTCAATGCTACAATCAAAGTGTACAAACACATTAAAATTTAACCACCTCGGTAAGTCTCTTGTAGCATCTCCTCGGATCGAAGAAGTGGCGAGGCTGCTACGTGCACTCATTGAGGAGGTTGGAGGATGAGATTCACGGGGGAGCTTCATCTTCAGCCCAAACTTGACCATTGGACCAAGGATGAAATCACGCGTAACTTGGTCCAATGAGGGTTGTTTTTCCATGGATGCACCATATGATTCGGATACTATATGCCCATGTGCAGGATATTGGCTGAACACTAGCACCCCAAAGCACAAGGACTCCGGACTCTTAATATGAGTCGAGTTCGATCTTGAATCATGGCACCCACGAAGCGCAAGCCCGGTGTCTCTCCTTCATCGATAAGACTCTTCTAGCACCTTTTCTGTAAACCATTTTCTTGGACTAGGCATATCTGTATGTGGAGGGCTTTCTCCCAAAGAAAGGCCATATGTATGTGGAACTGGAAAGTACTGCTAGCAAAGAAGATCGAGGACGAAGAACAAGGAAAATAAGGAGAAAAAGATTTCCTAGATCCAAAACCCATGACACTAAAAATTCAAAACTAAGCCCTCTGTATTTTGAGGAGAGGGTTAGGAACTCTTTGGACGAACCAAGAATGCAACAACGAGAGGGAGAAACGGGTGCAAAACACAGCGTCCCCCCCCTGCCATTTAAATAGGCGAGATGGCGTGGTTGAGTCGATTGCCGTTGTGCGGAGGGGCGTGGTAGCGATCGCGCCAAAGATTGGTGCGATGGTCAGCGTCGAGTTGAGAACTGTGCGGCCGTTGAATTTTTCGAAATCACTGCCGGGTCTAAGTTTTCACCCGGCAGTGATGTCGAATACCACCGGCGAAAAGATCTGCACGCGCGGTGATCTACACATCACCGCCGAGTGTGATACTACACCCGGCAATGATCTACACATCACCGCCGGTGTGAAACTACACCCGGCGGTGTTTTAACCGACATTGATTTAACCCGTCAACGCGCAGTGGTGCCCGCAGGCTTTTCTCATCGATTCGCGAGACACTGTCGGTTTCCTAACCGGCGGTGAATGCTACCGCAACGCGGTTCTCAAGCGGCGGCATGCATGCAGCACGCAGGCCACTTGTGAACACGCTAAGTGAACGTGACGACCTACGGTATTGTGGTAAAAAAGAAAAAAAATTGATGGCTATCCGTTGGGGCGGTAAAAGTTTGATTCTTTAAATACCCGCGGTGTTGTGGGCGTGCTACAGCTTGTTGAGTGTGTCATTTTCGTGCTCCGGCCAGCCAGTCTCTCGTCTCCCTCCCTTCCTCCCTCCTGCTCCCTCATCCGTCGGCATCGAAGGTGCGTGTGGTTGATCTTGTAGCAATGGTAAACAGTGTGAAGCATGCATTCCTTGTTTCAAAATAACAATGCTAAACTCGATCATCGTTCTTGAAAAAATGGTCAAAAACTGGCTTGTTGGGGATCGAACCGGGGATTTCGGGATTGGGTGTTGGGAAACGCCGTGCCAGCCGAGGAAGCGGCCATTAGAAACGCGCGAAAGCGCGTAGCCGGTCGACCTTTCGTGGGGAGATTCGGGCCGTCGCGGCGGCCATTGGATGAGCCGGTCATGTGCTTTGTTGACTGTTTTCATGGCGCCGCGTCTTGGGAATGACTATGGACTGCATGCATTCCATGGCTTGCTACTATATAACAACGCTCTGATTTGGTACCATCTCCATCGCTAATTAGCCTCTCTCTTTCCATAAACCCCAGGCAGCTAGCTTCTTCTTCATCGACGAGATGGCCGGCGTCTACACCAACGAGGAGCTTTTGTTCACCGTGGCGCGCCTCCACGGCGCCCTCCAGAAGCTCACCCACCTGGCCGAAGAACTCGGCACGCCAACGGTGCCTTGGCGTTGGTGGAGAAGGCGAACTTCTACGCCTTCAAGGTCGAGCCATCGCCGACATCCTCGCTAAGGGGATACCGGCGAGGCTGGGCGGCTCGAGCAGCCGCCGGCGGGAACGCCACCCGCCGGGGAAACGCGGCCGGCGGCGGGGCGGGCCGGCGGCGAGGATGAGGCCTAAGCGGCGGGCGGCGGAGGAGGCGATGGCGGCGGCGGCGCGCGGCGGCGGAGGCGATGGCGGCGCCGCTTTCTTTTATTTTTCGTTTTGTAAATATATTATCTAGTAATATATAATGACTCTCAAGTCGTTTTTAATTCATCTCCGTTCTCTGTTTCTATCGTTTGTTTTTACTTGTTCCTTCTTCATTCAACCCCGCGAGCTTATCGGTTCCTTTAATTTGGTTCCCCTCCCAAATCGCTATCGGTTCTAATTCAACCCGGTTGTGTCAATCTTCAAATCGCTTTTCGGTTCTAATTCGAACCCGCTAGTGATCTGTGTCCATCAAGACCACTTTGTCGGGGAACGATTCAACCCGTGGTGATCCGAGTCTTCACTGCCGGAATTTGTCGAATCCATGGAGTTTACGAGTTTCCCGCGCTGAACGGTTCATCACTGCCGGGCAAGCTTCAACACTGCCGGTGGATTAAATTCGGCGATGATGCCGGCGGTAGTGATGAGCGAATCTGTAGTAGTGCCTGCTTTAGCTGGCTAGAAGGAAACGATGAAGGACAAGGAAGAAAATGCTGTCAGCTAGCGGATGGGACTTGAAAAGATTCTCCTCTTCTTTCTCATGCTCCGGTCGTCATCGTGGACGTGGCAGTTATTTGGACGCAAGGGTATGACCCGGATGCTTCACTGCCGAAAGAACAGTTAAGAACTCCCGTACCAGCCGGAACAAGAATACCTTCACTCCAAGTCTCCAAGTGACCAACCACTTCTTTTCAAGTCAGTGAAATACTACATTCTGCACCATCTGTTGGGTGAACGAATTAAACTTGGGGTCGTCTCCCATTAAAGAATGCATATATGTAAAAAAAAAAGTTTACGAGAAACCTGTAAATGATTTAAACTCCTGACGACTCTGCGTACGTTGCAGTATGATCTCTCTTTTTCAACCACAATACTGACACGTAACACACGTACGTCCACGCCTCTATGATCACGTCCGTATATATGTAGACGCCCTATTTCTATAATAACTACTGTAGCTACAGAAGACTCATTAACACAAACATGCATGTCCTTACCTTTATGAACCATGCACTCTGTATCTATAATTAACTTCTGATTCTAAAACAAAACTAATTAACCGTGCCGTGATTTCAATATTAACAGAACCACCTTAGATGCCTCCTTTGTCAACAAGACTAGGTCGACAAATCCCAAGATTAACAAAAAACACCACCAGATATGTTCCATTGTTAAAGGACACGTCACCGACTACTGAAAATCAAAGTCGCAATTTCATTAAAAAAATCGAAGTCACAACAAGTGGCTTTGTTGTTAGTAAAAGACCAGAATAAAATAAAACAATAAAAGCCTTAAACTTGGATAAACATGCATGATTCCACCATAATAAGGTATCCTATGCAAATGAAACTCGAATGAAACCCCCCAATCCGAGACTGACCAGGGGCTAGTATATTAATGTTGTCTTATAACTAGTTTTATGTAGTGCAACATAATTTAAGGCGACTTAGTAGACTACATGTACAATGATTGTTTTTCTAAGTTGTCTCATAGCAACTTCGCATTTTCCTTAATTTATGGAGAGAGTAAAAATAGGATTGTGAGTTGCATGATGACAACTCATACAATGTTAAAATAGTTGTCTCATAGTCCTAAATTCTAGCTCATGAGGCCGTTGTTTTCGCGAAGCAACTATCTCATTCTCTCTCACCTCTCTTTTCCTCCACATCATCAAAAAAATCCTACGTGGCGATGCATGAGACGACGTCGAGACCGCTTTACGTGTAGCAATGTACTGCCCCTAACAATCTCACTAAGCTATAACCACAGTTCAAATACCAGAATAAATGTATGTGTTTGATTCGACATGGAACCTGGCCCTGATTATAAACTGGTACGAGAGGCCCTTTTTATTCTAGAGAACTTAGGTGTATTATTTTTACTGCAAGATCTATTTAGCGAGACAGACCTCTTAAAGGAATTGCATGATGAGTTCATGTAATTATTAAGCCTCCCTGCCTAATATTCTAACCTTGGCTCTGGCTATGTAGACTCTTCTAATTTGTAATCGTATTTTAGAACTAATATTGAATCATCCGAGGTCATATAGAATGCGTCTGCTTGTGTATAATTCAAATTTAAAAATAGAAAAATAAAAGAAAAATAAATGATTTTCTATTATTTATAAAATTAAGATCTTCAAGAAAATCTGTTAAGGACAGAGCTCCATGTCTATGTTGACCGTTTTGTTCTTTTCAAGTTTAAATAAATATTCGGTAAGTATTACTAATAATTTTAAACCAAGAGTAATTCATCTTTAGCTTAGGGGACCATGTCCCCACTATGGCCCTCATTGAGCTCTGCCACTAGCGGTAGGTGTCGCCGTACATGGTCGAATGAGTCTGAGCCGGATGAGAAGGGATTGAATTTTAGTTTGTTCTAGGCACAATCGGTCACTTTGCTTTAATTAGCACGTGGACTTCGAGCATTGCTATATGTTGATGGATCTAGATATAAAGACCACCTAGTAGTCCATATATATTGTTCATGTCCTTAACCAATGGGCAATGATCGCCTGTCGTAGGTTAGAGGCGTCCGCAATGGTTACCTAGGAGACGAGTAGTCATTAGCGACGGACAAATAACTAGTCTATTTCACGTAACCCAAAAACATAAGAGCATGTGAGTCCAAATAGTATAAAGTAGTTTTTTTTTTATTTCTCACATTAGCGGTATCGTGTAGCTAGCAATAGCTATTACCATTGCGACGCCCTTACACACGGTGTCAGGGCGGTGCACTGACGAGTTCTGATGCATTTACCATGCATTGCGTCCTCTCTTAAATAGCGTGGGAACTGCTCTTCGTTCTCTATCGACACCGGATGCTTGATTGCCATCACAAGAAAGCATCTGCAGTTGAGGGATTTACCATGCACATCCACACGCATATAGATGTCCATCCGGCCCCGCGACGGCGTCCGGTCATTTGGCTCGGCGACTACGGCCCGGCCTCGTGCATACGGGCCACCCACGGGCGGCACGGCTTGGATAGCCGGACCGGGCCATGGGCGGCTCCTCGGCTGCGTGGCACGGTGCCGGCCGGCCCGGTGGGAGGAGGTGGCCGGTGGCGGCCCGACTGCTAAGGCCGCGTATATAACGCCGCCCGGCCGCCCGTTGAAACCCTAACCCCCCTACTCTCTCTCGCCTCGCCTCACTCGGTCGATTCCCCAATCCCCACCCAGCACCCCCTGCCGAAACCCTAATCCCCTACTCGCCTCGCTCCGCCACCGCCGATCGGTGCCTCCCGACGGCGGATCTTGGGTCCTCGCCCGGCGGATCCACCGTCCCGCCTACGGATCTACGATCCGGTGACCGAGGTCCTCACTCGCCGGCCGGATCTGGTCATCTAGTGGTGACCTGCGTCCACCGATCCTCGCTTTCGGTGCCTCCGTCGGATCTTCCTCGCGGGATCTCCGGTGACCTTTTTTCCTTTTACTCCTTATTCCTCTACCCTTTCTCCTCTCCCCTGTTCTCTCCGTCGCCATGTAAGTGCATGCTCGAAGCTCCATCCCTTTCCTTCCCCTGCTCCCGTCGAATCTCACCCTTTTTCTCACTCCTCCCACGACCTCTGCAATTCCGGTGCCAAGCTCCACCCGCAGGTAAGCTCCTCCCTCTCTCCTTCTTTCTTCTCCTCCTTCCCGTTTGTGCGCGACCCGAGTTTCTCCCTCACTCTCTTTGTTTCTCCCTCCGGCCTCGCGAGGTTGGTGCCTACGACGCGCCTCCTCCTCCTCCTCATTTGGAGTGGACATGGCCAGCCCGCCCAAGCGGTCGTCGAGAACAGTCTTTGGAGATGCATGTCAAGGTCATGCCGTGGGTGGCTCGTCCTCGCCCAGGTCGGGCTGGGCGTGGCCATGGTCTCGCAACGCTGAGGGTCGGGCGCCGATTGATCGGCGTCCGGCCACCGTCAACGGCGATGACCTCGGCGTTGCTTTCGGACGACGACCTCCGCGAGGATGCAGCCGCCTAGGGCATTGATCTCAAGGCAAAGACCGGCGGTTGTCAATATCGATGGCAACGATGGTGATGACACTCCACCTACTGCTCCCTAAGTCTCGGTAAGCTGAAATCTGATGTGTGGCGATTACTTCACCGAGGTAAAAGATGAGAATGAGATTCGCATTGGTGCTATCTGTAAAACATTGTGATGCTAAATATACTTTGCTAGATCTGCTAATGGTACTTGGTCATTTGAGGCGTCACATGAAATCTTATATGAAGAAAAGAAACCATTCGATATGGTTCGATCTAGGCTTGCTTTGAATGAATCTGGTTTAGGTAATTGGAAGTATGATTCTATTGCTTCGTGGTTGAGGAGGTTGATTTGATTGATAAAATTTTTGCTTGTGACTCTAGACAATGCTTCTGCTAATTCCGGGGCTTATGATGTCTTGGGTCCTATTTTGTTTGGTTATTTGGGTTCTTATCCCGCACCAACTAGAGATGACCCCAACAATGTTAAGTACTTCCTTGTACATCAACGCTATGCTTGCCATGTCATAAATCTTATTGTCAAATCTGGTTTGAAACAATGTAAACATTTTCTTGTTGATCGAGAACCGCAATCAACTTTTTAAATTCTTCTAATCAAAGGATTGCATTGTTCAAAAGTTTTTTTACTTGCTAGAGGTATGGACACCTAGGAAATTTGGATTGGACATGGATGTTAGATGGAATTCTACTTTTTTGACACTTCAACATTTGATACCATACAAGGAGGTGTTTACTTTGTGTTCATTAACTCTAATTATGGCTCGAGTTATTAACTAATGTTCATTGGTATGTTCTTGAACACATGTATAAATTCTGAAACTATTCTATGACTCGACTGCTATTCTATCTGGTGTATTCTATCCTACTTTGCTCCACTTGTTTTGCATCAAATGATTGACATGGCTGAACATTTGCAAGCAACTGAGAGTAATGAACACTTTAAACCAACTTCAAGGCCTATGAAAATGAAATTTCTTAAATATTAGGATAAAATTCCTATGCTTTATTCATTTTGCAACCATTCTTGATCTTAGAGGTAAGATGAAAGGATTCAAGATAGCCTTAGAACTACTTGGTAAGGCAACTGCATCTGATTACACTTTGTGCTATGGTGATGTGAAAGATGAGTTAACCAGACTGTTTTCCAAGTACCAGGAGAAATATGGTTCAAGCTACGCGAGGTACAACAAAGGCTCCCAGGTCTGTGATTCCTCTATCTGGTGTTGGTAACATATGGGGAAGGATCTTTGACAGCTCCTCATCTACTCCAGCTACTACATCTGGTGTTGTTAGTGAGCTTTCAGCTTACCTGGACAGTGACCCTGTGGCATGGGGTGACCCTAACTTTGACATCCTTCTTTGGTGGCGTGATCACAAACAAACCTATCCTATATTGTCTATTATGGCTCGAGATATCATGCACGTCCCTGTTTCTCTTGTGTCCTCCGAATCTTGTTTTAGCTTGACGGTAGGATACTTGAAGAATGACGGCGTCGCCTTTTGCCTGAGCATGTGGAGATGCTCACCTACATCAAAGATTGGGACCAAGCAACAAGAAAGGCGCAGCATACAGTTGTGGATAAAGACCTAGAAGAGCTCTTCAAGAATCTTTGGCTTGGTGATCCTCCTCCGAACACGAAGGCACCCCAAGCGGCGACGGCAGCGGGGAGAGGATCGGTTGGCGTCACCCGGCAGAAACGGCACCAGCAGAGAGGGAACTGGATAGCATAAGAAGACATCTAGGGAGGTAACAATCCAACTTATGTCATGTAACATTTCACATTTGAATCATTTGATGAACTAAGATGGTTTTTTGTCATGTGCGAGATGGTTTTTTCCTTTTCTTTGGCAAACTTGGATGTTGGAAATCTGAGAGTGACACCGAGAGCGTATACTCTTTTTTCTTTTACATAGGCAGATACTCTTTTCTTTTTACTCTTTTCACTTGCCTGCCAAATGATGGCTATTGTAATAGAACTGTGAATCTGTGACTGTGATCTATGAACTATATATATGAATATGAGCTTGTTGTACTCTTTTCCTTTCTAGGGTTTTTCCCACAAGGGTGGGTTTACCTAGAAAGGTTTTTAATGAGGCAGCATTGCACAAGCTCATTTTTTGTTTATATTGCTTATCTTGTCTTTGAAACTGTGAGTTGTGATCTTGGATTCTTGAGCAGCTCAAGCTGAATCTGTTATCTATTTTGTCTTTGAATTGAAACTGTGAATTTTTGGAATATAGGGAGGTACTTTGACATCACCGGGCTGTGGGCGGCCCGATGCCCGTGGCCCGGCGTGGCCGTGGCCCGTAAAATGGCCCACGGACCGGGCCATGGGCGAGGTGTGGCCCGAGCCCGTGGGAGGCACGCGCCGGGCGCTGCGTGGCCCGACGCGGCCGACACCGGACCGGGCTGGACCGACTCGAGCGGGCCCGCGGGCGACCGCCAGCCCCCGTTGGACATCTATACACACGCGCGCTGGCGCCGCGATTTCGACAACCACTTGCCGGCACACGGGCCACCGGGCTAAAAAATCGATGACCAAACGAAGGACACCACATGGGCTCTCCTTCTGGGGATGCACAATAGCCAATGAAGCAACACAGGTGAGAGTTGAAGCAAGCCTCGTGTGTGGTTTCGGTGGGTGGTTCGGCGAGGGGCACCGCAACGTCGCGCAGATCGACATAGCTCCGTCCATCGCGGCACAACCCGGATAACTACATCGGCCACAACGGAAAAAAAAAAAAGCATGGAGAGGCTAGGCGCGGAGGAGCGCCGAGGAGTGCAGTAGAGAAGATTGGGGGTGGCGCGGTGGGAGATGAAAAGATAAGGTTGGGCGCTGGTTTAAAAAATAATGGGTCTACACACATGTTGTGATTTGTGAACCCGTCAACCTTGCGGACCGAGACAAATAATGGGTCTACACACATGTTGTGATTTGTGAACCCGTCAGCCTTGCGGACCCGAGACAAAACACAACATGCATCTTAAAGCACAACCAACGTTAGAGTATTAGACAGATAAACATAACAAAATTTATTCATATAGGTTTCACATTTGTAAACTCTACAACGAAAAAAGTTATTGATGATTTCTATTCTTAATGTTTGACCCAAACACGCTTGTCCTAAACGTCAAGCTTTTTAGGTACGAAGAGAGTATATAGCAAAACTCATAAACTTTTATATATAACAAAATTAGTCAAATCAGTTTTCATAGCTCAGAGCTAGAGCAATTGACTACACATCGAAGCCGGTTCGGTCCTTTTTTATTTTTTCCCTTTTAGTTTTTCCCACATTCAAAACCTTTAATATTATATATGAAAAATGATTTGTTTTCCTTTTAATTTTTTCCCACTTTCAAAACCTTTAATATTATATGTGAAAAATGAAGTGCCTTTTAATTTTTCCAACATTCAAAAATTTTCAAAACCTTTAACTCAACAGACTTAGAAAGAAGCAACGAGCAGCTAGGCAGCCATGGCCGGATTAAACTGGATTGCCGGAGTTACGATGGGAGCGGATTATACTCCATCGCGGAGTGCCCGGATTAAACTCGCGGGCGAGTTACGAAGCCGCCACGAGGTCAATGCGGCGGGAAGGCAGGCGAACGGGTACCGGGCAAGCCGCGCGCGAGTTCCTCCCTTGGTTCACACGCACTAACGAGGTTAATGCGGCAGCACCGCGCGGAATGGCAGCCGAAGGGAAGCCGCGAGTCCCTAGCCCCGTGCATGTCGCCCGTTGCGCGGACCAGTTGTTTCTATCGGCGGCCGCCAACGAACGAACGCCAAGAGCCGTAGGGAGGTCGACACTACTAGTTCTTGGACTGCACGCGGAGCCGAGTTACGAAAGGGGATTAAACACGCCGCCGGTAAGCTACCAGCCGCGCGTTAATGCGGTGCCAACGGGAGGCACGCACGCAACGGCAGGCCGCGAGCGCGCCGAGTTCTTGACCGGCCCGGCCTATATATATATATATATATATATACCCTCACACACCCACAGCAGCATACTTCCATCGCCGCTTTCTTCTCCCTGCTAATCTTGCTTATCTAGCATCCTGTTTCCCTCCCCACCCAAAAAGAAAGAAAAAAAAAAAGAAAGAGATGTCCAACAAGCTCACCGTGCTCTCAGATACCCCGTTCCGCTGCAATCACTGCTCAGAGTACCTCGACACGCCGGCGTACATGGTAAGCAGAGCACCACCATCTACGTACCGTCTCATCTCTCTGTCCGTCAGTATCTCTAAAATTAAGCTTGACCACATGCAGTGTAAGAGCAACCACCTCACATGCCACTTCTGCTACAAGAACAAGTGCCGGGAGTGCGACGAGCCCTGCAAGTGCCCTCTCCCCGGCTGCGACTTCGAGGGTCCCTGCATCTACGATCACCTACACCAGAAGCACTACTCCGAGAGCATCTGCTTCAACGGGTCGGTCACGGTGAAAATGCACTCCAGTGAGAAGTTGGTGCTTCTCCTAGAAGCCACCACGAAGCGTGTAATTTTGCTCCTCAAGGGCGGCCCTAGTGACGGCGATCACTGGTTGGATCTGCTCACCATTGGCCCACAACCCGCGGCCGACGGCGCGCTGAACGCCGGCATTGAAGTCCGCATCCCATCGGTCCTTCGGCAAAGGCATTTGGCGTTGCCTCAAACCTTGCAGTGGAGGCGCAACTTGGATCAAAAGAGCTTGCAGGAATACATCGGGGAAAGGGGCGACTTTATAATACGCAACCATTATTGGAGCTCGGACCAGACCATCGACGTCACAGTCAGCATCGAGCAGGCCCATCAGGCAGAAGCTGAGAGCACAGCTGCACCATGAACAAGCGTGCCCGCGCGGCCGGCTCCTCGACCTCTGCCTAGACTTTGTTTAGCACTCGGTTGTTTAGTGCATGCAAGCCTACCGTCGTCTTTGTTTAGCATGTGTTCCTCTTCCTCGTTTCCCCATGTAATTTTCTTTTATCTCCTTGAGTCGGTTGTGGTAGTTGGTTTTGGGTTTCACGACGGTGTTTGTATCGGTGTTTTGGCTTCAAAAAGCTTTTTCGTAGTAAGGCTCTGGAGGATGTCCTGGCCGTATATGCCGTCGATTGCATTTACAAGGAGGATGGCTGCACTGAGAGAATCACCTCACCCAGAGGCGCCACCACCAGTACGCCTGCATCTACGGGCCCTACAATTGCCCTGTCCTGGGCTGCGACTCCCTTCCTCTATGAACACATCCACACAGAACACATCAACGCCGTCACCACCGTCTGCGTCAACCGGTCGACCACGGTGGAACTGGGCAATAGTGTGGAGTTGCTGGTGCTCCTGGACGTCAACAGCAAGCGCATCTTCTTGCTCTGCCACAGCGCACTGAGTTTCACCATGGAGGTCCCCGCCGCCGGGGAGGTTGGGGCGGTCGACCTGTTGGCGAGGGGCACTGTGCCGTGGAGTCGCATCTTGAAGGAGACCCAGCAGTACCACCTCCTAATACCCGACTCCTATTGGAGCTCGTCGCGGACCATCAACGTCACCGTCCGCTTGGAGTAGGCCGAGCAGGACACCGCGTAATCCTCAAGCCAAGTCATCTAGAGTGGGAGCGTTGGTTTTAGAGTGTGAGTTGATGTCATTAGCTACTCAGTTAAGTACTCTCTCCATCCCAATAAGTCGTTTGACTTTTTTAGCTCTAAGTTTGACCATTCGTCTTATTCAAAAAAAATTTGCGCAAATATAGTCAAATTTAAGTCATTCTTTAAGAACTTTTATTAATAAAGAAAAGCCACAGCAAAAGAAATGATGTTTTGCACAAATTTTTTGAATAAGACAGTGATCAAACTTGTTGTCAAAAACGTTAGAACGACTTACAATTTTGGGATGAAGGAAGTAGTTGGTTTTTCAAGTTGTGGCTTAGCGCTGCCTTGTACTCGTTTCTATCATATGGCGGTTGCTAGTTTGTTGATCGTGTTCTTGCGTTGTTCTTCATTTCCTTGCTGTTTGATTTTGTCGCGTTCATGTTGAATTTTTCATGACTTTCTGTACACTCTGTGTCTTAAAGATGCTCAAGCGTTCAAACATGTTGAGAATTGGGCTGGTGTGAACCTGCAACGAGTAAAATTACATTTTTACAAAAATAAAACAAGCGGTGTATGATTGCACTTTTTTAATCTAATTATAAAAACTGAAAAAAAAGAGAATCATTATGTAGATCGACGGAGCCCGTTATAATCGTAGAAAAATTCTTTTAGCTCATTGCTTTCAACGTCGCAACCTTACTGGTAGTCCCACCATTCAACAATCTCCAGCGTATTGTGGTTGAGCGAAGTGACCAAGGAAAGTCGAACCCAGCAGTCACGAGCGCCGTTTTTCATTTAATCGCCGTGGACGCCCTTAATGCGATCGACCTTTCGTTTGCCCAAGTAAACACTGTAGGAAACGGCATTAGCGTGCTCCCCTATCGCACCCTCGCGCTCAAAATCTCACGCTCATGCTGAAGCCCGCCCGGCCGCTCTCACGATCGCTTGCGCTCAACCCTGCTCACCTTCGGAAATTTGGCACAAAATTCAAAACCGAGGGCCACTCACTTTCAATTTTCATTTTCAATTGGCGCCACTGATCACTTTCAATTTTCGTTTTGCATCTGAATATTGGTAAAATGTATTACAAAGTGGGAACCACACGATGGAATTTCAACTTTTGTGCAATTACAGTAACCATGTAGCCTAGAATAAAAAATAAAAGAGTTAAATGCACCACAGGCCCTTGAACTTGTAAGTGTGTGTTTACATAGGCCTCCTGAACTTTGAAAATGTATTTCACGGGCCCCTGAACTTGTCAAGTGGTACACCATAGGCCCTTGAACTTTAAAAATGTATTTCTGGGCCCCTGAACTTGTCAACTGGTACACCATAGACTTCTGAACTTTGAATGGTACACCACATGCCCCTAAACTTGTCAAGTGGTACACTACAGACCCTTAAACAGTGTCATGCATGCATAATGTTGCAGTGCCATGCATGGGCAGGGTTCTACTCCCTTTGCCTACACATTTTTTGGGTTCACGCGATTTTGCATGGGACTATGTCGAATTTGCATGGCACTGAGACCGTGCAGGTGGATCGTGTTTGGGCACGTCCATATGGATTTGCTGCTCGGCTCTGGCGTTCGTTTGCGTCTGCGTTCATTCTACTGCTTGGCTGGTCTGGTGCGCGCGTTTGAACCTTCCTTGCTAGCCGATGCCATTGCTAGTCTCCCTACAATTAGAGGATACAAGTAGGGGTGGTAATGGATCATGGCCCTAATACCTCCTTCACAATCCAACTTGGTCCTAATAAATTTTAGCTCAAAATGAATAGTATTTTAGTCCGATCCTTAAATTTGCTAGCTAAAATTGGAGGGCCCTTTACCACCCCTAGATGCAAGTTAGCTTTTGCATTAGGAATACCTTACTGATCTTATGTATCTTAGGAGCCATTGCTACTACCTTACTGATCTTTCTTTGCTTCATCTTCTCAACGTGCTCCTCCAACTTGTTTATTATACTAGCTCAGGTAGAATGATGGTGTTACCATTCATTTGAAGTTTGTCCACATCAGGAAAGTAAAACTCACAATCAAACTACAGAAGCGCGTGTGCAACAGCCTAGGACCATCACCGCAGTGTGTGCAGCAACGTCGCCAGGACCATCACTGCAGCGACCTGGGTTGCACGTAGCACATCCACGTATGACAACACGGCAGCAAGGGCATCAGTCCGGCGACAGTGGTAGTCCGATGCCTGCCCGGAAGGACGACATCTACAACCAGCGCGGCATCCGTGCCAGGCTGCCAGCCCTGTGACAAATGCGGGTGGATCCAGGCCCAACGACGAAGATTCGTACGTGCGGCGACTCGGCAACATATGACAATCCACGACGACGCACGACAGCTTAGCAGAAACGGCCGCCATGCATGACACTATAGCGTCATGCATGCATGGCACTTTTCGGGGCCTTGTGTTGTACCACTTGACAAGTTTAAGGGGCCAGAAATTCATTTTCAAAGTTGAGGGGCTTATGTGACACACGCCACAAGTTTCAGGGGGCATGTGGTGCATTTAACTCAAAATAAAATGAATAATAGAATAAAAAATTAAAAAAAATATTTCCGCCAATTTGGTAGACTATAATTATCATCAATAATATTAACTATTAAATATATTATTTTATTCAAATATTTATCCACATATAATTCTGAAAAAATAATATAGAGTAACATAACATGTAAATCTTTACCTATGTACCGATGCCGTTATTATGAAATATATTTCAATGTAAGCCCTAACTTTACATCTCATTATCCACCCAACAATATGATAGGTCATCTTTGTAAAATTACATCTAAATTTTTTTGTTAGTTATACAACTATGGTCCAAAGTTATTTTAGGCCATTCAACGCTCTAAAATAAGAAATGTTTAACCACCAAAGTATCAATGGAGGACAAATTTGGATATTTATCTTGTGGTGCGAGGGTTATTATTTTCTTTTGTAAAAATAATAATAACTAGTCTATTTTTAGAAGTCGTAACTATTTTATTTTTAAATCATAAAAATATGAAACCAACCCTAATATTTCTTAAATATAATATATATTGGTGCTATATTTAGTTACTGATATCTACCCTACTAATGCACCAACTTCTCTGCATTCAAATCTATCTATCTACCCTACTAATGCACCAACTTCTCTGCATTCAAATCTATTCAAATAAACGTCCCAGATTGCTTCTCAACCTTCTCTCTCTTTTACTCTTTCCGCGATTGGGCGATCAGGATTAAGTGTACGGCCCTCCGTCATCGTTACATCCGTAATCCTTCCTCCGACGGAATTTCCGTCGTTGCCCCGCCCGCCCGTCATCTTGGCGCTGTCGTCGGCACTTTCCTTAACACTCGCACTCCTCTCGAAAGAAACACCAGGTGGCTTAGGATTCCTCTTGGCGTCGCGAGTCTCGGGGAAGCGGCGCGACGCCTAGGAGTTCCTACCCTGGCGCAGTTGCCAGATGGACCGGCCGCCACCCCCAGGCGGACGTCGTCCACCGTCGCAGCGATGGCGGAGGAGATGGCCGGCGTGGCGGAGGCTGCGTGGTCACTGGTCAGGACACGGCGCTCGCCCGGCGCGGCCTCGGTGCTCGGTTCGCGATACGGCGGCGAGATGGGCTCCAGCGGCGGCGTCGGTGTGTCGCGGCGAGCTGCTGCTTAATGGCTTGGCGGCGCGCGCCGCCTCCACTTCGTGACAACGGCGAACGCCATCGCGCTCCGGCGTGCCTCATCGAGGATGCCCTCCAGTTGTGTGTGAACCTGTTCCACGAGCGCAAATGGATCGATATGTTTTTTCATTTGTTTTGGCGTTTGTCCAGTGATGAAGGAGGCGTTGGATGACCAGGCGGTGGGACGCGCGGCAAGGAGGCTGGCGGGCTGGCGGCCAAGGAAGTCGACCGGGGGAAGGAGCAGCCGCCTCATCGCCTGCATGCGTTCGTTGTAGCCCCTCGTAGCAGTTGTTCGCATCGGCAACGTTTGCGCCGCCGCGTGCTCCTGCATGTGGACAAGGTCCGCCACATCAAATGTGTGTTCTCTGGTATAGGTCTTGTTTTTGCTTTAATTCAATTTTTCTCTCTCAGTTATTAATGCTCATTTCTGAATACGTTAATTTAAAACAGGTTGAGGAGGAAGCTGCAACTAACATCGCTTGCAGTCCTTGAGGACCGGTAGACATGATCAGCAATTGATGCTTTCGGTTGGGTATTGCTGACAGTAGCACTCACTGCACATCAAGAACAAAGCATATCAGATAGAAGAAATATCTATTACTAACACCAATTCAAATATGAAGGATATGGCTCAACAGTCAACAGGGTGTTTAGATCAAACATTTAGCAAGAAAGGGGAAAATGCAGGAACAGGAATGGTCGGCCCTGAACGCGCTTCGTCCCGACGCCCACGACGCCGCTCTGCGCCACGCTGCGCTCGCCGTCCTCGTCGCGGCAGCAGCCTCGGCACCGGAGCCCCGGCCCGTGTGTGGCCAGTCAGGACTCAGGAGAGGTACGTGCCGCAGAAGTCGGCGCCCGCGCTGCAGACGCCACAGCCACAGCCCCTGCCGCCCACGAACACAGGCCCATTAGCGCGCCGCCTCGGCTTCCCTGCGGCTTCGTCTCCGTCTGCGCCGCAGAAGGAGGAGGAGCCGGTTGCCGCGAAGATGACCATGGACAGGAGCGACAGGCCGTGGCGTCCAGGACAAACCGGTTGCCGATCGTTGCTACGGTAAGCAATGCGTGCCCTACGAATTCCTAGGCTTCATCTCTCTGTACATTTGTTTGGTTTGTGCGGATGGGTCCGATTGGTCTGGTTCCTACTGATGGATCCAATTCTCTGTTTCGCTGCATATATTGACACATGAGAATCAATTTGGGTCTGTAAAACACAAACCGCTATTTGTTAAGCTGAATAAATGTCTGAATTTTCTATTCCTAATTTCTTAATTCAATCATTTATTGTTTGTTTAATTCTTCTATTTTTTTGAGATGTCGCTGCGGCAAAGACAGAATCCATGGATGCTGATGCGCTCTGGTGCTTCATTGCCACACACCGCCGGGAACTCACTATGGTCCTGAGGGAGGCTAGCCTCACCATCGCCATGACCGTCGACCCGTCGCGCCTTGGCCTCGACCTGGTAAGATGATGATTGATGATTGCAAATTCCTACCATAAATTGATTTTATCCTTTTAATCTTTAGTTTCTTTGCTAATGTCTTTATGGTCAAGAGTGTTGATCAAACTTCCCTGGTTCTTTTTATGGACAATGAAAAGCTTTGGCAGCATGCAAGGCTACATAGGCATTCGCTCTTGTGGAGATTGGTATTCAACTTATGTGTGATTCATTGCTTCTTGGAAGCAATTAGCATGTTCTGACACCCTCCTTTTTTTTTTCCTTTTGTTTTTTTATGTCTTGGTAGTTGGTACATGTTTTGACACCCTCCTTTTTTTTTTTTTCCTTTTCAACTTATGTGGCTATGAAAGCGATCGACTTTGTAATTATCATATTTAGCTAAGCTTCAAACTAAGGAAGCCATAGCATTATTAGCACGCGGGAAACTGAGTCTTATGCAGCAAAGTCAAATTAAATTTTGGTTGTTTAAATTTGCATGTTTGGTTGTTTTCATGTGTCCCTAAAATAAAGCCGTGGCGTTAGCACGGGCACTATACTAGTATATTTTAGTTGTTCTTCTTCCTAAAACTTTATTGCTTGTTTCCATGTTCGTTACTTATTTAAATAATTCTTTTGCACTAATTATACCCCTGTTGACCAATTAATGGAACATCCATGGTGGCTTCCTCACGTACTACACCTGCGCTCTATCTCTTGGCCTCTCCATCTCTCCTGCCAATGTAGCCATAATAAGACGCCATGGATGCTGAAGTTACCAGCCCACATCTAAGCCCAACTCCTGAAGATCCCAAGCCTAAGTCAGCACAAGAGCTCGGGCTCAGAGCGTTCGAGCAGAGTGGCCCACAATGGGCTTGTAACATGTGTGAGCCCATGTCGGGAGGGTAGAAAAGGATGGAGAGAGCTCAACGGAAAAATTGCTAGGCACGTCCAAATCAAATTTTGTGGACACAGTTTGCACGCAAACATGCAATGCCGTGAACTGTGTTACGTATACAGTCCAACCAGTAGATACCCAAACTTGGAGTTGAGTTCCCGTCGCACCGAGCCAAGCACCATGTGCTTGCTGCACTACTAACAACCACCTCGCCGTACATGGAAGCCATAGCTTCGACCTCCTGTCGATAGATATGCTATGCCATGCCATTGCCACCATCGGCTCGCACACAACTGTACAGCTTTATTTCTTGGGAGAGCAAATTGCTTGGCCATTTTTAAATGGGATTATTATTAGTACTAGTAGACGCCAAGCAATCTATCTATCTCTTATAAGAACAAACCCCACTAGCTAGGTGAATTCTCTCAATATGCAAAGTGTCCACATAATCCTCCACCAAGTGAACCACTAGATGTTCTATTTTTTCATGCAAAGTGTTCATGTCATTACCCACTAAGTCCATGTCATTCCCTTAATAATTAAAAAAATGTCACATCATCCCCATCTTGAAATAATTTAAATCTTTAACATACAAGTTATCTACATACGGTATTTGTTTCATCACCTATTCCTCTATAATGTAATCACATATTCCATACTGATGTTTTATCATATATGATCCATTAAAATAACTTGCAATCAAATTATTATATATGTATACATAATATACAAAATACCATATAGTAATTGTCGATGTTTTGAGAACCGGGGTATCTCAAGGACCGGCAATAAATTTATAGGCTGTCGCGCTCCCCACCGGATGGCGTCTTGCGAGATGAACACGAAGGGTTTATCCCGGTTCGAGCCATGGGGCCCTACGTCCAGCCGGTGTGGCGGTTTGTATTATCTCGCACCAATGTGCACTTCAACCGAAGCGTTTACAAGCGTGAACGAGGAGTGAAGTAGGCCTTCAACCCCGGATTGCTGTGTCTAAGTGTGAAAACCTAAAAGAGTCGATCCGCTAATCCGCCATTACTCCTCCTTTTATAGTGGGAAGGAAAGTAATGGTGTACAATACGTGTCCAATACTTGTGCTAATGTGTCTCTTGTCCGGGGCCCCTCAGCGCCTCACGCATGCCCGAGGGCTGGGTTCGGATGATCCAAAATGGTGTAATGCAGTAGTGGGCGCATGTCTTTGTGTCTTCGAGGTGCGTGTCTTGCGTCCGGAAGAGGAGCTGAGGACCCGAGGGGGGTCCTTTGAATCTCGTTCGGGGTGAGCTTCTCTTGGAAGCATCGCGGTGGCGTGTCAAAACCCCGAGGGCCATCGGATATGTGGCAGGGAGGCGTAGCGTTCAGAAGATGAACAGTATCGGCGTCGTTCCCATGCCGGGTGGCGTGTTAAGTAACCCGCCACTTTACGCCCCATCAACGGGGTACATGAGGAGATAACGGGCGGGTGAATCGACAGGCAATCGATTGCCCCCATCCATTGTGACCCGTGTGAGGCGGAGCATTAAATGCGGCTGCCCCCCCACTACTCGGCCGGAGTCTCCAAAGGTGCGCCGGGGCCTCCCCCCCTCGGCGAGGTGGAGGTCGTGCGCCGGGGCCTCCCCGCCCTGCGAGACGGAGATGGTGGCGCCCGGGCCTCCCGCCCTCGTGCGAGACGTAGGTTGTGATGTTAGTAGAGTCGTCCGGTCGGACCCCTGGATGGAGTTTAGATTACCTGAGTGGTGGCTGATGTCATCAAGCCTGGTATGGTTGTTACCTTTGGTCCTTCTTCTCCACACTCTTGATGACTCCAATAGCACCCGTGATGGGCTACTTTTCGTGCTTCCCCGGGCCGTGGGGCGTTACGTGGGTAGCAAGTCCATATGTGAGTAGGTGTTTTTGAGCCATTTGGTTGAGTGTTAAGTAGATGGGGTCGTCGTGGGCCATGTTGTAGGCGAAAGGTGACATGTTTGTCAATTCCTCCAAGCTTGTAGATTAGGTGACCAGGTGATTCGCCTTCCCCTATCGTCAAGCCCGTGGCCTCGCGACGTGTTTGAGGGGCATTCGGCCCGTTGGCGGCCTTGGGCCAGATTCTTTTTGATAATGATGGGTCATTGCATTGATCACTAGTAGGGAATGTTCGTGGGCCTATTATTTTGGCCTCCGACAGTAGCCCCCGAGCCCCCAAGGGAGTGATGCGACTTCGCTCGGGGGTTGTCATCGTAAGTCCTTCTTGTAGGGTCAATTCTCCGGTTCCCGGCCGGGTGCGCGCAAGCGCACCCGTTGGGTGTAGCCCCCGAGGCCTCGGAGGAATACTGAGTTCCTCTGAGGTCTTTTTTCTTCTTACGCTTCTGTAAGACCTAAACCACCCACTATTTGTGCTTGTGTGCAAGGGTTGTCCGTTTGGCGAGGGCAGTTTAGAGCCCGCGCTTATGTGCGCAAGGTCGTTCCAAACCTCCTCGACTTTTATTCTTACGCTCCTCTGTCGCCCTCCTGAGAGGGAGGAGGAGGGGAGACATGCCACAATGCCCTGTAAGCCTAATGTAACATGCTCGGTGAGTGTTATAACGGGGGAATCTAAGTGGAGCGCCCAGCGCCCCGTCGGAGCGGGGGTCGGTTGTGTGGTCTAGGACTCACTCCATGAGAATTCTCGGGCCACTTAGCGGATCCCGAGGTTCCGACAGGTCGGACCCCGAGGGCCTGTAGGACTCCCACGGATGGGACATCCCTATAAGTGGTTACCGTGAATCTTAGATACGTCCAGGAAATCCAGAGCCCCCGAGGGCCCGGGCATGGCCGGTTGTGCATTTCCCTTCCGTCCCTGACTCGGTTGTCCTGGGGCGACTGTAGAAACCCGATGGGGCCTAGCCTTGGAACCCCTGGACCGTAAAAGGGCTCGGAGCCCAGCACCGCCCCTCGGGGCAATGTCCTTGGTGTTTTAGTCCCGCCCGAGGGTAGGGACGCACCGTTTCATGGGAAAGGCATTTCAGTCGGGCAACGGCCGAACACTTTTACCCCTGGCTAGGGGTCGGGCGTGTTGGCACGCCTTTTCACGCCACTCTCCCAACGCTGAAGTGATCGCTTTGCGTCCGATGGGACGGGTTGCTGCAACATCCGCTAGGGCCACCGTTAGTCTCATTAACCGCATGGGCCCGCCGGTTATCGGGATTGCCTACCGTCGGATCAGCCGGTTGATTTGCCGTCCGTTCGCATTACGCGCCGGTTGGGCTTGCTGACGGTTCCCCTTCCCCCCTCTATATATTCGAGGGAGCCGCCAGCGGTGTACGGCCTCCAAAGATTCCCCGCAACTCTCGCCACCCCAAGAGAAGAGAGGAAGGAGGGAGAGGAAAGAGGAGAGAGAGAGAGAGAGGTGGTCGCGCTTACTTGCGGTTGACTTCTCCGCCGCCGGTCGCCATTGACAGAAGAGATGGCGCAGAAGAGGTGGCTCCCATCGCCCTGATTCCAACCCGCGGCCGCGGGTCGCCGGGTGACGAGTCGGCCGCAACGACCGGGTGGATGAAGGTCTCCTCCGTCGCCGCACGGACGGTGCAAGGCCGGGAGTGGTTGATGCCCGACGCGTCCGATGAAGAGCCCCGCCGCCACCCGGCTACATTGTTAGTCCGATGGACCACCACCGGCGGGGGTTTGGGGTGCCGGCGCGACGGTTCATGCAGCGATCCCGCATTACTATGGCGTTGAGCTCCACCACATCGCCCCCAACTCGATCGCGCAGTGGTGATTTTCGTCACCCATGCGCGAGGGCTTCTGGGCATCGACCCCCCACTAGGATCCGTGGAATTGGTTGTTCAAGGCGAGGTGAACACCCTCAGCCACAGTGGCCGGGCGCCGCGGAAGGCGGTGCGCGCGTCGGCCGCATCATCCGCTTCGTGCTCATGAGAGTCGAGGAGTCGCACGCATGAATACATCGTCTCCAAGCTTGCCGGCTCGAACAAGGGATGGCAGGAGGAGTGGTTTTACCTCCAGAACGACGGGGATGAACTCCCCGCCTACACCGGGAGCGTGATAAAGGTTCGTCCCAACTGGTGGTTCCATGGTCCTCCGCAGTAGAAGCAAAGACCATCTGGATGGCCTCCGGGCTGCCATCCATACACTCCAGGAATGGGGTGTCGACGCAGCGGCGGTTGTGGCCATGTTCCATCACCGCCGGGTGTTGCCTTTGGCCACCCCGGCCTCTCCGCCTCTTTGAGATGACAGATACGGCACCTCCCGGTACACGGATGGTCTTCGGGACCTTCCAACGAGGCCTCCGGCGCGACGAGTCCGGATGTTTTTTGGGCGACAAGACTCCCGAGAAGATCCCACGGATCCCGATGCGCCCTCGGCGGGGTACATCTCTTTGGTAAGTGCCGGTTTCTTGTCCTTCCCGATTCGCTACTTCCTCCGCTTGATTGCCGATTCTTTCTTCTTCATTCCCACTATAGGGGAGAATTTCACACAAACCCTTGGTTCCCCCCGTGCCCGAGGACCAAAATCAACGTGACATCAACCGGGCGTAGAACGAGCGTGAGCGGCAGAGAAGGGCTTGGGAGGACGAGAAGAAGGCGAGAAGGGTGGCGCACAACAATGTTGGTATTTATTAAGTGCAATAAGAATATGGAAGATTCATAGCGCCTGAGAATACCATTGTAGCTTTTCCCTAGGAGAGTATTCTAGAGTATCGTATCCACAGGGAAGCTTTGGCTAAAGAATCTAATAAGTCACAATCATGCATCTACTAACTTAGCAAACCACTAGACTAAAGTGAGGGGTAAATGATAAGATAGGAGTTATGAGTAATATCACACACTAGAGAATTCCTATGATAAATGTATAGCTAGCAAGTTGAGAGGACAACGGGAGAGATCAAGGTTCTTATGTACTTCTCTATTACTTAGGTTCTATGATAGCAATTACACTAATGCACTTTAGAGCAGCAGATCCGTCCCAACTCTCGAGAAAGACGGGGAGAAGGGTAGTTGGGAGAAGGCTGCCAAAAGCTCTACGAAACACCAACCCATACGTGGCGGACTACATCGGCCTGATAGGGCTGTCACCCCTGGGGCTACCACAACTATCCGTAGGTTTGGGCGCAACCTCAGGTAACCTATAGCCTAGACACCATGTCTATACTATCGATTACTACTCTACCTACCATGAATAACTAGAGCACTCAATACGAGCGGAGATCCCATACAATAGCATAACAACTATACTTAACCAAATATATGAAAGTCATGGAAGTAAATAGAGAAGATAAATATATGAATCATAAGTCTTCCAAAGAAAGGATACAAGACATACCAAACTCTGTAGACATCTACAGAACCGGAGCGCAGCTCCAGTCTCCCTAACTCTATAGTTGCTAATCTATTACATTGAAGAGTCTAGCCCTAATTCTCTGGTGGAGAGGTTGTCCTCACATTGGGACACCTCGATGACCAACAGGTCAAAAGATATGAGTGGAATTAATTAGGGTTTCACCCAGGGGTAAGGGGGTCTGTTTATATAGCCCTTGGCGATGAACGATGGCCCTTGGATCAAACCGACCTTGAGCAACGGCGTAGATGCAACCTTAATGTCGGTAGTAAACCGCCATAGAAAGGAGAGGATGACAAGTAGGACCCACCTGCGGTCGCCAGGATCAGGGACGGCGACCGCCAGGACTCTGTGTCCTGGTGTGTTCTCCTTCCTCCTGATGTCTTCTAGTGTCTTCTAGAATGTTTTAGTCCCTAGCAAAGCCAAACTTAGCAATGGATCAGGAGTTGCTACAACGCTTTCACGCCTCAAAAGTACACATGCTTTCAAACAAAATTTCTCCTCTATGTTAGAAAAAAAAACTTTTTCAACCTTCAACTTATCCATATTACCTTTAACCATAGAGCTTATAGCCTTTTCTTAGGATCTTGGGCAATTGAAAGATAGAACAATCAAGTCAAGCACCATGTCTCAAACTCTTTGTTCAACCTTCATTCTGGAGTTTTTGCAAGTTTTCAAAATAAAACTCAAAGTTCCTTTTGTATGACCCTCTAAACTCTCTCATTTGTGGTATTTGTGGATCCTCACTTAGGCAATAATGTTGTGTTGCCTTTCTCTCATAATATGTGGTATTTTTGGAATAAGGCAGTAGGACACTATGCCTTCTTCTCTCTCACCCTATATCTAAGGCTTATGTGGAGCTCTAGGTGGGAGAAAACTAAATCTACTTACTAAGCATATATTGTAAGTTCAAGCAATGGATCCAAAGTCACGAGTCATACTGATCAAGTGATGCATGTGTATGGTGAAATATGATGGTAGGTGTGTGAGGTGAGTGTAATGAATGCAATGAGGGGAAAGCCTAATTCTACTTTTGCTCCTTGAGGAATTATCTCTCTTTGGAATCTGGAATATTTGTGAGAACCTGGGTTGTATACTTTTTATTTCTTTTATTATTTTTTTTTCTCTTTTTTTTGGAGGAGGCGGGCATCTAAGTACCCATTGTTTTCATATCGGACACTTGTCCATTTTTTTTTAACTCTCCTTTATTCTCTCTTTTTTTTTTTTCAATACAACCCAAGTCTCTTTTTGCAATATACTTTTGAGAGATAGACAAGAGTAATGGAGCTTTGTAAGATGTTGGCTAAGTGGATAGGTGTAGGGAATATTTTTGGATGCTCTCTCCCGAGTAGGAGTAGAACGTTTTTGGTGGATATTTGGTGGATGCTTTGTGGATGCGTACTTCTAGGGTAAAAGTAGCATAAATGCAAGTGGAGTAGAGTGGAGCGGGGTGGAGTGTGCATGATCAGCATGACAAGTTTCTAAGGGTCGACAAAGATTGAACAAACTCAATGCAAAGCAAGCAGCCTATATATATATGTCAAAGGGTTTTCCTAATCTAGGGAGCATGTATATATGGTTGTGGTAGGAGGTTCAACACTCTTGTCATACAGAACTTATCATGTGCACTTTAATTTTCAAAAGATAAATCTCTAGAAATTTAGTATCACTAGGAGTAAGATAAATAGTAGCTTAGACTCTCATATATCATATAAGTCAATTACCTAGAATTTAGAGTAAGCATTTGCTACCCACAAGTTTCAGTGTTCGAGCAAATCTCAAGTCAAAGCAGGTTGCATTAAAAGCTCGAGAGAAATTAAGCTTAAAAGGTAGGTGCTTGAAAGGAATTACGACAGAGCAACTATTCATCATCTCCAAGGCTAGAGATTATCTTCGAGTTTATTTTATTCTCACACTCTAATAAAGACTCTTTTTATTTGGTTTCCTTAGTTATGCATCTTTTTATTTCTTTCTAATAAAGCAAACAAATCTAGCTAATATTAAATAAGGTATAAGAATACTTATCTGGATACATGGGGGTTGCCCTCCCCCAAGCTGGATGTTGACATAGTCTTTGATGATGATGTGGAAGTAGAGGTAGACAACGACGATGGTGTCATCCTATCATGTCTCTCTTCCTTGAATCCTGATCTTGACGGTTGTGCTCCTTGAGATGGTGAAGGACAACGTCACCCTTGTTCTTTGCTAGTCTTATGAGTTGGACTGAAGCATTGATGATGGACGTAGGCAGTGTCTTGTTTAGTGTGCATGCTTGTCGACATTCACTTGTCGAATTTTGGAGAGACCGATAGGCTTCTCCATCTTTTTTGTTCAAAGCATGTCCCGCTTGCAAAGTCATGGTAGAGTTCAAGTGCATGGGCTCCGCTTGGTTGGGAAACACCAACAGAACCAAAACTTCATTCATTCTTCTCTAACCATAGGCACAATAAACAAGATAGAGTCAACTCTTATATGCATTGCTTAATCCTAACTTGGGTGACAAGATCGTAAGATTGAGCATGATTGTTTGTGGTTAAAACATTGGCAAATTGAATCAAACTCCTTGACTCTTTGAAAGTTTTTTTTTATCTATGCATAAAGTATCAAAGGCATGATATTGATTCTTCCAAAGCAATGTGAACAACATTCTAGCCTACATGATTAGGACTATGAGATGAACAGAGTGGTGGTAGGAACAACTAAAGAAACAAAACATGTTGAGCTAATGAAGTTGGATCAGGCAAGGTTGTTACTCTAACATGTTTAAATCTTTATTTATGAACAAGCCATTCTTAAGGTCAAGCTTAAGTAATGATAACTTACCTCAAGATGTTACCTTAATATCGGAGTGTGACAAAGATCGTAACACCTTGTGATGGTCCTTTTCTTACCGCTCGAAGCTTTCCTTCTTTGGCCTCTTGTGTATCTTGCTCCTCACTTATCTCTTTTATTGCATCGTACTTTCTCTCTTGTTCTTTAAATTGTGCTAGGATCTTTTTGCTCCTCTCATGGTTTTATTCCTGCAGTATTAGTTGACAACACATACCCGAAGGAATATACAAGTAATTATAAACAAGGGTAGAATTGTCACGGAGCTAAAGGTTGCTTCTATGCTAGAAAGAGTTTTGATTGGATATTTTAATTAGCATTTGTTCACTATTACTTTTTTCTCTAGTGGGAAATTTTATTATATCTTAAGTTTGATTTTGATGTATGACATTTATTAACCATTCAAACTTAGGGAGATAAAGTAATTGTGAGTAGAGGGATTGCAAACCAGCATGTTAGAGTGACGGGAGCTTGAGTAGAGGAAGAGTATGTCGGATGATCTTTAGAGGAATCGACCTTCCTCCCCATGCTCGAGCCTTCCCTGTCACTTGACACTTTAAGTGTGAATGCTGAACCATCCCTAGTTGTGTGTTGTAATCACCATATTCTTAGACGTTGTTTGTCCTTTGTTCTTGTCTTTGATGTTCTTATGGCCCCGTTGCTTTGTCCATCCTCTTCCTTCGAATGAGAGCTTTTCTATCATGTTGTATGACACTCTTCTTCATTGAATGGACATAGCACAGATCCTTTCTTACAAAATATTAGTGGACACATACCCGAGGGAATATACAATATGGTTGAAGCAGGGGTTGTTGTCCAAAGTTCATAGGATCTCATCTATGCTAATGAAAAATGTGGTTCTTTGATTACTCTTAGCACAGATTTTATTTATCATGTCTTATAACTCATTTTATTTGTGGCTGCACTCTAGCATGTGGATCAAGGCAAAGATAACTTGTAGCAAAAAGACAGAGTGAATGATATTTGATACTTACAATTCTTCCATGAATGAGCCGTGTCTTTTGCACAAGGTTGGAGTTCATCATATGCCTTGCTTCATCTCCCGATCTAAGTTCATCTCTTGACTTACCCGAATTGGTTTTGAGAGTTTTCTGCAGGGGATTAGTCCAACACAATAACCAATGTCTACACAAGAAATTTTTAGTTCAATAACCAAACTAGACTCCATGTCTAATTAAATTAAGGAAGGCATTTTAACCTAAGCACCACGCCTAATTTAAAAGCCTTTAGAAGTATAGCTAATACTTCCAAACCAAAGCAAACTATAGCAGACAAGAGTAGCATGAAAGCACTATAGAAATTTACTCAATTAGAGACGAAAGAACATGATCATGGTGAGGATTTTTTTAGATGCAAATGACATGGATGAATGCAAAGGACTAAACATGCAATGGATCTACTAAGCAAAAACATAAACTAAGCGGAGTGAATGCATGACATGCAATGCAATGCAAGAAATTAAATGATAACTACTCAATAAATTTAAAGTCCATGAGCAAGACTATCTCACCTTTATTGATCATACTTACCATGATGTGCGTGATTCTATGTACGTCACTTGAGATGTGTGCATTGAATTCTTGTGACGGCGACTTCTTCTCTAATCTATGCATGATTAGAATAATAATATATATTTAAATGCATACCTTGAGATTGTAGGGTTCCAATATAGATAAATCTTGAATGATCGGGCACCCTAGGTTCTTCAATCTTTCTATTTTTCTTTTCTTGTGGAATCTTGCCTTAAGGTCGCAATGGCATCTTTTGTCCCGTCTATTCCACAACTCAACAGAACAAGGGTAATCCTACTAAAGCTAGTGATACACTAAATTAGCGTACATCAAGATCATTATTAAAATCTTTTACGCCAAATGCTTTCCCCAAGAATCGCACAAAAAAAGCTTGTTGGTATTTATTAAGTGCAATAAGAATATGGAAGATTCAAGCAGCGCATTGAATACCATTGTAGCTTTTCCCTAGGAGAGTATTCTAGAGTATCGTATCCACAGAAAGCTTTGGCTAAAGAATCTAATGAGTCACAATCATGCATCTACTAACTTAGCAAACCACTAGACTAAAGTGAGGGGTAAATGATAAGATAGGAGTTATGAGTAATATCACACACTAGAGAATTCCTATGATAAATGTATAGCTAGCAAGTTGAGAGGACAATGGGAGAGATCAAGGTTCTTATGTACTTCTCTATTACTTAGGTTCTATGATAGCAATTACACTAATGCACTTTCGAAAGCGCAGATCCGTCCCAACTCTCGAGAAAGACGGGGAGAAGGGTAGTTGGGAGAAGGCTACCAAAAGCTCTACGAAACACCAACCCATACGTGGTGGACTACATCGGCCCGACAGGGCTGTCACCCCCGGGCTACCACAACTATCCGTAGGTTTGGGCAACCTCGTAACCTATAGCCTAGACACCATGTCTATACTATCGATTACTACTCTACCTACCATGAATAACTAGAGCACTCAATACGAGCGGAGATCCCATGCAATAGCATAACAACTATACTTAACCAAATATATGAAAGTCATGGAAGTAAATAGAGAAGATAAATATATGAATCATAAGTCTTCCAAAGAAAGGATACAAGACATACCAAACTCCTCAGAGACATCTCAAGAACCGGTGCGCAGCCTCCACTCTCCCTAACTCTCTAGTTGCTAATCTATTATATTGAAGAGTCTAGCCCTAATTCTCTGGTGGAGAGGTTGTCCTCACATTAGGACACCTCGATGACCAACAGTGTCAAAAGATATGAGTGGAATTAATTAGGTTTCACCTGTGGGTAAGAGGGTCATTTATATAGCCCTTGGCGATGAACGATGGCCCTTGGATCAAACCGACCTTGAGCAACGGCGTAGATGCAACCTTAATGCCGGTAGTAAACCGCCATAGAAAGGAGAGGATGACAGGTGGGACCCACCCGGCGTCGCCAGATCGTGGACGGCGACCGCCGACTCTCGCGTGTCCCGGTGTGTTCTCCTTCCTCCCGATGTCTTCTAGTGTCTTCTAGAATGTTTTAGTCCACTTTTCAGATTGAGTTGCCTCACGGTCAAGTCTTCTCATCGTATGGGATGCAAACTCTTCGGGCTTTTCACTGCTCTTAACTGCTTTTATCTGTTAAGTCCCTATAAAGATATAAATCACCAAAGCTCGTGGAATTATGTTAGTAAAGCCCCTAGTCTATGTGATATTATGCCATAACAGGTGTCAACAAACAACCGCCGCCGGGAGCAGCGGAAGCGGGGCGAGTCCCCGGAACCCTCGTCCTCAAATGACTCGGCGGAGTCGTCTGGGGGTACTGCCGATGCCTTGCAGCGCCAGGACGCCGCGATGGGGTCGCCGACATCGCCCGAGGGGGTCGACAACTTGATTGAGTACGCAAAGTACAGAGCCAGCCAGCGGTGAAGAGCTCCCAGGGGGAGAACCAATCCCGAGGGCTCCGAAGCCCCCTGACGCCGTGGTGGTACCGAGGCCGCCCACCTGGCCGATTCACAGCCGGTGCCCCGATGTTAGGAAGGAGCCCGTAACTCCGTCGGCTTCCTCTGCTCCATCGCGCACGATGGCGAGCCTGAGCCCATGCTCGTGCCCAGCCGGCTTAAGTCCCAAACCATCCCGGCAAAGACCTACGCCGAAGGCCGCCCTCGATCGCCGTGAGTTGAGTTTTTGTTTTCATCCTTTGTTGGCAATTTTGCGTTGGGCTTCTTTTCTTTTGGCATGGCTGGGGGCCTCGACATATTCTTATCTCCCGTGTCAAGAAACGTGGGGCGAGGCGCTCGCCCTCCACCCCTAAGCGGTGGAGTCTAGTGCTCAAGCTTCGCAGTGCTCCCCGGCCTTCGCCCGAGCGTCCTGATCGAACCGACACCTCGGTGATCTTACCGCCACCTCCCGTGACCCCTTCAAAGGTGACCGGTCATCAGCCGGAGGATTCTAGCGCTATGCCGACCCCTATTGCGGCCATCCCCGAGATGCCGCCGTCGAATCCGCCGAGTCGCCCCGAGGAGGAGGCTCGGGCTCAGCAGACGCCCACGTCTCCTCTTCAGTCCCCCGCCACCGCGCCAGTACGGAGGGCTTGACTTCAGAGGCGGCCCGTGTTGAAGAAGCGCCAACGACCGACCTCATGGAGGTGGATCCGGGGTTCAGTGGAGCCCGCCCGCGATTGAGAGGTTTGTGCCTCCCCTCGAGGAAGTTCTTCGGGACGTGTCGTTCGATGCAGCCCGAGGCCCAAAGTTCTCCGGCGGCGTCCGAAGGCGCCCCCAGCTTGTGGCCCTCCAATCTTCCAATCGTGGCGCTTTTCTTGGACCCTCAGGGGACCCTCGGCGTCCGGGGTATGGCGCGCTTTCGGTGCCCGTGGTGAGTTGTGAAGGTCCCAAAGACTACTTCTAGTCTAGTTTCCCTAGCATGGGTGAGAGTTCCTGGAGTGTCCCCATCTCCAACGATCCTACTGCCTGGGCGGCCCTCCTCTCGAGCTCGGGGGGCCAGCAGGTGGCGCTCCAGCCCTGGTGGTGCATGACCGCTCCGAGGTGGCCGCCTAGACCGAGCATGATCAGATCCAGAGGTGGGCGACCGAGGGGCTGCAGAAAATCGGTGAAACCTTGTCTCAGCGTCTGGCTCAGACAGATGAGGTTCGTTGCTTGCTTCTCTTGTGTGTCATTTCCTCTTTTCTTGTTTGGTCTTCTTTGCTTGACATGCGTCGGGGTCTTCTTTGCTTGACATGCGCTTAACTGGGACGCCCTCGGATGGACCCGGGTGGATCTGATCCAAGCCCGAGGTGTGGTGTCCCGCCTTACCACCCTTTGCCGACGAGCAGAGAGTCTCAACGCCGCACCTTGGCGAACGAGCTTGTCGCGGCCAAGGCCGAGAGACAGACAAAGTGCGGGCCGAGACGGCCCAAATGAGCCGAGACTTTGAGGAGGCTCGGGCCCAATCCCTCAAGCTACTCGAGGAGGTGTGTGGCGAAGCGTGACTTGGCCCGAGGCGAGGCCAAGAAGCGAGAGATGGCAGATGCCCTCAACACTCGGGTTGGGGAGCCGGTGTCCGAGCCGGGAGCCGAGAGGAAGGGCGTGGAGCTGCTCCGAACTTGTCGACATCCGAGCATAATGAGATGCTCAAGTGGAAGCAGTAAGTGTGATGGTATGCCTTTCCTCTTGACCCTTGATGGTCCTGTGCCATGCATGTGTTTCTTGGTGTCAACCCTTGACTTCTTTGTCATGTGTCTCCTCGCAAAGGCCGAGAAGGTCCGAGCCGAGGCTGCGGAGACCGTCGCCGCCTTGTCCCCAAAGGCCTCAATGCCGAGGAGAATGTGCACAAGGAGCTAAAGGAGGTTGTCGCCGACTTTGTGCATCGGTTCGGCCCGTGGACTGAGTCCGGAACCTCTGTCCGACCCAACCGAGTGCCCTCGGCGGATACATCCGAGAGGAGCTCCGAACGCTGAATGGGGTGAAGTGCTTTGGGGCGGTGATGTGCTCCCATTTCTCCCCTCGAGTCTTTGAGACCCTCAAGACTCTCTCGGTGGCTTCTATCTTGGATCCGACGCAGAGGAGGGCGGCGCCAAGAGAAGTCCGATGAGGAGAAAATTGCAGTTCTATGCTCAAGCAGAGGGGGCCAGCGGGCGCATTAGCCACGCACTTTGAAGATGAGGTCTGCCCTCCCTACTCTCCGGTGGAGTTAGGCTTTGAAGTAGCCCCCAGCCCATCGAAGTTGTTCTCTCGAGGACACCTTCACCCGCACTCCGAGAGCCGGTAATGGCGACGAAGAGACAAGTGCCTCTACGGTTCCCCGGCCCCCAACCTTCATCTTCCGGACAAGACACCGGATCGACGGGCGCCGGGCCCGTGAGCCCTAGTTGTTTGTTCAAAAAACTTGGTCGTAATCTGTGGTCGTGAAGTGTTTAAGTCTTTTGAACTCTGGCTGTTGTTATTGTGGGTGTTTGTAAACTTGAAGCTCTTTCTTTTATGCCAGTAAGTGCTTGTTCGAGTCACTTGCGCATTTCTTTCCCGAGGATAATGAGCATGGGTACCTATAGGGGCGATCCAAGGACTCGGATTATCTCGTTTCAGAGTGTTACGAAAGACTTGCAACTTAGGCAAAAATTTCCAGAGCGTTCAATTTTTTCGAGAGAAATTTTTCCGAGGGACCGTCGTAAGGGGAGGGGCTCCCCCTCCCTCCAGCCCCCCCGAGGGAGGTTTTGTCTTGTATGAGTTAAGACGAAACCTACCTTAAAACATTTTAACTCACCGACTTTGAGAAAAGAGTTTTTTATTGCTTCTATGTAAGTTTGGAAAGTACAATGTTCGAAAACTATGGCTCTAGGGATAGAAGCGGCGTAGTCTGTTCTATGTTCCATGCGTTGGAGTACACCTCGCCCTTTTCATTCTTGAGTTTGTATGTGCCAGGGCTTGAGTATCTCGGTAATGAAGTATGGCCCCTCCTAGGGGAGTTAGTTTGTGGCGCCCTCGGCTGTCCCGTTTCAGCCTGAGTACGGGGTCGTCTACTTGAAAGCCTCGGGGCTTCATTCTTCTTGCATGATACTGTCGAAGTGATTGCTAGTAGTGAGCCGAGTGGATTAGTGCTATGTCTCGGGCTTCTTCCACCTGGTCCATGGAGTCCTCCCTGACTTCATGATTGCCTTGTTCGGTGTACGCTTGAAGCCTTGGGGATCCATACTCTATGTCCGAGGGAAGGATGGCCTCGGCGCCATAGACAAGGAAGAAAGGTGTGAACCCCGTGGCTCTGCTCTTGGTCGTCCTCAGGCTCCACAGCACCGAGGGTAGCTCTTGGTACCACCTTCTACCGTATTGGTTGAGCTTGTCGAAGATTCTTGGTTGAGCCCTTGCAAGATCATGCCATTGGTGCGTTCTACCTGGCCGTTGGTCTTGGGTGTGCGACTGCTGCTGTGTCCACTCTGATGACGTAGTTATCACGTAAGTCCAGGAACTTCTTCCCAACGAAATTGGTCCCATTATCCATTATGATGGAATTAGGGACGCCAAATCGCGATGATGTCGGGTGAAGAGCTTCACGCTTTCTTCCGTCCGAGGGGTTATGACGGGACGAGCCCCAATCCACTTGGAGAACTTGTCAATTGCCACCAATACGTGGGTGTAGCCCCGGGCGCTTTTTTTGAGGGGGCCAATCATATCCAGCCCCCAAACCGCAAAGGGCCGGTGATTGGGATGGTTTGTAGCGCTTGTGCTGGGTGGTGCGTCTTGCGCGCATAGTATTGGCATCCCTTGCAAGTCCGGATGATGTGGTTTGCATCTCGGACCACTGTGGGCCAATAGAAGCCTTGTCTGAACACCTTTCCCTCGTGGGTGTCCACCAGGAGCTCCTTTCCTTGTTCCCTGGAGATGCATCGCTGGTATATTCTCGAGGGCCCCCTCTTGTACAGCTCCTTGTCATTGCCGATCAGTGCAAACGTCTTGGCTCGCCGGGCTATCCATCTTGCTTCTGTTGGGTCCTCGGGTAACACTCCTCGGATGAGACAGTTCAGCAATGGGACTCGCCAGTCTTGTGGCTCTTCATCAACTTGCATGGCCTCGGGTTGTGGCTGACTTGGCATCTTAGTTTGTTCCGCCCCCGAGGGAGTTTCATCAGCCCCCGAGGGGGTTCCATCAGCCCCCGAGGGGGTTTCTTGGATCTGGTACTTGACTGATGGCTCGTAGAGGTCTCGGGTCAGGATGTTCGGGGGTACTGCTGCTCTGGTTGACGCTATCTTTGCGAGCTCATCTACAGCTTCATTATACCTCCTTGGTGTGTGCCGGTGCTCTAGACCATGGAATTTCTCTTCTAGCTTTCTCACCTCCTGACAGTATGCCTCCATCTTAGGGTCGTGGCAGGCTGAGGCCTTCATTACTTGATCAACAACTAGTTGCGAGTCACCCCTTATTTCTAGACGTCGGATCCCGAGGTCAACCACAATGCGGAGGCCGTTGACAAGTGCTTCATATTCTGCCACGTTGTTTGAGGCCAGGAAGTGTAGCCTGATGGCATAGCGTACATGAACCCCGAGGGGTGAGATGAAAAGTAGGCCGGCGCCTACTCCTGTCTTCATCAAAGAACCATCAAAGTACATGGCCCAAAGATTCCGCCCCCGAATTGGTGCCGAGGGGAGCTGGGTGTCGGTCCATTCAGCAACGAAATCTGTGAGGACTTGAGACTTGATGGCCTTCCGGGGGGCGTACGTCAAGGTTTCACTCATGAGTTCCATGGCCCACTTGGCCACCCTTCCTGTTGCTTCTCCATTCTGGATGATTTCCCCGAGGGGGAATGCTGACACCACCGTGACTGGGTGAGCCAGGAAGTAGTGCCGCAGCCTTCGTTGAGCCAAACCATAGCGCATGTGAGCTTTTGCATCCGAGGGTATCTTGTCTTTGTCTCGGACAACACCTCACCGATGAAATAAACTGGCCTTTGACTGGTAAGGTGTGCCCCTCTTCTTGTCTTTCAACCACTATGGCAGCGCTGACCACCTGAGTGGTGGTAGCGACGTAAAGGAGCAACTGTTCTCCGGGATTCGGCGGCACCAGCATGGGAGCGCTTGTGAGGATCCTCTTCAAGTTGCCGAGGGCTTCTTCTGCCTCAGGGGTCCGGACAAATCGCTCGGATTTTTTTCAGAGGCGGTTGAGAGGCAAGCCTTTTTCTCCTAGCCGAGAGATGAACTGACTGAGGGATGCCAGACACCCCATAAGCTTCTTTACTCCCTTGAGATTACTGATGGGCTCCATATTTGTGACCGCCGACACCTTGGTTGGGTTTGCCTCGATGCCTCGCTGTGAGACAATGAACCCGAGGAGCATCCCTCAGGGGACCCCGAACACGCATTTTTCTGGGTTCATCTTGACTCCCTTCTTATTCAGGCATTCGAATGTCGTCGTTAAATCACCTTCCAAATCTGAAGTTTTCTTGGACTTTACTACAATGTCATCCACGTAGGCTTCGACTATCTCTCCTATGAGTTTGCCGAATACGTGCTTTGCATGCAATTAAAGTTGCCCTTGCGTTCCTCAACCCGAAGGGCATGGTGAGGTAGCAGTACATTCCGAAGGGTGTGATGAAGGAAGTCACGAGCTGGTCAGACTCCTTCATTTTTATTTGATGGTAACCGGAGTACGCATCAAGGAAAGACAGTGTCTCGCAACCCGCAGTGGAATCAACGATTTGATCGATTTGAGGCAAAGGAAAAGGAACTTTAGGGCATGCTTTATTAAGACTAGTGTAGTCAACGCACATCCTCCATTTCCCATTCTTTTTCTCTACTAGTACAGGGTTTGCTAGCCACTCTGGGTGGAACACCTCCTTGATGAACTCGGCCACCATTAGCTTCTAGATCTCCTCCCCAATGATCTTGCGCTTGGCATCATTGAACCGTCGTAGACGCTGCATCACGGGCTTGGAGCCGGCTCGGATCTCTAGGGAGTGCTCGGTGACATCCCTCGGTATGCCTGGCATGTTCGAGGGACTCCACGCAAATGTGCTGGCATTCACGCGGAGAAAGTCGACGAGCACTGCTTCCTATTTTGGGTCGAGCTCGAGCTGATGGTCGCCAGCTTCTCGCCTAGGCGCTTGGGGTCGAGCGGAATGGTCTTCGTAGCCTTGAGGGCTCAAAGCTGCCCGGCATGGCGCTTGGCCTCAGGCTCGCCGCAAATCTTGTCAAAGCTCTTTGAGACGTCAGCGACGAGGGCCTCGACCAAGACTAGGGCCTCGGCGTACTCTACGCTTTCGACATCGCATTCGTATGCGTGGCGATATGTTGGGCCTTTGTAGTGATGACTCACTTGGGTCCCGACATCTTCAGCTTGAGGTAGGTGTAGTTTGGGACGGCCATGAACTTGGCGTACCATGGTCACCCGAGCACCGCATGATATACCCCTCGGAACCCGAGGACCTCAAAGGTTAGAGTCTCCCTGCGAAAGTTCGAGGGGGTGCCGAAACAGATCGGGAGGTCTATCTGCCCGAGGGGCTTGACTTGTTTTCCAGGGACTATGTCGTTAAAGGCCGACCCCTCGGCGGATCTTGGAGTTGTCGACCTTGAGCAGGTCTAGGGTTTCTTCGTATATGAGGTTGAGGCTGCTCCCTCCGTCCATGAGGACCTTCGTCAATCTCGTGTTTGTGATGACAAGATCAACCACCGGTGGGTAAGCCCCTGGCTCGGGATGTGATGAGGATGGTCTGTCGGTCGAACGTGATGGCTTGGTCGAAAAATTTTGCGGAGCTTGGGGGTTCTTAGCCGGCTGCAAAAAACTTCCCGACGCTCCTTCTTCCTCCGCCAAGGGGTCATGTTGCTTGTCTTTCCTCCAAAGATCATGAAGTAGTTGTCAATCTTTGGGAATTTCCGTTATCCTCGGCACCCCCTCCGGTTCCTTCTTTTCTTCTTCTTCCTCCGGGATGTCCCCGAGCTTGTTGAAGTATTTCGAAGGGTCTTACATTCCTCGAGGGTGTGCTTGATGAAAAAACTTGTGGTTGGGGCATGGCTTCTTGAGCATGTCATCAAATGTCCTAGGGGGAGCCCGAGGCCCCTTTCGTCCCACCTGCAGCGACAAGGTCTTCCTCGGCGTCATTGAGGGCCATGCCCTTGTCCCTTCGCCCTTGTTCTTTTTCTTCTTTTTGGACTCCGTGGGTTGGAGCCCTCGGCCTCATCCTCTCCTTTCGCTTCCCCTTGCTGGAGCCTTGATCAAAGAGGGCCCCGACGGCCTCCTCACCGCCGGCAAACTTGGTGGCAATGTCCATCAGCTCATTGGCCTCGGTCGGGGTCCGGCGTCCCAACTTGCCGACGAGTTCCCGGCCATGACATCGAATCCGTCACATTAGGGAGCTCGTTCCGCTGTTTGGAGAAGCATCGGATGTACATGCACAAGGATTCACCTGGACTTCGCCGACAGTTCTAGAGGTCCCAGGAGTTCCCAGGGCATAGATAGGTGCCTTGAAAGTTGCCCTTGAACACCCTCACCAGGTCTTCCCTGTTTGCGATCTGATTGGGTGGTAAGTGCTCAAGCCATGCCCGCGTCGACTCGGACAGGTAGAGCGGCAGGTTGCGGATGATGACCTTGTCGTCGTGGGCGCCCGCAAACTAGCATGCCAATCGATAATCATCTAGCCATACCTCGGGCGCGTCTCGCCCGAATATTTCTCGATGTGGTTCAGGGGGCGAAAGCGCGACGGGAGTGGAGCCCTCCCGATTTCCCCGGTGAACACTTGTGGCCCTGGGGGGTCAGGAGAGTGACCTCGCTCGTCTCGGTGTCCTCGGCGCTGCTCGATTTCCTCCCTGAGGTCAGGGGCTCGATGATCATCCCGCTGGCCTCGGCCTTGGCAGTTTTCTTCTAGGCGCTCCCAGACGTCCCGATTGCTGCGATTATCAACCAGGCGTTCCCTGACGGGATGCGCTAGTGCTCGGCTTTGCCCTGGTTCGACAGAGGCCTACCTGCTCCATGTCGGTTCCTCTTGACGCCTTGAGGAGGTTGCTTGGTTGCGGAAGGCCGAGCTCTCGGCCTCTTGGATGGTCGCCGATCAAGGAGCTCTTTGAGACCGGGCCCCCGACTCTCCTACCCTGGTTTGATGGCTTGGGCATCTCCCTAACGAGCATTGCGGTGGCGGCTACGTTAAGACTCGCGCGGTTGAAAGGGCCTAGCCCCCTCGGCGGAAGCGGTGTGTTCCCAGTCTTTGCCCGCCGCTCGGGCGCAGGCGCCGGCCCGTTTCGATCCCGTCGGGCCCGTTCCTGCCGGATGGTCTGTTCTAACCGTCGCAGCCGCACAGCCTCCTCTTGGAGCCGTGCCTGAAGGTCTTGCAGTTATGCACCCTGTCCGGCTGAAGCAGCGACCGGTCGGACCGGAGCGGATGCCGCCGATCTTTGGGGGAGGGACTCGCCTGGGCGGCCTATCTCAGATCGCCGTCTCGGCCGCTACTCTCCCCAACATCCGAGAGATGTCCATCCATGACTTCCACATTATAGCATTCCCGTGTGGGATCATAATAATCATCATCAAAATCATAGTCGGGGTAACCAAAGGTACATATCGCGTTGGGCGTAACCCTAGGCGAGTGTGTTCGTCGTGGGATCTCCCGGAAGAAGGCGTCGATGGTCCCGGGCTTGGGAGGCTCCACAGTCCCCGGCGGCGTAGTTCGTCCCGATCCGGGCTGGTTCCCCGGTAGCCACCGCGCGCCGGGATCCGTTCGCCCGCCCCTCCTCCGTTGGTGTCGCGCCCCGGCCCCGGTTGCCGCCGTTGACGCGGCGCGCCCGCCGCCAGGTCGCGGGCTTGCGGCCTCTGGTTGCCGCCACCGGACGCCGGCGGCGCCGCCCGCCGATGTCGTGGGCTTGGCGGCCTCTCGCTGTCGCCACCGGATGACGATGCGCCGCGCCGCCCGCTGTCGTGGGCTTGGCAGCCTATCGGTCGTCATCGTCGGACGTCGGTGACAAACGCCAGAAGAGGTCGAAGATGCGGTTGCGCCTAGTGCGTCGACGGGGACGCTTCATCTTCTTCATCGCGGCCATGGTGGCGGCGCTCGCCTCCAAGGAGAGGAACAAATCATTCGCCGACTCGGTCGGGAGGAGGATCATCTTGTAGTCGTGGCCAAGCGCCACGAACTCCAGGCTACCGAACTGCAGCAGCGTCCCTTGGCCGAGCTCGTGCTCCAGAGAACAGGGTGGAAACGATGGAGAAACCGCTATCTAGGTCAATGCGGGATGCGGTTTACGCACGCTCCCCCTACCCGGGCGCGCCAACAGTCGGTGTTTTAAGAACCAGGGGTATCTCAAGGACCGGCAACAAATTTATAGGGCCGTGGCGCTCCCCCACCCGCGATGGCGTGCGCGAGATGAACACGAAGGGTTTATCCTGGTTCAGGCCATAGGGCCCTACGTCCAGTAGTGTGACGGTTTGTATTATCTCGCACCAATGTGCACTTCAACTGAAGCGTTTACAAGCAGTAACGAGGAGTGAAGTAGGCCTTCAACCCTTGGATTGCTGTGTCTAAGTGTGAAAACCTAAAAGAGTTGATCCTTGCTAACGGGCCATTACTCCTCCTTTTATAGTGGGAAGGAAAGTAATGGTGTACAATACGTGTCCAATACTTGTGCTAATGTGTCTCTTGTCCGCCCCCGTGTGTGTCAGATGCCCGAGGGCTGGGCTCATGATCCAAATGGTATGTACGGCAGTGGACGCATGTCTTTGTGTCTTCAGGGTACGTGTCTTGCGTCCGGAAGAGGAGCTGAGGACCTGAGGGGGGTCCTTTGAATCTCGCTCGGTGAGCTTTCTTGAAGCGCCGCGGTGGCGTGTCAAAACCCCGAGGGCCATCTGATACGTGGGGGGAGGCGTAGCGTCAGAAGATGAACAATATCGGCGTTCCCCATGCCGTGGCGTGTTAAGTAACCCGCCACTTTACGCCCCATCAACGGGGTACGGAGGAGATAACGGGGCAGTGAATCGACAGGGCAATCGATTGCCTTGTCACCGTGACTGTGAGGCAAGAGCATTAAATGTGGCTGCCCCCACTACTCGGCCTGAGTCTCCAAGGTGCGCCGGGGCCTCCCGCCCTCGGGCGAGGCGGAGGTCGTGCGCCCGGGGCCTCCCCCCTCGGGCGAGACGGAGATGGTGCGCCCGGGGCCTCCCGCCCTCGGGCAGACGAGGTTGTGATGTTAGTAGAGTCGTTCGGTCCGACCCCCTCGGATGGAGTTTAGATTGGGCTGAGTGGTGGCTGATGTCATCAAGCCCGGTATGGTTGTTACCTTTGGTCCTTCTTCTCCACACTCTTGATGACTCCAACAAAGACCCGTGATGGGCTACTTTCATGCTTCCCCGGGCCGCCAGGCAGTTCGTGGGTAGCAAGTCCATATGTGAGCAGGTGTTTTTTGAGCCATTTGGTTGAGTGTTCGTAGATGGGTCGTCGTGGGCCATGTTGTAGGCCGAAAGGTGACATATTTGTCAATTCCTCCAAGCTTGTAGATTAGGTGACCAGTAATTCGCCTCCCCCTATCGTCAAGCCCGTGGCCTGCGATGTGTTTGGGGGCATTTGGCCCGTTATGCCTTGGGCCCAGATTCTTTTGATAAAGATGGGCCGTTGCATTGATCACTAGTAGGGAATATTCGTGGGCCTATTATTTTGGCCCGCGACAGTAATGCTATGTATAAAAGAAAATATTCTTAAGAGATTACCGCGGCAACGCTGCGGGTATATTCCTAGTTTACGTAATATATAACATCACTTTGCAGCAAGGTTATTACTTTTAGTACCGTGAACTATAACCTAGAATCTTAATCAAAATCAATATTACAGCCTTTCAGTCCACCCCAAATTTACCAAAACTCATCGCTGAAATTTTGAACCTTCAGTCCTATATGAAGCAGGAAAAAAACAATTTTACCAAGAGTTCCAATCCTATCAACCTTGGTTTGCAGTATATGCATTTAGAGAAGTCAGGAGATTATTTCGAAAACAGGAAATAAAACCCCAACTTTTACGTTTCATAAAAGAACTCCAAGTTTCAAGTCAGAACCCAACATCATTGAACGCCATTTTACACATCAAAGTTATAATACATGAACATTAAAAAGTACCGGGCCATAGATTTGTCTGATTTAGGAAGCGCAAGGCAACATAGATGCACATAACAAGATGTATGCAAGTAGGTTGAACTGGCATACTAACAGGAAACAGGCAGGTAGGCTAGGCACCTTGAGCAACATGCTCAGGTTGCAGGAAACAACATAGCACGGTAAACCAGCTCCAGCAAGATAACAGGAACAGGTAATCACTAACTTAAGTTGGCATTACACAGGTAGCACTAGGAAACAATCCTAGACAAAAGGCAGCACGCTCACTCAATTAGCAGATAACTGCTTCCCCATATGAAACTTATCAGGTCCAAGTAGATGATATTTAGTTGGTGCAAGTGGAGGAACTAAAAACAATCCCACACCACAGGAAGAAGGCAGCATTCTTAGTGATATCGGCTGTCCATGGCACTTATAGTTTCCTGATGTAACTAAGTGGCAGAAGATCCGTCTTCAGCTTTAAGCTTTCTATCAGGGGAAACTAAAACCTATATAAATCAAAAGGCATAGTAAGTGCCAAGGGGTATCATCAGACAAATGATTGGGAGGTAAAAAAAGTAAACACGAAACACGAGATACAGGAAAAAACTAGCACATGAAAATTTCACTTGACTAAACTATAGTAGCTAACTAGAATACACCAAAGCTGGAGTATCTGGTATAGTAGAAACCTTAATCAATTACTTCCTGCATTCAAGGACATGAGATCTTTAGGACAATGCTAGTCTTAGACATGCAACTTTAAATTTCAACTAAATAAGTATCCTTACTATTGTGTTTTTGTCATGCAACTTCAAATTTTACATAAATTCATGGTATATTATTGTGTTTTTTTTTTTTTGACATGCAATTCTGAGCGCCAACTTTTAAATAAAACTTATTTGCACATAATTATAAAGTGACTGACCAATCTAAACATTATTTTATATATTGGGCTATTATGTTTATACCCTTGCTGAAAACGCCAATTATGATTTTACCCCCCTGTTTTTACGAATGTTGTGATTTTACCCTCGCTTACGTTAAAACGAAACTCAAGTTTACCCTTACTTCTAACTCTGTTAGATATAAATGCAGAAAAAATAAAAAACAAAACAAAACCCTTCTCAGGGCTTTCCTTTGGACAATACTACCCTCCTCCTCTCTCCCGTTCTTTCGACGGCCGAGCGGTCGGCCCGAGGCAGGCGGCGTCGCGCGTGCTTCGGCAGCGCACGCAGGACGGTGCACAGTCCATATATAGAGCCTCCTCCTAACCGCGTGGGACAGCTGATCCGGCTGCTTGGGTGAGTCTTTGCATTGTCGCCGACGAGCAGTTGGGTTAGCCACGTGTTGACACAAAAAGTGCCTCTTGTGCCTCACACACCGACAAGCCGAAATAGCTAGCTTAACTTCGGGTGCCCCCGTGTCTTGAGCCGGTGGCGTGCCGATCAATTTGACCTGTGAATTGACAAGGAGATAAACGTGAGATCGAAACATGCCCGGTGAGACCAAGACGCTTCGCATGTACGGCCCTCGGCCACTTACAACGACATATAGCTATAGAAGCTATTTGCCCACAACTTTATGAACGCGTTCGGCAAAAATGTACTAAACATGAAAGAGTACGATTATCGAACGGGCATAAGAAGACATGTTTGAACAAGTAAATCGATCATCAAGATATGATATCATAAAGCTTATTGCATGGATCGAATCAATTGACAACATGATAAATAAAGCAAGTAAATCATAAGTATAAATCTAATCTAAATAACACATGCATAGGTTTCACCCAACTAGTCTGCCGCATGTCTAGTTTTCCTAAACCCGTCTAGCTTAAACCCTCACAAGCTAATCCACCGCATGATACGGCTTTTGTTACAGATCCAAACCACTTCTCACAACTAGATCAATCCACCGCATGATACAATCTAACCATGACAAGCTAAAAGCATGCATATATCCAAATAGATCTACAAATACTCATTACTCGTTGAAGCGTATATGCATGAACAAAGAAAGTACACAGTAAGCCCGATCTAATGATAAAGACAGGGGATCTATTCCTATTAGTCCGCCGCATCGACTAATCATCCTAAACCCTTTTCATCCTAACAAAAATCCACCGCATGATACACCGCAAGACTAGACGTTAACAAGTACTACACATGTAAGCTACACGTAGATGCATAACCGTATTCGGCAAGCTTGCCGAATCGGGTCCATGAAGAAGGAACTCACGCCAAGCAAAACCTATCGATTAAACCGATCTCTAGTCCACCGGATGACTAGCTCTAGAGTAACCCAAAGACACGATCCGCCGCACGGTATCCAGTCTGTCAAGACTAAACATGCATGAACCCGCAACATGTGACAACTTAGATTGATCTAAGCTCCGCTATGATAAGCAAATAGATCTAGTGACATGATAAGATGAACATCAAAAGCATTAAAGACAACTAGATCTATAACAAGATGAAGCCGAGCCTTATCAATCTAAGTTGGGCAAAAGTGTGTGCAAACATAGTTAAACAATAAATAAGAGCATGCACCACGTGGTAACTTAATGAATTCACTAGATCCGCCAAATCTAATGAAGCCGATAACTAGCTCCAAGCTAGACCTTAGCCCGCCGCGACTCATGATCTAACAAAGAACCCTCCCCTGTTCCATAGCCTAAATCCGCCCCACGATACTAAACATGGTAACAAGACTACTTGCAACATAATCTAAATCCGCCGCACGCGATACTAGACATGGTACAAGGTTGCGGTACTTACACGAGGTCGACGGGTCGATGGTTCCTCTCGCATGAGAGATCGACGACACGACTTGGACTCGAAAGGGGTGGCGCGAGCCGGGTTTGTTGTATTGATTGGGTAGATCTTTTACAGCTTGCCACGGGTCTTATATTTATACCCTGGTCTTGATACGAGTCCTAATCGATCACGATTACAATAAAAGGAAAATCTAGCTAAGATAACTTTTACTCCAAGTCTTCTCGAGCCGTTGATGGCGTATTCAATGCGGGCTCTTCTTCGGATAGCTTGTCTCAATGTCCCGCAGCCTGCCGAATCTTCCTCGGTAGCCAAAAGCGCTCAAAGTCCTTTCGGATACACGACCCGGCCGAATGGCGTCGCTTCCCAAATGCTACGATTCTAATGACCATTTGCACTTTGTATACGCCGCTTGAACAACACCTTGCTGCCGAATGCCTCTGCACTGGCCCACCTGTCATCCGGGCTTACCAAATTTTGGTGTTAACACATGCCCCCTCAATTTTAGGATAAAAGTATTTTATTCTAAAATTGACCGCAGCCTTTCCTTGTTTACTCAAGTCAAAGCACTTGTTCATCGGGTTCATCGCCGAACCGTCCGCCGAAAAATCCGAAACCCTAGAGTGCCGGCGGAGCTCGATTCAAGTCTTCCATGGAGGCCTTCAATCTGATTCCAGAGGTAAATTTCATTCTCTCTTATGTATTCGGTAGCGTTGAACTTGGATTCGCCTCTTTCATCTCAAGTCCATCTCCTTTGAAGGAATATGAAGACCAAATCTTGGTATCTACCGGCGAATCAGGATATTTATTTTCTCGGCCCCGAGGCGATTCCAATCCGACTGAATTTATCACAAAAGAGAGCCAAAGAATCCCTTTAAGTTTGGAGCTTCCCCAAAGAAGCAATGGAAGAAAACCTTCAAGACTTGACCTTTTCCCCCAATTGCAAGGTGGCGTGATTGGTACGTATGGATGTCGTCGGCCAAGAAAAGGAGTGACAATTGGGACACCCAGGACATTTCTCATTGTTTGGAGCTATCCTTGTCAAATACCCCAAAGAATGAAGACCTGTTAATGGCAAAGAACTCATTTTTGGTCCAACGCTACTAACTCCTTCGTTTTTTGGCCATGGTACAATGATCGTTACTCCGCCGATGTATTCATGATGACCGGCCCCGAACATCACCGAAAAGTGTATCCCTAAGAATACCAAAGACGGAAGAAGCAAACAAATGTGAAGACCGATGAGCCCCTGGACAAAGCCCATCAAGTCATACATGATGAAAGGCCCTTGTCGACAAGGAATACAAAGCTTTTCCGAACCTCCGTTATGCGATTTGTTTTTACGTGGCAAATCTAATGAGCCGCTCAATCACATGGTCATGGTTGAAGATCCGCCGCCAACAAGACAATTCCACCGGGCAAGTATTTGTTTGGGAGCAACCTATCACATGATGCATCAAACCACCACCCAAATGTTTGAAGGCAAAGGCATTTCTTGTGTAAACGGTCCCCGGTGGTTAATTCAAATGTGGTTGCAACTGTACATGCATAGACTAGTCAGAGTGAATCTACAAACCCTGGAGTTTCCTTCGCTTAATTATCTTTGAAAATGAGGTGGCAACAACCAAAGCCCAAAAACTTATGGAGAGGTCGCGTGCCGCTATTGTCATTAATGGAGATATTGGTCATTTCTTCAAAATCTTCTACAAGGGCTTCAATGAAGTACTCTGGCTTCCCTACAGAGAAAATGAAGACTTCACCCTTCCTTGCAAATTCAGTTATGAACAGGCTGCACAGACAATCTTTCAACAAGGATCTTCAATGCAATCATTAAACCTTGTATGCTACCCGAACTAATGCGTACTACAAAAATCTTCAAATTAGGAGAAGATCTTCCGTAATACAAGCCTCACCCTTCATTCCGATTGATGTTGCTCATCCTTCTTTTCAATCTTGGTGGGATGAGTTTCACACTCATGTTTTCAATTTACCAGTCCATCCCTTGTGCCGGGAGCTTCTGCCTGAATTTGCCATTGATAGCGAGGTAACTACTTTTCTTGCTTATTTTTTGCAGTTGTATCTTTTCCTTCCTTTCTGAATTTAATTGCCACTTCTTGCGGGACATTGAGCCAACCCCTCCTCCCCAGTGGAAATCCAATATTATGTGGTCGGGACCTCGCCCGCTCGGGGTGATGAAGGGATGGCTATGAAAGCTTTCATGAACACACACATGGCTTCTATTGAAGCAAGACTGATAAGCTCAAGGAAAAGGAAAGCTTCTGTTCAGCCAACTAAAAATCCCCAAGTGTTTAAAAGAAAAAGGTCGAAAAGGATTAAGCAAATCTCCAAGGTATAACATCCCTCTGATTTCTGTTTAGTAAAGAGAATTTGCCTCACTTTATTCCATGATTGTAGATTGGCTCTTTTTCTCGATTAATCCCCAGGCACAAGGTGAAGGTTCCTCCCAAATCTTTGTTTGAAGACTCGGTTCGGAAAACTAATGAAAACATCAAGTAATATTCGATCTCTACATTCTTTTATTTTTTTTCCGGCCAAAGGAATGGCAATATTCTCACATTTTGGCCTTTCCTATTCTGAATAACAGATGAAATTCTTGATAACATAGCAAAAGGATCCGATGATGAGTCTAATTCTTCTGAGAAAACTCAATCTACAGAAGGTAAGGAAATTGGAGATGCTGAACCTATTAACACTGACCATGAAGATTCAGGGTCTAATCTTTCGTACTCCTCCCCAAGGAGATGGTGCTCGGTCAGAAGATCAGGCCAATTCTGCTCAAAAGTCTCCTATCACTGTAGATTCATCTGAAAGTGGCCGTTCTGAACCGAGGAAATCACCTTCTGTTTCAAATGTTGTCAAATCTCCTCAACATCCTTCCAATCAGCAACCTACAGAGCAGGTAACATTTTTTCTCGATCCATGACAAACATGCTTTTTCAATTAGCATTTTGCCCGACCACGTCTTTTTATTAGGACAAAGCTAAGCGGCAACTAGTCTATCTTTCCTTCTTAAAGATATCCTTGACAAAGGAGAAGAGGTCACATCTCGCCAGAGTCTTTCTCAAGAAAACCAAACAAGGCTTAGAGAAATTGTCCTTCTGCTAGGTGATGATGTGAGCACATTAGTTCAGAATGCCATCAAGATAAAGGAGTTAGCCAAACTCATTGATCAGGAAATCCTAGCTCCTTTGCAATCAGCAATGCGTTATGTGCTTCATCTCGATCACCAAGTTATTGCGGTTAAATTAGCCAACGAGCACTCGCTTCCAAATCATCACCTTTGGGTCGCTATAGAATCAAAGAAGAAGGAAACTATAGAGTTGCACTCGAAAGTTTGAAGTCAACAAAAATCTTCGGATAAATTGAAACCTGAATTGGATGAAGACAGGAAGCAAAAAGCTCTGCTTGAAGATCAACTGTTAAAGCCGAACCGAAAATTGAGGAGAAAGAGAAACAAATAGCTGGTCTTCCCGAAACTTTGAGCTCTGCCAAGATGATAATGACAAAAACCACAAGGAGCACAAAAAAGCTCAAGGCTAAGATTTCCAATCTGGCAATCCCGGAGGAGGAAGATAAGAAGGCCCTAGCCGAGGTTAATAAAACTCAGGCAAAAATTGTTTCTGATATGAAGGCCTTTTTGCACATGTGATCTGCTGAAAACAATTTGTTTGTACTTCGTCAATAATCCTGATACTGAATTAGTACTCTTGTAGTCTATATCTGGATGTAGTTATGTTTCCTCTATCTTCTTATTGTGTCCTCAAAACACCCGGTCGTGCCGAATGACGGTGCTACCGAACATGGCGTAGCCGAATGGATCTGGAATATTCTCTCGAGGGTCATGCATTTGGCCCATTTACCGCCGGCCCAATACGCTTTATTTTTAAGGCCCACGTGTCTTGTTGCAATTATCCTACCGGCTTATAAAATAGAACTCGCCTTTCAACACGATGGCTATCCAAAATTAAAACCGCTCTTGCCTCCCTGACCTTCTTATTTTCTCCTCTGCCAAACGAAGAAAAACCCTCATTATCAAGATCGTCCCATGGAGAGCGGTAGCGATAACCGTGGGCAGCCGGCGCCGACGACGAAGCGGAAGGAAGTCGCACCGCAAAGATCGGCGTCTCGAGTAAAGTTCAACCTCTCGCTCTTGTCCCTTGGTGATTTCACTTTTTACTGTTCATCTTCTTGATTTCTCAATCTGATCTACTTTCTTCAATCAATCGCTGTTTTATTAGGGTGGCTCCCGTTCCTGTTCCCGGGCGCCGGTTCCAGGCTCTCCTTCCTCCCCATCGTGGGTCTTCCTCTTCCTCTGGCCACTCTTCATCCACGGCGTCAGAGGAATCCTACCACTCCCAACCTTGGGAACCACTAGAGGATGAGGAGATGGTTTACAAACCCCGGTACGAAAGCAGGTCAAGAAAGAGAAGAAGGAAACCATGGAGCAAGATGCGGCGAGTACTCCAAGAAAAGCCAAGATTCGGGAAGCCGACCAGCGGAGCGCATCAAAGCTCTTTGCGATGCCCACGCCGGTTAATCCAAAATCTTGATTGTATTGTTCTTAATTGTTGACGGTCGTTAACTACATATTTTATACCGTCAACATTAGTATAAAACCACCAAAACACAATAGTAATAGGGCTTTGAGCTAACCATTTCCACAAGTTTTGGTACTTCACTTGTTTTGCAGACAATGTTGGAAACATATACATTTTGGGCCAAAAGCAAAGGAAAACGTATAAAGAATAACATGGCCCTAAATGGACATAAGCAAAGCAAGGAGAAGAGAGGAGAAAATGCCCATAAACATGAATATTAACATCTATACATAAGCCCAAGAAGTGGAAACCCAAATCCAACATGAAATGACATTGGGCCACATAACATGGGTTTAGTATTTTGGGCATAACTTCTTCATACGAACTTCGTTTTCAGTGTACCACCCGCCAAAACGAAGCTAACGACGAAAACGGACAAGCTCACAAAATTTCAGCCCAAACGGCCCAGATATGGGTGCGCCCGCACCCATATGGAGGCGTTCAGCCCATCTTTCTCTCGTGGTACAATCAATGTCCGAAAAGTTGTATGGCGGTGTTGGTTGCCACGTTCACTGAACCTGAACGCCAGGAGGAGGTCGGTTTGGTGCATTGATGGTGGTAGATTTGCATTTGGCCCCCTCCTCTCATCCTATAAATAGGTGGCCTCTCCCCCTCTCACAACACACCAATTCCATACACAACACAAAGGAGAGCCACAATGTAATAGAGAGGAGTTCTTGTTCTTCATCCTCCTCTTAGTTCTAATGGAGAGTGAGAGAGGGAAAGCTAGAAGGATACTTTGCTCCTTCTACTCGAGTTGTCGGAGTACCCTCGGTGGTCCGCGGTTCCTAGGAGGCCGAGTGCCTGAGTTGTCGGCACCCGCCACGCTTGTACCTCTACAACTTCCTTACACTTTGGTAAGAAAGTTCGTGTTCATCTTTCGGCTTATTGTTCTTCAAGTATATTATCTTAAGTTGTTATAATCTTGAGGGATCGGTAGATTGTCTCGTAAGAGCGTTAGTTCTTGGTGAAGGAACTCTTTGACCGGGAACCTTGATCGACATCAAGAGCTGTGACCAATAGTGCAAACGTGGTGTTTGGACTAGCGTTCACCTACCTTTTTGCGAACCCCACGGCCGTGAGGGTAGGCGGCCAGGTCATGACAGCCTTTGTCCGTCCCTTGTAATCCCTCCACGCTCGGGTGTGACGAGAGCTAATGGCTGGACTCGCCCGGTATTGGGCGAGGGCCGGTGCTCGGTAAGGAGATAACAGCCCTAGAAATCCCCTCGCCTCGAAAACCTAAGCCCATAAAGATACCTCACTACCCATAGTTATCCTTGGGCGGCTCTGTTCGTTGAGATTAGTGCGCAATCGTTCCCCTGGAAAAATACGATACCCTGAATATTTCCGTGTGAAAGCTACAACGATAGATTCCGCACGCCATGGGATTCTTACGCATATGTTAAAGAACGCCAACATTAATTTCGTGGTCTTCTTCATCCGACAAATCCGTTACGCTTTGGTATAGCTCGTCTCATGACAATCGGCCGATTGGCGGCGGAGGTTGCTCTACCGAAGGCCAAGAACGCACGCTTGACGGCGGCGGCCGTCCGGGCTGCCGATAAGGTGAAGGCACGGGCGAGACGGTGGAGGAGCGCCTCAATGATGTGGCGGACAACCGCATCGACGAGGTTGCTTTGCAAGGCATCCATCTCGGCGCGCCATGAGTCCGACGGCACTGCTTGACCCATCGGGCGAGGATTACACCATCCACCCAGTCGGCTTCCGCAGTGGTGCTCCAGAGGACATCGAGAACATTGACGATCTCATGGATCGGCACGAGGACCATGCTACGGCCATGGTGTTATCCAACCAAGCACAAGCTATCTTCAACCTTCTTGAGGATTATTTTGTACTTAGGATGGATGCATGGATGATTAATGAAACTTTCCTTTCACCGCGTTGATACTTGCATCTCCTTTTCCCGTGATTGCCGATCGGTCTCTCTTTAGATTTGTTTCGCCGAACGAGCAACCGAACAAAGATCTTGCCGAACGCCCGACGTCATCACAACCGAATGACTCAGAAATAATATAAAATCCAGCTTCCAGATAACTCGTGAGCACTGTTCAAGGTGCCATTGAATGCATTTATTTTCTCTTCTCCCGATAAACCAACCAGGGGTAAAAATGTCGGTCCGTTGGAAGGTGAAACGCACAGTATTGGCTTTATCAATAATTAATCCGAAAGATATCCTTCATTTAGCCAAATAATCCGTGTCTTTGCAGAATGTTTGGTCTCCTTCCTCAGCAATCGGTGTATTACGCTGGCCTCATATACCCAAAGTCATTCAGGACTGCCATTATACTCTTGCCGACTGCTCTGTCTCTCACCGTCCTTCTGCCATCGCCACTATCCTTGAGCAGCTCATGACGGGCAAAGGGAAGGAGCCCATTGAGGAGTCATCGTCTGTTCACGGCCCTCCTTTCAGGACACCAAACCTGCCTGGGTAAGATTGAATCCATAGATCTTGTCAAGCATCCTCATTCTAATCTTACTGCAACTCACTCCTTATTTCTTCGCCTCGCGGTGCTTCCCCGACTTCTCGTTTGGGACCAGACGTATCCCAATTCCAATCCTTTCGACTCTTCTCGATGAGGATTCTCCTGCGGATGCCGAGACTCTTCGTCAGCAGCTGTGCCAAGAAAAGCGTCGACGCAGAGAGCTCCAGGCAAAGTTTGATGTGGTGACATCCTACGCCAATGCAGAGCGTGAACGCCGCATGTTCCTTGAGTCTCATGTTGGTGGTGAGTTGATCTCCGAAGTTGCCTTTATTTTTCAACCATGCCTTCGAGTGGACTTACTTTAATTGATTTCAGAGGTTACCGAACGCCACAATCACCTCCGTGAAGCTGTAGGGAATTTGGTGTGGGCACTCGACATACCAGTGAATCCGCCTGTCCCGCGTGTGCAAGAGATCGTCGACCGGATCAAGGAAGCCATGAAGAAGAAGTAAAAAACTACAAATGGGACTTTGCCGAATAGCATTAGGATTTGGAATCAAGTAGACATCCTCTCGAATGTATTCGGCAACACTATCAACTCGTCCCGTGAAAGACTTTAATGAATAAAGTTCTCTTTCACTTTACATCTGTATTTTTATATTTTTTGGCACTAAAGGTGACATATCATGTTTATGCCAGCTATTCTCCAATTCTTGGAGTATATTTCTGCTAAAGGCGATGATTGTTCACCGGCTATTTCTCGTGAGAAAATATTCTCATGAATTATTCAATCTTACATGTCGGCCTTAACTTGATACTAACACTTACACCATCCTTTTGGCCGACATAAATTACACTTCATACCTAAAAATTACTATGAGAGCCGACTATCTCAACCGGTTGTTGATCCTTGCAGCGAGTGTTGATAGGACCTTCATTCCATTCTCTTCCTGAGAAGCATTCTAAACCATCATATTCCCAAAACGATGGTTCGATAGCAGCGATACTTACTGAGTCATCGGCCTGAACCACTTCAACGTCATCACCATTCCACCGAATAAGAACCCGATGCATGGTGGAAGGAACACAACAGTTGGCATAGATCCAATCTCTCCTAAGAAGTAAGTCAGGATCCCTTACTATCGACCACAAAGAATGTTGTGATCAAAGTCTTTGAGCCGATCATCAACTCAACGTGAACGGCTCCATGGGTATCCAAGGATTGCCAAGAAAGTCTCGAAAGCACGATGTCTGTCTTCAAAGAAATCCTCCTTAGTCATTCCCAGCTTCTTGAAGGTTGTGTAGGGCATAATGTTGATGGCAGCACCTCCATCAACAAACATCTGGGACATGGGTTTCCCATTGACGAATCCTTTCGTGTAAAGAGGCCTTAGATGATTGTGCTTCCTGGGCTGTCGAACACGGCTTGTCTTGATAGAGCCAACTGTCCCAGGAGATCAATCATCTCTTTGTTGTCAAAATCGGAGTAAGCCTCCTCATCTGAATAAGCATCTTCCACCTCTTGGTCTATAGTAGCTTTGGTCCGCAGGAGCCGCAAACTCTATTGGAATATAGAAGACCATGCCCACGTCCCGCGAATGCCCACTTGCCGAATGCTCATCTACCAAATGCTCGGTTTCTTCAGGTTTTTTCTTTGGACGCCACACTTTTCGGCGTTCGGCAGCTGCTTCCTTAAGCTCCTTGTTCCTCAAGCGTTGTACTCTTCTTTTCTGGCTCTTCCTCAATCCTCGAGGGCACCACTATCCCTTCGCCATATGTACTCTTGAGGAGAATCCAGATCATCTTGGTCTTCATAATCTTCAAAGTTGGCCCACGCCTGGTTGGCAACCCTTTTGCCCCAAAATTTCCTAGATGGGACGGCGGTTGACTCGTGCCCGTCAGATCCATGATACTTGTTCACGCATTCGTGGCGCTTATTTTTAGCGGCGCCTTCAAGCCTTCATTCCAGCAATGTCTGAAGAAAGGACAATCCCAATGAGATTCCTCTCGTTCTCTCATGTACTCCTGTTCCAGGTGATACATCTCTTCCTCGTACCTCTACTGTTCTTCTGCAAGCTGTTGATCTCTACGATATTGCTTCTCTTGCTATCTTTGCCACTTGTTCAGTAGTATACGAGAGGTAACCCCGACTTGGAGGTCTCTCCTCTTTACGTTCGGCTATTCGTAAAACGAACACCGCGTTCTTGGAGCTCTACACCGCCATACTTGCCAACTAGGGTCTACCGAGCCACTTTGCTTTGCCCTTGCAGAAGTCAGCACTTTCATCGGGCCCTTGCCCTTAGGATCACTTGTAGACACCATGTTTGTAGAGAAAGAAGTCATGCCTGCTGGGAAAGGCTGTTTCTCCACCTTCATGTTGTTGCTGAACTTCAGGAGACCCTGCTATATGGCTCTTTGGACTTGCTGCCTGAACATTCGGTAGTCATTGATGGAGTGAGAGCTTGTATCATGGAGGCCACAAGTACCTTCCATTTTTTACTCCATCAGGACGCCTCATAGAGTGGTTCTCTGGTAGCATGATGCGCCCTTCCTTGACCAAAAACTCAAAGAGCTTGTCAGATTTGGAGACATCGAAGTCATATGCCCCCTTGATTGTTTTCATCCAGCATTGATTAACCTGGACAGGCTCTTTGCCCCAGACAAATTCGGCAGCAGCTATATCCTCCTGGCCATCATCGTCTTCTGCACCCTCCAGAAAGTGTTGATATGCTTCATAGGCCACATTGCCCCCTTTCTGGTAGCGGGTATCCTTTTTGATACTCTGAAACTGATTGGGCATGATTGCCAAAAGTCTTGAGAGCTGTCCAAGGTCCTCAAACTCCATGCCGACCAGCTTCTCCCTGATAGCTGGATGCATACCGCGTATGGCTACGGCCGGCAACTGATGGTTTGGCAAATTCAGAGAATAGCAGAAGTTTTTAGTCTCTCTGAACCTGCGCAAGAATTCCTGGGGTGTCTCATTGTATCTCTGCGTTAACCCCATCAAGTCAATGAGCTCTTTCTCATTGGAACCACTGAAGAAATATGAGTGGAACTTTTGCCCCAATTCAGCCCAAGTTCCAATAGAATTGGCCGGCAACGTGGTAAACCAGACGAAAGCCGGCCCTGTGAGAGATGTAGGAAAGTAGCGGATCCTCCATGCTTCATCATTAGCAAGTTCTCCTAGCTGGATCAAGTAGCGACTGATATGCTTAGTGGTGGAAGTATCATCCTGTCCAGAAAACTTGGTCAGGTCAGTTGGAGGCTTCAGTCTTGAAGGAAGTGCCACTTTGTTGTACCAATCTGGATATGGTGACTGATATATATAAGGCCGATTCTTGGGCTTCAACCCAAACTGGTTTTGCGTCATATCGGCCATCCTCACTAGGAGCATATCCACACTTGAATTCTGGGGTCCTACGACCGCCCCGACCGGCCCAAAGAGGGTCTATACCCGTGATTCGGCAGCATTGATAGTGGAGTAATCGAGAACTCAAAGATAACCAGGGGCCAAAGGGATTTCTCTCAGAACCCACTCGCCATCGAGCAATTGAATAAGAGTTGTACGCCGGAGGATTTCGGGTGTGCCGAATGCCAAGTCTCCATATGTGGCCGGTGCCTTCCCGCATTCCTTGGCTTTAGACTTCTCTAGCTTTTTGGCGTTTCATTCTCTCCTCCTCCTTCTTCATCTGTAGCTCCTTTCTTTGGTTGCGATTTCGGCACATGGAAATACGTTGGCCCGAGAAAATTCACCGAATCGCTCTTCAAAGTGCCTATCGACCTCTGGTCCAAAGTCGCTCCTCACGATGTGGCGGAAAGTGTTGAGGAAAACCGCATTGTGGTTAGTATTGCTTTTCCCACGGCTCCTTGGACGATCTCCTCCATCCAGCTTGATTTCCTCTTGATAGGTTCATCTTTTTTCTTCATCTTTTTCTTTCTCACCAGGCATCACAACCTTTGGAAGATCTATCTTCTCGGAAAACATTGCCGCTCTTTGTTCCCGGAGAAGCATAACAAGCACTTTTGCAAAAAAGTTTCACACACGGTCTCTCACCATGGCTTCTAAGTCCACCGGTAAGTCATCTAGACTGAGCGTGATGATCGCGCCTTTGTCTAGGTCTTCGTGCATCTTGTCTTGATCCCGATTCGTCCCACAAAGCGTGCCAAAAAGTGTGTTGACACAAAAAGTGCCTCTTGTGCCTCACACACCGACAAGCCGAAATAGCTAGCTTAACTTTCGGGTGCCCGGGTGTCTTGAGCGGTGGCGTGCGATCAATTTGACCTCAGAATCGACAAGGAGATAAACGTGAGATCGTGGAACATGCCCGGTGAGACCAACACGCTCCGCATGTACGGCCCCCGCCACTTATGACGACATATAGCTATAGAAGCTATTCGCCCACACAAGTTTATGAAACGTTCGCAAGCATGTACTAAACATGAAAGAGTACAGATTCTACCGAACGGGCATAAGAAGACATGTTTGAACAAGTAAATCGATCATCAAGATATGATATCATAAAGCTTATTGCATGGATCGAATCAATTGACAACATGATAAATAAAGGTGTAAATTATAAGTATAAATCTAATCTAAATAACACATGCATTCGTGCCGCACATCTAGTTTTCCTAAACCCGCCTAGCTTAAACCCTCACAAGCTAATCCACCGCATGATACGGCTTGTTATAGATCCAAACCACTTCTCACAACTAGATCAATCCACCGCATGATACAATCTAACCATGACAAGCTAAAAGCATACATATATCCAAATAGATCTATAAATACTCATTACTCGTTGAAGCGTATATGCATGAACAGTAAAGTACACATGTAAGCCCGATCTAATGATAATGACAAGGATCTATTCCTATTAGTCCGCCGCGACTAATCATCCTAAACCCTTTTCATTCTAACAAAGAATCCACCGCATGATACACCGCAAGACTAGACGTTAACAATAAACAAACCTACACATGTAAGCTACACGTAGATGCATAACCGTATTCGGCAAGCTTGCCGAATCGGGGTCCATGAAGAAGGAACTCACACGCAAAAACCTATCGATTAAACCGATCTCTAGTCCACCGGATGACTAGCTCTAGAGTAACCCAAAGACCTCATATCCGCCGCACGGTACCACCCAGCATCTGTCAAGTCTAAACGTGCATGAACCTCAAGAACATGTGACAACTTAGATTGATCTAAGCTTGGCTATGATAAGCAAATAGATCTAGTGACATGATAAGATGAACATCAAAAGCATTAAAGACAACTAGATCTATAACAAGATGAAGCCGAGCCTTATCAATCTAAATTGGGCAAAAGTGTGTGCAAACATAGTTAAACAATAAATAAGAGCATGCACCACGTGGTAACTTAATGAATTCACTAGATCTGTCAAATCTAATGAAGCCGATAACTAGCTCCAAGCTAGACCTTAGCCTCGCCGCCGACGACTCATGATCTAACAAAGAACCCTCCCCTGCTCCATAGCCTAAATCCGCCCAGACGATACTAAGCATGGTAACAAGACTACTTGCAACATAATCTAAATCCGCCGCACGATACTAGACATGGTACAAGGTTGCCGGTACTTACGGAGGTCGACGGGTCGATGGTTCCTCTCGCAGTAGATCGACGACACGACTTGGACTCGAAAGGGGTGGCGTGGAGCCGGGTTTGTTGTATTGATTGGGTAGATCCTTTACAGTTGCCACGGGTTTTATATTTATATATACTCTGGTCTTGATACGAGTCCTAATCGATCACGATTACAATAAAAGGAAAATCTAGCTAAGATAACTTTTACTCCAAGTCTTCTCGGAGTCGTTGATGGCGTATTCAATGCGGGCTCTTCTTCTGGATAGCTTGTCTCAATGTCCCGCAGCCTGCCGAATCGCCCTCGGTAGCCAAGCGCTCGAAGTCCTTTCGGATACACGACCCAGCCGAATGGCAGTGGCTTCCCGAGTGCTACAGTTCTAACGACCATTTGCACTGTATACGCTGCTTGCCGAACACCTTGCTACCGAATGCCTCTGCACTGGCCCACCTGTCATCCGGGCTTACCAAATTTTGGTGTTAAAACCACGCAGCAAAGCGTGGCGCACTCGTGGAGGCAGGGAAGCCCGCTCGCGCTCTCGTCTGGCCTTGGGGCCTCTCCTTGCATTCCCAGCCGATTCTGATCTTGTGCATGAAGTCACGAGCGGTACAGGTGCATCTCCTTAGGTTCCTAGTCCAGGCGAACTCGTCCAAGTTCTCTGAAATTTTGGAACAGCAGTATTCAGTTCTTGCCTGCTCATTAGCAGCAATCTTGTTCGTACTTGGTTTAGATTTTAAACTTGACGAGCTGCAAACGGCGTTCACTCTACCGCTACAGGATGACACCAGGCAAGCTATGACGGCCTACCTTTTCAGAGACAGGTTGCAGCGTGCCTCTAGGTGCGCCAACGCTGTCTAGCGAGCGGCACCCTAGTGTTCCCTTTTGGTCGCAAAGTGTTTCCCCAATGTAATCGCTACTCTAGGATCCAGTAGATAGGAAGTGTGCCAGGCCTTGTTCAATGTCCTCTCGACGTTGTACAAGTGTCACTACACCACGCCCCCAATTAAACGCCCGAGCAATGGTCGGTATAAGTATCGAAATCACGTTGGACGGGCTCGGTCGGTATATCTCAATAACGGATGGTCGGTCGCTACATCTTATTATTCCGTCAAGAGGCCGATCGCTATTTTTATTTGGGTTTGGCGTTGGACGGTCGGTCGGTATAACATATTAACTAGGACGGTCGGTTGGTACATCAAATTGGGCCTGCGCGCGCAATTAGCCCAATTGGCGCCTACAATTTCGACGGGGGGAGGGGTTCGCGCCGCTGTGAATAGCAAGTCGCGCTACTTCAGATGAATATTTGGGTTGGGACCCCACATGTCGGATGGAACTGGTTCCTTTGGAAAACCTAGCCTCTCCAGATTGTGTTGCCTCGTACAGCCACCAGCTCTCGCGCGCCCCGGCCTCCCAGTCCGTCCGCCGCCACCAGCTCTCGAGCGCGACCTAGCACCTCCTGCCGCCACCCACTCGCTCCTCCCCGGTGAGGCTCCCCCGTCGCGACAGTCCCGGCGCTCCCGGCGAGGCCCCAGGCTGCACCCCGGCGCCCCGGTCGCGGCCCCCATCCCCCATCGCCCCACGCCCGCTGCTCCGGTGCCGACCCTCTCCGCGCGACGCGCCCCACCGGCGAGCCTCGTCGGCGTCCGCGGCACATCCCACCAGCACGATACCTAGGCGACCCTACCGAACCCAGGATCCCAACGCCCCCAAACGGCCCCCGGCGCGAGCGTGCCTACAGAGCAGACAACGGTATGTCCTCTGCTTCACCTGCTTGCTGCAATTGAGATCAACGAGCGCTGCTACCTGCTGATTGCCGCAGCACACCAGCAGAATGCCTGCTAGTCACCGGCCAGCGGCCACCCGTTCCACGTCGTCGGTCGCCTCAGCACAGCAGCAGTGCTGCCTCGTAGGAGTAGACTGAGATTGGCCGCGCCACCATCGTCGCTTCTGCTTGGACAGGAACTTGGGCAGTCAATGGGATCACGGGAGGTGGCCACTTGGGCCTAGGAAAATGTCGGGCTGCTCGGTTCCTTGCTGCTAATTTGTGGGCTTTTGCCTCTTGCTCCAATTTTAAAAGGAAAATTGGTGATTTTTTTTGTTTTTCGAGGCAATGGTGATTTTGCTTTTTTTTTTTTTTTTTTTTTTTTTGATATGTGCGATTTTACCCTTATTTTTCATAGTTGAAGCCTCCGTTTACCCCGGTTTTTACGGTGTTAGTGGGATATGTTAAAAAAAAAAACCCACCGTCCGCTCCCTAGGATACCCCTAACCGAACAGAACCCGACCCAACCTGTCTCTCCATCTCTCTCCCGCGGACGCTCCTGTCGCGATGGCGATAGAGACCGAACCCTAGCTCAGGGCCGGCGGCGGCGGCGGATCCAGTGCCGGCGGGTCAGGAGGTCATGACGGCAGGGCGCGAGATCTTCCAGGCCGGCGCGGCGGGCGTCTTCTAGGCCGGCATGGCGGGCGCCTTTGAGGGCAGCTTCCTGGCCGGCGCTGCCATAGAGGCGGCGGGCTGCTTCCAGGCCGGTGCTGCCAGAGGGACGGGCGCCTGGCCACCCGCGCATGGCAGCTTTCTTTCACTGACTTCAGTTCTTCGTTCTGAGCTTGCTTTCCTTTCTTTCCTTCTGCTTTCTGCTCTCTACTTGGCACATCCACACTAGCAGGCGCCGCCTCTATGCTAGTTGATGGAAAAATTATTTGATTTGTTGTGCCTTTCCTCTTTTCTGTTGCACTGAATTTTTCATTTACTTGTTGCCGGCCTTTTGCACTGATCCTATTTGGTTTTCCCTTTTTATTTTTATGAAATAAATTTGTCCGGTCTTAATTCTGCAACAAAACCATGCAAAAACTTGTGTCAGAAACTGTGTCAAATTACTGCTGAGATTATGTCCATATCATGCAAAAAGCCTATCTAAAGTAAGGGCAAAAATGCATGGGCAAATTGGTCTTTTCATGGTCCTTTTTAACACCGTTAAGTGGTGTTAACAGAATAGGGGTAAAACTTGCCTTCCATTCAGAAAAACAGGGGTAAAATCACACGTATTAAAAAACAGGGGCAAAATCACCAAATCCCCATTTTAAAATAGAATGTACAGTATACTAGTATATGTATTTATTTATTGTACTAAAATCTTGGGTATTAGCAGATGTGATTGGAGTGGCACTTCTCTCAATTACAGGAGGTAGTAGCAGATGTGAGATGTTACTGTGCTGAAGCCAGGAGTAAGACCTGGGAGGCGTTGTTCTGTTGGAACCAGGAGTCAAGATAAGGTGTTCTGCATGAAGTGTCTTCCTGCTTGAACCAGTCAAGAACTCAAGATCTGCTTGAACCAGGAGTCAAGATTTGTGTGGAATTAAAGCAAGAGGACCAGGTGATACTCTCTCCCCCCTCTCTGGTCTGCATGTGTGTTTATTTTAAGAACCATTAATTTGTGGTGTCTCAAGTTTCATTAATGAATTATATATTGGACAGTTTGTTGTTTTGCCCCTCGTAGTGATTGATGGATAAGTCTTGGATTGATGATGATGCTAGGTAAAAAATAATAGCTTCATAAATATAGTGAAAACACTATATGTGGCTATATAAATTGGGTTTTAACACAAAAAGTTTCATGTAGGCGCGGCAAGGCATATTTGCAAGGAGTGAACAATTTCTTAGCATTTGCATTTAGTAACTCAGCTGGTGGTAGAAAGATATTATGCCCATGTAGAAAGTGTGTCAACTCTTTTTGGAAAGAGGCTAGTGAGGTCCGTGAACATTTGATATGTGATGGGTTCTAAGAGGGTATAGAACATGGAATTTACATGGAGACATAGAAATTGGTGCAAACCATAGGAATTGGGTATAAAAGTATTCATGCCTATGAAAACAATTGCATTCTGTATTGGAAGGGAAACATAGATTTGGAATCATGTCCAAAGTGTAAGGTTTCACGGTGGAAATCTGTGAGGAAGTCTGTAGATGGAAAACATACATATAAGGTTCCTAAAAAGGTTCTACGCTACTTTCCAATAAAGAAATGTCTCCAAAGGTTGTTTTGTCCTAAAAACAGCAAGCCTAACAAGATGGCATGATGAAGGCAGAAAAAAGATGGTCTCCTAAGACATCCCGCAGATTCACTTCTATGGGAGCACTTTGATAAGAAACATCCATTGTTCGCTAAAGATAGTCGCAATATTCGTCTAGCATTCGCCAGCGATGTATTCCCTTAAATTTTCCACCTTCAATGTGCATGAAGCAATCAAATTTCATCTTGTCTTTTCTGATTCCTGGGAAAGATTCTCCTTGTGGTGATTTTGATCTCTTTTGTCAGCCACTTATCTATGACTTGTTAGATATGTTCCAAGATGGTGTTAGAACTTATGATGCTTCTCGGGGTGAGTTCTTCCAGTTATGGGCAGCAGTATTGTATACTATTACTGATTTCCCTGGTCTAGGGTATGTGTCTGGATCTGTCACATCTGGTGAAGCAGCATGTCCTGATTGCCACTTCTTTACAGATTCTTTTAGACTTGGTAATGGTAGCAAGACTTGTTATATGGGCCATAGAAAATTCTTGGATGAAAATCACCCATTTAGGTTTGATGCTGATAAATTTGGTGGTAGAACTGAGTTGAGGACAGCACCTACACCACTTACTGGGGAGGAAATTTTGGAGGCCACTAAAGATCTTAGCACTAGTTTTGGCAAGGATCCATCCGAAAGAAGCCAACACACAAGATATGCAACAAAGGTGAACCATTAGTCATTTTTAAGAGAAGATCTCTTTGGTTCATACTTCCATATTGGAAAGATTTGATGTTGAGACATAATTTTGACTTCATGCACATAGGCAAAAATGTTTGTGAAAGCTTCCTGAACACATTCTTGGGCACTGTTGGAAAATCAAAGGATAATCTGAACTCTCGCTAGACCTTCAAGCTCTAGGTATTAGAAGTGATCTTCACCCAGGAGGCACTTGGAAGGCAATTTGGTAAAGTTGAAGTTAAGATTGTGATGAAAAGAGAGGCAGTGTTGCCTCGCCCTTATGTTGTGTTGAAAAGATGGCGATCGAAGGACCTGCTAGTTGCATGGCCATATAATTGGGTAATAAACAACACTTTTTTTCTTGTTTCTTGTTTTCATTGTGATGGGTCATGAGATTTTCTAATAAGCGATGTTTCTAATAGATGAAGCTTTGCAAGGCAGCAAAATCATCCCATGATACAGGTATGCAATTATGAATTCTCCTCAATTATGATAATGACTAAAGATATTCTAGGTGCACATTTAACCTCAGATCGACAGGATTCATGTTCACTGGTTTTAGGAGTTTCTATTTCATTTCAATATTGTTGATTAGGATGAATTGTTAATTTTATTTTTAAATCCTTGTAAAAATGTGTATCATGTGCCAGCCCACAATGATTTCTTCCAAGATCTTTTCAGCCTAAAGACAGATTAGGCTGCCTTTTTTCATGAAACTGTGATCACTATGCGCTGGTCCATTTGGACAATCTGGAATGACATCACCTTCAGGAACGTGCCTGAACTGTAATTGCTTTGCTGTTCCTTAGCGATAACAGGCAGTTTATATACAGCTGATGAATTTAAGTTGTTAAACCAACTGAATTTAGTCAAGATATAATGCATTTTTGATTCATTTTTCTTCCTATATATCTATTTATAAATGAGTGTTTTTGTTTGGATTTTGTTTGAGAAACAAAAATGGGTCCATTAATTGGGTCCCAGAATTGGGTCCATTAAATTTAGTTTGGATTTTTCTTCTAGCATGTCCCAGAATTGGGTCCATTAAATTTAGAGAGGAGGCATCGTATATGAACTAGCTGTCTGTAATAGCCTTTGTTGGCTTTACTCTTTATGTAACTGAAAACACTCAAATATTATATCTTATTCTGTATAGATGTGATTGCTTCCTCTTAAGCTGTTATGAGTGGAAACTACGGTAGTCGACAAATTATAATTAACTGTTGTATGCAGTCCAAGGTCGGGAGGCTTTTGCATCCAAATTCGGTGAGGCTGCTAGGGTACAGCTAGAAGGACAAGAAGCTCCTTCTAGTGTACGAGTACATGGCAAGGGCACACAACCTGGAGAACCATCTATTCAGAAGTGAGCCACACGTAAGTCACATTCTCTTTTAAATGAAAACATGTGAAAGCTAGTTATATTTCCTTCTTATGGGCTTGCTGAAATCCTGTGAGACTGTGAATTGAATCTGTGAGCTGCTGAAATATGTGAGATTCAGTACAACATTGCTTATTTCCTGAATGCAGAAATGTCAATGGTCACATTTGTGGCCTTCCAATGGCACTATTCCTATTAGACAAGATACATGACATTGTTACTCATCTGAGATGCACTCTTTTTTATTTTTCAGGTGGGAGGTAATGGCTAGAGGTAGCCTGATGCTATCAGGAATCAGTTAGATTGAAGTACGCATGGTCGGTTCATTATTTTGGACGTCTTAACTAGAGATGAATGCTTTTGTTAAGACTTACTAGTCATGAATCATTTTGTATTGAGTGCAAGCAAACCATATGAGATGTGTGTTGTGCAAGTGCAACCAGCGCAAACATCTTTCAGCTATGCATTATTCTAGTATGATGTAACTTGTTTATACAAGATTTATGGATAATGACACAAGATATGCTTATGGCTATAATATTTGTGGAATATAAGTGTTAGTTATGATGAGATTTTGTGTCGTAACTGTGTATTGTTTCGAAATGGAATTGTCAATTGAATGCTTCATTGATCATATGATTAGTATTGATCATGAGATTAATGTATCAGCCATAATATTATGCTGTAATTTCCTTATATGTAGAGCATCTGATGGTTGGTCGCTATATAATCTGTAGCGTCAAACCATTGGTCGCTATAAGTTTGTAACTGGCGTTGGATGGTCGGTCGCTGTATGTTTGGCGCATCGTCGAACGGTTGGTCGCTATAAGTTATAGCGACGCCACTTACAACGACTGACTAAATTGGTCGCTATATGTTTATAGCGACCCTACAGATGTCGCTATATCTTGACTTATACCGACCATCCGTAGCTCGCTATAGATAGGTTGTGGTATAGTGTGTTTTTGTATATGTTTATTACTTTTTCCTCTTAATGAAGCACGGGTGAATGGCCCGATCGAAAAAAAAAAAACGTGGACTTGAACATTTCTATATAGACTATTTCAATGGATCTAGATATAAAGACCACTTGGTCCATATACATTGTCATTGCTCATGTACTTACCTAATGGTCGCCCTCGTCAAGTGTTGTAGTTTACACCCTGTCCAGACGGTGGCACGTACTGATGGAGTGACGGTGCATTTACCAAGCATTGCGTGTCTCCTGAATAGCCTGGGAACTGCTGTTCGTTCTCTATCAATCACCAGATGCTTGACTGCCATCACAAGAAAGCATCTGCAGTAGGGGCTAGGAAATGGGTTTGCATTGGGCTGCCTTCTGTTAAAGTGCCCACTACAAGCTGCTTATTGGTAGCGCTAAGTCTCAAGAGGAAAACCAGGTAGTCTGTTTGCCTGCCGTATCTCTCTCTCTCTCTATCCCTGATGGAAAAAGTGTATTATTGGATCACAAGTCTAAGAGCATCCAGGTCCAGGTGCTTGGCTTTTTTCTCCTTGCTAATTCTGAATTTTTCATACATGTATTATTTTGCTTATTTTGTTTGTTAAAGACTTGGTGCCTTGCGTCGCACCCAAATAAAGCAGACGCTATTAGTTGCAGACCTGAAGGCGATGAGGCGGATAAACTCTAGACAGTCGTGTGTTACAACAACTTTACTAGCACTGCTCCTTTGGAATGCTGCTTTTGCCCTTTAACCTTCTTTACCTTTTAAAAAATAATATGATGGAATCCTGCATGCTCCAGATGCAAGCAAAGAATCATCTGATAGACATTATTTGCTAAAGAAGCAAAGTTGGCTTATCTGGACCGCCATCCATTTTACTGTGCATGCAAGCACACATATTGTAGTATTAGGATTGTCTCTCATCAGGCATCGCCTCTCTCTCACACATACACACTGCAGAAACACATACAAACACCATTTATTTATCCATCTATCGTTTGGCTCAATCTTTTTGGCTGATTGTATTCTGCGAAATCTCCTGCATACTGGAAGGCAGTGCCAAAAAGATCAAACCGAGGTATGTAACTACTTGACTACTCCCTGCTTCGATTGCAAATATGTCCTTCTATGTATCTGTAATATTAGTGTGCATACACATAGGGTCAGAACATGTTCAGAAGCATGGACATTCAGAAGCATGGACATTAATTCCTACATTAGGTAGCGCAAAATTTTGACTTCATATACGTGTACTTGTGATGGTAGTTGCAGGAATACTGTAAATGCGTACTACCGTCATTCTTGTGATTTTTGACCTGTCCACAGGCACGCGATGGGTTAGATTTGTATTCCAAATAAACAGAAGTTACAGCTGCAGCAGCCTGGCACGATGTTATGCAGTCATATCATGAATGGCGCTTTCTTCTTCCTGCATCCAAATGAGATGAAGATGGTTGCATGTCGTTGCTCAAGATCAAGCTAGCTCTAGTACCACAGCAACATATATACAGCTGACAAGTGGACGAGCTTGATTACTGCTTGGTCGAATTCAATCCAATCCAATCTAGTCGATCATGCGTACTGAGGTAATTAATAATAATATAATTAAAACAGGGCTGCTCCATTTCCCTTTTTCACGCGTCCCCTACTGTGGACTGATTGATATGGATGCTGCAGGTTATCAAAGCGGACAGCATTGATGAAGCTGCCGAGCGGATTCTTGATGAGCTCAAGGAGGACCCTGCTACTCGAAGCGTCAGCACCAGAAACAATGTCATCTACCTCGACGGCTGGGACGGGCTGGGTGCATCGGCCGTCCTCCGAGCCGTGGCCCAGCGCCTTACTGCCATGGCTTCGTCTAATGAGGCCCCGGCAGGACTGCAGTTTGATCAGATCATCCATGTTGACTGCTCCAAGTGGGAGAGCAGGAGATCGCTTCAGCGGGCTGTCGCGGAGCAGTTGGAGCTCCCTGCACCGGTGATGGACATGTTCGACAGGCAAGATGAAGAGGACGATTACAACGGGGTGGCCAAGGGCTCTCGCACTGAGATACCGCAAGTTGTGAGGAAGATGTATGAACACATACAGAAGCTAAACCATAGATTCTTGGTGATTTTCCACAATGGGAGCGATGAGGATGTCGATCTGGGCACTTTTTGTGGCTTCCCTCTGTCTGGATACTCAACAAACAAGGTGCTGTGGACATTCCAAGGTGCATTCCGGCTTAAACCAAGGATGAAGGTGGATGACGCCCTGAAGATGAGCACTGGGGCAACTGATGTTTTTCTCTCTCTTCTTCGGGCCATAACAAAGATCCACAAGAGCTCTGGAACTACCTTGTGCATCAAGATGCTGATGATGTGGCAAGCATGATTACTACTACTAGAGCAGCAGCAGAAACGACATCAGCACAAACAGTGTCAACTTATTATGTCGCCAACTACTTCTTATACATGTGGAAGCTCTGCGGCATGGCGCACCACTTCAGGTTGGACTATGATATGGCTACCCACGGAGGCAACTACTGGATATGTGATGGAGTCAAACAGCTAGAACAGGGTCATCAGACAGATATTGGCAATGGTTGTGATGGTGATGATGGAGATGGACCATGGCGGGCCGCTGCTGCTGTGCAGCAGGACTTGCGATTGGATTTGGACTACTACCACCATAGCATGCAATCTTTGCCCTATCACCTGATGAGGTGTGCTGATAGTACGGCTAGCATGCCATACTGGACCTCACCACCACACTGGGTTTTGTTTTCCTCAACTGGAGACACCCTACTACAACATTTCAGCAAACTTGGTGTGCTCAAGCTCTCACGCTGCACCTTCAGCTTCTCATCACCTCCATTTCTCGGCTGCCGCAACCTTAGACTTCTATGGCTCGACCACTGTCAGGACCAAGCAATCAGTAAAGATGGAACTGCAGATACTAAGTGGGAAGACATCCAACATTGCTTCAAGAGGCTGTGGGCGCTCGATGTGCGCTACACACGCTGTGATCAGATCTTGTCCACACAGATGCTGAGTATCATGACTCAGCTTAGGGAGCTAAATGTGATTGGAGCCCAGGACCTGGACATCAGCCAGCTGCAGGGCCGGCTGCCTAACATCCGCAAGCTCCGAGTGAAAAAGTCAACAGTCCACAGTGGCCACTCAAAACAAGACTTGTTCCAAGGGATGAACAAGATGGAGCTCCTTGACTTCTCAGGAAACCATACCGTGCAAGGTGTTACAGAATTTTCTGAGATAAGCACTAGCAACAGCTGCCTTGAGACTCTGGTGATTATTGACGGGTGTGTTGGGCTACAAAAGTTCTCCTTCAGGGGATGTGCTAAACTGAAAAATCTGTTGTTGAGTGGATTGTTTGAGGATCTCCGCATCCTAGACTTGTCAGGCACTGTAGTCAAAACAGTAGATCTCAGTGCCATGACCGCTCTGAGACTTGATGAGCTCTTCCTGAATGACTGCCACAAGCTTTGTGCAATCCTTTGGCCACCAGAAGACAAAAGGAAAAGTTCCTTAAAGAAGGTGCACATGGACACCACATGGTCAGCTGCATCATCGACACCCACGAAAGAGAACACAGAGGGTAGCAGCACTACCGCCGGCATCACAACATCATCATCAGCATCATTATCAGTGGACCATGGTGGTAGAGCACCCTCAGAATTTGACTGGTGTATCAGGGTAAGAGATGCAAGGCTCCTCAGGTCACTTGAGCCCTTCAAAGAGTATTTTGATGACCATGTTCTGGTACATGTGGAGATTTACTCTCCTGCCACTGCTTTTTCTTCCAGCAATGACAATAAAGCTGCCAGTAGCAATAGCAGTATCAAGCAGCAGCATGTTCCTCTATTAAAAGTGGATAAACCTACAGATAGTTTTGTGTATGCAGATGTTGAGGTCACCTTGAAAGACCATCCACTTCTGCAGCCAAGTCAAGGTGATGCTCCAATGCTCACCCAAATATGGCCATGCCCGAGTATTCCTTCTTACGGCGCCCGGGGATACTACACCCACATACAAGATCACCAGCTGAGTACCAAATCATTGCCGGAGGGTGAACAGGCTATGACTAGTATTATTATACCAGATATGATATGTCGCAATGCTTATATCCTGCATGTGCATGATAGCTTGTCCATCACCTGTATTCCAGGCCCTGCTCCTGCCCTGGGTTCAACTTGGTACTATCTAGAGTGGTGTCGAGTCGAGCGGTGCCCAAAGTTGGAACATGTCTTCACCGCTCCTCAATTACAAGCAAGTGGTCATGTGGAGATCTTTGAATATCTAGAGACAGTTTGGGCATCAGAGCTCCCTAAAGCACGTTACATATGGAATTGGACCCCGGCATCAGTGTTCCAATTTCAGGAGGAATCATTTAAGAATTTCAAATTATTGCGCATGGACTTGTGTCCGAGAGTGATACATGTTCTGCCCTTGGCACTTCAAATGCTCAACAGAAGTCTAGGACGGCTCGAGACACTCGAGATCATGTGGTGTGGTGATCTGAAGGAGGTCTTCCCCTTGTACACCAAGGATGCCAAAAATGAGCAACAACAGCAACAATCAGCAACAACTACCGTGCGCTTCCAACATCTGAAGCGCATCCATCTGCATGAGCTGCCCAAGCTGCAGGGCATCTGCGGGCGTTGGAGGATATCCGCGCCTGAGCTCGAGACTGCCAAAATCAGGGGCTGCTGGAGCCTCAAGCGCCTGCCGGCCGTCGGCAACAACACAAGCAACAAGGTGGAGTGTGATTGTGAGAAAGAATGGTGGGACAAGTTGGAGTGGGACGGGTTGGGCGCCAATCACTACCCTTCCCTGTACAAGGCGACCCACTCGCGATACTACAAGAAGACCCAGCTCAAGGGCTCCGTGCTCAGATAGATAACTGAGGTATGTATGTATTCACGTCGGTGGGTGTTCTCTTTCGGTAGCCTACATTTTAGTATCTAGTTAATTTGTGTGTTTAAATGACGGTACCTACACATTGCTTGCCTGCTTCCTCTTTTCTCAACGCAGGTGTGTGGATGGATGGTGTCATGGTGATACTCTGCTCCTGTTTCATCCCCTGCTTTCGGTTCTTTGGTTTGTGCACCCATGGTGGCATGGTGTAAGTACGTACATCATACATGCACGTGTGTCTTCTGGTGCCAGTTCGCTTATTTGCTTGTTTGGTTTGAGAGTGAGTGTGGTGATCATGCTATCTTATTGTCAGAGAGATAATAAGATGGTGTGACACAAATCGATGGATCTCTACTCTGAGCAGTAGAGAAATGAATAAGGGACACCGAGAGGCTGGCTAGCTGTTGCTGCTTGTTGTGCTCTAGTCTCGTGTGTTGCAACTTACTGTGTGATGTGGTGTGTAATTTTCTTGTCAGGTTGATTGAGTCGTTTGTTCTCATGTTTTTTAATACTTGTGTTGTACTTTATTAACTAAACATGGATGGATGAATAAAATATTAATGCTTGTTGAGTGCATGGTTTGTTTGTAAGAGCAATGCGTGTGATTCCATCTTTTGCATGGGGCTAGAATACTACTGCCCCTCCTCAAGATTACTTTGAAATTTGAAGTGTTGTAGCTATTTAGTCGATGGACTGGAAATTCAAATATGCAATTTGCTATTAATCTGCTTCTCACTAATTTGTGCTGGCTATATGCAGCAAACAAGGACCAAGTCGTTTTCCCTGAAACTCCAAAGTTTGTGTGTGTGTGTGTGTGTCGCCTACATATTTGGCATAGTGGTCCGGTGCTCCTCCCCTAAAAATTTGCACCCATCTCAAATCAAGGTAATTAATGTTTCTCTTAATTACTTTCAGCCTGGGCCACGTTTGGACCCAGCCCCTGAGTCGCCCTTGCCCCACAAAGTAACGTCACCGTCAGGCGTTGCGTCCCAAACACAACTGTTACTGAAACACAGGTTTACTTGATCATGCCGTTGGAACAGGACGTTGATGGAGCCACCTCTCAGGCCAGGTCGAACGGCCTTGGTGCTAGTCCGCTGGGTCTTGAGGAACTATCACCGTTGCACAAATGATTTTAACAAACGTGTTCTCTCTTCTTTCTTTAGGGGCGGTTGATATAATATAAGCCACAACTATAAATGTTGTGCTGCACTTTAGCTTACAAACCGTGCCTAGAAATTGATTTTTGGGGTTTTAGAGACGATTGATAGTTCGGTGGACAAAAATTTTTAGTTAAAAAAAAGAGCCTGTCTATTTGGTAGCCTGGTGTTTTGCCACCCAAAGACACCCGGGTGATTTGTCATAGAAAAACACCCAGATCCCAGGAGACTAAAATTTGGGTGTTTTGGCATCCAAAAACATCCGGGTGTTTTCTCATATTGAAACACCCAGATTTTAAAAACACTAACAATCTGAATGCTTCTGACATCCAAAAACTCTGAATCAGGCACATTGGCTGCAATAAAAATAAACACCTGGATGTATCTGACATTTTATGAAGATATGCGCATCAGTGTTCATCAGGCACATCCACTGATGCACTTTGCAGCTCCTCCATCCACCAAACTTCACAATGCAGTACATAACAAAAAGAACAAAGTCAGATTCAAAATACTACAACAGGATGGATCCAACCGAATACACAGGACAACTAAAATGACAAGTAAACCACCTATATTAGGGACAGCAAATGGATTTGTCCAACACACAGGACAACTAAGATGACGAGTAAACCATATAGAAATGCAATAATTGTGGAAAACATGATGGCAACAAAACCCATAAATATACATATCAGATCCCCCACAAATTACACCCACCAAGACTAAAAATTACACTGATAACATGACTATAAATTGCCCTATCTCATACTGTAAATTTTATCAATTGAACCTGGAACTTAACTTCAACCTGAATCATTAAATAGGATAATTTTTAGGGAAATACTTTTGATGCATGTTTCTCATACTGTAAGGCTATCACTTCACTGGAGGTGTGTTGCAATAGTTCTAACCAAATTTTAATAACTGACATGCATGCAGTCATAAAGCTGGCAAAAAGCACACTGATATGCATGCACCACTTTGCTTAGACTGCAAAGTACTATATGGTACATATATATGAAATCCATATTAAACACAGGGGGTACATATATATAAAATCCATAGTTAAATACAATTAAAAACCATAAAAAAAGGTGCCATGAAAACAACCCAGACCATAGCTTCAGATCATCTACTCCATGGTGCCATGAAAAACCATCTAGACCAAAAAAAGGAAAATTATGCACAGATCAGCTTCAATTCAGCCAAATGGCCTTAAATACAAAGGGGCACAAATTAAGCAAACATCAACCAACTAGTAGAAAAGGGAGATGCCTAGGGGGCAACACTCAGGAGCATTAACAAGCATTAAGATTGCATCAATCTTAATTGGGCGCAACAACAATCACCAGCAATCATCACTACATATGCCTAGAAAGGAACCTAAAAATTTTAAAAAGTTTTCCATCACCCTTTACCAGGGCTTTGGACCTGCTATGATGTGCAATAACAAACATGAAATGTGCACAAACATAGGCGGGGTTAAAAACTTTTTAAAAAACAAAAACAATAGGCCAAAACAAATGAAAAAGGCAAAATGTGTCAACCCTAATCATAGCAAAATTGTGTTAAGTGTGCACACAAAATCACCACTCGGCCTCGAGGGCCTACCGGCCCTCTCAGGCTCGCTACCCTAATCTCAGCAGAATGTGCAAACCCTAATCTCAGCATAATGTGTGAACCCTAATCTCAGCAAAATTGCCTTAAGTGTGCGAGACAACTTCACCACTTTCGGCCTCGAGGGCCCTATCGGCCCTCTCAGCCTCGCTACCCTAATCTCAGCGAATGTGTGAACCCTAATCTTAGCAAAATGTGTCAACCCTAATCACAAAGAAAATTGTGTTAAGTGTGCAAACAAAATCACCACTTTCGGCCTCGAGGGCCTACCGGCCCTCTCGGCCTCGCTACCCTAATCTCGCGAGAATGTGTGAACCATAAACTAAGCAAAATGTGTGGACCCTAATCTCAAAAAATTGCCTTAAGTGTGCACACAACTTCACCACTCGGCCTCGAGGGCCTACCGCCCCTCTCGGCCTCGCTACCCCTAATCTCAGCCGAGAATATGTGAACCCTAATCTCAGCAAAATGTGTGGACCCTAATCTCAGCAAAATTTCCTTCAGTGTGCACACAACTACACCACTCGGCCTCGCTACCCTAATCTCAGCAGAATGTGTGAACCCTAATCTCAGCGAGAATGTGCAAACCCTAATCTTAGCACAATGTGTGAACCCTATTCTCAGCGAGAATGTGGCAACCCTAATCTCAGCAAAATGTGTCAACCCTAATCTCAGCAAAAAGTTTTGAACCCTAATCTCGACAAAAAACCAGAACCCTTTGCCTAGTTGGGGCCATCATTCTTTAATTTCAAATAAAAAAGAAATGAACGAAAGCTCATTGCCTACTAGGGGCCAATATTAAAATTCTAAAAACAATAAGTTGCCAACCCTAATCTCAAAGAAAACCGTGTCAACCCTAATCTTAGCAAAAAACATGTGAACCCTAATCTCAGCACAAAGGTGTGAACCATAATCTCATCAAAAAGTGTTAACCCTAAACTCATCAAAAAAGTTTTAACCCTAATCTCGACAAAAAGGTTTAAATCCAAATCTCGACAAAAAACCATAACCTTTGCCTAGTAGAGGCCATCATTCTTTTATTTCAAATAAAAACTAAACGAGCGAAAAGCTCATTGCCTACTAGGGGCCAATATTATGGTTCTAAAAACAAAAGGGCAAAAAAAAAAATCATTGCCTAGTAGGGGGCATAATTCTTAATATGAAAAAGAGAAAAGAGCCAAATACAATTGCATAGTGATATCAAAAAAAAAAAAAAAACATTCAACATTACTGAAATAAGAAACTATCATAATGACGCTGGTTCAGAATGTACTCAATCATGCAAACAAGATCAATATAGCAAGCAGAGGTCAAAAATAAAAAAGCAAACTCACCTTATATAGGATGAAGAAGAGATTCATTCAAGTGTTCTAACAGAGCCAATTGAAATAAACACTCATGTCCCCTTACAGACCATGGCCGTCACATAGGGGCACAGATGATGTAGTCATTGAATCCCAGAAAAAGAAAAAGGCTTCAATGAAAGATTAGTGTAGTGCTTCTCCGCGAACAACCTATCCACATTGACAAGAATCAAAAGGCTGCATACCCAAATTAACCCAAAAAGTCTATTAATGTGGAGGATAACCAAAATACCACATATACCTAGGTAATCAAAATATGATGAAATAATTATTAAACAAAAAATTAGTCAACGCCGAGAAGCACTTGCCTCTGCAGCTTGTTGAAAAGTTACAGTGAACACATGGAGGCCAATCTGGGCAAGAGCCTGTATAGCACCGCCAAAAAAAATGCAGACATGTTTACATCTCAACATGCATCACATCAGAAAGAGTATGTTAAACCTGCAGAAAAATCATAGAGATTTCAGCATTTGAACTTCAGGAAAAAAAATCAGATTTGCCTATTCTTAGATGGATCATTTAGGTGAGTAGAGATTTTATGACTGAGAGCAGACAATGGCTACCACAGTACCCCAGATCATCAAAATACATGGTCCAATGGTAGGAAAAGCTTGGAGGGCAGATCAGTGAAGGCAGATCAGTCAACTCACACAAGCAAATATTCTAATATCCAATTCTAGAAATCCATGAGGACAAGCTTAAAAAAGGGATGATAGAAAAAGAAGGCAAATAAAAACTCACCGAACAGAGGAGATGAAAAGAGAGAGAGAAATTAGAGATGAGTCTGGAATGGATAACAGGGGAAGCAAGATTATATAGGCTAAGATGCAAGTAACGAAGGAAGAAAGAGCAATATGTGTACAGCAGAGAGATTCTAAACGCACACACAAAAAAAAAGCCCAACAGCAGTAAGTGGAAGATGAGCGGGCCCAACTTGAAAAAAAAACAACTGGCCTTTTAGTACCCCAAAAAGGACAAAAAGGCCCAAAACGAAAGAGGCCTTGCAAAACAGGTGAAGAAAAAGCCCATAGAAAAAAGAATGAGGGGGCACAGTGAAGATGTGGAGAGGAAGGACGAGTTATAAAGGCAAGAAGAGGGGTCAGGACGAGCCTAAACGGCAAAATCGAGGTGTCCACAGTAAATAGACCAATAAAAGGATGTGAGCCAGAAGAAGTCATCTCTGACCAAATCAGAACATCCCAGACGAAAAACCCCCACGCACAACCACCTACCCCCCCCCCCAAAAAGGACCCCATTTATTTAATGTCATAATGGGCCAAAGCTACTTAAAAGAACACAAAAACAGCCCATCAACATGAGAATTTTTTTAAGAAAAAGCCCGACACTTGAAGGCCGGCTGCAGTCTGTTTTGCCTGGGCCACAATACCAGAAAAAAAAGGGGACAAAAACCATAAAAACCCAGGGGGTGAAATGTAAAAACACATCTTGAAGTACAAGTAAGGAATGAATCGATCACACCAATCCTCCAACCTCACCAGCACCAACACCAACCAACCCGATCTTGAGAAGGGACCTGGGAGAGAGAAAAGCCCCAGACCTTATTCGGCGCAGCGCGCTCTACTTCAATTTCTCGGCACACATCCTCTTTATGTCTAACTGTCCTTCGTCCTTTCCTTTTTGTTTATTTTTTGTCGTAATCATGTCCGGGCCCCGCTGCGTGAGGATTAATTTAAAATGATTCAAACAGTGCGACACACCAAATCCAGACGACCGTTCCCCTTTCTCCTCCCTCAACGCGCCCGTTGCAAATCCCTCGTCGGACCGGGCGTTTTTGGCCGACGGCGGCCGCTTTTCCCGGGCTCAACGCGCCGGGCGCTGCTCGCTTCGTTGCGATTCGCGGGCTTCCTTCGAGGAGCGACGCTGTGGAGGCTGGCCGTCGCCGACGCGTGGTGCGGTGCTTTCTTCATCGCGGGCGTTGTCGATTCGACGAGGTATCCCCGCCGCCTCCTCGGGTCATCGCCGATCGCGGATTTCAATTTGAGCCGGTCTCGTTTGCAACGGCTGAAGTGCGGATTCGTTTGTTGAGTCTCGCATCCGAAGAATCGTTATGGAGAAGCGAGGAGGCGGCGACGGATCCGAGACACCGGGACCGCTCGTCGGGGCTCGATGTAGTCGGATCGTCGCCGTGCCGCCTCGATTTGGTGCGGATTCATCTAGCGACCATGACTGGTGCAGTGGAGGTGGTAATTTGAGTGCTGATGGTGAGCAGCGAGGCCTCCGCGAGTTCGTCGCCGTCCGCCCAGACCTGCGCGACTACTGGCGAGGACGCCGACCTCGTCACCCGCGACGGCCTGCAATAACTCAGATTTTGATAATCCTCACGCAGCTGGCCTTCCGTTCGGCGTCCGCGGGCTCGCCATCTTGCGCCGGTGGCGTCGTCGCTACCAAGCCGGACCTCAACTTTGCCGCGCCTCACGGCGGGCCCCCCTCCGATCGGTCCGCCGACCCCTGCGCTCGCTCCGCCGCGCTCGAGGGCCTCGACAGATCCTTTCGCGCAACGGCGGCGAGCACCTCGGCGGCGGCGGTTAGAACTCCACCTCCCGCCGGCCTCGGCATAGATCCTGGTTCGCCCTGAATTTACTCAGCTTGCTTGCTCCTGTTTGCTTGGATAAATATAGTTTTTATTTCATGCTTCGTGCTTTGGTAAATCGAAGCGTCCATGTTACTCTTCTATTGATGCTCCAAAAAAAAAAGTCTAGAATTCCTACCAAAATCATTCGGCACTGATCGATTAGGTGACATCATGACATAAGGCAGAATAGTTTCTGGTGCAAAGGCGAGTCGGACGGTTGGGGATAAGGATTATTTTGATTGTTTATTTTTTCTACCAGTGAGGATATTAACTTCTGGCTAACATTTCATTTCTTTTTTTCTTGATGGACTGTGGTGTAGTGGTGGCCTGCAACAGTGGACTACTGGATTACTCCATCATGCTTTTCTTTGATTTAGGGATTACTGGATGCTGCCACATTTAAAATATACCTCACTAGTTTTAGGCTTCACCAAAATAGAATGGTCATTTTCAGAGGTTCTATAGACCACGATTTTCCTTGTCTACAACTTTGAACCAGTGTTCCTGCTGCTGCTGCTGCTGCTAAAACTTGCATGGACCATATATGTGTGAATTTTGATCCAATGCTGCTTTGCTAGAATGGTTGGCCTAGATGTGCTTTACTGTTGGCCTACACAATTCCTTTTCAAGAAAACAGAGTGTGTTCAGCCGATGGTCTTTTCTTTCAAGAACGCGCATCTTTGGTAGGAAGTGAAAATTATGTGAGCACTTATTCAAAAAAAAAAATATGTGAGCGATGATTCAGCTTTTGTTTGGCCTAGGACCGGGAGGAATGCCTCAAGGATCTTGACAAAGTAGTTTGGACTCATTCCATCTTTTCATCCTTGCCAAAGGCTAATTCAGCATTTCTCTTATTATGCTACTTTTCAGAATCTCTTGATTTTCTTCTTTGCTATTATTTTTTTTAGTCTTTCTGTTGGGAGAGCTCTCCTAGTGGTTTGGTGGCAACAGCGTCTTGCCGAAATTTCTTTTAGATGGGACCGTGGGGATCTGTGGAGAACTACAGTTATTGATTGGTCAGCCCTGACCTTTCCAGGCATAAATTTCTTCGGATGGTTTGCTGAAGCGAAGTCTCTCTGGAGTTGGTTATTTGGCTTGATCTGTTTGAACAAGAAGAAAGCCAGATGTCTATGCCTTGGGATGTCTACTAGCCAGAGTCCCCGCGCTTCGCGTGGGTAGATACAATTGTTAAGGGAAATTAATAAGAGTTTATATTGATGATTTGTACATGTATTACACTGAGAATGGAGAGAGTCTGTGAACATATAAACTATGAAGCTGCAGCTCGATAAGAAGGACATGCATGCTGAACTCAACTGGTACTGTTGAAGCAACCTTTTGTAGGTCATTCATTTTCTTTAAAAATAAATATGTGCAGGTCATTTGAGAGTTATTAAAAGAAGTTAAGCGGTATAACTGAAGCAGTGAATTGGAAAGTATGAGGGCCTAGCCAATGTTTTTTTTTGGCTAAAGATAGAAACATAAGCTGTGCAGAAGGAAACTTATTCAGTTAGGCAGATTTTGAGGTGAGCTTGTATGTTCTTTTTTTGCTTTCGATTGCTCCTTGGATAATTCTAGAGAAAAGTTCCCTTACATGTATGCGTGCGGTGCCGCCACCTTGTCCGCCTGCCATTGTCTACTCTTTGCTCTACTCTCGCTGGGCTCGCACGGCGTGTCGTATATCCATTGGTGGTCATCGTTGTGCTGCAGGAGGTGATGGAGGCCACTAGCTTTGGCATCGGTTGGGGCATATTGCATTTTGTTACTTGCTGTTGCTGCCTCTGCAAGTCTGCTTAGGCTACTGAGTTCTGATTTAGATATGAAAATCCGTGTAGGATCAGATCCTTGGATGAGATACTTTCTTCCATAAACTTAGAGGTGTAACTCAATTAATTGCATTTTGAAAAATATTTTTATTACATTCAGTTATGATACTTTGACCTGTTAAATTGGACTGTATTGGTGTCTTAGAAATAGCTGAGACAAAAAGAAAAATGGTTCGTTACATGTTACTGTGGTACAGGTTGGGTTTTTGAGGATGATATTTTAACTAATGATAACATCATATCTTTTTCTATGTTCTGCAATTTATGTCAATAATAAATATGACTTTCTTTTTATATTCGCACACTCCTAGATGAAATAATTCCCTAGTTGCTTCTTTCGCATTGCAACTTTTGCCTACTATGTGTCTTATTTGGAGTATGTAGATAATATAAAATACTCTGTAGTTTTTTATTCATGTAAACAAGATATGAATATATCCCTTTGAATAGCATAAGACAACTCTCCACGATTTGTGCGCTTAATTTGTTTACACTATCAGTTGTTATATAATCAGGTGACATTTTGCCTTGTTGCCGGGGAAGGGAAATAGCATGATTTTAACATTGGGATGAAGAAAATAACACTTGAATGCATTCAGGTTCTCTGAACTAAAATAGCCACTCTATTTACGTGTACAGTAGGTTCTCCTCGAATGCACTTTGTATGTTCTCTTAATGCATTCAGGTTGTCTGTTGTTATAATACAATTTGAACCAGGTCACATTCTCATGCAGATTTCTTAATGCACATCTCTGAATGCACAGAGAGTCACACTAATACACCCGATGGCCTCACTTTGGCTTTGTTCTCAGCTTCACTTTGTTTCATATAACTTGTTGTTCTCAACATTCAGTTTGCTCACTAGGAAGTGAACTATATTCAGGTTTCGTTTTGGTCTGTTAGTTTTCAGAGTTGAGTCTGCAGTTATGTAATTTCAATATGAAAAATGGTTTGGGCAGCTTGACGGGTTTATTTCACTAGTAAGTTTCAGATCTAGTAAATCTAAACACTACCAAAGCTATGAGCATGTATTTTGTAGTATAAGAATATGGTGAGAGATGCATTCACATGATGATGTGGGCTGTGCTGTGAATTTCAGCTCTTTAAGTTCTCATTTTGCTTCTTCTTGATTATTCCCTAGCGGCTGTTCGTTGTTTCCATTTTGCATTTTGAAGATTATCACGATTATTGACTTGCCTCCATTTTTTTTTCAGGTCATGGTGCATTGGGACTACTTGAATAAAACAACAACGCTTCCGGACAAGAGTGATTTTTATTATTTTCGTCCCCTGTTTTTATTGAGGTATAGTTTGGTACTCTTCCTACGGTTTACAAATTGACTGGCTTTTTCTTTGGTAAAATGTTTTCTTGGTTCAGTTCATAAAGCGTTGCAAATTTAATATTCCTATGTTATTCAGAATTTAACGAGTACAATGAACCTTGCTAGGAAAAATCAAGTCAACTAAGTTTTGTTATCATCCATATCATCACAATTTCGTTTAATGCTTTACGTATTTCATATATTTGTTTATATATATCTTTGGTTTTCATATTGATGTTTTTAATCGACTTGTGCTTGCATTGATCGGAGCTCCTTTGAACGCGGTAGCGGCTTTGATTTGGGCAGAGCGAGGGGGCTACGACAAGTTTGCCGCCGATTGACATCCCGGTGGGCGCGTACCTTCGATGAGGACCGAAAGGAAGGATTCAAGCCTTACCGCGCTTCTTCAGGTTTGGCCAGTTTGTCCTTGTTTCTCGTCTGGTCTTACTGATTTTTTGAGCTTGGAGTATTTGTTTAGTTATTTAAGGGTTCCATCAACTTATGTTCGGTGTTGAAATGTTGCGTAGTGGATGATAATTCCTGCATCAACATGATGAATGCTAATGCTATCTGTTAGGAGAGTGTGAATAGGGCTTGGATTCAGGTCGCGGTCGGCAAGTTGTATGAATGTTGTTTGGTGTGATTGGTTATATCTTATCTTTGTATTAATTATGCTTGTTACCTCCATATTCGGCACAAGTCTCATGTTTCAAGCGAGGAAGGGGGAGGTGTAAATATTGCCCCCTACTAGGCAATGGGTAGGGTGGTAATTGTCTTTGAAATGCATGCCCCCTACCGGGCAATTGGGTATTTATCAATTGTCTTTAAAATTCATGCCCCCTCAATTGTCTTTAAAATTCATGCCCCCTCAATTGTCTTTAAAATTCATGCCCCCTCCTAGACAATGTGTATGGTGCAATTGTCTTTTAATTGCATGCCCCCTACCGGTCAATGGTTTGGGGCAAATTGTCTTTTAAATTGCATGCCCCCTCCCGGCAATGTATATGGTGTAATTTTGTTTTAATTGCATGCCCTCTACCGGGCAATGGGTTGGGTGAATTTGTCTTTTTAAATTGCATGCTCCATATAGAAACACTGAATGTTTGAGGCGATTACTATTTTCCATGCTGCTTTATTTAAGCGCTACAAGCTATTAGCTATTGCAAAACTCTTGCATAATGGATCCCTTGTTGGTGATTGCAGCCCACTAGAGATTTTGACAAGGTGGTTGCACTACAAAGGTTCTTGGAGCCGTATGCCATCTGTGAGGTATGTTAAGCTTGTCACTTCACATCAAGTTAAGTGTGGAAAGACAATTTTTTGGTTCCTTTGGGATGAATGGACAGTTGTATAGTTTTCTATTTGGCCTTGAAGTTGTTTTATTTTCTTCTACAACACAGCCTGACAACCTCCTGAGGATTGGTTGTGATTGTGAAACAGAATATAAGCAATTTTGCACAATGCCATATGGTTCTATTTGCAGCCAAGTAGTACTGCCTTTTTGCAAACAAGACCATTTCTAAGTACCCTGTGATGTTCTGTTGCAGCCAAGAAGTCCTAAATAAAACCATTCTAAAAAGTACCTAGTGATTTTCTGTTGCAGCCAAGTACCACTGCCTTTTGCAAATGAGACCATTTCTAAGTCCTGTTAAGACTATAATGATGCTACTATATTCTAATTTGATTCCTCAGAGAAGCAATTACTTCTTATGCTATGTAATCAGATTTTACAAAGTTATGCAATGTGGTAGTTCAAAGTTTTTTTTTTTTAATAATTTCTATGGATGTTTCAATCTGTAGTCCTCAACATGTTGCATTGAGTCAAAAATATTTTTACATAGCATTACATGTAAGAAAATCTGCTGCTAAACTCTCTTTGTTTTGGTGCAACAATTAGTTAACAAATAGATCAAAATCCTGTTGTCCTTTTGATCTACTATTGAGGTATGGCAAAATAGGCAAACCCAGTAGTGGTTTTTTAGCTTCATGATTACATAGTTTGTTGAGGAGCTGATCTCAGTCATGTCCTCTCACACTATAGTAGAAGCTGATCTCAACAATTAGAATATGTTGTTTTCACTACTAAGCATGTTGTGATCAAACTATGTCTGATATGTTCCATATCCTGCATTTTTAAAACATTATCACCCACCTGTGAGTTCCACCTACTAGTCTTGGCGCAAGTGTTACTGCTATGTCCTCCTTTTTACTTTTTATGAGGATCCAATCTGATAGGACTCACGAGCCCTTTTGTGTTTGTATTGCGAAAACCTTATAAAAATGACTTTTTTTTTGTCATGCATGAGTGATGTTTGCTATTTATGAATTACAAGGAAAAACCATTCGAAGCTTCTAGCTTACATTAATGAATGATTCTTTGCATTATTCAATCACCACATCCAAATAATTAAGATATCCTTTTTTTTTCTACAAGTTTGATCTAGCATAGCATTACAAGTTTGTAATCTCATAGTTGAAAGTTCATAAATTCTAAGCGTAAAGTTTTCAACCTAGCGAAGGTGAAGTTTACAATGGATAGCTCGAGGTTTGAACCTAGCTGTACAAAGTTAATAAGGTCATAGGTCAACATTTTTTTATTAATTCTGAGTGCAAAGTGTTTACCCTATCAATAGAAAGTTTATTATAATGTGATAGTTCAAAGTTTACCACTTCGCATGTAAAGTTTTTTGATATAGCGAAAGACAAAGTTCATAATCGATAGTTCAAAGTTTCGAACATAAAAGTACAAAGTTTGTAATGTCATAATTCAAAGTTTATAATTTTTGAGTGTAAAGTTTTGAACTAGGAGTACAAAGTTTGTAATGTGATACTTCAAAAGTTTTATAAATTCTTAAGTGTAAAGTTTATAAATGTGCTAGTTTAAACTTTATAACCTCTTTGGTAGAAAGTTTATAATATGCTAGTTCAAAGTATATAAATTAGAGTGTAAAGTTTTGAACGTAGCACTATAAAATTTGTAATGTAATAGTTGAAAGTTGTATAAGTTTTGAATGTAAGTGTTGTTACTAATAATTAGAACTCCAAAAATCATGAGTGTTGATTTTATGGGTGTAAATTTATAAACTAACAAGTACAAAGTTTATAATTTAATAGTTCAAAGTTTTAAAAGCATAGTATTAAGTTTATAATTTTATCGGGTTGCAAATTTATAAACTAACAAGTCTAAAGTTTATTATTTAATAGTTCAAAGTTTTAGAACCTACCAATAGAAAGTTTATAACTTAATAGTTCAAAGTTTTTTTAAATTTTGGGTGTAAACTTATAAACCTATGATTATAAAGTTTATAATTTAGTAGATCAAAAGTTTTAGAACCATAGTATAAAGTTTATGATTTGATAGTTCAAAGTTTTAATAAATTTTGGGTCAATTTATAAACCAACAAGTAGAAAGTTTATAATATAATAGTTCAAAGTTTTTAGATCTTCAAAATTAAATTTGGAATTGCCTAGAATTTATTTTTTTAATGTATACAAAGGTAAATTTTTCAATATAAATTCATACTTTTTAAAATTTGCTTACCTTTTTGTCGTTTTTTGAGGGGCTTTTAGGTACGAAAAGAAGAGAAGCCGCATGTTGATTTATATTAGTTATATTTAATTGCAAAGACATATACCTCTTGACAAATATGTACTTATTTTCCTGTATACTTTTTAGTCCAAAGTGCAAAAGCTAGTATAGTGCTCGGAATACAATGTTGTTGGTTTTCTCTTTTTTTTTTCATTTTACTACTTTTTCATTTTCTTTAATGTAGTATAAGTATTTTTTTTTATGGACATAACGTATATGGATTTTTTTAAAAAAGTTTTTTACTTTCACTTCCATATGGATGTGAAACCATCCCCCCCGTATACTTCACCCACAAACCCGATGTCCCAAAAAAGAGAAAATTTTAGCTTGTAGACAATAAATTTTTGGCCCAATGAAGAAAAGCTGGACGGGAGAAACCGTAAAAAAATGGATCGGTTATACAAATTTGGCCCAATGAAGGCCGACAGGGGAACGGGCCGCCGCTGACCGACATGAGAAAACAGGCCGCGGCGCTGCTATTTGAACCAATGCGCGTCGCCGCTATTGGAAGTGGTGCGCGTGCGCTGCTCCCCATGCTGGTGCACGTGCGCTGACTAGAGAAAAGCCCTTACCAAGGAGGCACGGGTTGCACAGACCAGACAGATCCAGATCACAGGCGGAGCAAAGGAGGGGGCAGGGATCATCTCCAACAAGGAAGATCACACAAAATGCAACCTCCAGATCCTAAAAAATACCTTCACCTACAGAAGGATGCAACAACAAACCAGGTAAGGCCATAATTGGGAAAAAAAGTCTTCTCAACATTACAGGTTGTGAACACAGAAATAAATGGGGAACAGGTTGTGAAAAAATCATATAATTGATCTCAATTTCACCCGATAATAACACTTCTCATATTAAGCTGAACAAACTACATACATTCTTAACTAATTTCTAGATTAGAATGAATATCATTGGCATATTTTTTTAATTTAAAAAAGGACATATCCATTTCAGGTATCTGCTGGAGCAAACAACGACACCAAATACCACAGGCAAGGACCCATCGTCAACTCCACTCAGGTCAAAAAAAAAAAGGGCAAACTCCTCAGCAATAACAAGGCCAATCATAGAAGTAGATTTTGACTAACAAAAATGAATAGGTGAACTTTCAGAAAACGCAGCCAGGAACACAGAAAAATAGAGATGCAGAGCCACCGCCCAATCTGGTCCAGGTAAAAAGTTACTTTATACATTATAGCAAACAAAAAAATAAAATAGATGAAAAAAGGAATTGATAGTTTGTAATTCAAAATGTAGCCAAAGTCATAACGTCATGAAATATATATAAACAGGATTCTTATGCCTACCATCCAAGAAATCAATTTGTAGCAACACCACAACCACCTTAGCTTGACGAATTCCAGCAGGATCCAGCTCTAATCTACAACTGTCAGGTATGAAAATTTGAAAATCAGAAAATAGTAGAATAGTATAACATAAAATTGTAACACTTGTCATATTAGGTTAACAAAGTATAAAATCTTATCTAATTTCTATATCAGAAATAATATCATTGGCATATTTTTTTATTATAAATCAGCCATAACATTACAAATCCAATTGCAGGGATCTGCTGGAGCAAGCAACAGCAAATACCAAAGGCGTCGCGACGACATCAACTTCACTCAGGTATGAATAATAAAGGAAAAACTCCAGGACAATTAAAAGGGGCAAGCATACAATCAGAATTTTGAGTAATAACAAACAATGAATCCTATTCATTTCAGAATGAGCAGGCAGGAACACAGAAAAGCAAACATGCAGGGCCACCAACCAATCTGGTGCAGGTAAAAATTAATTCATACATTATAGCAAACAAAAAGTATATATAGATATAAAAAAACTGGATAGTTTGTAATTCAAAATGTAACAAAAGTGATGACATCATGAAATATATATAACAGGATTCTTATGCGTGCGGTCCAACAATTCAATTTGGAGCGACAGGACCACAAACACACCTCGACACATTCCAGGGGAATCCAGCGCTAATCTACAACTGCCAGGTATGAAAAAATTTCAAAATCAGAAACATTCCTGATACATTATAACAAATAGTTGTCTTTATCATAAAAAAATGACAAAATTGCAAAATGAAAAGCAGGCAATGGCACTGTTTCAAAACATGACAACAAACCTACCTAGACAGACAACTACTCTAGGTTCAGCAACTGTACCAACGGCTATGTTGCCATCTACTATGCCAATTTTCCAAGAAAGCATGACTGGACTACTGCTGGCACAAATAAGAAACTCACAAGAAGATCCATACTCGGTAAGCACAGAAAATTACAATTGCATAGTATAAAACTTACACCTACTGCATGATTTTTTGACATCAGTAAAATCTTATATGATTTTCTAACTTTAACTTTATGAAATAGCTGTCACAGGAAATGCAGGGGACATATACAGGCATGCTACTGGAATCTGACATCTCTCAGGTACTTTTATTGTAAAAAAATCCTAAATAGATGTCATGATTTCAATACCATATAACCATATACGATATGCCTTGTCGCAAAAAAAATAAATAGGTCCAACAGCTGGAATCAGACTATTTCCGCGACACATGAAGGATCCACATCAACAGGGAATATAACCAGACAGGTAAAGAAAAATAAGGGGAAAAAGTAGGGAACAAACATGCATTAAACAAAAAGGTGATTTCGCAAAGTTCATTGATTGTAATCATAACATCTATACATTGGCATGACAGATAAGTGAGGACAAGAACAGAGGAATACTTGAAACATTTGACGCATATCAACTGCTCAAGTCTTGAATGGCAGGTAACAATCTCTGAAAAGAAATTTAAATAAAAATTATTGAAGTCAATCAAACACCACTAGCACAGTTTTGTCATTACAAAAAAGAAAAAAATCAATGTGAATCTAAAAATTATTCAATGTTGCTAAATGCAGGATTGTGACTACACCTACTGGGATCGAGATGACTTATCTGATGATCATGAAGAACACTGGCAGACTAGTATTTTTGAAGGCATCCAACTAGAACAAATAGAAAACCAAACCAGAGAGCCTTGTGAGGGAATGCCAGAAAGTAGTTCACACCTGCAAAGCACAAGCTCAGAAAATTCAGCACCTAGAACTACACAGTCTGAACAGATACAAGGTACAGAAGCAAATCAGGAAGAAGAAGAACTAGAATTAGAAATACAAGAATTCATTGCACATGAACATTGAGGAGCTCATCAACCTAGCAATGAAAGAATAGACAACATATACACCCCCAAACTAGGGCAGCAATTCAAGGACAAAGATCATGCAGAGAACTTTTTCAACAACTATGCATCCATTGCTGGGTTTGAAGCCGCAGTAGCAAAGGTTTACCGTACTGGGAGCATGAAAAGGAAAGGTGAGGTGACAAAAACAACAATGAAATGCAACAAGTATGGAAAGGTTCAGCCTCAAAAAACTAGTACCTCAGAAAGAAGCTGAGGTAGATAAAGATGTTGGCAAGAAGAAAGGCGGAAAGAGAAAAACAACTATCATTGAGAAGACAGACTGTCCTTGTGTCTTTGTTGCTAGGGAGGACAATGGCATATGGAAAGTAAGTAGGCTAGATTTGGAACACAACCATGCACTGGAACCAGGCAAGCCGATGCGTGGCCACAAAAACATGACTGACATGGAAAAGATCCTAATCAGAACCTTAAATGACAACAACATACCTACAAGGAAGATGGTTTCTATCTTATCATATCAGAGAGGAGGACCTGCAGCAATGCCTATCAACAAAAAGGATGTCAGTAACTATAGGACAAAAATAAACAGAGAAGTTAAAGGGACAGATATGAACAAGCTGCTAGACACCTTTAGAAACAAGAAGAGCAAGGACCCAACATTCTTCTACAGATTTGATCTCGATGATGATAAGAGAGTCAAAAATATCTTCTGGAGAGATGGCTCATCACTTCGATACTATGCTGAGTTTGGGGACTGTGTTAGCTTTGATACGACATATATGACAAATAGATACAGGTTACCCTTTGCACCATTTGTCGGCATCACAGGTCATTCCCAAACATGCATGTTTGGATGTGCTTTCCTGCATGATGAAACAAAGGAAACTTTCAAATGGGTCTTTGAAACATTTATAGAATCAATGGGAGGAAAGCATCCACAAAGCATAATCACAGATCAAGACAAAGCTATGAAAGGTGCTATAGAAGAGGTCATGCCAAAGACAAGGCACAGGAACTGCCTTTTCCACATCAAGAACAAATGCTACAACAAGAACATCAAAGTGTTTGCAGCAAAATCAGGAGAAGATAATGACCTATATAATGAGTTTGAGGACATAGTTAACAACTGCATCACAGAAGATGAGTTTGAGGACTTGTGGCAGAAAATGATAGAGAATAATGAGCTGCAACAGAACAAATACTTCACAAAGATGTGGGATACAAGGAAAAGATTCATCCCAGTGTATTACAAGAATGATTTCTTCCCTTTCATCCAAACAACATCAAGAAGTGAGGCTACTAATTCTAGATTCAAAGATAATGTCGGACCAACCTATAGTGTTATGAGCTTTTTGCGAGAGTATGACAGAATTATTCAAGTCATAGAAAGAGCAGAAAATCTAGAGGACAGCTACAGCAGCCAAAAGAGACAAAAGGACCTACTATTTGGATACACTATAGAGAATCAGGCACAAGAGTTGTACACAAGAAACATTTATAAGAAATTCCAAATTCAGTTACAACAGACAACAACACTGACTTACAAAGAGGTAGAGGAGGGCAGAGAATATCAGGTTTGGTAGAGAACCAACCAAGTACACAAAGTACACAGGATAAGGAAGTATGTGGTGCTGACTAACTTGAGAGAAGGGTGTGAAGAATTCAGTTGCATTTGTGCAAAATTCAGCAAAGATGGAATCCTGTGCTCCCACATCCTGAAAATTATAATTGAGAAAGAGATCAATAGCATACCAGACAAGTACATAATTGACAGGTGGAGGAAAAAAGGCCAGAGGGTGATCAGGGAAACAAGACTAGATGAAAGCATAGCAACTAGTTCACTGCTAAGATACAATATGCTTTCAATCAAATCAACATATCTAAATTCAAAGGCTGCTCAAAAAAGAGGAAGCTAGTGATTACCTTTATGCAGAAAGCTCACACCTAGATACCATACTAGCCCCTCAAGACATACAGAATCCAGCAACATCAGAAGCACCGGTCCAAGTCCCTAAAAACAATGAAACAGTTCAACAAATTCTAGATCCAGAATCAACAGCAAACAAGGGCCGGCCCCCGGAACCCAAGAGAAATGAAGACACGATAGAACAAGTTAAAGAGAAAATGAAGAAAGCTGAGAGCAATAAGAAGAAAAAGGAGACAGCAAATGAAAATTCAGGTAACATTGATATGAATAACGTGCATAATGTGAAAATTGTAGTTCAGCAGGTAACCATATATATGACATGTAGAATGAATCACCTTGTGGGTCTGGAGCACCGATGGGGCAGCGGAGATTCAGAAAAATAACACCATCAACACAATGGAAAGAAAAAATATTCATCACATGAAACCAAAAAGAATACATATATGCTGCATGAGATGTTAAAAAAAAAAATGTCTGTACATGTATTGCTTTTATGAATTCCTCCTGACTTTTATATATCATATCAATCGACATCCATATTTACATTGGGGAAAATAATTGACTTTTTTGAATTGGAACAGGATCGCCAAGTAAACCAAAGGCAAAGAGGGTCAAGAAAACTACAAGGAAGAGCAATGTCACAGACAAGCAAGACTGAAAAAGAAGATCGACGGCAAAGCTGCAATTGGAAGAGCAAAAAAAAAAAAAAGGACAAAAGAAAAAAAGAAGACAGTTCCTAAATGTATTCATTTATGTAATATTATAATAGCCAAATATTCAACTCCAACGATGTCCAATTGTTTCTATGATCTCAAAGAAAGCAAGCAAACCGTATAACCTGATGTACCAACTGCTCTGCTTACATTTAGCTACGAACACATTTTTTTAAACAGAATGAAAAACCTGATGTACCAACTGCTCTGCTTACATTTAGCTACGAACACATTTTTCTAAAACAGAATGAAAAACCTATCATGAAGGCTAAGACCACATCAAAAATGCTAGGAAAATAGTGGCGGAGTCATTCATGGGGCTAATCAAATGCTTCACCTGCATGAAAGGTTAAAACATTGCAAGTTAGACAAAAATAAAAGTAGATAGAAAAAACAATCTCATATCACCTCATCCTGCAGGTAAGCAATAACTAGGCTCTTGTCACATGAATTCCTTTTGATTGAACAACAAATCATTGCACAATTTGATTCTGAGATTTGCAATATCATGAATGCTGAAAACAGAGCACAAAGAAACTATTAGCGATGACCAGTACTCCAAAAACATCATGGCAAAGATTCCAGAATCAACTCTACATGAAAATTTACCCCTCATTAAACACATAGCATGTAAAAAAAAAAAAAAAGCTAAAAAAGATTCCTGATTTTTTTTTAAAATAAAAACAGTAGACAAGAAAAAAACACATACTCATTATCCTGAGTGTGCTTTGGGACAAAAGGATATATAACTTCATATTCATTGAAGTGCATGTCACGCTTGACAAACTTATCCCACCAATACACAAATTCGGGAATCTATATAAAATATACAGCAGGTTAGGGAAAAGAAAAAAATTTGGTTTACAAACCTAAAAAAATAAACAACAGAATAAGTAAGAAAACTCACCATCTTCTCCTTCACAAATTGTAGGAATACATGATCTTTTGAGTAGAAAGGATCCAAGAACACAAATTTGAGATCCTTAATATCAACAACAAAGACGAACCAATGATGCTGATGTGACACCGGAAATAAAGCTGCACATAATGAATATTAACCTTGTGACCATTAAAGATCAATGATTCCAAGGAAATAGAAATAAACAAACTCACTGAAATAACATATATGTACAGGCATTTTCCCCAACCACTTACACTACATTTATTTTTAAAAGCTATATTTTGCAGTTTGCTATTCTTAAAAATTACACTACAATTCTCATTGTAAGTCATTCAACAGATAGTTGTAAGTTTTGAAATATAATTGCATAACCAAAATGACATGTATAAAAAAGGTACCAGATCATTACAACTAAAGCATTGGAAAACACATACCAAATTGCAACGATGATAAGGCCTAGCCCTTCCATCACGGGTAAAAGCTTTCGTCATGACTAGCACATCCACTACATCATGGTCTTTAAGAAGATTTTCCTTAATTTAACAGATTACAAACAATAAGCATGATGAAAGAAACACCTCAAAGCAAAGCTGTAAAACATAGGTTAATAACTTACTGAGATGTTGGGGAAGAAATATTGACACTTCGACACATCAGGATGCCCATCACGACGACAATACAGGTGGTAGCAGAAAGAAGCCATTACAAAATTGTTGACATGGCCACCTGGCTTCAGAGAATCTCAAGAGACCAGAATGTACAGTGGACACCACCAAAAATACAAAGCATCGAGGCTGGGAAAAAAAAGTAACCACATTTTTAAAAAGTTAAACAGGAAACATTTTTTATAGTACATATATATATAACAGCACAAAGAACAGCACCTGCTAGACTGAGATTGTGCCAACCCGATAATAGCTTTATAGTTTTGAATCTCAGATTTTGAAGGTTTGAACTTTGGATTTGGACATTCAAAATCTGGTCCAAAATAACGGCTTGGACAGACCATCCTTCTAGCACGTTCTGGATACATTGAGCTCTAAGATGGAAGCCCACGAGTATAGTTGAATCCCAAAATAGAATTATCCAACCGCGGACTAGATTCATGCAACTTTGAATTGTAAATATCATCAGCTCTTTTGGTATCAAATCTCACTTTCTGAGCAAATGACCTTGAACCAGTACAAACAACAGGGGCGAATCCTATAATTAAGAAAAATACGAATAATGAATAATGGAATGATTTCAAAGAAAAGCGGCAAGCTATTACAATGGAATAATATAGTAGCAAAAAAAGATATGAAAAAAAGACTACATGTCAGTACAAACAGAAACAAAACTAACATTAGCTATCGACGAAGACACATTCTGTTTTAGTGCAGATCTTGGGATGGAAGGAAATTTACGAGGCATCTTTCGTAGCCTTGGAGTAATTTCAGCACAGTCTTCATCAAGAAATGGAACAGATGACATAACCAATTTATCCTATTTTTTGTGGAAAAAACATAGGTATGACATTAGGAAAATGGAAAATCTTAATTTAAAAACCTTAAAGAAATGATTGTTAACAAGCAATCGAAGAATGCACCTCATCTAGAATAGAAGTATCCACATTCTGCGGTCCCACAGCAGCCTATGTTTGAAACAAAAAAACATTGCACGAAAAAAAATGGGAAAGATTGAACAAATTAGCACAATTCAACATGTAATCATAATTTACAGAAAAATTGAAATATGACAACCTGAGATGCAAATAAATTTGATCGAGGACATAAAGGAGATGGAGAAGCAGAATCAGGAACAACATTTTCTTGGTCAATAAGAATAACATTATCAACAGCACCAGCAGCTTTCTGACAGGGAGCATGATCAGTTCCAACATTTGTTCTATCAAGCAAAAGGATTACGAGCAGAAACAAAATCACGCATTGCTGAGGTAGCAATACCAACAGGCATCTTATTCCCCATCACTTGGGATGTCTGGCCAGAAATACCTACAGAAGAAGGCCATTTAAAGAGAGTTAAAAAAAAGGAATCATGAAAAACTATAGAAATAACATGAATCAATATAATGATCAAAATGAATTTGATTTAATCACTCAATTCAAAGGAAAAACAAAAAGCTTACGCTTTGTAGCAGGATTATCCCGATCAATAACAGCATTACCAGAAGAACCAGAACACCTTGGCTTAGAAACATTTGCAGCAGAACCTAATTAAAAAGGAAAAGGAAGGTACAATGAAAATAGATTACTCAAAAAAAAGGAAATTAAGTTTAAAAAATAGCAAAAATACCTTGAGGGTCAGCACCATTTGAAGAAAGCACTTTACGCCCTCCTGGAGTAGATTCATGGAGAATACTATTGACATCCTCAACATTATGTGCACTTACATCACCTTGGGCAGGATCAACATCAAGTCCAGGAGCAGTCTTAGCGATCGCTGCAATAACATTCAGAACTAAATCCTTTGATCTAGCATCTACCTTACACACATGGTTCATGAGCTTTGCAAACATAATCTGGAATTCCTTGGACACAAGACCAAGAGAACCAACGTCCATATTCAAAGACACACTGTCATACGAATGGTCTTGAATGAGTTGTGAAATCTTCAACTTCAAAGATGAAGGAAGAGTACATCCAGAAGCAGAATCCAGCTTATCACAGAATTCAAGATCAAGATCATCAGCAGATCGCACAGTCTTCATAATGAGCAAATTGATGATTTAATTAAATAGATAGCAATCAGTAAAAGAAATATCACAGGCACATGTAAAAAAAGAGGATAACAAATATATAAATCATCAAACCTTGAAGTAGACAGTCTTCTCAAATTCTAGCATTGGTCTATAGCCATAGACACCAGGGATTTCATGTCAAGATTACAATAGAATTGTATCAAATCACCCTTCCAAACAGAGATGCGAGGTATTGTTGGTGCCACTTTGGCGTTGCGGAAGTCAATATGATCAAGATAAACAACCTGCAGGGAAGAATATATATATAAATATTCAAGGATACTAATAAATCAAAAAAAGGAAGTAAATACAACCTGAATATAAGGAAAAACAAAAATAGTTATAGCTTTATTTGAGAAAACTTACTGCTAGATAGTAGAGACAACCACCAAGGCCTGCACAACCGTTTTGCTATATCACCCTTGCATGTATTAAAGGCCTTGATATGATCAAGTAACCATTGCAGAACAAACTCACACCATTTAAAGTCCCTAATGTGATCAATGTCTTCGAAAATACCAAAGTACTTGGGATTGAACAGAGTTTGTATTGGGGCATAAGAAAGTAGACAAAGCTACAACCATGAAACAAATAAACATCTCCTCATCTGACAAAAACTTCCTTGTTGATTAATTTGTCCTCAAAGAATTTGATAGACGGCAACTTTGCCTTGCCAAACTTCTGCAGCACATAATCCCTGCCAACAGTAGGATCACTAGGAAAAGATCTGCTACCAAGAGGGAGATCCAAAACAATGTTGACTGACTCCTCTGTCAATGATATAACTTTCCCATCAAAAACAATATCACCAGATTTTGAGTCAACTGAATGAGCTACCCATTTAGCAAAATTGTTTGGAACAATACACTTATCAAAACAACAGTAGAGACTGAAAACCATGTCCCTCAATAACAGATTTCTGATCATCAGACAGAGAAGATATCACTTTTGTAAAAAAGATGCAGAAAATCTGGTGAAACCATCCTTACTCTTCTTAACAGATTTATGTTTTTTAGACTGAAAAATAAAATGAAAATATCAGATTGCAGATACCACATACTAAAATACTCATCATTTTGCATACTTGAGTACAGTAGAAATACACTCTGATAAGAAACCTTAAACACTAATTAAATGGTCAACCTAAAGTTTCCTCAAAAACAAGGCAACCAAAAATAGACTTAAGAAAAAACCCACACAGCGAAGTCGACAAAAGTAGGGATCACTGAATGGGCATGAAATTCACAAACCATAACAGTAGCCCCCTAGCATATTAGGAACATTAGCTAGTATTAAAAAACTTCAAATAACATATCCTCAAACTATAGAACAGAAAAATTGGAAGGCAAGAAATAAATTCTTGTAAAGAACATAGAACCCTCGGTAAAACCCATCATCAACACATGATTGACTCCATCAGGATTACCACCCCAATGACCCCCTATTGTAGAAGTGGTTTTATTTTTACAACTCTATCTACAAACTGGTAATCAACTTGAAACATTTCATTTCTAAATAAAACAGACTTCAAATTCAGTCTAAAAAAGAACTTATTGAATATAAAAAAATAATAGCATAAAAGCATATATATTACAGGAAAAATAAAAAAAACAGTTAACATCTAGACTAGAAATCTAAAAAGTAAAGGTATAGGCAGATATTAAGAACCTTATGAGCCATTGCCTTTGCATGGAACGCTTTCATCTTCTTAACCTTCTCATACTACATGAAGGAAATTGAGAATGGTTGCTTTTACATTAGATGAAAAACAAGTCTTCAACATATTAAACAGGAAAATAGAAAAGAAAAATTGATATCATACCTCTTTCAAACACTTCTCATACATAACCTTGTTGAAACCTGCACTGTCACTAGAAGAATCCTGAGAAATAAGGCAACAAAAGGAAACAAGCATAAAATATGTTAAGATATGCAAGGACCCATATTTTGCCTATCATAAAAACAAATAGAGAACAAACCTCAGTTAGTGACATAGATACATCTGAATCTGAAACCAACAAGTGCTGCTGAGCACACTGAACATCATGTAAATCTTCATCATCAGAACCATCCGAACTTGAAAGCTCAACAACAGCAGCAGACCTTTTTTCGTGCCATCTAATAAAAAATATTCAGGCACAAATGTGAGATATAATGAATTAATTAACATATATATGACAGAAAAAAATAGCATTAGCAAAAATCAAACATAGAAAACAGCAGAAACAACCTAAGATTAAAATCAATGCCTTTAAAAAATGAAGGTTACATTTGACTTCAGGCATCAAATTAGCACAAATATATACAGCTAGGACCGCAAAATGCAATGTTCCTCCAGCTCGAAGCCTAATCATCCTTATAATAAAGTCTGAGTAGAACAGTAAAATTCAAGCTATGACAGGGCATTAATCTATATCCAACTAAAATCTAAACAGGGCATTAAAAAGGCACTAATCCATACATCTATAACCAAGTAATGGACAAAACATCACCATCCCCTAACACACATAGCTGAAATATCGAAAAAGGCAGTAATACAGTACATGTAAATGAGCATAATAGATTATGAATCTAGATACCACATTCACTTAAACTACAATGAAATGGGCATACCAGAGATCTACCCACCAACAAAAAGCATATAAAACAGGAGCATGAATCAACAGGAACAACCAACACAAAACCTATCAATCGCCATTCTAATCTTCCCTCCCAAACAAAATGACAGATCCTTCAAAATAGATAGACTAGGGTCAGGCCTCACTGGTTGAAAGGCTAGATGGGACACCGGTATGCCAGCGAGATGGTGATCGGCATGCTTGGAGAAAACACAGGCAGCACCAATCGCCGCATCAGTAACCACACCATGCCCAAAATAGCTGCATCAATGGGTGGAGGGGGGCAATCGACGCATGCATCAGACACGAACCCAATCCATATCACCAACAGTACAACACACCCAAAATAGAATCATCAGCCGCATGCATCAGACATGTGGGATTTTCGACGGCTGCACGCAGGAACGGACAGAGAAGAGGCCCAGGGCGGAGGAGAAACGCGGGAGGAAGCGGATCGATGGGATTTTCGCCGTGAACAGTAGCGCCCAGATGCACAACCACAGACAAATGAACGACGAAACCATATTCCATTGAGGGGAGAGCGGAAGAACAACAAAAATGAAACCCCCAATCACAAATCAGGTCGCCGAAACAGGAGGAAATAATATGGGAGAGCAGAGGAATCCACTTACCTAGCGAAACCCTAGACGGCGCGCCGAGAATCGCCACAGGAGCCTCTCCCCTTCCGTCGCCAGCCCGAGGAAGAAGATGAAGTGCAACGGACAAAATGAAACATCGGGACAACGAGGCGCGGAATCCAAAAATTAAGCAATTCGCCCAGACATGTGGGACCAACCAGTCAGAATCAAAACAAAAAAGCCACGAAACCATCAAACCGACACACCAGATCGCACGGCTCAAACAAAACCAACGCAAAAAAAAATGAACGGCCCAAAATCTGGGTGTTACACGCTGACAAAACACCCGGGTGTCATATAGCATTTCTCAAAAAAAAACTTGCGTGATGAAAAACAAGCTTGGGTGGCACAAATGGACTTCTTCCTAAGAACTACATTTATTTATTGAGGATTTTTATGGAGGAACCGGTTGGTTCCTCCCTCTAATTATGATTAAAGGGTAGTTTAGTCTTTTGGTAACCGCTTAATCAGATTCCAATTCTGGTCTTTTTTTTTTTTTTTTTGCCTCCCTATATATATTGGGATTGTTCGATCTTCTTGTTGGTCTCTGCCCATCGATGACGCCGTAAACGAATCTGTCAATGGGATCGACTCCTTCAATCATGTTTGCCTCCGACGAGATGTTGAGGAGCCTCTTGAGTTTCCGAACAGGTCGAAGAAGCGCGGCAAACCTACTCGCTAGCATCGCCGAACGACTGGCGAATGCCACCGTATCCTCGCCGCAAAGAACCCGGAAAGACGCGCCCCGGCGGACCACGAACCCCGACCGTGAAGATGGGAGTCCAAAGATCAAACACATCGGCCAGGGTCCAGAACTCACTCCCCGGCTCCGGCAGCCATGGCCATGGTCCCCGCCAAACCTCGCGATCGTCACGTGTGTGGAACACGCCGCTGCCGGCTAGTCAGCGCTACACCCTCGTGGAGAACTCGTGGCTCGCGACCTTCCGGCTACGGTCACCCGCCGCCATCCACTCCAAGGGGAACCCATCACCGATTAATTCCTCGAGCGATCAGGAGCCGCATCCGGCATGGAACTCGCGCGCAACAAAGCTGAACACCCGTCGGCCCCGCCATCGCCGGGAGATGTAAGGCGCCACATCGTGTGTGGTTAGCACATGGCCGTGGCAGTCCTATGCTAGGAGAACCTCGCATTTGTAGACGAACGTAAGGTTCCCGTTTGCCTCCACTAGTGCCTAAAACGTTTTCCGTGGCGGTCGCTTTTGGTTTTGGTGGTGGGCACAAATGCCCGCCACCAACCAAAGGTCACGGTTAATCCGATTAACCGCGGGCGGCTCTGTGCCCACCACGCTTAAATGATTTTGGCGTGGCGGGCGCGATTAGGATGCCCACCACAGCCCAAAAAATAAAAATAAATAAAAAACCCTAGGCCGGGCCGTCCGGCCATCACGGGCCCACCGAGCCCATCTAGGGTTGTAGTGCACCCGCCCGCCGCCGCCGGAGACCCGTCCCGGGCCGCCGGATCCCACGCGGGATCTTCATGTCGCCGTGCCGTCACTTTGGATCCGCTCTATCTACTCGCCACCGTAAGCGGGATCCGGTGGCGCGACCGCCCACCTCCTCGCCGGATCGGACGGCCCGCCTCCTCGCGGATGCGGGCGTCGTCGGCCGCCACCTCGATCGGATCGAGGGGAGCCTGTGAGAAAGTGGAGGTCGGGGAGAGGGAGAGATGTAGAGAACGAGGATAGAGAAGTGAGGCGAGTACCTCTTGTGCCGCCATCGTTGGGGAGAAAGGGGAAGCCGCCACCCACCGGTTTTGCGGGAGAGACCGCCACCTCACCGGATCCGATTCAAGCGGGTGTCTTCTCATCTTGTTTGCTGCTCGATGGGCTAGGAGGAGAGGATGCATGCGATCTTGAGAAGGAAAGGAGGGGATGCGGAAGGAGAGGATGCATGCGGTGCGGTGGAGGGAGAGTGAGAGAGACGAGAGTTGTCCCTTTGTGCGAGGAGCAGGAGACGGGGGGCGGCGGTGGGCGAGAGGTGAGGGTGGGATGAGGGGAGTTAGGGTTTGCTTTGGTGTTGTATATATAGTACATAACGCATCGGGCTCGCCTTGGGCCCGCGGGCCCGGGATTTTCGGTGGTGAGCTTAATAGAATGCCCGCCACGGTTAATCTATTTTCTGTGGTGGGCACCTTTAACATGCCCGCCACGAAAAATAGTATATTTTACGCGGGCGGGCGCGTTAAGGTGCCCGCCACGCAAAAATCAATTTTCCGTGGCGAGTAAAAATACGCCACGCCACGCAAAAAAAAACAGGATGTGGCGGGAGTATTTTCCGTGACGCAAAAAAAATGCCCGCCACGGAAAAAGATTGTGGCAGTGCTCGCAAAATCAATTCAGTACTAGTGCTCGCCGATTTTCTTTAATTCAGAGATGCTATTTTTCCATTGATTTAGAGAATATGCTTCTGATATGCTTCTGATATGTCAAAAGTACGATTATACCCTTTAAAACCAGTTCCAAGTCCACCTATTTTCTGGTTCCAGTCCACACTCATCTGGTTCCTCATACTTCTAGACCGCCACATCAAAGTAAATGGAGGGCTCATAATATTCCCACAGCGTGGTAAAATATCTCTTATTTATTACTGACACACCCCAAAGGCTGAGGCTTGTGAGTTAGCTACAACGACTTTACTTGCAGCTAGCGAGCTTTGATGCCTGCTGCTTCCGCTCTTTAACCTTTGGCTTTGGAAAAAATGATACGACTATGCTTTGGAATCATGCATGCTATGGCTGCAAGCAAAGAATACATGGATGAACACAAAAGTACGTAAAGGCGCCCTCCACCGCATGCATATATATGATACTCCCTCTATCCCAAATTATAAGTCACTTTGATTTTCTAGGTTCATTCATTTAGTTATGTATCTAGATACAATAATATGTCTAGATACATAACTAAATGGATGAACTTAGAAAGTCAAAGTGACTTATAATTTAGAATGGAGGGAGTATTTGCCAAATAAACGGCAAGGACCACTCGCCCTTTATTGTGCAAGCACGCATCTTGTCCAAGTGTATCAGGATTCTGACTCAAGCATATATCACCCCTCTCTCCCTCTCACACACAAATAGACAGCAGATCCACGCATTCATCCTTCATAGGTTCAGTCCATTATTTATTATATCGTATTGCAAATTAATTCTTCTACCGGCGGCTAGTGTCAATATTCAATACAACTACCTGAGGTATGCCACTTGACTAAATATATGTCCACACGTACTGCATGCATATGGAAATGAATTATCTGGAATTTTTATGCAGATATATATAGTGTGATCAAGAATACTTGCTGTAAATTATTAGCTACTAGATGCATGCTTAAGTGTTCGATGATCTATTCTGTGATCAGGCAGAAGAGGAAGCCATGGGTTAGATGTTTCCATTGTCCAAACAACAAAACTCAGCTGCTGCAGCCCTGCTCAGAGATCCATATGAAATGGATCGGTTAGGAGTTTGTTGTAGCTACTGAATCCTGACAAGTCGATCGACCTGCTTCTGGTGGTTAATCAAATCCAGTACGTTCATCTCCATCATGCGTACTGAGGTACATATATCCTCTCGATCTTTCAGTAGCAGCTACATATATCCATCCTCTCTTTCACCTAATAAAAAGAACTGGTTTCGTGCTTGTGTGTTGTTGACCTGTACAGGCACGAGATTGATTAACTAAGCGCGCGCGACGGGTTAGTTTTGTGGTCGAGACGGAACCCATATCTTCTGCTCTGCTGCCGCTGCTGGCGATCCGGCCAGATACCTGCAGTACTAGTGTGTTCAAGTATTGTCGCTCAAGAATCAAGATCTATATATAAATAAACTTGGTAATTCAACGGAGCTGATAATCCAAGCCATTCCATCATGCGTACTGAGGTATTTATTAATAAACCAGTTAGCATCCATGCATGCCCCTAGCTACTTTCTTTTTCACCACAACTTTTATTCCAGTGTCATCACATTTCATGGCTCATCCGTCTCAATTTTGGTAGATCAGGGCTGTTGTGTTCTACCCATGTTTCCAAGCCCTATATATTGTAATTTTACCCTATATACATTTTTTTTTCTTTCATGCGAATTTGCCCACACGTTTTTAGTACTCTACCATTTCAACCTCTGCTCTGAAATCAAATACTTGAATATCATTTCAAATAAAAAATACATCAAGACTTCCGAATGTATCTAATCTAAGTAAAGATTCACATAACTGCACATTTTAAATCAACCATCAGAAAAAAAAAAATGGACAGTTAGGATAAGTCATGATAGTATATCCACGACGGGGTGGTGAGGACTGGCCATGACCTACCCACGGTATCCGAAAGCGACCTAAATGGTGGGCGGCCGGGCCTCTATCGCCGATTGCCGTAAAAACGGGCAGTCGGATAGGGAGACCGACAATTTATGGCAGAACGGGCACATGGACCATTTTTCCGATGGATCGGGAGGCATGTTGTATCCGAGCGGCATAAATGGTGGGCGGCAAGCCTGAATCCACCGAGGTACAAGTCCGGGGAGACACCGACAAGTCCGGGCGCTTTCCCCGCCTCACCCCTCACATCTCCTCCAATCGATCTCTACTACCTATTTAGGGACTATAGGCCCATTGGAGGAGGCTCAAGAGTAGAGGGAAGAGCTCTCATTTTTAAAAAATTTTAATATTATTTTTCAATTTTTTTCAAGTTTATATGGTCCAATCACTACAACAGGATTCTAGAAGGCAGCCCACCTAAATAATAAAGGTACGTATTTTTAGGAGTCACATCTATGTGATGACCATCTCGAAAATGACTATTCATAGAGGTGAGCGTTCTAAGGGTCTGCCTCTAAAAAATCGATTAATGCGGGACACTCTTAAGAAGCTAAGCCTGTATCTAAGAATAGTGGTATTAAAAGTATTTTGTAACTATTCCATATGAATGAGGATTATGAAAAAATGTTGTGTTGTATAACTATGTATTGGTGATCGAGTTCGGCGAGAACAAAACACTAAATACAAAGGAGCCAAATATGTGGAGACTTCTGATTTTCTATTGCAATAATCAACTGGTAATTACAAAGAGGGTCTCCCTATCTATATATATATATATGAGGAAGTTCCTACTCCTAGTAGGATTCCATGTTTAGTAAAGTTGCCCCATACCTAACTAGGACTCTATCTTCTAGATATATTGTCGCACCCAGTTTTTGAAGGAGTAAAACTAAGTGTAAATTATATGTGCGCTAGGATCAATTTACACACATATAACGACTTCATTGGTCCAAAAACAATGTTAGTAATAAACAAAGAGTATAACATACTTTATTACATCACAAATCTTAGAGTTTAGCGGAAATAAACAAATAAGGTTCAATTTTTTTTTTCTAAGCAAAATGACGACGACGACTCTTGTAGAAAATCCATCACGCTACAGGATGGCTGACGGCAGCACCACGTAGCTAACATCCTGGCATTTTTCTGGGTAATCATCATCACTGACTATTCTTTAATGTGATTGTAGCAAGGGTGAGTCCATGTCGAATTCAATAAGTAAATGCGGAAAAGTAATGACATGCAAGGCTTAAAACAAGATAAAGCTAACACGGTGTATTGCATGTAGCTCTTTTTAATCTTGATTCATTTTAAAGAACAACCTGTTACTAATAATTGGTTGAAAAGCCCAAACCCTTAATTATGGTTCAAGTAATCATTAAGTTGTTTTCAAAAAATACTTAACATCTTTTTATAACACTTGAGATCCACCTCAAGCAACACAAGAACTCCATCCGCCCAACACGAGGTTCCAACCTCGCCAACATCACCATCATTTCCAAAGGAGAGTAGCTTCTAATCATGTGAGAGCTCGGGCCGCTCATGACCGTGAGCACGCTTGTATACCAGCTTGATCAAACTGCAGAGGTGTGCACTTTCGCTCCAGGTCATGATTCCCATATGCCCGGTTTGTAAATCCCAAAACTCTACCAAGGAGAGCAGTGCATGGTTTCACTATGAGACCTTTCAAAGGATTCAAAGGAGGGGATTCACTCGCCAGGCGAAAACCCAGCGTATGGTGGGTGTTGATATTTCTTACACGATCCCAATTAGGAAGGCGAAAAGAAATATATATGGGATATCTATCTAATCATGTTAGCTTGGATATGGGATTAACCTCATGATCCAACAAAGCGGAGTTAGGCGGTGTTAGTAGTGGGATGTAAACTTAGCATCATTATCCATAGTGGAGTTAATCTCACCAGATATATGTACTCAAGGTATACCACTCATTTCTAGGCATTACCTATACACTAGTCTATCACCCTAGCAATAATGCTCAAAGAAATGCGGGGCATGGTATTCTTGATAGGCCTTGATAAAAGAATGAACATGATATCTGCAGTTTAATTGATAGAAATACAAATTGTAGCACTTCACCGGGAGTAATCCGTATCGTATTTATATTTTACCACGGGGAAGGGAGTCTATGAAAAGGTAGAGAGAAAAGGATATCTAATGATTTATATTGTGATTTATTTATGAGATCCACCTTACAAGAGTGTAATGCGAGTAGCCATATGCATCTAACATAACTCAACAGATAAGTCACAAGATAAAGATAATTATATAAATAATAAATACCCAAGTCTAAGATCATCATATGCCACTAGTATCATAATGAGCTATTAACATGTTATAGAAAGAATAGAATGAATATTCCCGGGATACTCCTAATCATATATATCAATGAATACTACAATTAGTGCAATACATCTAGCTATCACGGCAAGGTTGGATTACTTCTACACATGGCAAGCATTACTAATAACAACCAAGGACCTAAACTTGATCATTACCGTAATCAACTCGACTAGTCCTATATTCGAGGGTGGATTCCAAAGGACTCAACAGACTGCCACTCCCGCCGATCTACCACACGGCCCTAATATAGGGTGCAATTGCAATATAAACGCTGTATAAACACCACGTTTATACATTGCTTATCACCCATATAGTGATCATCTATATGGATGCTATACAATTCCATGCATAAAATATAAAGCAATCTTACTAAACTAAACATCTAATCATAGCAAGCATAAACACATATCAATAAGAATATAATAATTATAAAGATCAAAGCCATAACAATTGTATTCTAAATATAAGAGTACTTACAGATTGAATACAAGAGAGAAGTCTCAAGAACGATGATCCTTGCTACTTCTTGACTATCGAACTCAAGATGAACTTGATCTTCAACTAGAACTAGCTAGATAGCTAACTACTTCTAGTATGAACTAGGGCTTAGGTCTAGACTTGGCCGGACTTGATGGGTATGAGTATGATAATGAAATTGTTCTACTGCCCTAGGGTCACCGGTCTTCTTATATAGTACTTGGTGATGAACGCCAACCCTTGGATCAAACCGACCTTCAACAACGGTGTAGAAACAACCTCAAAGTCGGTGGTAAACCGACCTAGAAAGGAGAGGTCGACGTGGCGACCCCCACCCGGCGGCCGCCTACATGGTAATCGGGCGTCGCCAGGGTGGAGTGCCACCTTGGCATCCCGCCTTTTCTCGGTGTCCTCCGTATCTTCTAGAATGTTTTAGTCCACTTTTCGGGTTGAGTTGCTTCACGGTCAAGTCTTGTCTTCATATGTCTTGTATATTCCGAACTTTCTCCATTCTTCTCTCAAGAATTATCTATCAAGTCCCCTGAAAGTCACGTATCACCAAAACTCATGGAATTATGTTAGTTAGACCCTTAGACTATTGTTTGTCTTTGACTTGAGCCCTTATTTCATGTTATTTAATGTTGGTATTTGTTAACCTACAGAATATAATCCGCAAGTTTAACGGATACGCAGTGAGCACTTCACCCGAATAGGGCTTTAAATATCGAATCCACAGGGAGAAGGTGAGAGAGTATGTCGAGGTGTATAGCTAAATCCAAGTGGCTATAAAACTAGATTAAAAGAGAGGTAAGGAGTTCTAGTAGGAAGGTCTTGTTCTCACTTCAAATAAATCATTTGCACATTGTTCTTAAGAGGGGTTGTCATGAAGAAACTCTTAATAAAGGGAATCTACGCTAACAACGCTAGGGCTCCTACGATTTCTATAAACGGGGCAGGCATACAAAGGACTCAATGGTGCCAAGTCACCACCACGATCAGCCTTAACGGTTGGTGTTTCACCCCGGCTTATAGAAGGCATTCGTAATAAGCTAGTCAATCTAAGCACCACGCTTACATTAATCTAACAACTTCAATTCAAGAGCGACAGAATCAAAGTAATCTTATCAAAGAAATACAAACCTTAAGAACAATAGAGACAATACCACTTACTCGAATGGAAGTCGAACAATCCACACAGATCTCGTGAGTCGCGGCTCAATGGCACCAACTCCAGAGGAAGAAGAAGATGGAGGCGCCGACAGCTCCGCCTTCCTTCAACTCCGCCTCAACCGCTCTAAGTCTCTCAACTTGAAGCTCTACTCAACTCTAATCTAAGGCTTCTAGTTCTACATCTTGTCTAATCTTCTACTTCTAGTTCTTGAACTAGAGCTAAGGCCGTCGACTAGAGCCGGATCCGATCCGATATGATGATGAGTTGATCTGAGATGATTGAAACCAGGGGCCCGGGGCTTGCTTATATAGTCGGAGGAGGTGCCACGCCTTGAACTTGATTTCAACTCAACTCCTCCCGCCGTCGCCGGATCAAACCGACATTAATCATGCGGTTTAGATTGCATCTTAGAGGCGGTGGAAGAACATTCTCGAAGCGTGGCTTGCTTGGACCGGGGGCGGCCGAGCGCCTAACAGGGAGGTCGGCCGCCCAAAGTGGTCCCACCTTAGTCCCGCGACGCCGCGTGGCTTCCGGAGTCTTCTAGATGATGTTTTCTTGGGTGTTAAGTTTCGCTCACGCCGGGCGTATTCCAGCCTTCTAGACTTCGCTTCGAGTTGGATTGCGCTACTTAATTCCGCCGCTTTTCCTCGTTAAGTCCCCTCGCAAATCACAACTTTACCAAAACTCATGGAAATCATTAGTATAAACCCCTAATAAGATTATCTATTTATATTTTAGTCCTTTTCCATGTTTAGTTGACAATTAAAAGTATACGCTAACATGTGTCAACAAACTCCCCACACTTAGGCTTTTTACTCATCCTCGATAAAAGGATGGTCTAAGCATGGATCATGATTACACTTCCATGGTCATACCTCGCACTTTGGGATCTCTCGAGCATAAAATGGTTAGAAACAGATCACCTTAAATTCTTAAACCAAGTCACTTGGAGAGATTTTGCATAAGTTTTGAAAAAGAAAACATAGCTCTACTTACTCCTTTGTGACACTCTCAAGTCTCTCAAAATATATTATATCCTCACAGCTCATTTATTATATCATATGTGGAGCTCAAGAACATGTAGCACACTTACCTTGTATTTATTGCTAAGTCAATCGTGGATCCATGGAGATAGATGTCATAAGTCATAGATCAAGATGTGCATGTGAATCAAGATTATTATTACCGCGCTTCTCTTTAGTTGAAAATCTTCTATCTCCCCTTCTTCAAAGATTTATATTTATTTATTTATTTTTCGCTTAGGTAACCAGCTAATTAAATGGAGAGGTGGGTTCTACTCACCCCTGACACATGTCCATTTTTACTCTCTCAATTTTTAGAGAAGTGGGCCCTACTCACCCTCGGACACTTGTCCATTATTCTTCTTTTATTTTTTGCCCTTTTTTTCGTAGAGGGGGGTTCTTCCTGACCCGTGAGAACACTTGCTCATTTTCTCCTCTCTCTCACTTTTCTCTCCACTCTTAGAATTTTGAACATTTGGCTTTTTCATAGTGCGTACCTTTTTCAACAATTAAAATTATGGGAGATAGAGATTAAAACTTTTAGAGCATGGATACTTTAGTGAAAGCAAAGTATGTGATCTTGATCTTAGACTTTAGACAATTTTCAACATGGGTCGTGGTTTTGACAGAGCTCAACACAAGAAAGCAACAATTAATTAGATATATCTTTAATGATTGCTACGGCTCTATTAGGATGTATCATTGATCACAAAGGAGAAGCATAACTAATGATTTTAATATTTTGAAATAAATAACTCTCCAAAGACAAGATAAAAGAAAGAGGATCTCATTATTCTAACTTTATTATTTCTCATGTTTTAAGCAATTAAAGCATCCCAACAAGTGACAGTATATGTAGGAATTTTAATCATGCAAAACTTTGTTCATGGGTTAACAAGACATCTTTTTCACATAGGGAAAACATACCATAACAGAAAAGACTTATTTTAATTCGGAACGGAAAGTAATTTGCGAAAATTGAAAAGTTTTAGGAAGCAAACCGAGCGGTGGACGAAGCGGGCCTACGGGGGACAGGCAGGGGGCGGTCGGCCCGGTATATGGGCCGGCCTCCCACTCGACCGTGTCGGGGACTCGGGCGCGGTTCGTCGTCTTGAAGTCGATGGTTCCGCCTTTGGTTCCGAATTTCTTGATTTTGGTCGCGAAGAATTCTGTTGTCGTCGAGGATCTCCCCCACACTTATTTTCTCATTATCTTGCATACAAAGCATGGTGGAGACAAAAAACATATCCAGAAATATATGGAGAATAATTGACTCAACTTGTGGATGACTTCCATAAGAGCACTTTATTATATAATTCAATCCTAATATTTAATAGTAAACTAATTTTGACTAAACCGAACTAAACAAATTAATCGAACTAACTTTTATAACTCACACGCTAAGACTCATTAACTCGTATATAATAACTAGCTAATATTAAAAAGGTAAAGTAGCAATACTTATCGTGATAACCGGGTGCTCTCCCCAAACCGATCTTGAAGTAGTCCTTTCGTTCGCCCTGAACTCGTTTGCCTGCGGGTTCTCCTTAAATGTTTTCCCCGCAAATATTAATTCCGCATATACCCGAAGAAACAAATTCTAGGAACATATTGTGAGCCTTCATGTGCTCACGTATTTTTGGATTTTTCTCAGAAAAGCGTGGACCTTCATGTGCCCACATATTTTTAGGAATTTTTCTATGCAAAAGAATGATGATGCAAAAACATATGAATGCAATATTTTTGATTTTTATTTTATGCCGCCACAACAAGGAGTACTTGCATGGGGCTTAAAGAAACCGATGCGTAAAAGCAAAGAAACATATTTTTATGATTTTTTATGCAGGTATAGGAAAGTAAATATGCTAAAGGAAATATGCTAATTTAAATATGCCGTGTAGAAAATAAATATGTAGATAAATACCGAAGTTACCTCTCCTGTGAGAATTTTGAGTACTTACTCCCATGGCGTGCGTCCATCGATGGCATCTCGCCTAATGTCGGTTCAAATGGTGCCTTCAATGATCTCAACGAGTGGCGATGAGGTGGGCCGATGGAGATGGTGTTTGTTCGGGCTTGATGACGCTGGTAGTGGTAGGTCTTCCGGGTGTACTCTTGACGCCCTCTTCAAGAGGTGATGCTTCTTTCTTTTTCCATGTTGCTTCTTCGGAGGAGACCTTTCTTGGAGTGGCAGTGTGCCGAGTGTTCAGCTTGGTCGGGGCCGAAAGCGAACTTTTTAATTTTTCTTAATGTCTTCCTTGTTCGCCAACCTCCGCTCCAACCGGTCTTGTGATTTTTAGCAAAGCTTTCCGCCTTGTTCTTCTTGGGTCTTGTGGTGAGGTAGGCAATAGTGGTGGTGTAAGGCCCTCTTGATGGAGTATGGGGATGATGTTGACCCATTACTTTGTCAAGTGGTCTACACCTCCAGTCATGTCGCGTGTTTACTTTGATCTTCCTTGGTCACTCCTCAAGTGCATCATCCGATCTTAATAGCCACTTGGTGATGGCGTTGCCCTTGTTCTCCGCTGATTCACCGCTTGAAGGAAGATTGATGGTGGCACCGGGCAAATGCCTTTGTTTAGTGTGCATATTTGTAGGCTCGGGGACTTCCACTTGTAGGAATTGGGGAAGTAAGACTTCTCCTCTTATTGCAAGAAAGTGAGTCCTCGCTTGCAAAGACAAGGTAGAGATCATGCATGGGCTCGCTGGTGGGAAAACACCATCGTAACTAAAATTTCATTTACTTCTACTCTAACCTTGTGGGCACATTGAACAAGATAAAGATAATGTATAAGTTCATTTATGACAAGGGTGGTAAGATCGAAGATAAATCTAGCATGTAAATATTTTTAGCAAAAATAATGAGCTTAACAAGAAAGTGATGCTAGAAACAGCTTTTAAAAAACTAACATGTCGAAGTTAACAAGATTGAATCATGTGAAACTATAACTCTAGCATGTTTGACTTTTTATTTATGAGAATGCCATAGTAAAGAGGAATTAACGATAACTTACCTCAAGGTGTTACCTTTATTATTGAATATGATGGCGCTTATTACACCTTGTGGTGGTCCTTCTTCTTCTTGAGTGGCATGTGGAGTGACAGTGCATGTCGAGGAAGAGGATGGCTTAATTGGCCTCCCTCCTTGATGCTTCCATCACCCTTGAATTCCTCCTTCGAAAGTGAGTGCTTCTTGTATTGTGGATTTTGTCTTGTGTCACTTTTGCTCTTTTTTTTTCATCGAATTCTTTATCCATAAGTCATGTCTCACATGTCTTGCTCAATCTCTAGTGAGTTCATCTCGACCTCCCCAAGTTTGTTTTTTTTTTTGTTTTTTTTTTTTTTTTTTTTTTTTTTTTTAAGGTTAGTCCAAAAAGATATACCAAAGATCTACTATAGTGTACTATGGTTCAAAAGTCAACCTAGACACCACGCCTAATTTGATTTAGGAAGGCGTTTCTAACCTAAGCACCATGCTTAATTTAAAAAGCCTTTAGAAGAAAGATCACCACACCTTATGGTTTCGTGAATCAAACTAAACACCATGTTTAACTCGAGCCATGAAAACAACTAAGCACCATGCTTAATCTAAAAGGTGTATGAAAATACTTCAAAACCTAAGCATACTATAGCAAACAACGGTAGCATGAAAGCATTACAGTAGATTTATTCAAACAGAGATGATAGAGTATGATGAGTGTTTAACAATCGAGCATGCATAAAGGTAAAGACAACCAAGCTAGTGTAGCAATACGACAATACATGTTTCTATGTATGTAATTCAACGTTGCATAATGACCGGTTGACATACCTTTGGGAGTTGTCATCCTTCGCTCTTCTTTACTCCAAACCTGCATGGTCAAGTGACAAGAATACCCAAGGAAAAATTTTTATATGCTCATAATGTAGGGGTATATAGTGATATATAAGTCTTTATAGTATTTCCCCTAGAGTGCTTGTTTTAGGACAAAAAGCTCGTCCTTGGGAAACTTTCAAATTATGAATCAAGATGATGAAGTGGTTTTCTTTATATTGCCAGTCTCAAAAATTTCAAGCCGTAGGAAAATTCATCAACAACCACCCTTTCTAAATTTTTAAGAAAAGAGAGTAATGCAGGGGGTTGGAGATCTCATGTGCGGCAAGAATTGAGATGGCAATCAATTTAGGAGTTTTCAAATGAGCATGGACTAGGTGGAAAAGTTCCATTTATGAAGTAGTCTTTATGCTCATTGATGTTCTCCAAAAAAATGCGCCTCCTTTTGGTCTTCCTTAGATCGTTCATAATATTTTAGGATCGTGAGGAGACGCAAGAAAAGGGCACAAGAGGATTCATTGGGCTCAAGGATGTGGTTAAAGATGGGAAGAATTATCTAATTTGAACATAGAAAGAGAGAGACAGGAGTGGCTTTCTTGATGGCTTTTGTTTCTTCCTATGGCATGATTAGATATGCCATCCTTGAGGTTCCCCAATGTTCTTTTGGCAAAAGAGCAATAAAGGTGCTTTCTAAGAGATTATCTCAAAAGAGGTTTGATTATATATGGTCTCTTGTGAAGCTGGAAGTTCATGAAACTCATCATCTAAAGAGATATCCAAGGGTTGAATTTCTTCTCCCCTTAAAGGTTTTAGCGCATTGATGGTTTGGGGTCGATAGCTAAGTCTTGGGATTGGAGTGATGGTGATATAGCTATCGTAACTTCTATTTTTTTCGGGCCGAGGATGATTCTTCTTCCTTTGGGTGGTCATAAAGAATGCTAGTATATGGGTTTCACCCGAGTTCGGCCAAAGCAAACCTTGCTTAAAAAAGGGAAAGAAAAGGTTCCTCCAAAATCGCATGATAATCATGCGCACAACACTTTCATGATGTCGCAAAGACTCCTACCATAGAAGATATGATCCCGCTTCTCACTCCTCGAGAAGTATTGCTTCATGATCATTTTGATCAACCGTAGGCATAGCTAATGGCCGATGTAAGGATGAGATCTAAGGATTCTAGTGGCCGGTGAGCTTCCGCTTTAAGGGTGCAAAGATAAGATAGATAAATATGGAATCAATTGATCCCACGTAAGATAGGAAAAGATGAGAAGATAGAATAAAAGAAAAAGATAAAAGTATAGTACAAGATTTAGCTATAGTTTTTCAACGTGGTCTCAAACTGTTCTCACCCGGCAAATCCGCCAAAATGCTTGTTGGTATTTGTTAACCTACAGAATATAATCCGCAGTTTAACGGATATCGGGAGCACTTCACCCGAATAGGGCTTTAAATATCGAATCCACAGGAGAAGGTGAGAGAGTATGTCGAGGTGTATAGCTAAATCCAGAGTGGCTATAAAAACTAGATTAAAAAGAGAGGTAAGGAGTTCTAGTAGGAAGGTCTTGTTCTCACTTCAAATAAATCATTTGCACATTGTTCTTAAGAGGGGTTGTCATGAAGAAACTCTTAATAAAGGGAATCTACGCTAACAACGCAGGGCTCCTACGATTTCTATAAACTGGGGGTGCATATAAAGGACTCAATGGTGTCATCACCACCACGATCAGCCTTAACGTTGGTGTTTCACCCCGGCTTATAGAAGGCATTCTGAATAAGCTAGTCAATCTAAGCACCACGCTTACATTAATCTAACAACTTCAATTCAAGAGCCGGCGAGGAATCAAAGTAATCTTATCAAAGAAATACGAACCTTAAGAACAATAGAGACAATACCACTTACCTCGAATGGAAGTCGAACAATCCATTAAGATCTCGTGAGTCGTGCTCCAATGGCACCAACTCTAGAGGAAGAAGAAGATGGAGGCCGCCGACAACCCGGGCCTTCCTTCAACTCCGCCTCAACCGCGCTCTAATTCTCTCAACTTGAAGCTCTACTCTCAACTCTAATCTAAGGCTTCTAGTTCTACATCTTGTCTAATCTTCTACTTCTAGTTCTTGAACTAGAGCTAAGGCCGCCGACTAGAGCTGATCCGACCGATATGATGATGAGTTGATCTGAGATGATTGAAACCGTGGGCCCGGGGCTTGCTTATATAGCCTGAGGAGGTGCCACGCCTTGAACTTGATTTCAACTCGAACTCCTCCCGCCGTCGCCGGATCAAACCGACATTAATCATGCGGTTTAGATTGCATCTTAGAGGCGTGGAAGAACATTCCGAAGCGTGGCTTGCTTGGACCAGTGGGGCGTGCCGAGCGCCTAACAGGAGGAGCGTGGGGCCGCCCGTGGTGGGTCCCACCTCATCCCGCATGACGCTGCCGCGGGCTTCGGAGTCTTCTAGATGATGTTTTCTTGGGTGTTAAGTTTCGCTCACGCCGGGCGTATTCCGTAGCCTTCTAGACTTCGCTCCTGAGTTGGATTATGCTATTTAATTCCGTTGTTTTCCCTGGGTAAGTCCCCGCAAATCACAACTTTACCAAAACTCATGGAAATCATTAGTATAAACCCCTAATAAGATTATCTATTTATATTTTAGTCCTTTTCCATGTTTAGTTGACAATTAAAAGTATACGCTAACATGTGTCAACATTTAACTTGTAAAATTATGCTATAACAGTGTCAACAAGCTCCCCAACCTTAACTCTTGCTAGTCTCTTAGCAAGACACATGATATTATACTAACCACTTACTTGGATCGAGTTGTCAGTAACGCTATCACACCTTTTAAAGTACACATGCTTTCAAATAAAATTTCTCTCCGATAAAGATAAACTTTTCAAAACTTCAACTTACTCATATTACCTCTTTCCTTTTGGGGCTTATATCTTTTCTTCAATCTTGGGTAATTGAAAGATAGAAATACCAAGTCGAACACTATATCTCAAACTCTTTTTTGATCAACTGTCCTTCTGAGTTTTTGGCCGGTTTTCAAATAAAACTCAAAAATTCTCAAGATGACTCTCTCTAATCTCTCATTTGTGGTATTTGTGGATCCTCTCTAAGGCAATAAGGTAATGTTGCCTTTCTCTCATAGTATGTAGTATTTTTGGCTAAGGCAGTAGCGCACTATGCCTTCTTCTCTCTCACCATATATCTAAGGCTTATATGTGGAGTTTATAGGTGGGAGAAGACTAATCTACTTACTAAGCATATATTGTAAATTCAAGCAATGGATCCAAAGTTACAAGTCACACTGATCAAGTGGTGCATGTGTATGGTGGATAGAATATAAATGGTAGGGATTGTAGTAAAGTATGTAGTGAAGTGGAAAGAATAGATAAGGGGAAATCTTACTTTTGCTCCTTGAGGAATCTTCTCTCTTTTTGAATTTGGAAACTTTATAGAGAACCTGGGTTGTATCTTTTTCTTTCTTTATTTTTCTTTTAGAGAGGTGGGCTCTGCTCGCCCGAGGCTTTTGTCTTTTATTTCCTCTCTTTAAAGATGTGGGTTCTACTCACCCTGACACTTGCCCATTTTTCATCTTTATTTATTTTTTTCTTTTTCTTAGGAGGTAGGCTCTACTGCCTCGTAGGACTTTTGTCCATTTTTCATCTCCCCTTTCTCTTCTCTTTTTTTTTTAATCTACAACCCGCATCTCTTTTGCTATAACTTTTGAGAGGTATAAATGTAATGGATCTTTTGTAAGATATTGGCTAGCAAATGAGTGAGTGGATGGGTATAGGGAATATTTTTGGTTGCTCTCCCCTGAGATAGGAGTAGAACATTTTTGCTATCTAGAGTGAATGGGTGTATATGGTGTATATATGTGATGAATGTATATGTGGTGGATGCGCATTTCCGTGATGGAAATAGCATATGTGTATGGAGTCAAGTGGAGTGGATTGAGTGGAGTGGAGTGTACATGATCAACATGACAAGTTTCTAAGGGTCAACAAAGATTGAACAAACTCAATGCAAAGCAAGCAAAAATATATATATTAATCAAAAAGGTTTTCCTAATCTAAGTAGCATGTATATATGGTCGTGGTAGGAGGTTCACACTCTTGTCACATAGGAACTTATCATGTGCATTTTCAATTTTCAAAATATAAATCTCCGTAAATCTAGTTTCACTAGGAGTAAGATCAAATAGCAAAATGCACTATCATATATCATATCCGGCAATTACCTAGACTTTAGAGCAAGCATTTGCAACCCATAGGTTTCAGGTTTAGAGTAAATATCAAATCGAAGTAATTTTGCAAATGGAGCTCAAGAGAAATTAAGCTTGAAAGCTAGGTACTAGAAAATTATAATAACGGAGCAACTATTCATCATCTCCATGTTGGCATTTTAGGTTCCTTTTAGTTGAGTAAAGAAAACTTTAGTGTGCACTCTCTCTTGATCCTTTTATTCACACTCTAACAAAAGACTCTTTAAACTATTAAACTCTATAAAACTAGACTCTTAACAAACTTTCTAGCAAAACAAAATATTTAAATAATAATAATAATATAATAATAGATAGTAAGATACTTATCTCGATAATCAGGGGTTGCACTCCCCAAGCTAGATTGGAGTGTAATCTTTAATGAGGTAGAAGTTGAGGTAGTTGGCAACAAGATGGCGCCTAACATATCTTTTCCTTTGAAATCTGCTAATCTCAAATAGACAACAAAGCTAGTGGAACTTGATTAAGCATTAGGGGTTAGCCACATTGCTTTAGGTTGTCTGAAAATATTTTTGGATTTTTATTATTTTTCAAATTTTTATTTTATTTTTATATGCAAGATAAGATAAAATACTGATGCATCTTTTATATTATTATTTTTTTATGCCACCACAAAGAAATAGCCTAGAGGTGTTAGCTTCAGGGGATATTAGCATGGGGCTTAAAGGTTTTTTCAAAAAGCTCAAAAAATATTTTTGTTGTTTTCAAATGCAAATATAAGATGCTGAAAAGATAAACATGATATAAAAAAGAATAAAATATGCAATGCAGGGATTTTAAATATGGATAACTTACCGACTTACCTTTCGGCGAGGATTCGGTGTTTAGAGTCCTTCGAACAGACTTCAAATTCTCGCTTTACTCCCATGGTATATCGCTTGTCACAATTGGTGGCACCGATGATTCTATTGTCTCTTCCCGATGATGTTCTGGGAGATGTCTTCTTCTTCCTCCATGTTTTGGATGATGAACTCTTCTCTCGAGTAGTTGATTCTGTTTTCTCCGTAGATGTATTAGGTGTAAGGGCTTTAACCTCTTCACTTACCTTATCTTCTTCTAGATTCTTCATCCATCGTCTATTATGGCGGCGATGAGCTGCCCTACTTTTCCCTCTGGGATTTGTATATTCATTATAACTATTAAAGTAAACACGTACCTTTTCTTTAGGAAATTGGAAATGAATCTCTCCCGTATGGATGTAGATGATTGCACGAGTAGTGTTGAGAAACGGTCTCCCAAGCACTAATGGAGGGTCTTCTTCCTTTCCCATGTCCATGACTACAAAGTCGGTGAGAACATAGTGGTCCATAATCTTGACTGGCATGTTTTTGGCAATTCCTTCAGAACTCAGAAGATTGGTCTCGCCATCCGTAGCTGCACATATGTTGGTTGCAACGGTAATTTTCCAAATAATAATTCATATGTAACCTTTGCCATTAAATTAATACCGATCCAAAGATCGCAATATGTATTATAAAAATTCCACCGATTAATAGAGCAATAAATAGTAGGGTACCTCGATCATCTTGCCGACGAAGCATTGGAGACTGAAGTAAATGGTCATTATAAGATGTTGTTTTATTTACTACCATTACCTTTGTAGGCTGTGGCCGCCTTGTTCTTGTTCGATTCGATTCTGATTCCTCCTTCTGTTCTTGTTGTAGATTTCTATCTTTGGTTCAAAAACATAATGATTGGAATTCGGGGAATAAGTAAGAGAGGTGTGTACCTTATTCTTGAAAGTGAATTTCTCCCCTGTTTCCTTTGATGTTGAAAACAATCTTCGCGACTTTTCTGCGTAGATGACAGCTTTTAGCCGAAAGCATAAGAATGGTCTACCAAGTATGATTGTTGCTCTTTCATTTCTTCCCGTGTCTACAACCGCGAAGTCCGCCGGGACGGTAAGAGCCTCCTCGATTCCCACACACACGTTTTCAAGGATCCCCTCAGGATAACAGAATGATTGATCCGCAAGCCGCAAGCACATATTCGCTTTTCCAAAGTGGTTCACTATAAATCTTTTCATAAATTACCTTTGGTAGTATGTTCACGCTTGAGCCAAATCACAGAGAGCATTGTTGAATGTGTGTTGTCCAATCTTGATCGTAATGACCGGCCTCCCCGGATCTTCCTTTTTAGGTGGCATCGAGTCATCCAACCAATGTTTTCCCGAGGTCTCTCTATAGTAACGACCGCATTATAAATATCGACAAGGTTTACAGTTTCTAATTCTTTCTACTGCCCCTTAATCTTTCCCGTGTGGTTAGTGGAACAGATAACCGAGAAATCTGAGATTCTATCATTTTATTAAAGCTATGCCGATTCTTTATAGCCAAGAAAAGCTTTCTAAACGAGTATTGATAAGTTCAAGAGCTTTATCATTGGTTGCTATCTTTCTAGACACAGATTCTCCATGGTTTTACCTTGGTTAACAACAAGATCTCTTAAAGAAGGTTGATAAGTATTAAAATTGTTACCTGGATTGTTACCTTGGTAGTTGCCTTGATAGTTGCTTTGATAATTGGGCCTCTGTTGGTTCCAACCTTGATTCTGTTGAGGACGGAAATTATTGTTGTTATTAATGAAGTTGATGTCCTCCAGGATCTCTGGACAATTCCTGCCAGTGTGGCCTAAATTTCCACATTCTTCACATGTCATGCAGAGTCTTGAATTTACATAATCGCCTTTGGGTTGAGGATCTCTATCCTCTAGCTTCTTCATGATAAGGTCCATTTTAGCGTATAGCATATCTACTTCTTTAAGCCGGGTGCATTCCTCTCTTGCGAGATTGACGCTCTTCACTCCAACCTTGGTTGGAAGCCATCTTCTCCACAAGTTCTCGTGGGCACGAAGTTAATGTAAGTGATAAGAAAGCACCACCACCGCAAAGATCCATAGTTTCACGAGCACCGAACAAGCCCATGATAGAAAGTCTGCATCAACGGCCCACTTCTCCATCCCATGGTGTGGACATTCTGAAATGTATTCTTGGAAACGCCCCATGCTTCCTGGACTGATTCATCATGCTGTTGTTGAAAATTAGATATCTTCCCCTTAAGGCATTTGTGTTGCCTATAGGAATGAACTTAGCAAGAAAGGCTGTGGAACATATATCCCATGTTGTATTCTTATCTTTTGTAACATAAAACCATTGCTTAGCCCTTCCCAATAGTGAGAATGGAAAGAGACGAAGCAAGATTTCATCCTCGGATACGTCCTTCATAGTGAATGTGCTGCAGATCTCCAGGAAGTGTTGGAGATGAGCACTAGCATCTTCATGTGCCTTTCCACAAGATTGACTAGCTTGCACCATATTGATGAGCCCCGGCTTTAGCTCAAAGCCTTTGTCTCCAACCTCTACCTTCGGATCAGTGAGAATGTTGTCCGTAGTAGGAGCCGAGAACTCACGGCGTGTCTTGGTTGACATAGCTTCAAATTCGGATGTCAAGTCTCTAGTAACTTGATTAACTTCCGATTCAAGAGGGTCTTGGATTCTCGGGACGATGATGATGATGATGATGATGATGATGATGATGGAGTTTGTCGAGTTTTGCTCTGGCCTGCCTGATTAATTTTTCAAGGTCTTCAATAAAATTCTCTGAAGGTTTCTATTCATACATATATTTTTTTTCCTCGCATAAGATCAAAAACAAAATAGAAAAACAGGGTTGAACCTGTTTGAGTATGTGATAATGGGTTCTCAATGCATTAGGTGATGTAAGGGATCTCTCTTGTTTCCTTATATGATGTGTTTATAGGATTTTTGGCTAGCACCCTTTCTAACTAGTAAAATCAGAAACAATACTAACTTAATAGGAGTAACACTGCCTAAGTTTTGGCTAATACCCTCCAAACTAGTGAAAGCCGAAAGAAGCACTAGAAAAACTTTTGAAGTTTAAAAACATCTTTTCAAAATTGAAAGATTGACTATGCTCTCCCAAACTAGGAAAGTTTTGAAAAACAAAGTCAAGAAAAAATTATTTTCTCTAAATAGACTACGCCTTCCCGACAACGGCGCCAGAAATGCTTGTTGATATTTCTTACATGATCCCAATTAGGAAGGCGAAAGAAATATATATGGGATATCTATCTAATCATGTTAGCTTGGATATGGGATTAACCTCATGATCCAACAAAGCGGAGTTAGGCGGTGTTAGTAGTGGGACGTAAACTTAGCATCATTATCCATAGTGGAGTTAATCTCACCGTGATATGTACTCAAGGTATACCACTCATTTCTAGGCATTACCTATACACTAGTCTGTCACCCTAGCAATAACGCTCAAAGAAATACGGGGGCATGGTATTCTTGATAGGCCTTGATAAAAGAATGAACATGATATCTCGCAAAGCGCACGTATAGAAATACCAATTGTAGCACTTCACCGGGAGTAATCCGGTATCGTATTTATATTTTACCACGAGGGAAGGAGTCTATGAAAAGGTAGAGAGAAAAGGATATCTAATGATTTATATTGTGATTTATTTATGAGATCCACCTTACAAAAGTGTAATGCAGAGTAGCCATATGCATCTAACATAACTCAACAGATAAGTCACAGGATAAAGATAATTATATAAATGATAAATACCCAAGTCTAAGATCATCATATGCTACTAGTATCATACGAGCTATTAACATGTTATAGAAAGAATAGAATGAATATTCCTAGGATACTCCTAATCATATATATCAATGAATACTACAATTAGTGCAATACATCTAGCTATCACGGCAAGGTTGGATTACTTCTACACATGGCAAGCATTACTAATAACAACCAAGGACTAAACTTGATCATTACCGTAATCAACTCGACTAGTCCTATATTCGGAGGGTGGATTCCAAAGGACTCAACAGACTGCCACTCCCGCGATCTACCACACGGCCCGGAATATAAGGTGCAATTGCAGATAAACGTTGTATAAACACCACGTTTGTACATTGCTTATCACCCATATAGTTATCATCTATATGGATGCTATACAATTCCATGCATAAAATATAAAGCAATCTTACTAAACTAAACATATAATCATAGCAAGCATAAACACATATCAATAAGAATATAATAATTATAAAGATCAAAGCCATAACAATTGTATTCTAAATATAAGAGTACTTACAGATTGAATACAAGAGAGAAGTCTCAAGAACGATGATCCTTGCTACTTCTTGACTATCAGGAACTCAAGATGAACTTGATCTTCAACTAGAACTAGCTAGATAGCTAACTACTTCTAGTATAAACTAGGGCTTAGGTCTAGACTTGGCTGGACTTGATGGGTATGAGTATGATAATGAAATTGTTCTCTCGCCCTAGGGTCACCGGTCTTCTTATATAGTACTTGGCGATGAACGTCAACCCTTGGATCAAACCGACCTTCAACAACGATGTAGAAACAACCTCAAAGTCGGTGGTAAACCGACCTAGAAAGGAGAGGTGACAGGCGACCCCACCACCGCGGCCGGCCTACATGGCACCGTGGCCGCCAGGTGGAGTGCCACCTTGGCATCCCGTCTTTTCCGGTGTCCTCCGGTATCTTCTAGAATGTTTTAGTCCACTTTTTCGGGTTGAGTTGCTTCACGGTCAAGTCTTGTCTTCATATGTCTTGTATATTCCAACTTTCTCCATTCTTTTTTGCAATTATCTATCAAGTCCCCGGAAAGTCACAGAGTACCAAAACTCCCGGAATTATGTTAGTTAGACCCTTAGACTATTGTTTGTCTTTGACTTGAGCCCTTATTTCATGTTATTTAACTTGTAAAATTATGCTATAACAGGTTGTCAACAAAGAAGCGCCCTCGATCAAAACACAGATCTACCTGCCCACCCATATTAGATCTAAATGCAATCTACAACGTGTTAGTTAATATTTTTTAATTTAGGATTGTTTAGAGTCCCAAAAGTTTGTTTAAGGGACATTTTCTACAAAGAAAGGTGTACTTCATCCCATAAAAAATGACATTCTATCATCTCGAGAGTCAAACATTTCAAACTTTGGACAAATATATATAAAAAGAAGATTAATATTTATGATGCATAATTAGCATCATTAGATGAATCACTCAACATATTTTTATAATAAAATTATTTAGACATATAAATATTTATAATATTTTCTATAAACCTGATCAAAGTTAAGAAAGTTTGAATGACACGAATCTTGTAATGTCAATCTTTTTTTTTGCATGGAGGGAGTACTTCTCAATAGAATGCACAACTTTTTAGTTGGCAAAATTTCTATTTGAAGTTGTTTAGAGTCCCAAATATATGTTTTAATTCTTTAGAATTTCCAAAGTACCTTGAATGTTCACATGGTTAATAACAATGGTGGGTCCAATGTACAAGTTTGTAGTTGATAAATTTTTTATTAGATGTTATTTATAGTCATAAATATTTGTTTTAAATACTCATTCTAAGAGTGAATTGTTTGAAAGTTTTTCAAACAATATTGATGGAGACATGCCCTATACCAGAATTGCAGTGTTTAATAAGATTTAAAACTTTGTAGTTGATTTTTTTCATTTTGAGATAACTTAGTGTCTAAAATACACACATACAAGATTACGAAAAAAAAATATAGCATCTTGTGGATAGTCATAAACAATGTTGTTTGAGCTGAATGTCATGGTTGCAACCTTGAAGAAAGAAAAACCAAGGTGGGCATCTTAGACGATCACCTATATAAATGTGTCCTATAAACAAAGGCAATTGGTATGGCAAAAAAAAAAAAAAAAGTAGTAGTGAATAACTTTGGATTCAAAAACCAAAGGATAAAGTTGTAACAAGAAAAACAAGGATAAGACCATAATCGGCCTTCAAAGAGGGAGCAAGAATGTCAACCATCCTAAACAATTATAGTACCTGACCAAACAATAACGTTCTTTTTCGTTAGGACCACCAGTAATTAATTTGGGTTGAACATTCAGTCTAATCAAACCGAGCAGTTTCGTTTCTCGGTTTATGCAAAGTTTGGTTAATTACCTACAAACCAAACCCTTCGGTCTTGGATTCAATTTTGTTTTGTTCATCAAAAGATGAACCGGTGTCAAATAATCATGAATAGTCACAGAATTGAAGAAACCACTACAACTTGGAATTCCATGGCTATATATATTGAAGAATGGTATTTGGCCTATATTATGAAAATAAGGAATAAAATTGCATGGACCCGGGGGCTCCAATTTTCTCACATGGACACAAAGACTAGATCGATGGACGACACATCATATCATGAGGTCAACAATTCTAGAATTACGTATGGTCCCACAAAGGATTACCTTATCTGGATTAGTAGATCCACTACCGACACGTCGTTGCCGAAGCGCCGCGCTCGGCAAACCTCCTCTTTGCCGAGCGCCGCGAAAGACGCTCGGCGAATCACGACGCTCGGCAAAGAGCCTCTTTGCCGGCGCCAGCATTGGAACCGTGGCGCTCGGCAAAGGCTTTCACTTTGCCGAGCGCCCCATCCTCACGCCTTCGGCAAAAAGGCTCTTTGCCGAAGCGTCTTTCTTTGCTGGCAACAAACATAATTTCTTTTTTGGATTTTTAGTGCCTAATTTTTTTTTCGAGGCCATGCTACAATACTTGCAACAACATATTCAAAATTTGAAATTTTTGGCACTTTTGGTATTTTTTAGACTTCATCTCTTTTTTTTGAATTATTTTTCAAAACTCAAATTTGAACTACAAGTCATTCGAATAAGTAGAAAAAGTGAATGGAAAAATGAGATTCGTGTTATTGAGTCTAATGTGAGACCTCATCCAGGGCAAACACAAGAAATATCATCGTTTTGTTCATGAAACCACGACCATTTACTTTGCGGGTGCATCGTTTTTAAATTCTAAAAAAAAGCAAACGAAGTTGGAAAATTATGAAACTTGTCGAGTAGTTGTTATATCGTATGTGTGGCTGTGATAAAAATTTGAGAAAGGTTTTTCGTGCACGGTTTCACCACGACGCAGCCAGCCAAGACATCTCCCATACTTGCTCTAATATAACATGTGGAGATGTTAGGTTTTTGCAATCGTATATGAAACCGTGTACGAAAACCTTCTCAAATTTTTATCATAGCCTACACATACAATATAACGACTACTTGACAAGTTTCATAATTTTCCAACTTTGTTTGATTTTTTAGAATTTAAAAACAATGCACCCACAAGTAAATGGTTGTGTTTTTGTGAACAAGACGATAATATTTCATGGGTTAGCCCTGGATGAGGTCTCCCATTAGACTCAATAATACGAATATCATTTTTCTATTCATTTTTCACTTATTTGAATGACTTGCAGTTCAAATTTGAGTTTTAAAAATAATTCAAATAAAAGAGATAAAGTTTTAAAAATAGCAAAAGTGTCAAAAATTTTTAAAATTTCAACATGTTGTTACAAGTAACGTAACAATGTCACAGAAAAAACTAGGCACGAAAAATCCAAAAAATTATGTTTGCCGAAAAGGCCAAAGACGCTAAAAGAGGGTCTTTGCCGAAAGTTTGAAAATAAGGCACTCAAGAAAGACCCTCTTTGCCGAAAGTGCCTTTTGGCGCCGGCAAATCAGTTTTTCAAATTTTGCAAACGACCTCGGATGGAAAAACTTTCTAAATCAAAATTGTAGATCTCAAAAAAGTTATGAAACTTTGTAGTTGACAACTTTTTTCTGATGAATTCATTTAGAGCCTCGGATAGACAATTTACACTTTCCGGATTAATACAATATTTGAATAACCGAAACCATTTCTATGTACAAAAGAACAGGTAGTGCAATGGCAGAGGAGGCAGGGTGCTCAGCGAGAGGGGGGGGTTCGAATCCCACTCCCGCACATTTATCCAAATTGGTGTGAAAAAAAGGTTGAAAAATGGCTGGTTGTTGAGGATGGCCGAGCTCGGGTTGAGCGGGTTGTCCCTAAAAAAAGTTTTTTTTTTATTATTTTTGGGTTTTTTTTGTATTTCTTTATTTTGCCGAGCGCAAATCTTTGCCTAGCGTTTTTGGCTACTCGACAAAGCTTTTGCCTAGCGCCGACAAAAAGGCACTAGGCAAAACCCTTTGCCGTCGCGAAAAATTTGCCGAAGCGTCGTTTGCCGAAGCGCCACTGGCAAAGCCTTCGCCGAAGCGTAATCGGGCCTTTGCCGAGCGCCCGTGCCGCTCGGCAACGAAGCCCTGTCCGTAGTGATCACATTTCGCAAGATGCCGCTTCCCGTGTGCATGTAGTCGGCGGTTTGGGCTGGCTCCTCCGTGCGACGAGATGCTAAGGCAGATGCAGGCAGCGGCTCCCCTGTGCCCCCGCACAGGCCGGCACGGTGCCGGTGGTGAGCCGGCCGGTTCCCGAGAGTGGCGGTGGCAATCCAAGTCTATTCAGATCAGTCACTTAGCGGAACTTTATCTTTCATGGCAAGTAAACGTGTAGGAATAAAACATTTGATGCATACTACTCAATTCATCGATCGAAAAAGAAAACTAGTTTAATTTCATCATTAATGCAGGTTATCAAAGCTGACGCGATCGACGCCGCGGCTGAAGGAATTCTCAATGAGCTCAAATACGGCACAAGTAGAGAGAATGTGATCTACTTTGACGGCTGGGATGGGCTCGGGGCATCCGCCGTCCTCCGACTTGTCGCCCAGCGCCTTGCCGTGGCTTCGTCCAAGGCCCCGGCCGGGATGAAGTTTGATCAGATCATCCACGTTGACTGCTCCAAGTGGGAGAGCAGGAGAGCAGTGCAGAGGGCCATAGCCGAGCAGCTTAAGCTCCCTGCGTCCGTAATGGACATGCTCGACAGGCAAGATGAGGAGGATGACTTCAATGGGCTGGCCCAAGGCTCACATGCCGAGATACAACAGGTCGTCACAGAGATCTACCGACACACACAAAACCAAAGGTTTGTGGTAATTTGTCACCATGGAAGCAGAGAGGACATTGATCTGACCAAGCTTGGTTTGCCACTGTTTGGATATGCCGGCAACAAGATGCTGTGGACATTTCGGGGGAGATTCGGGCTGAACCTCCGGGTGGAAGTGGACAAGGCCGTGGAGAGCATAGGAGTGCCCACTGATGTTTTTCCTCAGGGCCTCGCACCATGAGCAGGATCCTCACAAGCTCTGGTCGTTGCTTGCACGTCAAGAGGCTGCAGAAGTTGCACGCATGCTTATAGATACTAGCGGCATCGTCTGTCAGCCTGCGCAAGTTGAAGAATGCCTCCTGTACATGCTAAAGATATGTGGCATGACAGGCGGCCACCACTTCATCAACTTTGATCTGGCCACCCATAGCAGCAACCACTGGATATGTGATGGCATCATAAAGCAACAGCAGCAGGGAGATGATGATGATGGTGATGATGAAGCCTGGCGAGCTGCTGATGCTCTGCAGCAAGAGATGCGATTGGGTGTGGACTGTAACAACCAATATCTGTCCACTCACTTGTTAAGAGGCATTGAGAGCACGCCATACTGGGCTTCACCGGGTTATGGGTTTCTGCTGATCCCAGCCAAAGGGAGACTTTTTCCATCAGTTCCATAGACTTGGTGTGCTGAAGCTCTCACACAGCACCTTTAGCTTCTCATCTCCACCATACCTCTACTGCCAGGGTCTTCAATTTCTCTGGGTTGATCACTGTCAAAACCAAGTAATCAGCACAAATGTTATAGGGGAAATGGTAAATCAGGACATCCACCGGTGCTTCCAGCGGCTGTGGGTGCTTGACGTGCGCTACACAAGCTGTGATTGGATCTTATCCGCAAGCTTCATGGATGCCATGACTCACCTCAGGGAGCTAAATGTGGAGGGAGCACAGGATTGGGACATCGGCCAGCTGCAGGGCCGGCTGCCTAACATCCGCAGGCTCCGAGTGACAAAGTCAAAAGTCCGCCGCAGTGGCCACTCAGAACAGGACTTGTTCCAAGGGATGAACAAGATGGAGCTCCTTGACTTTTCAGGAAACCACACCGTGAATGGTGTTACAGAATTTTCTGAGATAAGCACTAGCAACAGCTGCCTTGAGACTCTGGTGATTGTTGATGGGTGTGTTGGGATACAGAAGTTCTCCTTCAGGGGATGTGCTAAACTGAAGAATCTGTTGTTGAGTGGATTGTTTAAGGACCTCCGCATCCTAGACTTGTCGGGCACAGCAGTCAAAACATTGAACCTCAGCGCCATGACAGCTCCGAGCCTGGATGAGCTCCTCCTGCTTGACTGCCAGAAGCTCTGTGCAATTCTATGGCCACCAGAAGACAAAAGGAAAAGAAACTTGCAGAAGCTGCACATTGACACCACGTGGTCAGCTACATCATCGACACCCACAAAAGAGAACTCCACAGAGGGTAGCAGCACTACCGCCGGCATCACAACATCATCATCATTATCTGTGGTCCATGGTGGTAGAGTACCCTCAGAATTTTATTGGTGTATCAGGGTAAGAGATGCAAGGGTCCTCAGGTCACTTGAGCCCTTCAAACAGTATTTCATGGGCAATATATTTGCACATGTGGAGATTTACTCTCCTGCCTCCACTGCTTTATCTTCCGGCAACGACAATAAAGCTGCCAGTAGCAATAGCAGTATCAAGCAGCAGCATGTTCCTCTAGTAAAAGTGGATAAACCTACAGATAGTTTTTTGTATGCAGATTTTGAGGTCACCTTGAAAGACCATCCACTTCTTCAGCCAAGCGAAGGTGATGCTCCAATGCTCACCCAAATATGGCCATGCCCGAGTATTCCTTCTCACAGCACCCTGACATGCTACACCCACATACAAGATCACGAGCTGAGTACCAAATCATTGTCGGAGGGTGAACAAACTATGACTAGTATTATTATACCGGAGATGATATGTCGCAATGCTTTTATCCTACATGTGCATGACAGCTTGTCCATCACCAGTATTCCAGGCCCTGCTCCTGCCCTGGGTTCAACTTGGTACTTTCTGAGTTGGTGCCGAGTCGAGCGATGCCCAAAGTTGGAACATGTCTTTACCGCTCCTGAATTGCAAGCAAGAGGTGATGTGGTCGTCTTTTATTGGCTAGAGACATTTTGGGCGTCAGAGCTCTCTAAGGCACGTTACATATGGAATTGGAACCCATCATCGGTATTCCAGTTTCAGCGGGAATCATTTATGTTTTTTAGATTATTGCACATGGACTTGTGTCCGAGAGTGATACATGTACTGCCCTTGGCCCTTGAAATGATCAACAAGTACAGTCTACGCATTCTCGAGACAGTCGAGATCGTGTGGTGTGGTGATCTGAGGGACGTCTTCCCCTTGTACACCAAGGATGCCAAAAACGAGCAACAGCAGCAACAATCAGCAACAACTACCGTGCACTTCCAACGTCTGAAGCGCATCCATCTGCATGAGCTGCCCAAGCTGCAGGGCATCTGTGGGCAATGGAGGATATCTGCGCCTGAGCTCGAGACTGTCAAAATCAGGGGCTGCTGGAGCCTCAAGCGCCTGCCGGCCGTCAGCAACAACACAAGCAAGAACGTGGAGTGCGATTGCGAGAAGGAATGGTGGGACACGCTGGAGTGGGATGGGTTGGACGCCAATCACCACCCTTCCCTGTACAAGGCGACCCACTCACGGTACTACAAGAAGACCAAACTCAAGGGCTCCGTGCTCAGATAGATGACTGAGGTATGCATGTATTCATGTCGATGGGTGATCTCTCTCTGTAGCCTACACTTTAGTTTCTGCTTAATTTGTGTGTTTAAATGAAGTTACCTACACACTGCTTGATTCCTTGCTCTTGTCTCAACGCAGGTGTGTGGATGGATGGTGTCATGGTGATACTCTGCTTCGGTTTCATCCCCTGCTTTCGGTTCTTTAGTTTGTGCACCCATGGTGGCATGGTGTAAGTACGTACATGCACGTGCGTCTTCTGGTGCCAGTTCGCTTATTTGCTTGTTTGGTTTGAGAGTGAGTGTGGTGATCATGCTATCTTATTGTGAGAGAGATAATAAGATGGTGTGACACAGATGGATGGATCTCTACTCTGAGCAGTAGAGAAATGAATAAGGGACACCGAGAGGCCGGCTAGCTGTTGCTGCTTGCTGTGCTCCAGTCTTGTGTGTTGTGTTGCAGCTTACTGTGTGATGTGGTGTGTAATTCTCTTGTCAGGTTGATTGAGTTGTTTGTTCTCATGGTTTTTAATATTTTTGTTGTGCTTTATTAACTAAACATGGATGGATGAATAAAATGTTGATGTTTGAGTGCTTTGGTTTATTTGTAACTGCAACACGTGTGATTCCATCTTCTGCATGGGGGGCTGGAATATGCCACATGGGCTACAATACTACTGCCCTCGTCAAGATTACTTTGAAATTTGAATTAAAGTGTTCTAGCCAGTTTGAAACTATCCGGACTGTGATACTATGAGAAATGGAGACTCGCACCCCCATATCTAGTCGATGGACTGGAAATTAAAATATGCATGGTCCAAGTCTAATTTTTATTAATCTGTGCTGGTTATATGCAGCACCAAGTCTTTTTAGTTGAAACTCGAAAGTTTTTTTTTTTTTGTGTGTGTTGAGTCTACATATTTGGCATAGTGGTCCGGTGCTCCTCCTAAAATTTGCACACATCTCAAAGCAAGGTAATTAATGTTTCTCTTAATTACTTTCTGCCTGGGCCATGTTTGGACCCAGCCCGTCCAAGTCCAGCACTCCAGCCCTTGCCCCAAAGTAACGTCACCGTCAGGCGTCAGCAATTCATTTCTGCTCTTCTTGTTTGACGAAGAAGACGGCAGCGTCTGTTCCAGAGCAATGCCGAACGGCAACCGCCTGAACAAAATTGTACCATTTGCCTTCTCGTTCCCCTTCTCTATCACACACAAACTGCCTGGACAAAATTGCACCGGATTGCTGGACGCCTCGCTTCTTATGATCCTATCCTACTCTGAAACACTAGATACTATACTACTGCTCGAGACATGCCACAGCTGTTACTGAAACACAGGTTTTAACTGTATCAAGTAATCAACGAATTGGCCCATTGACATCAAGCCGTTGGAACAGCTAGCAGCTGGCGGCGGATTTCCATCAGGATGAGGCGCGGACCGATGTTGTGCTCATGTGCAGACAGTGAACAAAGGCACTGATTGTTCGATCTTTAATTCTAGTTAGAATATAATAATAGTTTACATAAATGAAAACCATGCGCATGCACCGTTGTCAACAGTTGGGGGAGGTGACCCGACCCCGAAGTCGCCCTAAGCGGGCGACCCGGGAAACCCCTAGCCGCCCGCCGCCGCCCGCCGCCTCCTCGACCTCCCCCGCGCGCGCCGCCGGAGCGGCGCCGGCAAGGCCACGCGGCCTGCCGGGATGGTGGCGGCGGAGCTCCATCTTCTTCTTCGGCGGTGCGGTGGCGCTCGGGGCGGCGCGGCTTCGGCGCTGGCGCAGATCCGCCGATGCCGCGTGGGGCGTGGCGAGGTGGCACGCGCCTTGGTCGGCCCCGGCGTCGGCCGGTGGCCAGGGCCGTGGAGGATGGCGGCGAGGTCGGGCTCGCCCGCTTCCCCCTCTTCTCCTTGTCGCGGCGCCAGGGGCCGCTCTGTGCCCCCTCGGACCCGGGCGGCGGATCGTCGCCGGGCCGGCTCGCTGCTGGTGGCGGCGGATCTGCTGCTTGGCGTCGGATTGGGCCCCCAGCTGGGGGTGGCTCTCGTGCTACTGTTGGCCGGGGTGGTGCGGCGTGCAGGCTCGGCCCTGGATTTCCTCCTTCTTCATGCTCGGATCCGGTGCTCCGGGCCAGGCGCGGCGCCACAGGGCCGGCGACGGTTGCCCACCTTCTTCTTCGGTCTTCTTCATGGCAGCGGTGATGCCTCGGGGGGCGAGGTCCATTTCCGGTGCTGGGGTGGTGGGCTGCACGCTGGCAGCTCACGGGCGGTGCGGCTTCGCCCTAGCGGGGGTGGTGGTCGGGCGGGCTGTTCAGCGCTGAGGGGTGATCCGGCGGCTAACAGCCCGGCGGGGCGCTTCATCGCCAGCCCGGGGTTGGCGGGTACTATGCCCGCTTACGGATGTGGCGCCCGTGGGGGGAACGACGAGTCCGCGAGGCCCTCGCGAGGAAGCGATCATTTCGACTCGTGCTCCCGAGGTTGAGACGCTGCGGAGGCCGCGCCACCGCGACCAAAGACAAAGAGGAAGAGGGCGCCGGCCTCCGGGTGGACACGCTGGCAAAGCGCTAGATGGTCGCTCTTCGGCATGTCGCTTTAGCCGGTGGGGTGGCCGACGCAATTTGCGGTCGTGATGCGCAACTGGGCGCGGCGTCGATGCCCTCGGGGCGAAGGTTTCAGCAAGGCGACTACCGGCGGCACGGCGACGACTTCCTAAGTCCGAGATCCCGAGCGAGGTCCGAACCGGGGTCCCTTGGGCGAAGCTTTGGCGACGGCGACGCTGCGGGCGCCCGTTTCCTGTTGGGGGCGTCGCGTCCCCTAGTTTTGCTCCACGGGTGAAAACCGGTCCATTGGACTAGCGATGGCGGCGTTTTGAGCGTCGTATCCTTGTTGAGGGCGTTGTTGTGGAGTTGGACTAGGCTTGGTTTCTCCGGTCTTAGCTTCTTATTTGGGTTGTCGCTCACTCTATTGTTAGCGTGGGTGATTTGCCCCCTGTGAGCGATCCGCTACATGTGGGTGGTGGTGTTGTAAACTCTATTCTTCTTAATATAACCAAAGCCGAAACCGGATCTTTCAAAAAAAAAAAAAAAAAAAAAACCATGCGCATGAGGGATAAAACACTAAAAACAAGATACATATATATATATATATATCTCCGACTCTAGAGCCCATATGCAACTTATATTGTTAGAAAAGAAATGTTACTGGTTTTATACTTTTCTTTTTAAAATTAATTATTCATGTTATATTTAAGAAAAGGAGGCCAGTGTTTGTTATTTTTAGAAAAAATACAAACGACACATTTCAAGATCACATTTGTCCATTGATAGTCTGGTGGACAAAAGTTTTTGGTTAAAAAGTTGGGTGATGAAAAACAAACTTGAGTAATAGTTGGGTGGCACAAATGGACTTCTCCTGAAGAATTAACATTTAATACAAAGTTATCCTAAGATTCTATCAAAACACAAAGTATTAGGGGTTATTTGGTTTGGTACCATTACAATTTTCACTTATTCGCAACATACCATTACAATTCGTCATATAGGAAGCTTACCATTGCAATTTTCTCATCTTCTGAAATATGTCATTGGATACGATTTGGAGTACTTGGGCCCACCTGAAGGCCCACGTGCCATACAAGCCACCGTATGCCGCCAGTATCCGTCCACTGGGCGTAAACGTCCGCGACCGCGCCGTGAATCTCACGCCGCTTCCCTTCCCCGTCTATTTCTCGCTCGCTTTTCTCGCCGGCGGACACACTAGCTCATGCCGCCGCCGCCGCTAGCCGCGGTGCTCCCTAGGTCGCGCCACCGCCGCCCGGCATCCGCGTCGCTCAGCCGCTAAGCGTGCCGCAAGAACCCCTCGCACCGGTGGTGCCGCCGCTGCCCCGCCGCTGCCATGACCGCGGGATCGGCCAGGGGTCAGCCATGGGGCGCCCTCCACACGCCATCCGCTCGCCGACGATGAGATGAGCGCGCGGCGGGCGGCTGCTCCGTGCGTCGCGGGCGGGCAGGCTATAGGACGGCGCGGCGTCGGCGTCTAGGGTTTGGGTGCCGCGCGCGGGAAGAAGAACGCCGCACGCTGGGCCGGAGAAGAAGAGCGGCGAGACGAGGAACGACGGGCGCCGCGAGTGCGGTCACGGGCTTACGTCCAAAGGACGGATACGAGCCGGCATACGGTGGATTGTGGCCACGCGGCCCGCAGGTGGGTCCAAGTACTCCAAATCGTATCCAATGGCATATTTAAGATGAGAAAATTGCAATGGTGAGTGTGGATACGGGATCACCTAAGGACTCCTCTGAGTTGTTCGCGGATTCCATCCTAGCCTGCGACCTGGCGACTCCCAGAGGCAATGGAAGCATAGCTACGGTAGACTTACTGTAACGAGATAGAATCCTAGTCGGTTACCATGTAAAGAGTTTGGGTGTTGAATCCTCTACGGACAACCCTCTCGAGTCCGACTAGGTCCGTAGTAAGCTCTTTGGCTCCTTGGACTATAAAAAGGCGGCCAAAGCACCACCTCAGAGGAGAGCGCAACTTGAACACATCAAGTGCTGTAAGCTTTACAACCGATTCTCGGTTGACCCCATCAATCAAAAACAGGGCTCACGCCGACCGGGGCGTAAAGGTCTTTACTCGATCATAGATCGAGGGCCCGAACTCCGATATAAAACCCCGCTCTCCATGTCGATTTAGCGCAACAAACCGCCGGACTCGGGTTCATCGAGGCCCGAACAAACCGCCCGGCTCACCCGTGGCGGGCTCTCGGTCGTAAAACATCGACAGTGAGCTTCCTATATGACGAATTGTAATGGTATGTTTCGAATAAGTGAAAATTGTAATGGTACCAAACCCAATAACCCAAGTATTAGTGGCAGACCCCGATGGCTGAGGCAGCCAAACACCGACAGCACGACTTTACTAGTACTATCTAGGGAGTGATGATACATGTTTCTGCTCTTTAACCTTTGGCTTTGGAAAAAATGATGTATATGGGAGAATCTTGCATGCTATGGATGCAAGCAAAGAATGATCTGATATACATGGACTAACATGAAAGTAAAGAAGCCCTCCACCGCACGCATATGATATTTGCCAAATAAACAGCAAGGACCACCCGCCCTTTATTGTGCAAGCACGCATCTCGTATTCTTGTATGTATCAGGATTGTCTGTCACCCAGGCATCACCCTTCTCTTCCTCTCTCTCACACACATAGGCATTGGTTCAGTTCTGTTAGGCGGATTATTTATTCTCTCTGCAAATTAATTCTTCTACAGGCCGCTAGTGTCAATAATTCAACGCAATCTACCTGAGGTATGCCACTTGACTAAATATATGTCCACACTGCATGGATATAGAAATCAGTTATCTGGATTTTTTTTATGAATATATATAGTGTGCTGTGATGGTAACTGTCAAGAATACTTGTTGTAAATTATTAGCCAGTTGCATGCTTAGGTGTTTGATGATCTATTATGTGATCACTGATCAGGCACAAAGACGTACGAAGCCATGGGTTAGATCTTCCATTGTCCAGACAACATAACTCAGCTGCTGCGGCCGTGCCCAAAGATCCAAATGAAATGGATCGGTTCGTAGTTTGTTGTAGCTACTGAATCCTGACAAGTCGATCGATCTACTGCTGCTACTTAATCAAATACAGTCCATCTCCATCATGCGTACCGAGGTAAAAACAGTTAGCATGCATATGTTTTATTTCCATATTGCCTCGATTCTGATTTTCTACGTACACTATCATCGGTTCTTTTTCATCCTCTGTATAGTACACAGCAACCTGGTCGATCAGCCAGGCATGTGCGAATCAAACGATTAAAGTTCTCGCTAGCTTTCATCACCAATCAATGCATTTTCTAATCTCAGTGAAGCGATTATCGTCACCCTCACTTGTCTAATGTATACGTGCATGCCTGCATACAGGTTATTCAGGCAGAAACCGTCGATGAGGCTGTTGAACAAATCCTCCATGAACTCAGGGAGGACACCAGCACTAGAAGCATCACCAGAAACAGAGAGAATGTCGTCTACTTCGACGGCTGGGACGGGCTGGGGGCGACGGCCGTCCTCCAAGCCCTGGGCCAGCGCCTCAACGTGTCCTCATCTGAGGCCACACAAGGACTTCAGTTTGATCAGATCATCTACATCGACTGCTCCAATTGGGAGAGCAGGAGAGCGCTTCAGCGGGTTATCGTGGAGCAGCTGGAGCTTCCTGCTGAGGTGATGGAGATGTTGGTCCGGCAAGATGAGGATGACGACTTCGATGGGGTCGCCAAAGGCTCCCGCAGGAGATGCCAGAGGTCGTCAACGCAACATATCAACACATGCAGAAGATGAGCGGGAGGTTCCTGGTGATTTTCCAGAACGGGAGCAGCGAAGAGATCGACCTCACCGCATTTGGCTTTCCTGTGTATGGGTACTCAAGAAACAAGCTGCTGTGGACATTTCAGGGGAGTCTGCGGCTCTACCCGAGGGTGAAAGTTGACAGGGCCCTCAAGGGCCCGGTGGCTGCTACTGATGTTTTCCTCTCAGCCACACGCCGTGAGCAAGATCCGCTGGAGCTCTGGCGCCACCTTGTGCATCAAGAAGCTATCCAAGTTGCACGCAGGAATGCCACTGGCAGCCTCCTTGACCAACCTGCTATGATCTCTGAGTGCTTCTGCTATACGCTGAAGCAATGTTGTATGGCTAGTCAATGCATGGTGGACTATGATTTCAGCATCCACTGCGGCAACTACTGGATATGTGATGGCATCATAATTTACAAAAGCAGGGAGATGAAGATAACCGACTTGCTACTGATGATGATTCTGTGCTGTGGCGAGCTGCTGATGCTCTGCATAGTGAGATGCGACTAGATGTGGATTATTGTCGCCATGACCGCCAATATTTTCCGTCTCACCTGGTAAAGTGTGCAGAGATCTTTCCTTGCTGGACTTCACCATCGTACCGGGTCACACAGATCCTGGATGATGGGGCCATCGCTAACGGAGGCATTTTCCAGCATTACAACAAGCTTTGTGTGCTCAAGCTCTCAAGCTGCTCCTTCAACTTCTCATCACCGCCATTCATCTGCTGCCGCAACCTCAGGTTCCTATGGATTGACCACTGCCAAGACAACAACCAAGTAACTAGTAAACATGAAGCTTCAGCAGACGAAATTTGGATCCAAAGGCTGTGGGTACTGGACGTGCGCTACACACCCTGTGAGCATTGGATCCTGTCCCCACAGATGATAGATCTCATGACTCAGCTTAGAGAACTAAATGTGATGGGAGCCCAAGATTGGGACATTGGCCAGCTACATGGACGGCTACCTAACATCCGCAAGCTCCGAGTGACAAAGTCCATAGTCCGCTGCAGCGGTCACTCAGGAGATGACTTGTTCTCAAGTATGAACAAGCTGGAGCTTCTTGACTTTTCAGGGAACCGCGCCATGCAAGAAGGAGGTGGAGCAGAAAAAATATTTGGCATAAGCACCAGCAGCAACCAGCTTGAGACTGTGGTGATTACTGACGGGTGTGTTGGGATACATAAGGTCTCCTTCGGCGGATATTCTAAGCTGAAGAATTTGTTATTCAGTGGATTGTTTGAGGATCTCCGCATCCTAGACTTTTCAGGCACATCAGTCAAAACATTGGACCTCAGTGCCATGACCGCCCGAAGCCTGGATGAGCTCATCCTAGATAACTGCGACAAGCTTTGTGCAATCCTGTGGCCACCACAGGACAAAAGGAAAACAAGCTTGCAGAAGCTGCACATTGACACCACCCAATCAGCATCAACTTCCAGAAGCGGGGAAGGGAAAATGAAGGTTGGTAGCACTACTGCTACAGAATCATCATCATCATGGCCCATGGTATTGGTGAATGGTGCTCAACCACCCTCACAATTTAATCGTTATATTTCTATAAAGGATACAAGGCTCCTCAGGTCATTTGTGCCCACTTTTGAAGAATACTTTGGAGGCCCTAGGGTACACCTGGAGATTTCCTCTCCAAGTTATTGTGCTGAAGTCAATTTTGATGGTAGCAAAAATGAAGGGATCAAGGACGAAACCGGAGAAGAACCACAACTAGTGCTATCAAACAGGCAGCGACAGCAGCCCCAATATAACAATAATGCATCAATGTATTATGCTGATGTTGCTACCATCATTGTTGAGGAACACCTACTTCAAGGAGGCGAAGGCAATGGTAATGATGCCCCAACCATAGCAAGGACAAGGCCTTGCCCTCCCCCTCTTGATCGTCTAGACTCCGCAAACTGTTTCCTGTACACACAAGACCTGCAGATGAATACAAAAGCAGAGATGGACGGTGGTGCTACTGCTACTATACCAAGTATTATATGTGCTTGTGCTTCAATCCTGCACATGCATGACAGCCTGTACAACAGAAGTATCCCAGGCTCTTCACAATGGGATCCTCTACGTTGGTGCCGGGTGGAGCGGTGCCCAAGGCTGGACTTCATCTTCACCGTTCCCCAATTAGGAGGTGGAAGCACCATGCGGATGTGTTGGTGCCTAAGAACGTTCTGGGCATCACAGCTCCCCAGGACACGCTTCATGTGGGATACGAGCAAACTGCCATTAAGCTAGATTGACCACCGTTCATTTGAGGAGGTGACATTGTTGCACCTAGACTTCTGCCCCAGGCTCATACATGTACTCCCCTTCTCGTCATCTGTAATCGACAGACGCTACCTGGAGAGTCTTGAGATCGTGTGGTGTGGAGATCTAAGGGTGATCTTCCCATTATTAGACACCAACACCAAGAGCCACCAAGAGCCACTAGGACCAATAATAACAATGGTGGATTTACCAAATCTGAAACATATCCACCTACATGAGCTACCCAAGCTGGAAAGCATGTGTGGGCTTGGGAGGATGTATGCACCCAAACTTGAGACCATCAAAATCAGGGGCTGCTGGAGCCTCAAGCACCTGCCGGCCGTCAGCAACAATAGAAGCAATAACAAGGTGGAGTGCGACTGCGAGAAGGAATGGTGGGACCAGTTGAAGTGGGACGGGTTGGACGGCAAGCACCATCCTTCCCTCTACAGGCCAGTCCACTCACTGTATTACAAGAAGAAATTGCTTAGGGGCTCCGTGCTCATATGACTCAGGTATGCAATAATGCTTGTATGTCGTGGTCTCTACTAGTATGCATAGAATGAACCAATTAATAAACTGGATCTATGTTCTCGTCTTTCTTGCAGCTCCCTCTGAAATGTAAGCAACGCCGACTACGTACTCAGCTTTGCTTCGGTCTCACCTACTGCAGTATCTTATTTCTTTTGTTTGATTGGTTTGTGTGCAAAGGATGGGTGTCTCTGCTTGTGAGCTCAGTTTGTCTTTGCAGCCTGCATCTGCATCGACCTGCACTGCATTGGTCTTGCAGTGTCATCTTCTTATTATTTGTGTGTTTCATTTGTTAATGGGTGCTCTACTATCATCATGGCATCTTATTGTCTGAAATATAAGGTGTCGTGCTAGTCATACAAATGGACTCTACTCTGAGCAGTAGAGAAACATATAAATAAGGGTGAGTGAGGAGCTAGCTGTTGTCGCTTGTGCTCCTTTCTCATATGTGTGTCTATGTGTGGTGTGGTGTGTTGTGGCGTCTGATCCACTTGTCAGGCTGCTTGAGTTTGCTTCTCTCATGTGTTTGTTACATTTGTTGTACTTCCAACTACAGAATGGACGAATGAATAAATGGTGTTGTTGCTTGTGTGGAAAAGCATGCTTGCATGTTTATGGATCAATAGATCACAGTTTCAGTACTCAAGAGGCATTTGTGACATGGGCTACAACTATAATACCACTGCCATCCCCAAGACTAGCTTCAATGTTTTAATAAGGTGTTCTAGCTATTTAACTAATCTAGCATGTGCATGAAAATAGAGCCACGCACCATATCCTTGCCAATTCGATAATGTGCAGTAAGGTTAAACCAAACGATGCTCTACTTAAACAGGGAACTTATTGTAGTGTTCCTACCAGAATAAAATTAAAATTATCCATGGTTCTAATCCAACTTTTTAATCTGCTGCTCTATATTGATTTGTGCTGGCTACACTGCAAAGACGGTAAAAGGGCCAAACTTTTGAGGTGATACTATTTTTATGCCAGCACTATATTGTGTAGTTAATTCCTAAGAATCCTGCTATGTCATGCCTGCCTATATGTGTGCCTAGGGAAGAGGGTAAGTTTCTGCCACCGGAGAAGCATAGCGAATGAGGAGGAAAGTTGCTTCAGGACAGGACATAACCATTTCAACACAACATAAAACTAACATTATCAGGCAAAAGGAGATTTGGTACTAGCAAAATAATATTTTGGTCGTCTTAAAGAGTTTTCTGTTGTGTAAACCCTACAACCTGCTGAAACATGCAACTCCACCCTATTGAGGAACCGCATGGCATTTCTGGAATAGATCAGCAATGGAAAGAGTCAAGAAAACAATAGCCAAGTGCAGAATCTTAAGTTTCTCAAATCCTACAGAACGAACAACGGATTCTGCATTGGGTATGTATGACCATGTTAGTTTCAGTCGATGATGGCCACTACCCACCGGTATCCCTTGATCCTGCTCTACTGCAGCGAGTGAAAAGGTGAGAGAAAACAGATTATCCACACCTACAATTCAAGAGGAATGCTTTCGAACTGATTTGACTGGGAAGAGGTAAAGCATAACAGGGCATATTATACACAAGGTCGACTCCAATTGTCAGTCTGTCACTGTTAAAGTTTTGAAACCCTGGAATAATAACTTTAAACTACATTAGCAGCTGAAAAGTTTGGAAAACAGCAACAAAAAATACATAATATAGCAGAGAAAATACACCTAATTGATAATCCTAGTGATAAGATACAAACATGGAAAATATACTACAAACAGTTCTAGACACATGCTTTTCCATGGCATCCAAGCTAATCCATTAAGCTTCAAACACGACAGAAGCCAGAAGAAATAGAACAGTGGATTCATTAGTATAAAGTGGAACATCTCTCATCAATTTTCCTTGGACCTGTGATGAGGTAAACGCAAAAAAAACACATATATAGCAGAGAAGATGCTACCTCTTAGCTAACGGATTCGGATTGAAAAACAGATGCAGTTTCCTTAAGTAAAATGGACCGCGCAAAAATGAAATATGGATTTCCAGAAATGAACCTGAAATGGAAAAGGAAGATATTACAATTAAAAGAAATATGAGAACCACAATATCTAACCTGCAGCCAAGAATTGCAACATGGCCAAATTAACGAAATTCCTGATTTTCATATAATCAGGTTGGTATCTGCAAATGATTGGAATTAAATGATAGCACTGAGATGCACAAATTAAAAATCGCTCTCCGAGCACAAGTACACAGCAACTCCTTGGAAAGAATGAATTCCATGTGTTTGGTTCAGTGGGGGCAAACTTGTACCGTAATCTATTGTAATTTGTGTTTGACACTTTTACCACTAGCCACAAAAAGCATGTTTAGTTCACTGTTACAGTTTTACCTGATCACAGGAAACAAGGATAATGTTACTACAGATTCCAACTGAGAAAAAGGATCATTTTCAGATAGAGGTCATGATTCATGAAGTTAAAGTGGCTATGATTGACGGTGAGCCAAGTTTCAGATTAACCAGTCAATGAATGCAAATGGGCTCAAGTAAAGAGGTATATACTAGTTGAAAAGTACTAATATTTATTTTCCCATCCACATCAATACCATTGAAGCTTTGCAAAATAACTAAAATAGTGAGCCAAAAATCAATAAACATGTTTTGTGTACTTACTCAAGGATCTAAATCGACCATGCCATCTAAAATAGTAGCCGTCCATACTAGCACCAGCAGCAGACGCAGACGAATCGACGCAGACGAATCCGCGACAAGATGTACAGGGGCAACACCAGCTGCCGACAAGGATGGCGAGTTCATTGACGAGGATGCGCCAATCGCCACCCTATCGTTTTCTTCCTGCGTTTGTAAAGCAGTGGGTCACTTTGCCATGGCAGTCGACGATTCCACGCGCGCAATCGCGCAGCAGCAGCTCACTGCCCGGGCGGTTGCTGGCAATCTGTTCGACGGAATGCTTCCCCAGACCATGTTCTCCTAGCATACCGTCGTGGTGATCACAGGAAGCACCAGGCTAGGAGACGCGTGTGGAGAAGAGGAGGACGCTTTCAGTTAGTGTGCCGAAGGCACCTACGAGCGCACCGCTAATCGGACATGGTTGGCGCGGTTGGCGGAGGCAGCGGCAAAATCTTGGAGAAGCGAGCGCTGTCTTGCATTGGGTGAGCGCATGCATTGACAGCAAATTCGCAGTGCAAGGGGGCGGATGAGGAAGCGGGGAATGAGGTGGCCGGCGACGGCAAGCTGAAGGGGATGCGGTGGCCGGTGGGAGTTAGCGGCGCGGACGGTTATCTCGGGACGAGACGGCGGCCGGACGGCAATGGCGACAGGCCACAACAGGGAGCAATGGATATTGGGCTGTGTTGGACCTCCAGGCCCAACTTAAGCAAGCTGGGTTTTCAATTGAACTTTGGGCTTTTTCTCAAAAAAAAAGACACAGGGGTTGATTATAACCATTTATGTTTAGCTTTTTGTGATGAGTCATTGTCAACTCTCAACATTTTTATTCTATCTTCACTTTCTTCCTACCTCGGTTATCTTCACCCGCACATGCGGTGTGTCGGGAAGACGTTGTTTCTTGGCTTGTGTTGTGCGGTGTTGAGCTTCGAGGCGGTGGTCAATGGCGAGGTGAAGGTCAAGGAGGGGCGTCTTTGTGCCGATGGACTGGAAGCGGTGAAGGGCGGACGTGAGGCTTGGATCGAGGGACCAGCCGGGTGGCCAGCCATGGTGGGCGACACTTGGGACATCGACATGTGCAAGGACGCGTGGAGTGACCGTGTCGACGGGTCAAGACGGCAAAGCGTCGCGGCGAGGGGGGAGCTCGGATGACTTGGCGACTTCGGCCGGTCAAGACGACGCCGACACGTGTCGAGGAGGTTTGGTGGTTTGTCCTCAAACCATCGGCGCTGGTTTTCGTGGTTTTTGCCTCAAAACCACGCACGCGGTCCAGTGGTTTGGGCCTCAAAACCATCGGCGACGGTTTTCGCGGGTTTGGGCCTCAAACCCGGGCCGAGGTTCCGATGGCGGAAGGACGACACGTGGCGGCATCGGGGAGTTCGCGTCGGCGAAGCTACCGGTGGAGAAGGCGCGGTGGCCGTCGAATCAAGTTTATCCCGAGTCGGACCATATAAGCCCATGGCTATTTTTGGTTCGGCTCTAATTAAAAAGCTTAGGGATAAAATAGGGAGTGAAATAAACCTCGTTAAATAGGCAGAGGAGTCCCGAACCTCCGTCACTTCTCTCATTATTCGTTTTCCTTTTACCGTAGTTTTTCCCCTTAGGGTTTGTGTGAGAGAGTCTACAACTGAAAAATTCGTCCATGTATTTCCTGTGATTTTGGAGTGGGAAGAGGAGGCCCAATCCGTCCTCATGCCCTCTGGGATTTTTGAATCGGAGCTGTGATTTTGTTTCCACGTGATCTAGTCTTTCTCTCTAATTTTCGTTCTTGTCTGTGATCTGAAATTCTTGAATTTCGAGTTGTGTTCAAGAGCCATGATTCGTTTGGAATAGCTTGTCAATTCTACCAAGATGTCCCGTGCGAATTTTAGGAGCGTTTCGCATTGATTTGGACTGGTTCTTGTCGATCTTGCGGCTGCACTTTTTCTGTTTGTGCTCGGTTGTTGTGATCCGCTTCTCTGCCCAAAAATAGCAGCAGGGTGCTCGCTGTTTCAGGCTGGATGGGACTTGATCCCTCATCGAGCGGCCTCTGTTGTGCTCTGTCTTCATCGATCGGATCAGTAGTAAAGCACGGCAACAATGTTTCTCGCATCATCTCTGAATTGATTTTCCAGATCACGTGTTGTTCTTTCTATTAATAGTTTTTTGGATTGATTAAAATATTCATTTGTTTGTTAATTCATTGCCTAGCTGAATGGTCGTATTAACGTGAGCCCAGCACCAATCGGTGCTTGCCCTTCGTCCAGCAGCAGCTAGCAAGTGCAAAGGATTAATCGAGTTGTTTTTTTTTTTTTTTTTTTTTTTGCCTTCTCTGCTGGGCAAGTAGTCCTGCCTTTTGGTTCCATCTCGTACCCTCCTATTCAGGTTTTCAGTCTTCAAGTAAATCGACAGGAGCTTGCAGCAGGTTGTCAGGTCCTAGTTCAAGGGTCCATCCATTTTCATCACTCGGCAACGTAAAGCTCGTCCAGGTATTTGAAGTCATCGATCTCTCTCAGGTTCAGTAGCTATTCAGTTATCTGAATTGAGGAGCCAGATTGGGTAACTTTTACAGAGCAAAGTTACATTGTAACTTTCGTGCGATCTCCACCCTCCATTCCCTATCCAACGACTGAGCATGCATTCAAAGCTTAGCAGAAGCTTGCAACACTTAGCATTTTTGGTTCCCACCAGCAGCAGTCTGTGCCACGTCCATGCCGGAGCTCCACCGCCACCGCCTCCATGCTCAGGCTCGTCGGAGCCAAACACCGCTGCTCGACGCGCTGGCCGTCCTGCTGGCTGGCCGCTCGACGCGCTGGCCGTTCTGCGCGCCGCCTCGCTTGCTGGCCGTGAGCTGCAGTTCCAGTCGTCCCGGCCGGGCGCCATCTCGTGCGTCGTCACCGCCGTGCTGGCCGTCCTGCTGGACCGCCTCGTCTGCCGACCATCCCGACCACCTTACCTGCCTGTCGTCGTGTGCATCCACATCCGCAAGCACAGAACGATACCAATCCAGGTGCCATCGGCCGAGACGACAGACGAAGCCGACTGCCGCCGGATGTTCGACGAAATGATGATCCACGACCATGAGCGTGACGACATCTGCATGAAGAGCGTGCAGCAGGAGGGCCTGACCGCCTCCATGGACGATGACAGTCCCACTCGGTGGCTGTGGCGGCGGCGCCGCAGCTCTACATTTGCTAGCACTGGCTTTGGCAGCGACGGCACAGCGGACCTCCTCGGCCATGGGCGACGCCACGCAGAGGCTGGCGCACTGCTTCGCGGCCAATGCTGTGTGCGTGCCCTTCGTCCAGCAGCAGCTAGCAAGTGCAAAGGATTAATCGAGTTGTTTTTTTTTTTTTTTTTTTTTTTTTGCCCGCTGGGCAAGTAGTCCTGCCTTTTGGTTCCATCTCGTACCCTCCTATTCAGGTTTTCAGTCTTCAAGTAAATCGACAGGAGCTTGCAGCAGGTTGTCAGGTCCTAGTTCAAGGGTCCATCCATTTTCATCACTCGGCAACGTAAAGCTCGTCCAGGTATTTGAAGTCATCGATCTCTCTCAGGTTCAGTAGCTATTCAGTTATCTGAATTGAAAAGTAGCAGTCAGTTCTTGACAATAGTACATGAATCAAGTTGCTGTTCGTATTCTTCGTAGCTTGTACCTGCATGTTCTGTTTTGATTGGTCAAAAGAATTAGTTTTCCTTGCTCGTTCTTAGTTTAGTGAGTTGTCTTGTCAAGCAATAGCATTTGTTGGTGTCCCCTGCATCCGATGGTCTGGTTCAGTTCTTTGCGTGTGCAGCCGAGCTTAGTTTGTCAAGGTTGAGTAACAAAGTGCAGCAATCTGTGTTCAGCATGTGTTCTAATTTTTGCTGCATCAAGTGTTGTCTCGATTTACAAGCAGCAGCTTCGAGTTCGTTGTTTGCTTCTGATTGGTGCATTTTTGTGTGTGCTTAGCGGCAAGAGAACCTTACTGAACAACAGCAGCTTCTCTAGTTTCTATTTGGCTCAAATTTCTGGCTTGATCTTTTGTCCGTCGTTCATTCGTTCGAGCTCGATTTGAGAACCGATTTTTTGTGTTCGATTCATTGAGCCCAACACTTCACGTTTGATATCTTGCTACTAGTTAGCACGTGTATCACTCGTATCTTTTGTGTGAGTTTGCTTTTTGAGATTGGGGGTTGAGCCGATTACACGAAATTGAAAAGTAAAATTCTACGGCTCCCCCCGCCCCCCTTCGCCGTTTTCGGTCCTTCAGTCTCAAGCAATGCTACTGATGGGGTTACAGGGAAAGGGTTCAACTCTTAGGTGATCTTAGGAGCTTGGACCTTATGGAATCACCACAATAGATGTGTCTTTGACGGAGCTACTTCCAGTTTGGAGGGGGGGGGGCTTGGGTTTTGCATTGGAGGAGGGTCGGTTGTGGGCTTTGGCGGCGGGGGTACAGGTCTATCCTTCCACGCCCCTGTAGTTTCTGTTGGTTGGTGCTTTAGTCGCCTCCTTGATGTCCTAGGCGCAAATGTAATATTTATTTAGAGTTGTGGGGTGTTTGTTGTACTCACGGTCTTTTCCCCTTTTTTCTTCTTAATATAATGAAGCGTAGTTCTCTTGCATTTTTCGAGAGAAAACATAATGTTCCCAAACCAATTGTACCCATGGAATGTCCACTTGATTATTAAACTTTTGTAGATGCTTAAGGAGCATGCTTTATTTTGTGTTGTCAAATTAGTAACTCCCAAGCCGTCATTCGGCTTCGTTACACGAACCAAGGGCCACGCTGGTTTTGATGGTTTTTTGTTGATCAAGTGAGAACCATGCCATAAACAACATTTTCTAAATTTATCAATTTGTTTGATCATGGTTTCTAGTAGAAGGTTGGAAGAGTTGTAAGAACCGCATTAGTGAGATGTAACCTGCTGTATCACTTGGAAAGAAAGAAAACCACCAATCTTCTCACATTTTGAAACCAAAGGCTAGAAATTTGCCAATGTCTCGCTAAACTTAAAGGAAGGCCCAAATAGGTGAAGGGTAAAGTTCATTTAGAGAAACCGTACTAGCTAGAATATCAAACTTCTCTTCAATCACATTAATAGGAACCATAAAGGAATTAACCAAGTTTACCCATGTGGATTATGCAAATTCAGATAATAAATCATAAGGCGATTAGCACAAAGAAGCAATGGGAAGGTGAAGAGTTGTGTTGTTCATGACATGATTCTTGATCACATTGTAGCAAAGGCAAGCGATGAAAATTTCATCGATGTGGTTGGTGGCCACTAGCTCATGTAGCCACCTAGCACCAAAGTCCGACAACTGCCCCTTCTAAGCTTGTGACTCCAAGCGTGCAAATGATACAGATAAAAATTTCATTGCTATGGTTGGTGGCCATTGGCTCATGTAGCCACCTAGCAGCAAAGTCCGATGGTTGTCCCTTTAAAGTTGTACGTGACTCCAAGTGTGCAAATGATACTGAGATAACATGAACTTGTCTCATGTCCCAGGTCATCAACATGTTTGGTAGCTTAATCTAGCTTCCTTTCCACTATTTCAAGTTTAAAATTATATAGGTCCTAGATTTTGAAGGATGCATGGATTTCATACAGCACCATACAAAAGAGATATGCAAAATGATTTTTCTCAAGTATCAAAGTCTTTGAAGAACTAGCATGAAAATGCTTCCTAAAGCAATAAAAAGCTTGAGAAACTAGAGACTTTGGTCATAAGGAGATGAATATCTTTGAGCTTCAAACACAAGTATGCAATCTTGAGCGGCTGATTAACATACTTGGTGGGATCAAAAGAACAGACAAAGGCACTATGGCTTCCTAAAGAGCTGACCACTAATAAGATGGCGACACTATGCACACTTTCGGGATCGAGACCTACACTATTTGACTAAGTTGAAGAAGCTTTCCATTTACAGGGCTTCGAGATAAAGAAGAGAGCAAGGCTTTTAAAGACTTATGCTCTTCTATTGAGTATCTAAGTGACTTCTCTCTCACAACCTCATCATTTGTGATGATTCATTTCGGTTTCTTCAATTATTTGATGCTCTTTCCAATCTCTCAAACTCCTTAGTTTCTCTCAAATTGTCCGGCAAGATGGTTAAGCTTCCTAGTTGGATAAAAGGATTTGATTATCTTAACAAGTTAACCCTTCTAATAACACTTTTATGGCAAACTAACTTCAAAAAAATTTAGCAATTTGAAGGCATTATTTCCCTCACATTCACGAGTTCTACAGATAAAGAAATTGTGACCATTATTGAAAAAAAATAGGTCGGGGCCCCAATGGAGAAATCATTATTATTGTTGGCCGGATTTTCAGTTTAAGCTTCTTCACTTAACTACTCCTCGCATGCCATTACTTGTGTTTTGCCAAAACTGCTATGCCATGTCTAGAAAGGTTTGAGCTAAATTTTAGCATGTTGGAAGGCTTTAACCTTCAGTGTTTTAAAGAGTTGCATGTAAGAATCAAAATGAAAAAGAAAAAAGAAGACCAGAACAATGAATTGAGATGAGTTTCTACTTGATGCCAACAAACCCGGCTCTTCCTTCAACTCCTACCTTCACCCACACACTTTATCTCTAAACAAGTCTAGTTCTAATCTCTCTCGTGGGAGACTACAAAACTAGAACTCTCAACTTGTTGCTAGCTCTTCTATTTATATTCTAGGTCTTCTAGTTCTAGTTCTAGTTCTAGAACTAGTGGAGGCTATTAGCTCATGCTTGTTGAATAATGAATTGAGATGTTGCCTGGGGTCATGGCCCTTATATTATATAGTGACCTTGGATGCACCGGAGCAGATATAATCGACCTTGAACAACGGTGTAGATTGAAGCTTGACGGCGGTGGGAAATCGACCTTTGAAGGATAGGCTTACTAGTGAGGTCACCAACACAGGTGTGCTAGGTGGGCAACACGTCCATGCCTGCCCTATGGCGGTGGGCTCCACCCTCCAGGGGGTTGGATTCTCGGGGTCTTCTAGATTCTTCTTTTGTCCAAGTTGGATTGAAATACGTTTTTGTGTGATGTTTCATATCTCTTGATTATTTTCATGTATAAGTCCCCGAAAATACACAAATCACCAAAACTTGTGGAATTTTGTTAGTACAAACCATAGTTCTATGTTTGGGATCATTTTTATGCATTTCTTGTGTTATGGTGAGAGTTGATAATGGATGATAACAAGTGTCAACAATTGTATAGACTCAACGTTGCGCCTTTGCACGGGCATAATATAATTTGTCCATCCCCAAGATCGGCTTTGGCAATGTTGATGAAGTTGCTAACGACCATCAAGTATTGCATGTCGAGATAAATGTAAGACCATACGTCCACACTCTCGATCCATCTCTACACCCAATGCGGGTAAACAACAATTGTTGATCAAAATAACAATTGACCGATCAATTTAACCACACAATTAATGTTAAACTAATTATAGGGAATTTTATGTTATTTCTCTGTTAAAAACAATTGCTATAGATGAAGAATAATTATGTTACCTCATGGCACATAATAATCATTCTACTTTCATGGGATGTAAAAAGCATATAGTATTTATAAAAGATTAAAATTGGCGTCTTAAGCATGATTAATTATTGAACCCATGTCAAATAAAATATGAAATTAATTTACATAAAAATTGAGAATTATAGGCTTAACCATTAACATCAATGTAGCTAGCTATAATCATCAAATCTACCACGTAATTTACTATGGATTCATAGACACTAACCTTTTGGAATTTGAATTCACCAAATTATGGATGCCTTGCTCAAGGTTTGATTGAAATAGTTCCCTAAAATGGAGAAATAGTTGCCATGAGAATCAAGCAATCTATCCACCAAAACACTTGTTTTTTTTTTTTTTTTTGATGAAAACAGGAGGGGTAAACCCCTCTTTGTGCTTTTATTATAAACATAAATAAAAGTCCTTACACAAACTCCTCAAGATACAAAAAAAGTATGAAAGAAAATTAAAAAGGTTACATATGAGAACTTATCCATAAATCTAGACTGATTTTAAGAGAAGCTTTTGCTCGTAGCTTAACTAGAGCAAATTCCTTGTTGAAAATAACCTTGCATCTTTGGAGGGAGTGATTCTGAGCTCTGAAAATTACATCATTCCTAAGCATCCGGATGGACTAGCACATTGTCACAATAATTTCCATGAAGCATTGGACTTGTAATTGAGCTTTAATATTCTCCACAATATCAACCTTGAGACAGTGTTTAGGAATGATGACTGAAATCAAATTCCAACGAGGACATGGCAAATGGACAATGAAAGAGCAAGTGACATAGATCTTCATCCACTCCCAACCGACATAAAACACATGTATAATCTGGTAAATGCATATTCCTCCTCCTTAAAAGCTCTCTAGTACTTAAATGGTCCCGAAGCACCAACCGGAAGAAAAAAATTTTCGTTTATTCGACAAGCGATTTTCATAACCACCGAAAAGCGAGGGAGTATCATGATGTCCAACAAGAGTTGCATAGACTTTCCTTGAAAAGTAAGAAGTACCCCAAGTATAATGCCAAACATCAGCTATATTTTGTCTCTGAAAGTCTTGTATCGAAATTGAGAAACCATTGAACTTCGATAAAGGCCTCAACCGATAATGGCAACCTAAACAGTCATGAAGAGGGTTTGCCGAGAGAGCCGAAAACCAATTTGAGTGAATCCTGAACTGCATATGAATATAGATGTGGAAAGGTTTCACTAAGAGCAACATTGTTCCAACAATCATGCCATAGAAGGCGAGGAAAAACCATCATTAGCAATCCACCCTGACTATAGTCTTAAATTTGGGAATGAGCTTGATTATATCCCTCCACCAAAAAGACATTCTTCTCGTATTATTAATATTGGGTAATTGTCCATTTGAATAGTATTTTTTTCCCAAACTAAATTCACCCAAGGGAGATCTACCTGTTAAAAGAATTTATGTAGGTGCTTCATAAGGAGACTTTCATTTTGCCCTTTGTAATGTCCAGGACACCAAGGCCTCCTTCTTCTTTGGGTAAACAGACTATGGGCCAGGCAGCTTTAGAAGGCTTCTTACTTTGAAGATTAGAACCACGCCAAAGACCATGCTTTCTATATTTATCCACTGTTTAATGACCCCTTTTGGGAATAAAAACTTGACATTGCAAAGATTGGTAAAGTTTGTAAAAACAACATTTACCATTTCCAGTCTACCGCTTCATTCAAAAAGGATGCAAGGGCCACTATTCTCCTCTCACATCTCGAAACAATTGGCCAGAAATCAGCTATATTTGGTTTAGAAGAACCCAAAGGTAGGCCCAAATAAGTGAAAGGTAGAGAACCTTTAGAACGACCAAAGTGAGTGGCTAGAAGTTCCAATCTCTCATCGAAATGTTGACGGTATCATCATTGATTTTTCATAATTAACTTTTAGCCCGGAACAACTGGCATAATTATGCAGAATATCCTTCAAATTACTCAACTCATTTAAATCACCATTCATAAAGACTAGAGTGTCATCGATATTGCAAAATAGGAAAATCGAGTCACAATTGAGTTGAAGAGGAAGATGAAACCGACTATTAGGTGTGTAGCATTGTTCAAAATTGTCTGCAAGAAATCTGAAGCCAGGACAAAAAGCAAAGTGGGGAGAGTGGGTCACCTTGACGAACACCCCTTTTGCAGTGAAATATTTTCCCTGGAACACCATTGAGCAACACCTGCCGATGTCCCCGAGCTAAAGATAGCTCTCATCCAGAAATCCATCTTGAAGGAAAGCCTTTATGCTCCATAATCTTGATCATATACTCATGCTCCACTTTGTCAAAAGATTTTTCAAAGTCAAGCTTTAAGATGATAATCTCTTTTCTTGATTGATGACACATATGAAGATATTCTAAAGCCCAGCAACACGCCTTGAATAGTTCTATTCTCGAATAAAACCATATTGATTCTTATGTAACAAAGAGGGGAGCACGGATGCGAAGTCCATTAGCTAACGACTTGGTGAGGATTTTCACTCGAAGTATTAAGCAAAGAAATGGGTCTAAAATCGCAACTTTTTGAGCATCATCTTTCTTTGGAATTAGGGTGATGTGAGAACCATTTATGCTTTGCGTGCGGATGTCATTATTGAAGAAAGAATGACAAATGCTATAAAAATCATTCTTGATTATATGCCAACAGATTTGACAAAAATCGGTGTTAAAACCATCTAGACACGGTGCTTTATCTCTTGGCAAATGAGCAACCACTTGATCAATTTCTTCAGTTGAAAAGGGGGAAATTAAACTATCCAAATTACGAGGCAATAGCAAATAGTTTAAATCAAAGCTTACTGGTGGTGAGAGCCGGCACCAAGTCTCTCCTTAAAAGAATCCCATATCGGACTTGCTTTTGCATGATGATCGAGACTAATTCACCATTATCATTCTTCAAATCAGCAATGAAGTTTCTTCTATATTTAATAGTGGCTTGAGCATGAAAGAATTTAGTACCGGCATCTCTAAGAGTAACCCACTTAATATTTCCTCTCTGCTTCCAATAGGCTTTTTCTTTTGCTTGAGAAGAGAGATTAGAGATTCTGCAAAATTCTTCTAAAAATTCCATTCCACTAATGTGAGATCTCTCGAACTCTTCAAAAATATTAAGGAAAGTAATTGTAAGCTTAGTGTTGGCAATATATAGAAGTCTTGAGTGGAGAGAGTGTATGTTTCCATTTTTTCAAGACACTTCTCAGATTTTTAAACTTAGGTCACTACTAATTTTGTAGGATCAACAATATGAGAGCGGAGTCTGTCCATCCTTCTTGGACTTTGATCAAAGAAGTCATCTCTTTGTAGCCAAAAATTCTCAAACCGAAAGATATGACCTTTGGGGATATTTGAGGTTATAGTTACCAAGCAAGGTACATGGTCCGAAGTTTCCATGGCAAGAGTGGAAACAAAAGTGTTAGGATAGGTTGTTGTCCAATTTGCTTGATGTAAAAAACCAGTCTAAACACTCAAGAAGAGGAGTGTTTATTAGTCCAAGTGAACCGTTGCCCTCTCAAAGGCAATTCTACTATCCCAAGGGCACTGATGGCACTATTGAAAAGAAGCATATCAGCATAGTCTGCACCAGGCCTATTCCTGTCTTCAGGATTTCAGTAAAAGTTGAAGTCCCCAACTATCAACCAAGAGAAATCAGAGGGCATGTTGATATTTTTAAACCAACGTATGAAGTTTCTCTTTTCATTCTCATACAGGGTGCATAAATGTTTGTAACTACCTGTGTCATGGTTAAAGCCGGAAGTTAGGATGACAGAGACGTAATAAGAATTACGAAAAATGCAAAGGACTGTGACCAGAGAACATGGAACTTTTCCAAATGGTGATAATACCCCCTGAAGCTCCATTGGATGGTAGGAATTCAAAACAATCAAAAGCGGGGGGACAGATTAACTTGATAAAATTTATATCAAACGAAAGCACGTTTAGTTTCCTGCAGACATATAATGTCACATCTACTCTCGAGATTTTATCTCTTATTGAGTTCCACTTCTTTTCTCGCATTGATCCCACGCACATTCCAACATAGGAGTTTCCAAAGTCTTACATCCATTTAAAACATATCCAAAAGTAAAAGAAACTCTCTCGCCTAGCTAAGAAAGGAAACTGTTGGAGAAACGAGTTACTTCTTGCCCTTTCCGCACTTTGAAATCGGGCCATCCGAAGAAGCACCAGGATTCTTGCTAGATTTCTTCTTGGATCTTGCCCCCCCCTTCCCTCATGCGAGAAGAAGTAGAGTCCCGGCTTGTGCCGACCGAGGTGGCGAGCCCTTCCTTGCTCTCTTTGCTTTTGGCTTTTCCACCACTTTGACATTATTTGGCTTGGCAAAAAGATGTTCATTAGTGAGAGCTTCTGGATTGATGTTGCAAAAAGTTTCCCCCAGATCACGAACTACAGAAGGGGACAAAACAGGTGGGTCAGAGCAAGCAGGACAAAACTTTTCTTTACAAGAAGGAGATTTGTAACCCTTAGAGACTCCATGGATTCTGTCACTGCGTCTGAGTCCTGAATCTGAAACATGCAAAGTTTTACCTCTCTTAGCTTTTGGAGGTGTCTTCAAAGTAGAGGCAGCAGGTGGTGGGGAAGAGAAGGAAGCATTCCCTTTATCAGCAGGTATGTCCATAGAAGCTTGAAAAGATGTTGGATCGGGCATCTTGCCCGGATTTTTACGCACATAGATCATCCTCATCAAAATCCTCCGTAGAATTAGAAAGAAGACTAGAGGGTAAAGTTATCTCAAAGATCATAATGAATATAATCGAGAGATAGAGGCAGATGGTTTAGATTTAGGCAAATGATAAGTATAGAAATGAAGATTACCATCTTCAGAAGCCAGCCTTGAAAATTGCTGTCCAACCATCTGATTGCAGAAATTCCTTGGCCCAGTCAAAGGTTGTCTGCTGCATCATCAACATGGTGAAAAAATTCATCCAAGCAGTAGGAATGTTAACTGAAGGCAGATTCTGATCCACTGAGTTGAAGAAATTAGCCCACATCCTAACAGTTGATGGGCTTGGGCCAAAAGTGTTATTTCGCAGATTCGGCCGGTGTGGTCGCTTGATAGATAAAGTCTTGGATCAATTGCGGGCATAAAAGTTTCCACAAAACCAAGCCGCAAATTATTGTTATCATTAGGCCCATCGCCGCACATCAACAATCAAATTAGCAAAGAGGCTCATTCTCGATTGGGGGCAGCTGGAGTGCCGGATCATCAAAATCAACCGATCTTCCAAGGGGACATCATCCACAATAAAAGCCTCCATATTCTGCAAGTTTGGGAAGGGGACAACTTGAACTGGATCTTCTTCAAGATCGGGCATCTCATCTTCGCCTGAGTGGTCGTGTTATCATCCATAGCCAAGACACCATCATCCGGGTTTTGTACTGGTGGTCCAAGAACCAAGGGCCCAATGACCTGAATAACTTCTTCTTCAGCTGCCACTGGATTCTCATCTTGTTCTCGGGCCTATTTGAGCATCTTGAGGTAAAGGAGCAACATTTAAATCCAGAGGGGCCTCCCGAACAACCTGAGGCAAGGGTTGCTCTGCAGCTTCAGCAAGTTCATGTGGCTCCTGTGGCCATAAGCCCCAACCAAGAGCAGCTAAATGTTCAACATTTGGGTTGGGCGAAACTCTGATCACGGAGAAGGAGGGGGACCCCGGCCCATCGACCAAAACCATGAAAATCGAACCGGTTGGGATTAAAGTCCCCATCATCGGGAGGGAATTGTTCATCAGCAGCCTGACCACCAAGCATCCTTGCCTGCAAAATCTCACAATGCACTGACCAGCTAGGAGTTTCAAACTGTGTACCCTCAGTGAATACAAAGAACCATGGGATTTCATCCAAATTGCAGACACGAGCCCTGACCAAAGCCCTTGATTGAAAGAAGGTATCCTCTTCCCACACTATAAGTCGTCCAAAGGTTGAAACAGCCTTGTCCACCAGTGGCAGAGTCCAAAGATCCAGATTTAGTCCCAGGAGCATTATCCACACATCATGCGTCATGATTGCAGTACGGTTGTTCCAGGCCTCATTACGAGGAATAAACGAGATAGTGCCATTGCCAAACACCATAGGGCCATTCTCAATCAGCAAATCTCTATCAAACATGTATCTGAGGCACACGTAGGCGACCAAAAAGGACATGGCTGAATGGAGCGGAAAGGAATACCTCGTCCCTCGAGAAAATCTTCAATGACATTTGCAATAGCCATGAAGTTGATCGGACCTTGTGGCATAGGGTTGAGGTACACAATGGCCATGTCGTCGTTGTTGCGGGCAACCGGACCAACTACCACTCGCCTCATGATCGGTCTCCCAGGAACCATCCTTCGTTGCGCATTTGGAGGCATGAATGGTTCGGGGTTGATGAAGCGAAAAGCCTTGGCATCCGATGAGCTCGAAGAAACCACCGTAGCAGCGGCGGGGTTTTCTCAATCCATGGCACATGAATAATCCGACCAAGATTAGGAACACCAAGAACAGCTTCACCAAACTCACCAAAAGACTTGAAGATTCTAGGCGATGAGGAAGAGAGATTGCTCTGCACCGCCTCGTTTGGCTTCTCGGCGACGTCGTCACCACCGTCGTCTAGAAACTCCAGAACAGAGATTTTCCAAGATAATTTCCCAGCTATAGTAGGTGGCGGTGCATTAAGGTAAGCTGACATTTCCCCAATGGAAGTGAATCGCCGCTGCTCTGATCCGGACCCATTGTTCGGTGAGTGCAAATCCTTTTAGTCCCATTTGTCAGTGGCTGGGTAAAATGCTGCTGTAGCAATGGAGAAGGGCGCGTAGATCGAGGCCCGGTGCACTTGGTTGCAAAATGACCCACACGGAAACACGTCTGACATCTGGGCTTATTATCACAATGGGCCGTGGAATGATCTTGGGCCATACAAGAGGAGCAAGAAAAGTATGGACTAGCGCTGGCAGGCCGATTTCCTAAAATGCCCGGCAAACCCACCTTGATTCTGAAGAAAACAGACTTTCTCGGATGGGGATTTGATCTGTTTCCAAGAGTGGGCTTTGAGGTAACCCTGTCATTTGAACGAGAATTCAAACCCAACGGCCTTCTGCCAGAATCAGGAAAGGAATTGAAATTTGAAATAACCGGCCTCTTTCCAAAATTAACAGGGACACGGTTGGCTCCGGTAAGCGGAGGAGCCATTGCCGGCGGCGATCGCCGGAGAACCTGAGTCCACTCTTTAGCTTGTTCCTTTTCCCAAAGGCGAAATTCATAACGAAAATTGGGGCCACCATCATGCCAAAGGTTAAAGAAGATCTTAAACTGCTCACATTCAAAGGCTTTGAGCTTGTAAATGTGAAATCCCACCGGAGCACAAGAAACAGTAAATCGAAAAGACCCGGTTGGCCAGGGAAGAACTCGAAAACCCGACGGGAATCCACCAAGCACAGCGGTGAGAACAGCCTCAACATTGCTTGTTGACAGTCTAAACTTGCAGCGACCAACAGAAAGCACCATGAAAAATCCTCTAGCCGAGGAGGATGGATGAAGACAAACCCGTGAATTGTGTTGTCGGAGAATCTCTGATTCAAGCACTCTGCCGGGCCTAGGATTCAGGCCAAGAGACTCCATGATCCACACGTCGCTTGAGGGAAGCACCAGCGCGAGGATCGGAGAAGATTGCCGGAGATGATCACCGGAGAAGGCACCGGAGGGACGTAGGAGGCGTCATCGAAGCCTCAAAACGCCAACTCGCCGAAACTCATCAACAGACTTGCTGCCTGCTTCACCAAAACACTTGTTAAGCTACAAAATTGAAGGAGTACATGACAATTACTAACCTCAATGCAAGAAGACCACGCTAACTGATGAAAATCGAACTTGAGCTTCACGGTGAAAAGTGACTGCAACAATGGAGAAGGGTACACGAGAAAACCAAGTCTTCATTTGACGACCAATCGAATCGAAACTGATGAACGGTATGGACTGCATCTGCTGCATGCAGTCTCCACCTCCCTTTAAACACGCTGGTTTCAGTTGCTTTATTGTTGGCCGAAACTGAATGGGTTACCCCACCGCCAAGCAAAGCCGCCAACACAAAACGCCGCTCCAGCCACGCACACTCGAGATCGAGATCCCGCCTGCTACCGGCCGGAGGTTACGATGGGTGGCGACCACGACGACGATCCGCCGCGGTCGCTACCGGACGACGTGGTGCAGGACGAGGTCCTGGGCCGCCTCCCGCGGGGTGCCCTCGCCGTGTGCCGGTGCGTGTGCAAGGCGTGGCGCGACGCCATCGACGCGCGCCGCATGCTGCCGCCGGACCTCCTGCCGCTCGGCATCTTCTTCAACTTCGACGCCCAGCCGGCGCCGCCGCTGCTGTTCGCCCCGCCCTCCATGGGGCGCAAGGTCGTGGCCGACCTGAGGAGCTTAGTGAAGACCGGCATCGACCCCCAATCGTCTTTTCCGTTCATGTCCGTCATCGACTGCTGCAACGGCCTCCTCCTGGCTGAGGACTATGTGGTGAACCCGGCCACAAGACAGTGCCAGAAGCTGCCGCCATGCCTGGCGCTGGAGGACGACTACGACGTGCACGACCATCTCCTGTTCGACCCTCGCGTCTCGCCACACTACCAGGTTCTTACGTTCAAACAACAACATACAGTGTGTGCATCAGGAGTACTGGAGGATGGATCGGCCGAGTGGCCGCCGTCGCCGTACATGATGTGGCTCTACTCGTCTGAAACAAAGAGGTGGGAGGAGACTCCATTCGTCCGGGAAGGGGCTCCTGCAGGAACCCTTGCCGACGCGCGATCAGCCGAAGAGCTTCCAGATTACCATCGTGCTGTCTACTGTCATGAGGTATATATATATTCCTGGAATGATCTATCGTTGTGCTGTTTTTTTTTCAGTTCAATTTGTGCCATGAGTATACAAACATGTCAAAAGTATATGATCAATGACAGTGTCCTTTTAATTTCCCCCTTTGGTTTCTTTTTTAACAATGGTGCAGAATAACCTTATCAAACTGCAAGTACCAAGTAATTAAACTGCCGGAGGACGTTTGTGCGAGTTTGCGTCCCTACATTGATCTTGTGAAGTCCAAGTGTGGGGTGTATGTTGCCATTGTTGAACTGCGCAACCTACGGGTTTGGTTGCTCGATGAATCTAGCGGCAGGGCAGAGTGGATGCTCAAGTATAGCATCAACTTGCAAGCTGTGCGTGCACAATTTCCACGGAACCGTGCTGAGTACCCAATCGACAGGCCTTGGATCATACATGGGAAAGGAATATTTGGGCAAGTCTACGGCAACAGACATTCAGAAGAAGAAGATGAGTTCGAATGGGACTTTGACAAGAACAACATGCTTGAGATTGAACTCAAAGATGAGGAGTACCGCCCTGGAGTTATAACCATGTTGGGATTCCATCCGCACAAGGAGGTGGCCTTCCTGAACATTTCAGATGAAAGAGTTGTGGCCTTCCATCTGGATGGCTCCAAGGTTCAAGATTTGGGCCCGTTTGATAATCCATATTCGACTAATCATGGCGATCCAACTGCATATTTTGTGTACACTCCTTGTTGGATACCTGCCTGTATCGATGCTTAGGACATATGTACGTTCTTCCTTGCTACTCCAAACTAACAATTTTGTTGGCAACTACAGCAATCATTTTATTTTCATGTGTTCTGTTTTCGTATTTGAATTGTCATAGCTCCACTTCTTGTAAGTCATTCTCGATTAGTTTGCTATATTTGCATTTTCCCAAATCTGGAATAAATATGCGTGTAGATATGGTTAGGCGGCCATATCTGAAATAATAGGCCTGACAGCGGGTTGGGTTCAAACGGGTGGGTTGGGTTCTATGAAGAGACCTCAAATGGCCAACATCGGTAGGAGACCATCATCTATTACAGGGCTGCCGGAGAGACACCGTGGTGCGAGGGCGGTGGCAGACTTGGACGGTGGCGGCGTCAGCTAGGGCGATGCCGCGAGGGAGAGTGCGCTGCTGGGTCTGGCCGGCAGGCCCGCGGCGCGGTGGGGACCGAGCAAGAACTGACATAGTAGTGCGATGTAAATTGGAAAAACTATGCAAGAGTGCGGTGCGCTAGGCAGCTAGCTTGCTTTGGTCGCAAAAACGGTTCTTAGTTTAGTACAACTCCGCAGCAGCGCCGTTAAAGCCGGCGACATTTATTTAGTGTGTGGCCTCAGTCATCCAGTGGCACCTCGCCAATGGGGTTGGGGTTTGTAAAAACATCCTGATTTCCCCTAATGAAGTACGCGTTGTAATGCACGCTTTCGAAAAAGAAGGAAAAAATTCATAAATAGTAACCAACAAATTATTTAACCAGCGATTCAATTCTTGTTCTTGGATATTCTTGAATAATTCTGAGGTCACTCACTGTATGAATGGAACTTTTGGAGACATCTTAAATAAGCATCTTATTTCACTAATGCACCAACAAGTGAATTACTGGAAACAAAGAGGTACGATTAAATGGGTGAAATTTAGAGAGGATAACACCAAATTCTTCCACGACAATGCTTCTATCAAGCGCTCAAAATATGCTATAACACCACTGCAAGACAGCAATGGACAATTCTTCTTTGATCATGACAGCGAGGCAGATTTATTTTGGAAAGCTAGCTAGCTTGTAAAGAGAGGCTTGGCTGCTCCGGATATAATTAATTTTGATTTAAACATCCTCCTTTTCACTTTGCAGTTGTGGCTGCTCTGGAATGTATCGGCTCAATATGATGCACGTTTCGTGCTTGCTTCACTCTCGCTGCTGCTAGATTCTCTGCCAAAGCAATTAGGCCGGGTCAACACTTTAGCAAACTGAGTATTTCTATTTGTATAAAAACAGGGAACGAACATATTATCATTTTACATGAACATAATATGTGTAAAAAAAGATTGTGATTCCAGGAACATACCCTTCAAATCTTATGTATTTCTGAGCGAGGTTCATTTTCTTCTCTTCTAATCCATCACACCACTTCTTCAATTCTGGACATTGCTGAATACGCAGAAGAGGATAGTGTTTCGTTTTCTCCTCACATATACTCTGTGGCAAAGATTTTATGCCACAGCATTCGTGGATGATGAGTTCCTGGAGCGAGGTGTCCTGAACCACATGTTCTGGTAGATTAGTCATGCTGTCGCAATGAGAGAAACACAGTAACTTGAGGGACGATCGGTGTTTTTTCATAATCTCTGGTGATATGATCTTCTCACTGCAATTCCTGATGCAGGGGTGCCAATCCTTGGAGCAAACTCCACTTCAGTTCATCCAGAGGCGCCTTGCAGCTTTCGATCACCACTTCAGTTACTGGAGCACATGTGATGGCAGTAGAAGTAGAACTAGAAGGGTCCACCACAGTATCATGTTCTCCTCTTCACTTCACCGGATACGACATCAGTTGGTAGCAATCTGAAATCACCAACATCCGAGCCTTAGGTGGGGAATCTCCAAACCTTAATTTGGGACATTTGTTTATCACCAATTCCTCTAAGGTGGGTAATATAACCAACTCATCACTGCTGCTGCTGCTGCTGCTGCAGTTTCTGAACTCTTCCAGGTTCACCATATCATCCAGGGTGACATGCAAGAGTGAATGGAATGCAACTTTGCTGTCACCACTCAAGCAACCAGCATCGATTCTTGTGACCTTATCCACCCTTCTGAGAATCAGCCGTTGCAGTCTTGGTAGTACACCAAATGGTGGTAGGTTGTCGCAACTCGGAATGTCTACCATGCTAACCTCCACAAGATTAGGGAGCTGAGAAGATAATCTCGATGTCAACCAAGCAGGGAGGTGTTCACTGCTATAACCATGTAGCTCAAAGCACTGCAAATTTTGCGGTGGCACTAGCTCCTCTAACAAAGCTTTGTGGTCCTTGAAAGAAGCACCTACAGGATCAACAGTCCAAACAAGTTTCAACTTCTGCAGCTTCTTCTTCTCCGTCAATCCAATGCTCTGTGCTTCCTCTGTATATATTGCCTTCTCAAGGCAGATTATCTCTAACTCTTTGCAACTCACATCCTTGAGCTCAGCAAGGTTGCTGCTTTTTGTTCCTCCATCAGTGTGAACAACGAACTGATATGTTTCCAGACCCCGGCAGTTACTCACACCTAGAAGCTTATTTTCTCCCATCCATTTTTCTATTCTCTTGAGTCTAGCACAGGCAAAAAGGTTCAGTGTTTGTAGTTGGCTGAGCTGACCTAGACTTCGAGGTATGTCAAAAATAAATATGTTGAGAGAGAGGTCGAGATGCTCTAAACTAAGAAGGCCACTGATACAGCCAATATATTCGTTCCTCTCTTCTACTGGCGATAGCAAAGAATGGGATTCAGGCACATGGACAAGTTCAAATACCCGAGGTTGATGAGCTTGTCCCGCATATTTTTTGGCACTTTGAGATGGTTCCCGTGTCCACCAAGATAACAGCATGGGTGTGACAGTTGAGATGTTGAAGGTTAGTAAGGCGACCTAGTGCACTCGATCCCTTCAAGGCAAGAGCAAGAGGATAAGTCAAGATATTCCAGCTTTTCAAGCAACCCAAATGATTCTCGCAGGGGACTTCAGCCCAACACAACTGAGAGATTGACATGCACGACATTTGTGAGATTGCCAAATGATTCGGGCCGTGGGATTTTAGCCCAACACAGCCCTGAGATTGACATGTACGGCATTTGTGAGACTGCCAAATGATTTGGTCGTGGATTTTAGCCCAACACAGCTGATAGATTGATATGCATGACACTTGTGAGATTGCCAAATGAATCCGGCAGTCTCAAAAGGCTAGAGCAGCCGATAGATTGATATGCATGACCCTTTTGAGATTGCTAAATGAATCGTAGTCTCAAAAGGCCCGAAAGCACTGATAGATTGATATGCATGACACTTGTGAGGTTGCCAAATGAATCCGCAAAGTCTCAAAAGGCCGTGAGCAGCTTGATAGATTGATATGCCCCAAACTTATCGATTCCCAAATGAATCGGGTAGACTTACAAGCCTAGTGGAACCCCGACAAATTAAGATACCTCGCCGCCCCAACCGAAAAACGTAATCGGTAGTTTCGAAGCCGCCAGCCTCTTAAATCCAAGACGCAAGCAGCACTTGGCCGACAGGAACGAATCATCACCGAGGTGGTTATCACTACAACCATGAAAAAGGAGCACTACTAACCAGCCGACAATATATCGATAAATTCCCCGGATCACCGACGCCCGAATTATTGAGCCATGCGTGTCGGGTATATGTTCTTTTTGACCGATGAAACGTTGGTAGTTGTTTGTACTATCCGTAACAATCAATTTTTCCGACAAAACATACATTGCAAAGTCATATACTATGTCGTGCAAAGTGAAGGACACCGCACACCTTTGATCCTGCATAAAAAGTACAAAAAGCCACATAAGAGACTAAGAGAGTGTCTATGATTATTTGTGTACTTCTAATTTGAAACAAGGTCTTCCCACATCCTACAACTGGTTTTAGATTTACAAATCAGCCAGTACTTACTAGCTATTGATTGTTATATTAGCCCCTCTATATAGATAGATGCTTATAGTCAAGCAAATATTGATGTGGAGGAGAGAAGAGAAGAGAGCTTAGCTCTTATGCAAGCAATAAACTGGCCATGGCAGCATAGACCGTGGTGGGCCTATACATTAAGTGAATATGAAGAGGATTAGGAAATAGAAAGTGGGACATGGGTAAAAATAACAATAAACAAGTTTTCTCACAGAAAATAAAAAACCATTATTGTATAGTTTGACTCTTAAAACTTGCCTTACAAGAGGAAGTTTGATGGTTTATATTAATCTATTTCTGGTGGAACATATGGAAAGAAAGAAATCGAAGAACATTTCAAGACAAGAGACTGCAATCAAGGGAAGTAGCCTAATTATGCAAGGAGGATATCGATTTCGATTGCTACCAGCGAGCAGCAAGTTCAAATGGATAGGATCAGTAGTAGGTGCAGGGTGTTGGTTTTTCTGATCCTTTTCTTCGGTTGTTTTTCTCTTTTTAGATTCAGTAGAGTGGATACGGTGGTAGTGGTTTCGGTTCTCTGTTGGTTGTAAACCGTTTTATTCTTTTTTCTATAGTCTAATAAAAATCAGCAAAAGCTTTTTGCCGACTTTTGAAAAAATAGTCAAACACTTGGATTTGTTATTGGGCTTGCTCGTGGGTTGCCTCACCCTGAGCGCTGTCCTCTGTGTGATCAAGATGAGGAGACTATCAATCATCTCCTTACCCACTGCGTGTTTGCAAGGGAATTCTGGTTCAACATGTTCAGCGGTTTGGTCTTCAAAACCTGTCCCCTCATCCTACAGAGTTATCCTTCCTTGCTTGGTGGGAGAACACTAGCAACAGCACCAATGAAGGATTGAAAAGGCAAGGAGTTAATTCGCTTATTATTTTGGGAGCTTGGATCCTTTGGAACCATGGCAACGAGTGTGTTTTTGATGGAGCAGCTCCAAGCTTAGATGCTGCCCTTATCTTAGCCAGCGAGGAACACCGCTTGTGGTCTATGGCGGGACTCGAGGACTGTCTTCCTTGACTCGCACGCCTCCCAGTGGTTAGTGGTTTTACTCAATGCGGTCGCCTTGTATATTGGTGCCACCGGCGCGACTGTAGTGTAGTGTTGTGTGTGTGTGTGTGTGTGCGTGCGTACTTGTATACAGCTGTTGCCTTTCATGTTCTTCATATAATGAAGCTCAGTTCTCCTGTGTTTTCGATTTTTTTTTTCTATTGGGGCCGAACATACTCCCTCTTTCCCACTTTCTAGAAGTCAAAAAATACTAAGTATATATAAAAAATATTAATATAAATGGTGTATAATTAGTTTCGTTAGATAGATCATTGAATCTATTTTCATAATAAAGTTATTTAGACATATAAATATTGCTAATACTTTTACGAGTCTAGGCAAACTAAGAAAAGTTTGATCAGCATGCGTCCCATAACCATTCTTTTTTGGATGGAGGCATTATATTCTACTATTATAATCATAGTTAATATTTTAGTTCATGAGTCTAGACCAATAACTACTTAGATTATGACTCAAGACAGATGTGCTATTAGGATTATATAAACAAGAGGTGAAGGCTATACATGCATAAAAAGAAGGCAACATAAGGATCTCAACCAATAACTATATATGCATGTGTACCCTTCAAAAAAACTATATATGCATGTGTACAGGTCTTGGAGGGGACTATATAAATGGGGTGGAGATGATAGGCTTAAAAGGAGAAGTTGGGAGCACTTAAGAAGATTAGACTAGATAGTTCTATTACGCTAGATTCTTGTATCAGTGGGTGGCAGAGAGTCAATTAGCGTTATGACTTGTGAGAGAGAAAACTGCTTGTTCTTCATCGAGTAAGCATAGATTGCTTATCCTTTAGAAATTTGCTCCTAAATCTTTCCATTCTTCACAACATAAGTGCGATATCTACTGTCCTAGGGAATTCTCGAGCACAGCCTGAGAAAACAGGCTAGGTCGATTCCCCAAACCGGCTAAGCTGATTTTGGCAGAATCATGTGGCCTTGGTCGGTTCGCGACTTGTGACACTTATGGTGTGTGATTGATCTTCGCGTGAACACATTATTTTACACAAAGGAAAAGAAAAGAAAAAAGAAAAAAGAAAAATGAGAATTAGAGGCCAAGGAATTATATATGTCCAGTTTAATGGGAACTCACCAAAGGCTGCATTGTACGTTGAAGAAATGACATGTCCAAGAGCATGTCAATATACCTAATGGCTAGCTGCGTGGTAGAGAGTTCGTTGTTTGTCTCGATAAACTGAAGAGCCATCCAAAGGGTGAATCGTGTCGCCTTTAAGTATATTGTGGCCCCGTGGAAAGATTGCACAAGTAAGCAAAGCATAATCTCAAATTCGTGGCATGCACCGGTAGCTCACCAAAGAACACCGAAAAGCACCGATTTGTCATTCTCCCAAATGTCTTTGTTGAGCACCGATTTGATTTCTCGAGGACTCTTGGATCGCAGCGTAGACCCAATCGTGTGAATTGCTAAAGGAACACCGCAAGAATCGATAGTAACCTTGTGTAACAGATGCTCCAGCTCTAGTGTACCGGTCGTCCTTAGATCTTGTTGCGGTCAAGTTTTCGCCCCGCGGATGCCGAAATCGACAACATTGAGGGGATCCACGCGGTGAACAATATCTGCACCTAGTCCCATTGCGACACTTAGGTGGCGCGTGGTTACCATGACAATCACCTTGTTGTCTTCCTTCCCCGCACCCCAAAGATGTGCCCGAGGCCACCCAAATCATCGATTGATATCGGCCTTCGAGCAAAGATTGTCCGTAACAAGGAGTAACTTGTTCCCACCAGTCCCAATAAGTAATAACTCGTCCAAGGCGCTTCATTATCAGCTCCACATCACTTGAATCCTTATGCTCACCTTTGTTTGACAGCTGAGAAAGGATGCAATTGCCTATTTTCTCCAAATCTAATTCTTCTCCTAAAGTGACCCATGCGCAAATGTAATCTCTAAGTACGGTGGTGGCATCACTGAAAACCATTTTTGCAAGAGTTGTCTTTCCTATGGCCCCCATCCCAACAATGGCCACAATGAAGAGCCCTCTCCTGCTGTCACTCTCTGCAGATAAGATGGCATCCATTACCTCCTTTTTATCCTGATCCCGTCCCACAATGTAATCTTGGTCATTATCAGCTGCAAAGGGTGGCATTATTATTGGCGAAGCATCAGCAACAGGTTTCTCAAGTTTTCCTTTATCGACGACATCCCTCCTAAATGCCAAGCTGCTCTGGAGGCCAGACTGTAATAAATCATCGAGGTTTTCTTTCGCTTTGTGCATCCTGCTGGCAATGCTCATCCCTTTGCGTGCAGTTGCAATTGGGAGCCAGGGCCGGCGGTGGAACTCTGTTACCTAGAATAGAATAGAAATTAACCAACAATTCCGGTAATTTGCTGGCCATATTTGTAAATTGGAAGCGCAAGCACTATGTGACAATAATATGACAAGCAACTAGATCTATTCAGTTGTGGCATACCGGTTTCCACTGGTTGGCTCGGAGCTCGTCGACCATGTCACAGACGCCGTGAGGCGGCGTCCTCAAGACGGATGAGCCACTCACGCACCTCTTCCTCCCTTCTGAACGCCTCGGCCGCCGACAACCTCTGCCGTGGACTCCATCCTCTCCTTGAGCTCCTCCATGTGGCGCCTCAGCTTCTCATCAGCATGACGGCGTCGCGGGGATCTCCCAGGGCGGTCACCAACTTGTCACGGGACACCTCGACGACTCGCGGAAGCAAACACCCCGCTGAGTTTGTTGGCCATGGCTGCTATCTTGAGCGCTTGCTTGGAATGGTTCGGCATTCGTTGGGGCTGGGAATCCGACAGGGGACTGACGAGCCATTACTGTACTAATGAGAGAGAAGAAGGCTTCTTAGTAGTACAAATGTACAATAATGGCACTACACAAACAGGTACTACACCAATTTATTATTATTATTATTTGGCAACCCGAGCTAATCCATTAAGCTTCAAACACGATAGAAGCCACAGGAACAGAACAATGCATCCGTCAGTACAAAGTGGAACATCCCTCTTCAAACTATCCTTGCTCCTGTGACGAGGTAACAAAGACATATATCAGAGAAGATGCTACCTCTAAGCTACTAGTAGGCATCATATTCCTGATTGAACATCAGAAACAAATTCCTGACTGAAAATCAAAAACAAATTCCTTAAGTAAAGTAAACCTCAAAAAACGATAATATGCATTTCCAAAAATCAATCTGAAATGGAAAATGCAGATATTACGCTTAAAAGAAATATGAGAACCACAATACCTAACATTTTTTTCGAGACCACGCTGTTGCGCTGTATATCATTAAGAAGGAGAATGTTTGAGAAACATACAACAAGCACAGCCCGGTAACTTGCGCTACCGTAGCACAACCTATTTCTACTGGATACAAGCATGTTGGCTACATTGGAAAAGAATTTGCGACGGTTTGAAGATATCCAGCTGGCGCTAAGCCCCTACTGCAGCCAGCAACTCCGCTTAGTCTCCTATTACCGGGCGGAGCTCCAGCGTGTAGCCTCATCCCTGATGAGCGAAGCCAAGGCCACCGGGCTTACCGCGGTGGAGTTGAAGGTCCTCGCATTGCGCTCTTTCCGAGCAGCCAGCCAACTAGAAAGAACACCGAGTCAAAGGCTTTCCTGAAAGGCTTGGGCTCTAGCTTGTGGTTCCTTAGCCACCATGATATGAAATCCTCCTCGAGACGCGTGATCGAGTATGAAGGTGAAGCCTGAGAGAACGATGTGCCATACTTGTCCGGTATAGGAGCATCCCAGCAAAATATGGTTAATCGCCTCGTGTGCCCGATCACGTAAGATACATAAATTGAGTCCCGGAAGCCATGCCGATGTCGACGATCTGTTGTCCAACATCTGTTATGCATGGCTAACCAAAAGAAGAACCGACTTTCTTGCGGAGCCGCAACCTTCCATAGCTGCCTAGCACCGGGGACCGGCGACGAACCAATGAACATGGCTCCGTAGTCCGATGCCGCCCGAATAGCCGTGATGATTGGTGAGACACCATGACAAGGTATCCGGCGGTCATGTAGTTGCACACCGTCAAGCAGGTCGCAAAGAGTATCGAACTCATCAAATAGGCCGGAAGTGAGTGCAGCTCTGATCTGGCGGATCCAGGAATCATCATTCAAAGCTTGGGCCACCGTCGTTCCCCAAAACCTGCGGGAGACCGACTGGAAGATCGAGGGCGCGATGTGGCGGACTCCCCTCCCATCCAACCACTTATCTGTCCAAAAGAATATGGAGCTCCCATTGCCCAAGGTGATCCTCATCGGTCGCCTGGAAGAGAGCCAATTCCTCGCGATGGCGCCAGTCGGTTGGCGGCCATCCACCCGGTCACACCACACCCACCTGGTGCGGCGCGTCCCTGTCCTTAGGATGTCCGCGACGCCAAGGCCCCCCAGGAATTTTGGACGACAGACGATAGTCCAAGCAATCTTACATTTGCCGCCCGCGACGAGGTCTGTACCGGCCCACGTGAAGCCAAGAATTACAACATGGCGACAGCAAAAGAATTTCCAGTGAGATGCTCAGATTGAAAAATGCACACAACTCCACCATACTAGTGTAATTTTGCCTTCACACTTTTACAATAGCCAGAAGCCATGTTTAGTTTATTTGAACATCACAGGAAACAAGCGTACAAGAAGTATAATGTCACTACAGATCTCATCTGAGAAAACGGGACAATTTTCAAAGAGAGCTGATTTTTTCGATATTGGAACAAAAGTTCCGGTCTCTGCCATCTGAGGATGGTACACAGCTAGATAGGGCTGATGATTTGACAAATTAGCTTGAGATTAACCAGCCAATTAATTCAAATGGGCTCAAGTAACATCTAAAAAAATAAGGGGCTCTAAGTAAACAGAGATATACTAAAAAGTATTATTTATTTTCCCATCCACATCAATATCATGAAGCTTTGCAAAACAACTAAATTAGAGCCAAAAATCAATAAACATGTTTTTGTACACTTACTCGAGGATCGAAATCGACAACAGGGAACAATGCAGATTTGGCTGAGTTGGATCGAAATCGACAACAGGGAACAATGCAGATTTGGCTGAGTTGGACATCTAGGTCCATCAAACTTTTGGGCTGCCTAGACTAGAATTGTGACCTGGTGCTGGTGGTGGTTGGGGCTGGTTGCCGTTGACCTTACTGACTGGACGCTCTTCTTCTTCCTCGCCGAAGGTGGATTTGCCCCCGTGCGGAGATGCCCCCCACATTATCCGCCATTCATTGTGCTTCGAGATATGTGCTGAGTTAAGCATTGCAGCTTGGTTTAGTCTTTTCTTATCTTTGCTTACGGTTGTTTAAAATGATTCCGTTTTCCTTTTAGTCTGTACGGAGGCCGGTGGTTGTTGGCGACGCATTAACTTTCGTATCTGTTCTTCTGAGCCGCAGCTTGCGGGCCGCACCGGCTGGTCCTCCTCTCCCTTCTCTAGGAAGCCCCCTCTTCTGTTTCTTTTCTAGGAAGCCACCTCTTTTTCTCGCCTTTTTTTTCCGTTCGTACTCAGGCTATGCGATGAGTTCCTGGGTATACTAGATCTGCGGGTTTGGTAGTCGGAGGTTGGGTTCATGAGGCGGCGGAGCAAGAGGTTGAGGTCTGCTCAGGCGCATCTTGTTCAATCGAAGGATGTATTGGCCCCTGACTCCGAGCGGTTTGCGCAGTCCGGTGTTCATCCGGTATGTTTAGGTCTTGTTTGACTCTTCACTTGCCGGTCTACTATTTTTTCTCGATTCTCTAGGATAAAATTTTACTTGGTTGAGGTATGTTTTCACCCAGTTCGATATCGATTCCAGTCCTGGATTCGTGTGCCCATTAAATAATCGATTCGTTTAAGGCTTGTTAGAGAGAATGATAATATTTCGTTTATTTTGCCATGAATACGTATTACTTGCTGGTTCATTTATAATACGCATATAAAATTTTCATTGTGGATGAAAACCTAGGTCAGTGTTATACGAACTGGGATGGATTTATTCCGGTTGTATGCCATTCAGTTACTTCTTGCAGCTGTGTACTTAATTTTCAGTATTGCATATACGCGCCTCGTGCTGCCGCTGTCGCTAACACCGCCGCCGTTAGCGTACACCCGACACACCGTCGTGGCCAGGCCTGGGATGGCTAGAAGCAGCGCGGATGTAGACAATTGATGTTATCCATCATCCAGGTACCAATTACTGGACGTCTAATTTATCTAAATTGTAATTCTTTTCCTTGCCTGTAGGAACTGATGTGGTGAAGCGGCCTTGCCTTCATGGTAGCAAACACTGGTCGTTTCCTCATGCTTATCTTGAAAATATGGCATGTTCCCTTGTCGGCTTCATTGGCATGCCCCTAATAAATTACTATGTTACTATTGGCATGTCCCTTCTGTATCAACTGATAATTTTTGATATTTTGATGTCCGCTCAGCAGATACTAAAAAATTCGGTTGAGTCAAGAGGACAAAAAATTTATAGACTGATGTATCTTCTTGGAGCAAATTTTTATGTATTTGTGTTTGTGGTATTGCTCCATCCAACAGAGGTACTATTTAAGGTGCAAGCAGTCTCTTTTCAAGATTGAGCTAATTGAGATTAGAAGGAATGCAGGATCTCTTTGAAAATATAAGCTAATTGGTAGTGCTGATAGCTCTATTATGGAAGAAATAAACATGGGAAGAAAAAAATATTGCTACTGCAAACCTGATAATTTTGTGTTTTCTGTATCTCGAAATTAACTGCTATTTTCTATGAATGGACAGTAGTTACAGTTTCATTGCAATGTCTAGCTTAGCAGGATTGCAATGGGGTGAAGCAGTTCAGGCAAGAAACTGTTCATTTGTATTAGAACGACAAATCTGGACAGTTTAAAATGGTTGAATGCAGGTATTGAATGTAACTTTGAGGATAACTCTGTTAACTGTATTCCTGCAATGTCATGAATCATGGTCCTAATGTCAGTAGAGTTTCCAAAGTAGACCATTTTCACATGACTTGGCATTCTTTATTTACTCACTGGTTTTTTATTTTAAGGGTCGCATAACCCTCTCTGTTGCTGGTTGATGTCTTCCTGGATCTCTTGAAGCTGAACGTTCTGCTATTGTTGCCATGGTTGATGTTGTTTTGCATCAGTATCATCTGTTCCCCATCAAGTATCATCTTTTGCCAGCAGATTATAATTTTGTGGTTATATCAGAGAAGATGGCTCTATTTAATGCTATGAGGAAGGCCTTTTAGTTATCCCGTGCAGCTTATGTTGACATGGAAATTGCTATGAAGGATTTTCATAGTTGACTGGTGGAAATTTATCAGGAGTTTACATTATGGATTGGAGAAAACCATCCCTACACTGACGTGGGACATATTGCTGTTGTGTCTGCATTTGAGGCAATCCTCAGTGAGCAAGCAATCAAAGTTTTCTCCTTAGTGTTTCCATGCATCTAGCCTGTCTGATATGCACGATGTTGAGCCGGAGGGCCAGGCACGTCTGGACGCTACCGTCCCAATGCCCATGGTAATCTTTGTTGGACTGATTTGCATATGTTATTGAAACAATATAGATGGTTTAGTGTACTGATTGTTTAGTTCTATGCAGCATATCTCATGGGAGGAGTCCTATCATACTCTGCATAGCATCTAAACTGCGGTGCTGGTGTCACCTTGATCCGTATGTCTTTGGCTGTGACACCACACACTGGTGCTTGACCGCCATAGAGTATCAGTACTCGTTGGATTCCTTTTGCCACCCTGTCATGATATGTTTCCTTCTTAGTGATGTTCTACTATGCCAGTTTTTTGGCTTGCTGAGCCATCATTGTTTCTTTTGTGATGGTTACTTCTTTTTGCTCCTTGGTTTGGAAATTGGAGATGTCTTTTTCGTTTTTGACCAAAAAGATGTCTTTTTTCGTTGAGCCTAGAATGCTTTGGGTCTGAATTTGCGAGTGATAGAGTTTTGAGGACACTAGACCATGAATATATACGATTAGGAACATGGTATATTTCAGTCAGTCGGGATGATTCGGAAGGGTTGAGATTAACATGTCATGACAGCTGAAAATACATGGATGGGATGTTGAACTGAAGTTATCCGCACAAAAAGGTATGTTCAGAAGAAAAGGTCCAGAAGAAGGTGAAGGGCATCCCAAATAAGAAGACACCCATCGAAGAAGAAGCTGAAGAAGGCTACAGCCAACTATCCTACTACAGTTGTACAATGGTTAGTAGCATCAGGAGGCTGGCCTATGAAGACTAGAGATTATGAGCAGCTCATGCTTTTGTAATAGGGAACCTAGTAATAGCTTATGATATGAAGACTAGTCTTGAGCAGCTTATTTAGAACTTGTGATCTGTGAGATGTGGCTTTGGAACCTAGGAGTTGGAGTTCGTATGCTGGAACATAGTGGTTGTGAATCTAGGTGTTAATTAATTTAAGAGCTTCTGTAATGACATGTTCCTCAATTTTATCAATGAAATGGCAAATATGATATAAGTTTGTTATTCCACAGGTCCATTATTACAATTAAGACCAATTCCTGCTAATGTATGAGCCATGAATTCCAAATACACTAGAACAGCCTTGTGTAAACCTTTTAAAGTTATCATGAGTGCAGCTGGTTTTGTGACTTGTTGAAATTTAACTGCATTCCATGAGTGCTTCAAGTGCAGGTCATTTTTATCTGTAGTAAATCTTATAGTAGTTACATGGATGACGACACATGAAAAAGATGGTTGATCTGAGTGAGGTGGTTTTTGAGTTGTCATCGAGAATATTTTTACACATTAATGGCAGACTTTTAATTACAGAGATGAAAAGGAATAAGGCACTTCTATGCACAAACAAAAAATATGACCCTAGAAGTAATCAGCAGGAGTTATGTTCGTAGCACATCCATTCTTGTAAAGCAATAAGATAATGAACTAGGCAACATTACATCATGTCCATAGAGATTGAGTAGTGACAACTTTTGCTTGAATATTACAACTAAAAGCAGAGTTTCTAATTGCCAAACAAATTTCTCATGATCAGGACTATTTCAGCAATATATGAAGGTACAAGATTGTCGTAGACAATTACAGAAGACGATTACAAAGGTGTATCATACAATTCTGAAAACATATTATCATCAGTGATTTTGCATCCTACAGAGCAACTGCTTGCAGTGAAGTGTTAGGATCTCTCCACTTCAGTGCATGGGCAAGTAGCTGGTTATTTGGTTCAGTGTTCAAGATGACAAATCCCAGGCCTAGAGCAAGATTTTGTCCATGCAACTCAACTGAGTAGGCAACAGAAAATAGATGACAAATCCCATGGGCAACATTGCCTTTCAGAACATGCTCAAATATCCCTTGTTCAGATTCTGCAAAAGGAAGGCCAATATTCAACAGAAAATAGAACAGTGCAGTACTATCAGAAGCAAATGTCAAGGCAAAAAGTATAGCATAGGGTGCAGACATAGCCCATGGGGTCAAGCACTGAACAGAGAAGAATAGTGTGCCAGATGAGAACACTCCACCCAACAGAAAACTGTAAAAAAAGCATAAATATCACACTACTACTCAGCAGTTTGCACAATCCGAATGCAAAAGGTTCCACTTCCACCCAGTGCTCCACACAAAGCCAAGTGCATCACCACAAGCTCAACAGCATCTTACATGGTACAAAGTTTTCTCTTAAAACACTCAGAGTCTCATAAAACAGTTACATGAAGGCTTGGGATGGAACTCAAGACTGAATTGGCTTGATCTTGAAGTGGAGGTTGATGAGTGAAAACACAAAACACTAAGATCCTGCATGAGAACAACATTAAGTGGGTTAGGAATACATCTCATTTACAGTGCCATGTCTGTGCACCGACAGACGTATACCAAGATTTTTTTTTTAGAATGAAGTACAAGCTTTCAGAAGAACTTGAACCAAACATTCAGGAGCGACTTTCCAGCTCATGTTCAAACAACAAACCCCAGACCATGATCCAATCCCAGCTTATAATGCAGTCATAAATCAACATGATTCACTAAGCTAGCCCAGCATAGGTTGGACATATTCACATCACATCTACACTAGAGGGGTGCAATTGGTCAATATAAAACAGTACCCAAATTAAGACTGACAACCATAGAAAATAAAATGATAAACAACAGAAGCATAATCAGAGATACCTATTATCTATACTAGCTATTTTCTAGTACCTTCTATTTTCATTGCTTCTTTTTACATTTCATGAACTCTGTTTTTGTCTCTGCTACCTCTTTTTTTTATTTATGTTTATTGTTTATTAGCAGTAGGGGGTTCCCCTCGTGATACCTCAAAAAACATTTCTAGATTCAGAAACAACCCACTGAACCAATAGCTGTTTATCAAACCTCAAATCATTTCACCAGATAAGTATTGACATGCTTGACCTATCACGAGCTCAATCAGATCTACAGTGTAAAAAGCATGGCACCTGACTATGTTTCAAAGAAACAGAAACCATTCATCAACTCTACATGTTTACAACAAAAGAAACCATGTTTTGGCATCTAAGTGGATTGGTAGGTAAATGCCCGTGCGCTGCTACGGAATCTTATTTCAATGCAATTCAACACAATAAAAGTATGAAAAAATAGTAAGTTAGGAGCTTAAATTTTCAACGCAGGAGTATCCAAAAGTAGTGGTTCAAAATGAAGACAAATAAATTTTAACTTAGTATTACACAAACGTGGCTCTACCAATTCCCAAACAACCATATAAAATTGAGAGATTAGAATAGTCGAAGCATAATAAAAAAGTGGATACAAGTTTACTACTATTTATCATGGCCAAAAGCTATCCCTCAATCAATGCCATGCCCTGAATATAACTTCATTTTCATGTGGTGTGCTTACATAATTGACATGTTCCAGATTGTAATTCGGGTGAAGATCTAAGCCAAAGTGAATTGACATTCAGTAAAACACCAAAAATTTTCACGCACCATGAAAACTCTATGCTAAAACCCCATTCTCTTGTTGTCAATATGTAAAATGCTTTGGAGATTCTCCCAGAAGTTCCTTTTCTAAAAAGTATAAGCCAGCTATCTAGGATTGCTAGTGTGATTCTTCATCCTCTTGCTATCCTCTCTTTATACGTGCTAATGAACAATCATTCAGATCAGATTTGACAAGCTGGGAGGCAGCATATTAGTGAAATTCTCAGAATTATACCATCTATGCAAGGCTTTGGCTGTCAATAGCCAACTTTCTCTTGGCCCGGACATGGACGTAGTCACTGGCTTTTACATTCTTCCCCTTGCCCAACCTTCGGCAGCCACCCTCGATAGAGCTCACTATAATGCATTATAGAATGCACAAAAGCATAAAAATAGATCTGTCTTACTGGAGGACTCATCCATTTTAACATGGTTCAATCTGAATGCATGCAGTTGGGTCCTGAAGATTACGTCAAGAGGATTACTAACTGTCCTGCACGGAAAGAAGTTAGGTTTGGGTTACCTGTTAATCTTTTGTGAGTGAAAAAAAAATGAATTGGTAAAGCATGTGTGTGTATCACAATATCAAAATCAAAAAGGATTCTTAATTATATGACACCTGCATCTAGCATTGTTATTATTGACAAGTAAGTGAGGAATTCCATCATGAATGTCACTCCACCTTTGGACTCGAACTCTGCTGGCCAAGTTGTCCCAATAAGAAAAGTGATACTAAATGCTGATCAGCATCTCCATTGGCAGCTTGGGTTTTAATTACACAAACTTTTATCTTTCTATCTTTTGGGGTGGTCTACAGAATTGATGCTTACTAATGTGTTATAGTAAACCAAACATCGTTATGGAATCACATTATCTGAACATACTACATAAAGGTTGTAAAAGAAAAATACAACAGGATGTTTTCCACATGCTGCAGTACCACAAGCATATAGCTACCAGTGTAAATCATATACTATTTTACATGCCAATGCAAACGATACAACAGGGCTTTAAGGTACCAAGCTTGATATTAACAGGCAGATAATGCCTATTATGCTCAGATTAGATAACTCACCGACATGTTTTTAGATGTAGGTGTCAGAAATGAGATCCTTGCATTGCCTGAACCTTCAAAGCCTATGCAGAACTTTATCAAATGCAGAATGGGGCAAAAACCTGAATGTGGAAACATGAGAAAACAAGTGCAGAACTTAATAAAACATTATTACGCAGGCTACTGATGGCATTGAGGTTAAGCAGGTTGTCCCTGTCTATGCTAACCCCGGGCCCCTTCCTTGTCGCGTGCGCTCTCTCTCCACGGTAAAAAAAGAAAACCAGAATGCTTCATGTATGTCTGAACGGATCAAAATCAAAATTGGCTAATTTGGAAAAGTAACACTAAACAAGCATCATACGTATATCAAATGCTTCATGTATGTCTGAACGGATCGAGGGAGCACGGATCCACGCGGACAGGCTGCAGGAGATCACGTGGGCGGGGGACGGCGGTGGCCGCCGGCGATGGCCCTGACCGCTCCGCGCCGCCTCACGAGGCCGGCGGCACCACACTGGGAGGCAAGAACCGACACCGTGTCGTGGCCCCAAGCATGGCCGGCCGGGCTCGCCTCGTCCCGCCCGCTGTCAGGGCCCACGGAAGCGCGCGGGCATAGGGTAGGCCGCGACGGTCGGGGCCCGAAGAGGACTTTTGGGGGGGGGCGCCGCTGCCGCGGCCGGGCGCCACGCCCTAGGGTTTCCTGTAGCAGGAGGGGAGGGAGGAGGCGGCGCTGGGGAGCAGCTACGCCAGCGGCGTGGAGGGTACTCCTCACGTACGGCGGCTGCCGTGGCCGTCGGCGCAGAGGGAGAGGGAGCAAGCTGAGAGAGAGCGTGAGGGGCCGGCGGGGAGGAAGAGGGCGGCGCGTTTCACAGCCCACCCACCATTCCTGCTGCTAGTCCAAATCAGCTGTTATGACTGTCCTTCTAGTTGGTACTCCTCTGTCCCACTGACTTCGTCGTTTTGACTTTTGACATCATCTTTGACCATCCGGCCTTATTCAAAATATTTATACAAATCATAAAATAAAATAATCAATGTTCAAGTATCTTCATTGATAAAATAAGTCGTAAAAAAATAAATTATATTTATGCAAAAATTTGAATAAAGACAAGTCGTCGAATAAGATGGCAAGACGAAACCGGGTGACAAAAGTTAGTGGGACGGAGGGAGTAGAGGCTATCAGACATAAATGTTCCGTCTGCACCGCCTGCTGCTAATCCACAATTGTTACGCTTTTCATTTCTTATAATCGAAGCGGTACGTGGAATGCTTTACCATCTCAGCCGTCAATGGATTCTACCGTTCTTCATTCCCAGCCATCGATAAGGAGGGCATCTCAGCACGGTGGTATATTGTTGGCGTTCCTTCTTCCTCCCCAAAACAATCCAGCGATCCAGATCCATACCAATCCATAATCCAGCGATCCAGATCCATACCAATCCATACCAATCCTCCCAAGAGCACAAGCACACCATTCCACCTCCACGTGTTGAGAGCAACTGCAGTCAGCCACCGGCGGCCGGGCGCCATGGATTTGGTGGTGGGTGCATCGGAGTCCACGGTGAAGTCACTGCTAGGTAAGCTCGGCGGCCTTCTGGCCCAGGAGTACACGCTCATCCGGGGCGTCGCCGGCGACCTGCAGTACATCAGCGACGAGCTGGGCACGATGCAGTCCTTCCTCGGCGACCTCGGGGGCGCCAGCAGGGAGAAGCAGGACAAGCGGATGAGGGACTGGACGAAGCAGATCCGCGACCTCACCTACGACATCGAGGACTGCATCGACGACTCCGGCCAGCGGATCCACACCCCGCGCTGGCTCCGCTCCGACATCTGCTGCTACTTCCTCGTCAACAGCTCGTACGAGGTCGTCACGTGGTGGCCTCGCCGCGACGTCGCCAGCAAGATCTCCGGCCTCAAGATGCGCGCGCAGCAGATCAGCGAGCGCCGGCAGAGGTACGGCGTCAACAATCCCAGAACCAAGGGTAAGAACTCAGCTGCTGCTGTCGACGGATTCGACGCTGCTGGGAACCAGGACACGAGCGTTGACCTTGTTGCCGTCAAGGACCCCGTGGGCGTCGACGAGTACATGAGGGAGCTGGAGGGCTGGGTCACCGACAAGGCAAAGAAGGCTGGTGTTCTGTCCATCGTCGGCTACGGGGGTGTCGGCAAGACGAGCATCGCCACCGCTCTGTACAAGAAACTCGGGGACCAATTCAGCTGCTGTGCCATGGTCACGGTGTCCCAGACCTCCAACATTGAGGCAATCCTGGACAGCATACGGAGCCAAGTCAAGCCCAAAAGCAGCAATCAGGAGCGACGACAAGGTAGCTCTGACAAGAACGGCTTGGCAGCAGCCTGCCTGGAAGGCCTGCAAGGTCACATCAGGCGAGGCGCGTTGGCCTTTAAGGCCAAGTGCCTATGCCTAGGGACCTCAGGGAGATGCAGGGTGGCACGAAGAGGAATCAGCTCAACAACGAGCTCAGGGATCACTTCCAGCAAAATAGGTACATACATTCTACTACCGACAATTACCGCATTGGATGATCCCATGTCCTGAAACTATGTAGTAATTTTCTTTTCTTGGCAGTTATTTGGTCCTAATTGATGATGTCTGGGCTGCATCGACGTTGGAGGACATCAGAAAGGCATTTCCTCAACCTAATATGCATAATAAAGAAGGCAGAATAATAGTTACTACACGGTTTCCGGCTGTTGCTACAGCTCGTAGAGGACAAGAAGGTGATCGTGTTCACAAAGTTGTCTCTTTCCCTTGAAAAATCCCACTTGTTATTTGAGCAAGCTCATTCTGAATCTAAGCCAAGTGAAGATAGAACTGTTCCTGATGAGGCATGGAAGATATGTGGGGTTTGCCATTAGCCATTGTGCTCATGGCTGGTTATGTAGCCTGCAACGCACACAAACATCTCAACTGGGGAGCATCTGTAGTACATTATTTCCTGATCAGAAGAGGTGTGAAGAAATGAAGACCACTGAGGTTGGAAAGGACACGAGGAAAGGTCTCACTCAAGAGGAGTTAGCCAGGATAGTTAGTCATTGCTACAATGACATGCCTGCTGAGGTCATCACCTGCTCCCTGTATTTGGGCATATTTCCCAAGGGAAGCAAAATTAGCAGGAAAACGACTAATAAGACGATGGATAGCTGAAGGCTTTGTTAGTGAGAAGGATGGAATGAGCGTGGAGGATGTTGCTGAGACGTACTTCGGTCATCTGGTAAGGAGGAAGATGATACGACCGGTGGAGCACAGCAGCAGCGGCAAGATCAAGCAATGTGTAGTTCATGACATGGTTCTTGAGCACATTGTATCCAAGGCGAAGTGAAGAGAATTTCATCACTGTGCTTGGAGGCCATTGGCTTAAGAACACAACAAGCAGCAAGGTTCGGCCGGTTGTCTCTCCAAGGGAGTGACCCCAAGCGTGCAAAAAGGATATCGAAAAGATGAACCTGTCCCATGTCCGGTCACTCACCATGTTTGAGAGCTTGAAGCAACTGCCCACCAATTCTTTCAAATTTGGAACAATTGTACAGGTCCTGGATCTTGAGGGCTGCAAAGATCTCAAAGAGCAACATGCCAACGAAATATGTCGCATGCTTCTTCTCAAATATCTCAGCCTCCGAAGAACAGATGCTAAGGAGCTTCCGACAACAATAGGAAAACTTGAGAATCTAGAGACACTGGACATAAGGGAGACAAAAATTGTTAAGCTTCCTAAGGAAGTGTGTGGTCTTGAACGACTGGTCAACATACTTGGTGGGGATAAAGAATTACGTAGGGCACTGAGGCTCCCGGAAGAGTTTGTGAAGAAGCAAAAGATGAAGGGCCTGCGCACATTGTCAGGGATTGAGATTATTGGGGAACTAGAGGACCTGCATCATTTGACCGATTTGAGAAAAACTTGCCATTTATAAGCTCAAACTCACAGGGGATAATGCAAATTTGAAATTAAGTTCCTCTATCCAGTACCTCTGTGGCTACTCTCTGCACACCCTTGTCATCCATGATGAGACATCGGACTTTTTCAAATGTCTGGATGAGATGACAACCCCACCAGAATCCCTTGTTACCCTCGAGTTATCTGGCATGATGGTTCATCTCCCAGTTTGGGTCACACAACTTTATGCTGTCACTAAGCTGACATTAACAATGACAGCTCTCCGGAAAGACAACTTATGCAAGCTAAGCAATCTCAAAACATTATTCTCCCTCACTTTTATACTTGCTGCAGAAAAGCAGGGTCCAGATACTATGGCCATTCTTGCAAAAAACAAGTTGTTCTCGGATGGGCAGATCATAATTCCAGATGGTGGATTTGAGAACCTTAAGCTCCTTCGCTTGTGTGCTCCTCTCGTTCCATTGTTGGCATTTTCAGAAAAAGCCATGCCAAAGCTTGAAAGGCTTGAGGTGCGGTTCAAAATGTTGGAGGGCATTTATGGTGCAGAAAACCTTGCATCACTCAAAGAGGTGTATTTGACATTAAATGACAAAAATGGTGAAGCAACGACCAAATATATTGCAGAAGAGGTGAGGAGTGCAGTGAAAGGAGTTGCTGCCAAGGAGTCCATGGCCAGGATAATCCTTCATATCATCGAGACAGATTAAGATTATTAATGCCATTTGTTTGGGTTCAATTTTCTGAGTCCTGTGTAGTATCATCCTATTGTCACTTGTGCATGTTGGAAATTCTTAACTTGATTATTTATTTATTCTGGGTGATGTAAGTGTTTATTTATTTTTAAACTCAGTATTTCTTTATTCACGTTAATTAGAGCAAGTGGTGAACTTACCAATGCTTTTTCGCAAGTTACTTGATGACATTTAGACAGCCTATATATATAATTTTTGAAAGAGTGCTATGAAAATATGTGCCCCAAACAACATATTTTCACACGAATATGCTACAGTTTCCTATGAAAGTTTGGCATACCAATCCTAGTGTCAGTATCCTACACAAAATTATTTGGCACATATGAATTTTTACGGACTTACGATTGATTAATGGAGAGGCGGAGCCTGGATTTGACCTTAGGGGAGTCATTACCATTTTTTTCTCTAGTTTGCAAATACTTGATGTTACTATGTTTTTATAGATAAAGTAAGATATTGATTTCACATAATTACATTAATAGCCCGTTTGGATACCTTGAATTGAATTTATTGTAGTTTAGTACATATTTGAGCTAGGCTATACTTTGTATGGAATGAAACTAAGTTGGAGAGTGCGAATATAGCATGGTGATCTATTCAATTCAATCTCCATCTCTCGCCTTATGAATTTGGGATAGACTTATTTGTGAACTTTGAAAAGTTGGGGAATTGCAAATTCCAAACTAAATAGGCCAATGTATTAAGTAAATTCCAATTTCTAAAAAATGAAGGGATTCAAACGGGATACAATTACTCTGAGACCACTGCCCATATCTATGTAGATGCAGAGGCACAGTAATTAATTCGAAGAAATAAAGATATGACGCCAAATATCATGTAGCAACTAGCAACAGAACAGATCAGGGGCTTCAGCTTCATACACAAACGGTGAGGAACATTTATCGCAAAAAAAAAGGCCTGCAACAAAAGGAGTGGCATGTGCAGCATATGAGCCAACGACAATAATCATATCATGATTCATGAGTTTACACCCTGCAGACCAAGTTCTTCGAACTCTAAACAATGCTTTTAACAAAGAAACGACCACTAGGTACCGAAGCGATAGGAAGCGATTCCAAGTATTACAAAGCCTTTCTAATGTTTAACTGACATAGTGGTGCGATGTAAATTGGAGAAACTATGAAAGAGAATAAAAATCGTAGATAGTAACCAACATATGATTTAACCTTCTCTCAAAAAAAACAAATGATTTAACCAGTGATACAATTCTTGTTCTTGGATATTCTTGAATAATTCCGAGATCACTCACTTAAATAAACATCTTATTTCACTAATGCACCAACAAGTGAATTACTGGAACGAAGAGGTACGATTAAATGGGTGAAATTTAGAGACGGTAACACCAAATTCTTCCATGGCAATGCTTCTATCAAGCACTCAAAAAAAATGCTATAACGCCATTGCAAGACAGCAATGGACAATTCTGACAGCAAGGCAGATTTGGAAAGCTTGTAAAGTGAGGCTTGGCTGCTCTAACTATTACTAATTTTGATTTCAGCATCCTCCTTTTGTTGAATCTGATGTACGTTTCGTGCTTGTTTCAGCCTCGCTGCTGCTAGATTCACTGCCAAAGAAATTAAGCCAGGTCAACACTTTAGATAGCAAATATTTTTTTCTATTTGTATATAAAAATAGGGAACGAACATATTAATCATTTTATATGAACATAATATATGTAAGAGAGATTGCGATTCCGGGCACATACCTGAAATATGATGTGTCTCTGAGCGAACTTCTTTTTGTTCTCTTCTAATTCGACACTAGTGATTTGCGCGCCCATGCGCTGCTGGTTATGGCCGTGCTTTTATCACTTGGCAAATTGCAAATGGAATAGCCCGTGTTACAAAAAAACACATGTACACGACGGTTTTTTTTTTTCTCTGAAACACACATATAAACAATCTTTCATGTGAAATAAAAATATGTATAGTTGTGATCTGAATAACAAACTTGCAATAGTCCTAAAAGATAGCAGATGCAATTACAAGGTTGCTTGGCCTGCAGCCATTTCTCTTGGGGATAGTAATAAAAGAAGGAAAAAAAAAAAAGTACATAGTTAGCTATAGAGTGGCAACAAAATAAGAACGTACGCCTCGCAATAGTCGCTGGAGCATATGATTCTCTTGGCTAAAGTCTGTTGTTTGGGAAGCATTGCCGTGGCTGGAATTTCACCAAGGATTTGTAATATCCCGCTCACAGCCGAAGTGATTTTCTCGATGACTTTCCCCGACAGACCGAATAAGAGAAGGTCAGGAAGCCACGAGGCGATGCATCTTTTGCCTCGTTCTTTTTGTTTCCTTGTCATAGGATTCTCTAGCCAGTATGCCAATCTTGAGATATGGTATGCACCTCGACCAAAGATGCTCACATGGAGCTAAAAATACAGTTTGGTCAACAACCGAGGAAATCTGCAAAGCTTGGTCAAGGAAATCCGCCACAGCAAGCCTATGTTTGTACTCCATTGAGATGCAATGCTATCATGGAAGGGGGCACTTAAAAATTTAATACCAAGATGTTGCAATAAAAACAACATTTGATGTCAGCGAATTTGCAAGGGGGTGAAGGAAAAATGCGGACCTGATCAAGTATGAGGCAAGCAATGACACCTGATACCCCACCGCTTTTTGTCACTAATTTACTCAAATACATATACCGCAAATGGAGTCTTATTATCAAACAAACATCTGTGGCGTAAAAAAGCAAGCCACACTACATACCGATAATTATTCTTGAAGCTCGAGAAGATACCAGACATGTCGTTATATAGAGGAAACATATGTATAGGCATAACCATCGACACATATCTTTTGGCAACAAAATACTAATAAAATCTTCTTAGTTCTCCTATTGGCTACTGCTCTTCCTAGTTGTTCCTATGGGTTGTCCTCTTATTATACATTTTGGGAAAAAAAGTTGTAAATTCTTTATTGAAAGAAAGGCCTTCTCATCATATACATTAGGCATGACAAAATGTTGCATCTCGGCTCGAGCAGGGAAAAAAAACCATCGTCTTCACAAATAGTCGCAACCCTTGCAAATAAGTGTAATCTAACATTGCATAGGAAGGAACCCAATGGATTTGGGCGGCCATGACTAGAATTCACAATGGATCCATATGGATTGGAAACTTTCAACAGTTTTATCTCAGATTATTATTGAATCTATCACCTTCTAAACTTAAGGCATTTTCTTTTTATTACCGAATCTATCACCTTCCAAACTTTTCTTTTATTTTATATGCAGCAAAAGGGAGAGCCTAAGAGATGCAGAGTTACTGGGAGCACACCGTAGAGCTGTTTGGAGTACGTCATAGCAAAACTGAAGGAATATCACTATGCATAGTCCTATAAAAAATCCAAAAGCATTACCGATATGTTTTTTGACACCATTCAGATGGGAGTCATGGAGTGATTGAGAGGTTCATCTTCTCTAGCCTTGCCCCAAACTGCTAACACGTTGCTTCAACTTTGAAGAGGAGAATGTTTTCCTATAGTAAAACAAAAAGGCGTGTTCAGCCAGCGATAAATTATAGGAAAATGATAATTAATAATAGACATGCCTTCCTCTGTACCCATCCGAGCAAGGTCATTGATAACATCCATGGCAAAAAAACTGTTAGCCTTAGAATGCAAACCGAATCGATCAATCGGTTTAGGTTCTCATCTAGTAGAATAAATAGGTATATGTAGTTCACTACGCTTAGTCGCCTCCTGGTTTCTCGGGATCATCTATGGATGTAACACCTCGAGTGGCAATCACCAAAACACAAAATGAGACATCTTAAGTGCCCTTGATCTTATCTCCACCTGACGTCCTTCAAGCTCAACCCTACCAAACTGCCACCAAAAGATGCTTTTGAATCCTTTTTCTATACAAAGCAAAAGAGCTAAGGATGCTTAGAAATCATCACCGATACTCTAATATACTTATGTAAGCCTAGTATTTGGATAACTGTTGCTCCATCATTCCATTATTTCTGCCAAAACTACAGACACACACATCATCAAATAGCATCACAGGGAAACAAAGGGTTGCGATTGATAGAATCGAGAAGGAATACATGGAAATTATTAAAGAAATTGTTAAAGCAAAAGTGTAGTTACAGAGACTTCTGAAATCCTCACCTTAATACCTCATACTTCCTAAATTTTGGAGCTACTCAAACATTATAGCTATGTTCGGGACAACTGGTCATTTCATCGGGTAATTTTGAAGCTCAAAGCAAGAAATCGAATTGCTTGGGAAACATGGAAGCTCACAGCTCCAAACATTGTTTTGTTCATATGCAAAAAAAAGCAATTGTTTCAAAAAAATGCAAAAAGCTATGTAGGTAGCAACTTCGAAATATAGTTCAGGTTAGAATTTTGACATGGCTCTAGTGACCAATCAGACTTCCTGAAACATTAAGCTGAAAATTTTCATTTAGAGTTGACAATTGGTAGATTCCAGCAGCAGTAGCGAGGACCACATAGAAATAGAGGTACAACATATTACTTCTCTCTTACCTCCATTTTGTTGCCATGCCCCTCCTCTGATCTAATCAATAGCAGTTGCAAGGACCAGGGCAACAAAGCTCCAAAGCGACATATAGTACCTGTAACCAAGGTACACCTGCTGCTGCAACCAAAAAAAAAAGCAGTAACCGTGAAAAATTAGATGCATCATCTAGAACCAAAAAGATTTTGAGTAGATGGAGCTCATGCTAACTGAAATTAAGATTTATTATTTATGACAACTTTGTTAGTATCAGGTAATTCCATAGGTGTACTGTTGTTGACTTGTTGGTTCTAAAATGAATGGCCAACCACTTGCTACTGTTCTTTCCATGTTGCATTAATGGTTATGAGTGAGTAGCATCACATGAATTGCTATAGGAATATGAGAAGCAGTGTTCTGTGCAGCAGCAAACTGAAGAAACACGCTCTGTGCCCTCTACAAGCAGTGTTGTCGAACAAAGTTCCTGTTATGATAGAGACTCAAAATTAGTAGTGAGGCATCAGACAAGATAAATAAGGAAGTCATTATGTTCATGGAGTAAATCAATAACCTGCCACAGCTCAAACTGTTAAAAGCCTTGTCAAAAGTGTAGATGTAAGGATCGTCCTTGAAATCTGCACACATCAATAAAGAAATTCAAATTAACTTCATATAATATAACACTCTGCAGACATGTCATGACACTCTGCAACTTGTCTTGCATGATTAAGCCACTTAGTCAGGTTGAAGCCTATTGAGATTTCTTTCTGATAGATGACAAAGAGCTAGTCCAACCACCTGGGAGAGAAGCGAGGATAGAAAACAATGAATTGAAATATACTATATGGATGGATGCTTATAGAAACACCTTTCGCTAACAAAATAAATGGTGTGCTCTCTGTTTGGAAAGATCGAACAAGGTACCATCCAAATATATTTAGAATCAGGGTAACAGAGAAATCAACACAGAATTACAATTTTCTTGTCCAAAAGATCGAACAAGGTACCATCCAAATGAACAGGGAAAAGTAGGCATGATTCATGGCTCCAATCTCCCTGTTTGATTCTAAATATATCAAGACAACACACCTTCTCAACATGATTGAACTTTATTTTATTGAAAACAAAGTAACATGACTGAACTTTGAAAACATTAGTTGAGTGAAAACATCAGGTCCCTAACCAAATAATAAAAACTATTCGCCATACAACATTACAACAGACTTTATCCATTTATAACCATTTTTATTGTTACATGTCTCACATATGCATCAGATGCAAAAAGGACTCGATTTTTTTAGAAAAAAACTTCTACAATGGCTAGCCGTCATGATGAAATTAGTCAAGAATTAAACATGTGTTTCCTGAAGCACATAGTTTGGCATCTGAATAGCATCCCTAGGCGCATAAAATGTGTAAAACAAGGCAGGGGTCACCACAAACAAAAAAAAAAGTACAGTAGCTTCACAAAATGCCCTTTCATCTTGTCACTGTCACCTCAGGCTTCTATGAGATCCCTAGCCTGCACATGGATGCATTTACTGCAGACAATCACCATCAATGCAGTTTGGCAAAATGGAGAAGAGCACAGGCAACAGAACAACAAGGATGAGGATTATGGATTACCCCTGAGAAGCCTAAGTAACTAACTCGAATAGAATAGAGGCCAGATGCAGTTATAGTAACAATAGTTAGTACAATCAGACATGAAGTTAAAACTGAGAAGGTGTATAAGTGAATAACTAAGTAGAGAATGCTAAGATTGAATATGTAAACCTAAGATTTGCTTCCGGACAGAACTGAGCAAAAAATATGGCACAAATTAAAGATCAGTAAGTTTTTTATATTTCAAAAAAATGCTATTTTCTATGTACTTCGCAAAATAAAACGTGACCAGAAATTGTGTCCCATGCCAAGAGATTCAGCATAGTTGCTTCTCAAAACAGGAATATGTGTTACTTCGATATAATATTCAACACTTTTCTTTTGCAAACCCTGTCCTGATGGTATTGCTTTAGGCATAACAATATTGCCTGATCACAGATACACTAAGAATGCGTGGGACATAAGCAGTTGAGTTGCCACTGCAATTCACTGAAATTGTGTAAGGAACTGTTCCAATCCAAATTAATGCATCCTTCTCGCATATATATTACTGATGCATTTCCATTTTGTACTCCATATGCTTAGCCATGAGAAAATTGTTCATAAGTAATTGTTCAGTGTATGAAACAATCATCTCCTTCCGAGGATCTGGTTATAACAGTTCGTTACTCAAGTTAACTCAAATGCCAAAGGAATAAAAAAATGTGCAGGAGAAACGAACAATCTCAATAGCAACCATCATCTTCGATGGCTAATATTTTAACTTGCGTTCCTGGTTTTGGCCAAAAAGAAAATCAAGACAAATCAAGACTAACAAGACAAAGACAAGCACAAGGGGTTGGTACCTGAATTCTTGATAAACCACGGTAAGTGGACAGCTCGCACAGGAATAGCCATGAATCAGTGTTGCATCTACTGCAGCGCACAGATCCAGGGAGGAGACATCAAACGGAGATGGAAGAGAAGAGGGTTAGGCACAACCTTACCTAGGGTTTCATGGACCCACTGCCGCTGCCACACCTAGGGTTTCGCCGAGCACAGGCGAGGAGGAGGGTGGCCGCCGTCGGGCATCCCCGCGGCGAGGGAGGAGGAGGAGCGCTGCAGCGGTGGCAGCGCCCGGCGCCGTCGCCGCTGCTCGTCTTTGTCGCCGCGGCACGCACCGGTGGGGCACCACGGCGGGTGGCCGCCGCGCCGGGAGGCCGGGCTGGGTCGCCGGCAGGGCCTGCCTGTGCTGGGCTGCCGCACCAGGGCTGCTGCGCCAGGGGCCGTGCTCTCGCGCCGCCGCTTGCCCGCATCACCGCCAGCGCCACGCCACCCCCAAAGATCGCCCCGTGCAGCCGAGAGACTGGGAGGGAGGAGAGCCGGAGCCAACAGAGAGAGAGAGGGAGCCGCCGCCCGGATGGACTCGCGAGACGGAGCTAGGGTTGGAGCCGGTTTATATACTTGGCATGGAAGAGCAGCAGCACCATCGGATTGAGGATCCAATGATCGAAAATAATTTTATCAAGCGTGGATGCCTTGGCCGCCGGTTTTACCACAGCCAATTTACTCTTTAAATACCACTTCTCCAACTCTGGACACTGCCGAATAAGAAGACGAGGATAGTGTTTCTTCTCACATATACTCTGCGGCAAAGATTTTATGCCACGACATTCATGGATGATGAGTTCCTGGATTGAGGTGTCCTGAACCACATGTTCTGGTAGATTAGTCATGCTGTCGCAATAAGAGAAACACAGTAAGTTGAGGGACGATAGGTGGCCCTTCATGATCTCTGGTGATATGATCTTCTCACTACAATTCCTGATATGTAAGCTATGCAGGGGTTCCAAGCCTTGGAGCAGCCTCCAATTCAATTTATCAAGAGGTACCTCGCAGCTCTCGATCACCACTTCAGTTACTGGACCACGTGTGATGGCAGTAGAAGTAGAACTAGAAGGGTCCTCCACAGCATCATGTTCTCCTCTCTTCACAGGAGACAACATCAGTTGGGCGCAATCTGAAATCACCAACATCCGGACCTTGGGTCCAAACCTTAACTTGGGACATTTTTTTTATCACCAATTCCTCTAAGGTGGGGAACATCACCAACTCATCACTGCTACTGCTGCAGTTGCTGAGCTCTTCCAGGTTCGCCATATCATCTAGAGTAACATGCAAAAGTCCATGGAATGCATCTTTGCTGCCACCAGTCAAGCAACTAGTGTCCATTCTTGTGACTTTAGCCACCCTTCTGAGAATCAGCCGTTGCAAGTTGGGTAGTACACCAAATGGGGGTAGGTTGCCGCAATTTGGAATGTCTACCACGCTAACCTCCACAAGATTAGGGAGATGAGAAGATAATGTTGATGTCAACCAAGCAGGGAGGTGTTCACTGCTATAACCATGTAGCTCAAAGCACTGCAAATTTTTCGGTGGCACTAGCTCCTCTAACAAAGCTTTGTGGTCCTTGGAAGAAGCACCTTCAGGATCCACAGTCCAAACAAGTTTCAACTTCTGCAGCTTCTTCTTCTCCGTCAATCCAATGCTCTGTGCTTCCTCTGTAGATATTGCCTTCTCAAGGCAGCTTATCTCCAACTCTTTGCAAATCACATCCTTAAGCTGAGAAAGGTTGCTGCTCTTTGTTGCTTCATCAGTTCGAACAACGAACTGATACATTTCCAGACCCAGGCAGTTGCTCACAACTAGAGACTTGCTCGGAAAATTCATTTCTCCCATCCATTTTTCTATTCTCTTGATTCTAGCACAGCCAAAAAGGTTCAGTGTTTGTAGTTGACTGAGTTGACCTAGACTTTGAGGTATCTCGAGAAATAAATATGTTGTGAGAGAGGTCCAGATGCTCCAAACTACGAAGGCCACTGATACGACCAATATATTCGTTCATCTGTTCTACTGGCGAGATAGCATAGAATGGGATTCAGGGCACATGGATAAGTTCAAATACCCGAGGTTGATGAGCTTGTCCCGGATATTTTTTTGGCACTTTGAGATGGTTCCTATTTCCACCAAGATAACAGCATGGGTGTGACAGGTTGAGATGCTGGAGGCTGGTAAGGCCACCTAGTGCACTCGATCCCTTCAAGGCAAGAGCAAGAGGATAAATCAAGATATTCCAGCTTTTCAAGCAACCCAAATAATTCTGGCGGGGACTTCAGCCCAACACAGCTGAGAGATTGACATGTACGACATTTGTGAGATTGCCAAATGATTCCGTCGTGGATTTTAGCCCAACACAGCCTGAGAAGTTTATATGCATGACATTTTTGAGATTGCCAAATGAAGGCGGCAGTTTTGAAAGCCCAGAGCAGCTTGATAGATCGATATGCCCCAAATTTATTAGATTCCCAAATGAATCGGTAAATTTACAAGCCTAGTGGAGCCGGACAAATTAAGATACCTCAGCTGCCTCAACTGACAAATAGAATCGGTAGTTTCGCAGCAGCTCTTAAATCCAAGACGCCGCAGTATTTGGCGGGCGAGAACGAATCATCCCTGAGCTGCTTATTGCTACAACCATGCAAACTGAACGCCCTTAGCCGGGCTGACAATATAACAGATGAATTGCTGAGCAGTTCTTGTTGGTAGCAGTTTCGAAAGAAATGATGACTGTTGTACGAAACTTTGATTGCAAGGTCATGGACAAGATTTTGCAAGGTGGTGGGCACTTCACACTTATCATCCTGCATCAAAGGTACAACAATAGCTGCATTAGACACTGTATGAGTATTTGGGTACTTATTTGAAACGGGTTACGGGTCTTCTTACAAATCAGCCAATACTATTAATAGATACTATTAGCACCTCTATATCTCTGCCTACCTCTCCATAGTCCATAAGAGCATCTTGAAGAGCTCTTGTATGAGTAGCTAAAATCCTAATTTAGCTATTATGTAAATGAAATAACTAGCAAAAAAAAATAAAGAAATCCAACAGCTTCTCTACATCCAACATGCACCGAGCAAAAAAGTTGACTAGCGAGACAAGTCTTCTATATTTGGCTAGCGAGGGAGAGAAAATAGAAAGTCTGGATAGCTAGCTGAGCAAAATAAAGAGTCTATTGGATCCGAGTTTTGATGAAGTTTTTCTTTTTGTGCTAACTCATTGAATATACAAGAGCTCTTTGAGATCCTTTAAAAAACTCATCTAGCTTTGTGTCCCGTACATGACCCGGACTCACGGTCCATGCTGATATAAACTTTTTTTTTTTTTAGAAAGGATGGCAAAAGGTTTGCCGTGATTTCTATTAGACGAAGAAAAAAAAAAGACAAGTGTCCGCCTAATTTTTTGAATGGAAACTGAGCCCAAAAACCATACAACTTAGGAGAGTGTCCCACTCCACCTACCACTTGCTACTGCAACTCACACCATAACTATGATCCACTTATACAACTCGACTAACAACAACGCGGATGGAAACAAAGGTATGCAATGGGCACCGCTCAGTTGGATTGAGTCATCAACACGAGGCTCCATCACCGCCGCTCGGTCGGATTGGGACGTCGACATGAGCCATCATGAAGAATGGCACCAGAAAAAAAAAACAAAACGCACCCAACACTATGCCACCACACCAACAACACCTGGGAGAGTCGCCGAAAGGAAACCGTCGAAACTGCGCCGTCGTCACCAATGTATGAGCCGCAGCCCGCTATAAGCCCAAGCAGCTACCTAAAACTCTCCCACCACAGGACTATCCCCCTCAAGATGCACACACCCACAATCGCCGATCCCCTACTCTAGCGTTGCGTCAGCAGAAATTCTCGTCGCGGCACCATTAAGAACCACTAATCCCGACTACTCTGTATTGGGGCCTCGGCACACCCACCGCCTCATACCACTATCCAGGACTCAAATATCTGAAACCGCTCGAAGAGCATCACTTCCGCCCAACCGACACCAGGATCACCACCACCATGTGCGCCAACTCAAGACCTCCTGCCCCATGAGCCCTCTACACCTCCTTGCCAACACGGACCAAGGCACCCCAAGCCGCAACACACAGCAACACCACCAACCGACCACCACCACCGCCACAAGCCAACGACGGGTCCCTAGATGCGGCGCCTCCAAGGAGGGCACGACGCCAATGGCGCCGTGAGTCGCACGTCCATAGAGGACTCGCCACCCCGAGAACCCACGCCGCAAGGACATGGCTGCCCTCAATGGTGCCCCCGGGGAGAAATGACGACACAAGGCCGCCACCACCATTGCCACCGACCAAGCGGTAGTGAAGGCTTTCGCCTGTCGGCACCATTCCCGTCGCACTCTCGGTCATGCAAGTAGCACGTCCCCCGCCAAATCCACATCGCCTCTGGGAAGAAGCCCGACACCGCCCGAGGCAACACCTCGGGCACCACCAGCAAGCACCCGCCAGCCCTCGGCCCCACCACCATGGCGGCGCCGTACCATTAACACCGTCGAGGAGGAGAAGGGGGAGTACCGACCAACTTATCACACTCGTCACCCGCACGCAGAGCGCCCGGCCCACCATCACCCGGCCGCCATGGCCCGGACCCGCATAGCCGGGCGGCTCACGGCCACGCCCACCACCATCACAACGCTGCCGCTCGCGCCGTCTCTCCGCACCACCCACACCGGCCGTCACCGCTATTGTCCACCCGCCGGTCGCCGCCCCCACGCACCACAGCACACCCCCCGTCGCGTAGCCCCGAATCCGCCAGGACAACGCCGAATCCGAAGGTGACAGCCCAACGCCGCCCGGGGGCGGCCCACGCCGATGAGCTCACCCGGGAGCTCGGGCGATCATGCCCCGCCGCAGATCCGCCGAGAGAGGAGGGGAGAGGCCACGCCGCCGTCTTCCCCACAGGGGTGAGGGGCAGTGGTGGCTAGGGTTTGTCGCCCGCTTTCCCACGTGAGAGCGACGGGGCGACCGAGAGGAAAAAGATTCCCTTCCCATGTTGATATAAACTACAACTCATATTATTTAATGGTAGCGCACAGTCTGGTTTTAGGATATATATTAGGTTCTGTTGCAGCATATTGGCACGTTTGCTAATTGGAGTATTAATAAGATTCTAGAAGGACTATCCAAAGAATGAATTTTAGAAGGTACTTAAGGAAGACCGTTGAGATATTGTAAAAGAGTATTGAAATAGGCTACGTGGAATCATACAAGTGGTTATAGAAAAGAACTCCAATAAGGATATGCCACAGTGTCCATCACCTCCAATGTGACTACATCTTAGTAACGTAACCTCGTGTTTTACGAAAAGTTTTGCCGTGATTTTTGTTAGACAAAGAAAAAAATGTCAAGTGTCCGCCCAGTTTTCTAAATAGAAACTAGGCTCAAAAACCATACAACTAAAGAAAACGCACCATCTCCACTTTGGTACATGAACTAGACAACTAACACAGCTCACCCCTACTATGCTAATAAATAAATAAAACTATCTGTGAAAAAAATATCCGGATAAAAAATCAAATACTACAATAAGCGAATTATACCCACAATATCAAACTTGCTAATTATATATAAAATGAATGTGAAGTGTTTAGAGGCGTCATGCATGTTTACAAAGAAGGGAAAGTAAAAAAACAGTAAAAGTAAATGAGGAAGCTGAGAAATTATATATATGCAAGTTTAATAGAACTCACTGAAAAAGGCAGCGGCATTGAAGGTTGAAGGAATGACATGTCCAAGAGCGTGTCAATATACTTGTTAGCCAGCTCCTTGGTAGAGAGTGTGTCTGATGGCTGGATAAGCTGGAGAGCAGTCCAGTGGTGAATCAGGTCATCTTTATGGATACTGTGGCCGCGTGGAAAGATTGCGCAGTAAGCAAAGCATAATCTCAGATTCGGTGGCATGCACTGATAGCTCACAAGCACCGCTGGAGACACGGAACTGTCCCCCTCCCCCTCCGCCCACTTCCAGATGTCACTGCTAAGCACAGACATGATTTCTTCAGGACTCTTAGACCGCAGCGTGGACCCAATCGCGTGAATTGCTAACGGTAAACCGAAGCACTTGGCAGTAGTCTTCTCCAGCAGCGGTTTAAGGACCATATCCCATTTAAGCTTATACTTGTCATAGCCAAGCTTTCGATTGAGCAGATCCCAGGATTGATGTGGAGAGAGGGGAGGCAGGATGAAGGGAATATCCGGTAGTTCCCGACCTAGTCCACTTAGGACTTTTCTGCTGCGCGTGGTTACCATGACAATCACCTTGCTGCCTTCCTTGGCTGCTGCGCCAAGCATGCTCCTGAGGCCCTCCAACTCAGAGGGGTCTACGTAGCATAGGCCGTCCAGAACTACGAGGAGTGCCTTGTTCCCAAGACCCCAAAGTGATAGGCGCTTCATTATTGACTCCACATCGCTTGAATCCTGATGCTCGCCTTTATTTGACGAGAGTTGAGAAAGGATGGAATTGCCTATTTTCTTCAAATCAAATCCGTCTCCCACAGCGACCCATGCCCGCGCGTAATCACCGGTGATTCTAGTGTCACAGAAGACCATTGCTGCGACAGCTGTCTTTCCTAGGCCGGCCACTTCCCCTATAATTGACACAAAGAGGAGACCACTGCTCTTGTCCTCTGCAACGATGTCATGCACTATGGCCTCTATCTCCGCATCCCGTCCCACAACAACGTAATCTTCTTTGCTATAGTCAGCAAAAGATGTCCTTATTGGAGGAGGTTGCTGGCGTTTTCCTTGGACAAGCTGCAATAATAAATCATCGAGGTTTTCTATCGCCCTTTGCATCCTCCCTTTGCGTGCAGTTGCAGTTGCAATTGCAATTGGGTGGCAGGGGCGGTGCATCTCTGTCACCTGGAACGAACAAATTAAGGTTATTTATTCGTAAGCACAAGCACTTTGTGACAGACAGTAATATGCTATGATGATCTGATGCATACATGACCAGCTAGCTGGATCTAATGTGAGTCGTCAGTCACATACCGGTTTCCACTCGTTGGCTTGGAGCTCGTCGACCATGTCCCAGATGCCGTAGGCGGCATCCTCGGCACGCTTCAGCCACTCCCGCACCGCTTCCTCCCATAAGGAGCGCTCCGCGTCCCCCACCACCTCCGCCAAGATCTTCATCCTCTGCTTCAGCTCCTCCAAGTGGCGCCTCAGCTTCTCATCATCGGGCATGGTGGCGGCCACGAGATGTTCCAGGGCGGTCTCCAACTTGTCACGGGCCACCTTGACGACTGCCGAAGCAAGCATCCCGCTGAGTGGGTTGTCAGCCATGGCTGCTAGTATCTTCTTGCTGCTCGATGGGATCCTCGCTCTTGCTTCCCACAGCGTACTCACAGCGACTGGGAAATGAGACAGAAGAAGGCTTTTCTATACTACTACTAGTTACGTATATTGTTTCATCGGCATGGTGTGCGTGCCCAAAAGTATATTGAGAAAGAGGCACAGCCAATGGACAGCTACTTTTGATGCAGAGTATATTGAGAAATGCACGGCTGTTTTCTATGAGAGTGCCTAACGCGTGGGTATTTTATCTCGATTTTATTTGGAGATAGAGCACCAACTCTCTAGGAGCCACAAAACTAAATGTCTCTGAAATCATTGACCATTCTAGCTCTAGGATACTTCATACTAACCAATTGTTGTAAACAAATCCCTCTCAATACAATCAAGTTAGCTAATAGTGCCTTTAATTCTCATGACCATTGACCATGAAGAGTAGTAATCTGTTTTGCTTACTATATTGTTTTTTTTTTTTTTTAATTTATACAATCCAACAAAGTTTCAAGTTGATATAAGATTTTCTCAATCTGTCAGAATGCTTAAATGTGAAAATTAATTGTAAATCTTAACTCTTTTTCCAATACTTTCAATTTTAGAAACTGTGGGCCCCGCTTGTCTTAGTCAACAATAAGAGTGGGCAATATTGCTGATTAAACAACTTTTTTTGTGCATGTTTTATAGCAACCAATTGCTGTAAAGAAATGTTATTATCAAGAACCAAATTAATGTTTCTCATTTTATGATATTAATCGACAATGCACACACACAAAAATATTATGATGCCGCCTGAATTAATGTCGTTCATTTTGGAAAATTTAGTATTGGAGCCATCTAATATATAGACCCAAAATTCTCTCCAACAAACTCTTCAAAACCACCTCCAAATTTACTAGCTCTTCGTGGCGCAGAGTTTGGTCAGTCTTGCTCACCATCGAAAATCTTGCTCGCTCCTCGAATCGTTGCATCCGTTTCCATGGGCGGATTCAAGGGTATTCCCCAATATTCCTGGGAAATTAGGCACTCGCTAACGGGTTTAAACCCGCCCCAATCCATATTTTAAAAACCCTAACTACCATCCGCCTGTCCCCACTCCGTCGGCTCAATGCGCCAAGCTACGACGGAAGATGATATATGACTTTTGCGCCGATCTATGACCATAGAGCCCCAACCCGTTTGTGTCGTCCAACCCAACCCGCTCTAACCCGTTTCACGGTGTCACCCGTTTTCACCCGCCCCAATAGTACCCATATTAAAACTTGCCCCAAAATACTGCTCAACCCCGCCCATTAGCAGGCCTACGGGAAATACTGTACTATTTTGATACTCGTTTATGTTATGATTTGTAATATTTTCACACATTTTAGCCCCAAACATGTAAAAAAACTGAACTTTCAATTAAAAGTCCAGATTCCAAAAACGACTATTAGTTTTAAAGACTATAAATTTTTACAGTACTGTTAGTTATGTTGTATGCCTATAAATTTGATTTTTTTAATGATATGAACGTAGGAATACTCAAGTTTTAAATTCTGGCGACACTGCTCGCTCAACAAAGCACACTGATGCCGTCCGGTTATGTCATGTCCTGCCACCACTACACTAGGGTGGGTGCGCGGCACGTACGTGCCGGATCAGCCGGCGTTGGTAGGGGGTCAAACAAGCCGGTGTTTACGAGATCTCGATTGGATTCCTCCCACGTCCATCTTCCAAGAAGCGTCCCAGAGGTCCATGTGGGTGGATGAGTTCTCCCAAGTCCAAGTGGATGAATTCTCCGATCTGATCGATATTGAAAGTAGGTTTGGTCGCACTCGCACATGCTCACACAAGCAGATCAGCTGATGCACTAGTTCAGAACTGATCCATGTAAACTAATGCTAATATGAATGCAGTAGTCAACGGTTGGGCTTATTATCAAATTGGCATGTCAGCCTTTTTTATGTTATTTAAAGTTTTGATTATATGAGTTTTTAAAATCAACTGACATAGAAACTAATCAAAACTTTAAATTATGGCCTTTTGGGAGTACTTCAAAGTTATGGTGGATCCACTTTAAAGAGGTACTAGGTGAATTCCTCGCGTTGCTGCGGGAATTTCAATAATGTTGAAAGTATCATTTTCTTATGAAGTAGCATTTTCTTCTGCCAAAAAAAAAAAAGAAAAGGTACAACTATCAACATAACGATGGTCATACACAATGTCACGATACATATAGTAAGTAGACGACAGACTATTGGCATCTCAAAGTATCATCATGTGACATTCTTTTTTCAGAAATAATATTATACCATCTTATAAATGAGAACTTGGGCTAACTAAGAAGAGAAAAGGAAGAACTGATAGAGTGATCAAACATGTTTTCAGAACTGATAGAGTGATCAAATGAAACATGTTTTCATATCTAGATCAATTGAGCCACTAATATTTCTATAGTTATAGTTCTCATGGAAAACCTTAGTAGCATTGACAAATTAAGGAAAAGATCCGTGGATATTTACTAAGTTCAAAGCTGGCCTTTTGGTACAGTTCATGTACCCATTTCAGCTTCTAAGTCAGGCTCTTGTTTAAGTATATTCCACTTCATATATAGACAAACTCAAACTTGGAGCACCTGACAATGAATAACGTCTGTCTTCAGATTACGACCTGTGATGGCTGACCATAGGTTTGCCATGAAAGACCTGTGCTGCCCCCACATGCGAGCATTGTCAACCTCAGTTACTGTTGTTGGGTCTGATATATCAATAATAATGATATTCATATTGTTACAGATGATGCATAGTTTTCCATTAAGGGAGACAAAGGCCGCAGCTTTAAGAGACCGTGAGCTTCCCATATGGTGTCTGGTGTCAATGAACCTTGTCCACGATCCCATCTCTCTATTATAAACTCGAAGCTTACAGCCATCACGACAATCAGCGGAATAAAGATGCCCAATGCGGGAAATGCTTGATTCCGCCAGCCCGTGATCATTTCATTACCGGTGACTGACCACATTTTAGATGCTGGAAGATATACCTCACTCACAACCTGGCAATGAGAATTGAGACCTTTCTAGGAACCACTTGCCATCATGTACTACTCCAATGGAGGGCACCATTCCTGTACTCATTTCAGCAATGCTAGACCATCTATTCCTGTTAGGATCATATACCTCGGCAGATCTTAGAGTTCTCTATCCCTACACACTCCCCACCAGCAACATAAAGACAGTTGTTTATGACACAATAACCAAAGAAGTGTCGTTTTTGCAGCATATTTGGAGCTCGAAGCCATTTGTTTATCCGTGCATTGTAAAATACAACACGTCTCATAGACCCATGTACTGGGTCTTTGCCACCAAATAAGTAATAGCATCCGTTGAGAACAACACTACCAAATCCAATAGCTTCAGAATACTCTGGTGGAACTGGAAGCAAGGACTTCCAGAGCTGGTTTACAGGATCAAAGGCATACCAAGATAGCTTCTGATCACGGCCCCTTTTGAAGACATAAATCCATTCTTCTGCCATGCCAAATTTCTTACGCAAGGAGTAATAATAATTTCCAGACAAAAGACGGTTCCATCGGTTAGAGACTAACCATATATTTGGGTGCTCGGCTCGAGCAGCCCGCATGAGGCAGGAAATAGCCAGTTCATCAGGAAGCCCAGGCAGCAGTGGTGACTGAGTTTGAGACCTGTCCTTGCGTGAGCTCCTTGACTTGTGTTTGTCTGGTATGATAGAGTATGATATCAGGTTGCATGCACAGCTTTGCACCAGGGACAAACTTCCTAGCACTCACAACGGTTTTAAGACCTCCATCTACCCTGCAGTATCAGAAGACAGACTCTACCTGCAGAAACATTGATCAATCAAGTTAGAATGCGTAGAGACCTGAACATGAAAAAAAGGGAGATTAAAACAAAGCAACCATACTTTTAGCTGGGTATGAAATTAATGATTTTTTGGTTACCATCTTATAAATGAGAACTTGGGCTAACTAAGAAAAGATAAGGAAGAACTGATAGAGTGATCAAATGAAACATGTTTTCAGAACTGATAGAGTGATCAAATGAAACATGTTTTCATATCTAGATCAATGGGGCCACTAATATCTTTGTAGTTATAGTTCCGATGGAAAACCTTAGTACCATTGACAAATCAAGGAAAAAGGAAGTGATTAGTGAATACCTTCTATTTGTTGGTTGTCGGGTTGCCTACTGCCTGCAGCATAAACATGGGCACCTAGTTGAGAGCCCTGCAGAAAAAAAAAAAAAAAAAAAAAAAAAAACTGAGACACCATGCTGAGAGAGCACCGGCAATGGGAGAGTAGTCCGGGTCAGTGCTGAACTCCGGGTCCACGGACCATGACGAGCCCTCTCGCGTCGGATACGATGGTGGCCGGCTTTGGGCGCCGACGGTGCTGCTGCTGCGGAAGTCAATGGCGCGTTTCGACCCGAGACGACGATGGCGGCGAGTCCTCGTCCGTGAGGAAGGCAGCCGCTGTCGAGCACGTGCACGGGCTGGGTTGCTAGTCCGAACCTGCCGTGTCGCCGGGTCTGTCCTAGGGTCCGGCTGCCGCAACCAACGGTGCCGAGAAGATGAGAAATCTGACAACATCCGGAGTCTTGATGGAGGAGCGGGAGAGACTTACCGCTCAAGTCCGACCGGGGAGGAGGCGCTCAAGAGCTACCGCTGCCACCGTCGGAGAACGCGGGTCGAGGCCTCGCCGACAGCGAGGAGGGCAAGCCGAATCGAGCAAAGATGAGCTCCCGATCGGGCGGGATCTCCCCCGCCGCGCGGCCGGATCGGCGACCGAGGCCTCCGGATCGGGATCGCGAGATTCGACGCGGGCTCGGCAGGGTTTGCCCTCGGTCTCTCTCCTTTTCGTGTCGAGGCCGGTGGAGGAGCACCGCCAGCACGGGGAGAGGTAGGGGATGCGAGGGTGGGGGACTCAGATTTTGCGGCGCCTTCCACTACTCGGATGAATGGGCGTATGAGCCGGCGGCGCCGAGGGACGGGTCCTAGTGGAAGTGGAGGGGAGGGGGACGGTCGGCAAGGGCGAGGAGGAAGGGGGAACAGGCCACCGCGGTGAGGATCGGAGATGCTAGCGAGAGGAGGAAGGGGAACAGGCGCCGCCAAGACGCCACGTGTCCTATCAACGGACGGCGTGGGGACACAGAGCAATGGAATTTCAGTTACTACTCACGGCAGCCAATCAGACGCCGAGAATTCCTAAATAGACCCCTAGTGGGAGATAGGCTTATTGGAGTTTTAGATGACGACGATCATCCCCCGATCTTTTATTGCTTGCGTTTAATTTTATTTCCTCAAAAAAAAAAAACTTAGGTTATGTTTGCTGGCTTTTGATTTGGGCCCCACTATGTTAGGTCCTAGTACTATCCTGAATTGAAAAAAAAAAAAAGATTTCTGACCTTGCTCCTAGATGGTTTCGATAGTTGTCGGCCACAAGAGATGTAAATCAATATTAATAATAATCCAGTGAGTCAAAAACAGACTCTCTAAAAAACTTATAGCAAATTTTATTATAAAAATATTGGAATATATTTCCTTGTACAAAGTTATGCATTTAAAAATCCAAAGTCCTATCTAATCTTATATTAACATCAATAGAAAATTTGTTTAGCTCTAGAAATAATGTAAAACTAACTTCACTTTTTTTTCCTAAAAACTATGATTCTTGAATAGTACTTGGTCTCTTATTGTTGTTTATCTGGTAGTACATTCTCTACTCGTAATTAGTCCACGTTGATGAATGATGATAGTATGAATACATGTATCGTCTGTAAAAACATGCTCATGAATCAGATGAACAGGACGTGGAGACAGCGAATAGGATTTGGCAAACGATGAAACGGGGTGAATGTGACAGCAGAGTTTCTTTTATGGCGAAGGAGGTAAAGGATTTTGTCGAAGCATATAAAATTAAAATGCTCAATTCATCTTCATATTATGTTCAAGCCAATGGTCAAGCGGAATCTAGCAACAAGACTTTGATCAAGCTAATCAAGAAGAAGATAGATGATCACCCAAGAAGGTGGCATGAGGTCTTGTCGGAAGCTTTGTGGGCTCATCACATATCAAAGGCATTGTGCAACTAAGGTTACTCCTTATGAGTTAGTCTATGGTCAAGAAGCTGTGTTGCCCGGTCGAGGTAAATTTGGATGCATTATAATCGAGCAAAACTAACTTTGGCCCAACCCGGCCCGTGAGCCCGGCCCGGCCCAAGCCCGACAGGTTTTGGCCCACCCACGAACCTTACCGGGGCAGGGCTTGAGCGAGATTTTGAAGCCGGTAAAATTTTTCTTGGCCCGAACTTGGCCCGAAATACATTTCTAGCTATTTTGTAGTGTAAAATGCACTCGGTAGCCCGCCTAAGCTCGGACCCCGCCCCGAGCCGGGCCGAAAAAGCTAAGCCCGACTTGCCCAAAGGGGCGTCATGGGCAAGGTTTTTTGGCCCAAAATAACCGGGTTTTTTTGACCCGGCCCGAAAAATGCTTTCGGTATAGGATGCATATAGGTTTGCTAAGCAAAATGACGTATCCCCTACTATGTATCATGATTTGATGATGGACAACATCGACGAGGTGACTGATAAGAGAATACAAGCTCTAAAGGAAATATAAAAGGATAAAGTCTGTGTTGCAAGAGCCAACAACAAGAAAGTCAAGAGCAAATCATTCCAAATCGGTGACTTAGTTTGGCAAACTATATTACCGATAGGAACGAAAAGCAATCAATTTGGCAACCGGTCACCCAATTGGAAAGGTACTTTTAAGGTGGTCAAAGTGATATTTGGAAATTCCTATATGCTTGAGTTACCAAGTGGAGAACGCCAAGCTAAGGCGATTAACGGGAGGTATTTGAAAAATATTTCCCTAGTGTTTGGCAAGAGGACTAGTGCTCTGAAACAATGGTCGATGCATGCATCGCCCTTCGAACAAAAATGACCGATACATAGTATCGCCTTTAGTCACCGGACAACCGATATGATGGGCATTCGTTGTTGTTCGGTTTTTTTGTCTTGTTTTCGTGTCCGTGCACCTCTCGCCTCGAAAAACAGAGGGGCATATGTTGACACCGCAAGATCACCAAGTCCAACAAAAGGGAGGCGACCGCCAATCGCAGACGGGCGCCGACGCCGAGCCTTTGGCCAGCGCCAGACGGGCGGAGAAGCGGGCCGACGCTCCGGCGAGACGGCGAGTGTCGGACGCCACCTTATCCGCTGCCCGGCGTCCTTCGCGGCGCGTCTCGTCGCACATCGCCGCAGCAGCCTCTCGTCCGCTGTCCCGACGCGTGTCGAATCTTTGACCGGGCGTTTACGCAGCCAAGCGATGCAGGTCCTCTCGGGCCCGATCCGCGCACCCGACAAGGCCCGCGCCAGACGGTGATGCGCGATTCCAAACCGACTTTTGTTTTGGATCGGTTTTTGGAAAGTCCTAGTGCTTGGAAACACATCTAAGGTGGTTTCTAAGGGGATAAGACCACCCCTCTATATAATGAGAGGTTCATGGCCGATTTGATCACATCTACATCCAATCGTCATATACGGACCTAAACTCTACTTTTATCTATTCCAAACCCCGAACTTGCAGTTCAGACGTTCTCGACGAATTTCGTCGGTGTTCTAGGTGGCCTTGCCCACTCTAGAGCAACCTTCGCGTGTGCTCCTCCCGACGGATCCTTCCGGAGGTCGTTCAAGCTCTCACAAATGACATCAAGCTCTACATCGCCTCTACCGCCTAGATCGGTTTTGATGATCAAGTTGTGAGTCTTGCTTTGCTTGTTACAGATTGATCGCAACCTCATGGACATCCAAGACCCTCCCGGTGTGCTTGACGTGGAACCTAATTTCGCGTCCGTGTTATGCTTCCCTTCTTGGGCAATTTTATTTTCACAGTCCCATTCTGATTCTGTGGACACGGCACGTGGTCCGTGCTCGGGGAGTAATGCCTAATGCGGTAATTATTTGTTAAATGATAATAATAATAATTACCCCTACATGAGATGATCTTTACGGCAGGCAGCATGAGCAGCCGTGTCATCCACCTCCTCTGCTCTTCCACCACCACCACCGCCACCGTCTCAGGCCCAGCAGCAGGTGCTCCCCGTCTTCCTCCTCCTCCTCGGTCAGGGTCCAGGTCGGGCTTCCTCCCGGCCGCCGCGCCAACTCCCGTCTTCCTCCTCCGCTCCGCTGCGCATCCTCAGGTACGCCCGCCCGCCCGTCTCCCTCCGGCCCCCCCTCTTCCTCTCCCCTTCGAATGAATCAACTACACCAGTAGGGGAGCCCGCCGCCTTTTCCATTTCACCATTTCATATATGGCGAGAACAGAACAATCCGGGCGCTAAATCACTGGATCCAGTTCGTTTCCTCCTTGGGATGCAACGGATCTCGCTCTGGATCCCGTTAGTCTAGGTAGCATTGCGGTCTGCAGATGGCATCAGCCGCTCCTGTCCATTTCCGTTTCTCGCCTTTCTCCGGCTGCCGGGACCCTCACCTTTCCCTTACCAACGGGGAACCACATCTTCTGACCCTCATCCACAGGTTTACCAGTGATGTCACTGATGATGTTGATGATACGATTTCTCGTCCTCTCATTAGCTACTCTACTTGGGATCTAGTAGTACACATCCATTTCTCTTCTCTCAAGTTATTATCTATTAATCTTCCATATCCTACTCTAGGGGGTTGTCTTGTATACCACTAAATCCACCACTCTTCTCTGCCTCACACTCCTCCCATGTCCAACCCATGTGCAGGAGGAATGGAACTCGGCGCCACCACCGCCCTGTACCCTCTGCACCGCTGCAAAACCATTTACCTGGTACTTCCTACTTTCTCGTCCATACTACTGAACTGCACAACAGGCTACGGATGTAAGTATGAGTGCCTCTTTCAAATGTGCAGGTCAGGCATGCCCAGGGCATCCACAATGTTGCAGGCGAGAAGGACTTCGGTGCCTACATGTCACATGACCTGTTCGATGCTCAGCTCACTCCTTTGGGATGGAGCCAAGTAAGATTCTGCTCTTTCTTTTTTTTTTCCATGAATGAATCAACTAGTTCTCAGGTGATGAAACATTACTTTCTCATAGGGTGTTAGTTTCTACTAACAAAACAGGTTGCAAAATAGAGCTCTGGTTCTAATAACAATTTTACTTGGGCTTAATCCTAACAAGGTAGATCCAAATTTCATGTGTTTATTCCAGTAATAAATTCTAACTAAGCAGTAATAAATGTCGAATTAGCCACGGAGATTATTCTGTATGTTATCTTTTTCAAACCAGCAGACAAAAGCTTGGAGAGATCAGCTGTCCTGTATGCCACAGATAAATTTATGTTTAAAGTTTCCATCATGCTCAGCTGTCTTCTCTATTAATTTCCTTGGCCAAAGCTTGGAGAGATCACGTCCTGTATGCCATGAACTCTATGCTGGCACCAACATAAGGCATTTTTAATGCCTGTGTTGTTGGCACCAAGTTATGATAGAATAGAATTTATGTCTCCTTCCCCAGTCTCCAGTAATGACATATTTTTTACACTCCCAAGAGCAAGGTCTTTTGTGTTGATGAATTGAGATGCTTCTAGTGAATCTTTTGTAGATGATAGTGTTTCATGATTCTTCAAGACCATGTTGGTGTTAAATTCCAAGTTTCATGTCTATTCTGTACATTAGCTGAGGAGCCATCATGCAATTGTTTCCATGGTGATGGACATGGATCGGCTTGATGGCTTTGAATTCGGGATTTGTAGCCCCTTCTCCTGGCCCCTTGCAGTTGCAAGCTCTGCTACTATACTTAATCTGGTTCTGGTCAGGGACCCGGCCAGCCGGCCGGAGTTGCAATGAAAATGCATGCATGGCCCCCGCCGGCCGGCCGGCCGGACGGCGGATCGGAGCAGCAGTTGTAGTTGCAGACGAACCAACGAATCAGTGATCCATCATCTACTTGTCTATGAGTATCCAATGCATGTTCTATGCGATCGGCTTGTGAGCTACTGGGCCATCCATGCATGCATGCATGTAGGAGTATCACCATCTTTCCCTCTCCTCTCTCTCCCTGCCATGTTATTTATTTTATATATTATATAATCATATGTTGTGATGACTAGTACTAGCTACGACGTGCATGGTAGCTTGGTTTGACGTTGGCGTTTGGAAGGACTCGCGGGAGTTGGACGGGTCGATCCGTCCACCACATGCATGTACTCTATGCTCATGAATCTCTGAATGATTGGTTAGGCACGCAGCACGCAGCAGAAAACTGTGCAGCGCCACCCGGATAGATGACCGTCCAGCGTCCAGTCCAAGCGACTTGTGCCGTCACAAAAGCCCCCAAAAGTGAACTCGAGCATTCCTTAGTGGAACTCAACCTGCCCAACTTTAGGCTGAACTAATTAGGAGAAGTTGAAAAACGGAAGTATTAAGGCGAGGAAGCAAGGAGAAAAATGCAGACGGGCAATCATAAAAAAAAATGGCTAACATTCTTAACATATTGTTCTCTTCGCTTGAACTTATCCGTCCAACTTATCATACATCAGATAGTTTATTGGTCCTAAAACCACCCGTTGCTCCTTACGCTAGTTTGTTATGCTATGTATAGTAGCTCATTGTTAACGGAAAGGTGATCACTGTGGTATGTATGATTCCTTCTTCTATAGATAGATTTAGTTTGGAAAGAAAAACATCGAATAAGGTTTCCATGTTCTCGTTATTTTTTTTTTTTATGTTAGAGCACTAGAATAGATTTATTAACTGTCTACCTAAAAAAAATATTTATAAATCGGCTATTTGGAGAAGAAGTTGTCAAGTGTTAATTAACATGGCCTATTCAAATTGTAGAAACAAGAAACATCAATGGCCGATTTTGGATCGTCCAAAGAAACTAGACATGAGAAGGGAGAACCGGGCTCAAATTACACACGCGTCGACCCATCTCCCACATCGTCGGCAATCAGCGAGTTGGTAATCAAAGGGTGCGTGTGTGGAACTCACTGGAAACAGAACATCTGAAATGGAAACAATGATTGTGGTCATGTAAGTTTCGAGTGCGTGAAGCTCAAAGTCAAAGCAACACAAGAGAAACCATGCAAAGGTTGTTTGTTTGTTTTGACACGTGGATTGGATATACTCCTAGGATAATCAGTAGGATTTGAAACTGGCAAGGAACCATTTGTCAACACAACACGAGTGGAGGTGGGCTGGTTGCTTTGCGTGTGCCTGCGGTCATCTTGCTGCACTGCACTCACCGGTGGTTTGACTTTGACTCTCTGGGCTCGCCTGCACACACACACACACGCTAGTGTTTGACCTTGCTATTTCAGGATTTCAAAATTATAATTGGGATTGGAATGCTGGGCCTGTCACGTGTTTGCTGCAGCCGACGGAAGGTTGTCAGCCATGACGACGAGCGTGTGTTGGGGATGCTGCTGCGGCATGTCAAAGGAAGCTGTGTCCGTCCTCCCTTGATTCGCACTCTCTTTTCACCGCGTCCGTCCGCATGGGTCGATCACACCGGAGCATGAGCTAGAGTCAGCGGCAAGTGCAAAGGCGGCACACGCACCCACGCAACTCACAAGTCTCTCCTTGCATTTCTCTCCTCTCATCCTGAGATGCGCTTGTCTACAGCTCTCATTCAGTGATCCCACACTGAGAAGAAAAATACACATACCACGTGCGTTTTTAAAGGAATGAAACAAATTCTAGTCTTAAATAAAATAGTACTCCAGCATTTATATATTTAAATATCTTTTGCTAAATATATCTTATTTTTTATATTTTTGATCGAATTTTGAGATTATTTCTCGTTGTTGCAAAAGGAAATGTACATTCCTTTTGGGACGAGCTGAGTACACTGGTATTGCTACTAGGTTTGTTTTGTTCAAACACGAAGAGAGGTGGGTTACGTCCATTTCAATTTTCAAGGATGACACAATCCTGTATCTAGGTTTGGTTGAGTCATGTTGGTGTGGACCCTAGTTGGTAATCACGTTTTTTCTATTTTTTCCTCCTTGCTTCTTCTTGCCCATGGAGATCCTGAGCATTGTAATCTTAATTTGTTTTAGCATTATAATTGCTTGTGGCTTATGGTTCATTGTTTAACAAATGTTTGAGGTCATGTGGAATGGATGCAAAAACAAATTTAACATGTCCGCTGCTCATGTTTTTTTTATATGGCCGTGAGGGAGGAAACGGTGGACTGTGAGCCTCCCTGGCTGCTAAAGGATGGAGTGAGGAGGCAGCAATGACATTTCACCGCATGTACTATGGGATGACGAGATTGATGTGCAAGTCAATTGGACATTTATTAAAGTTTAGAGACCAAAATGAACCTCGGCCAATAGTTAATTGACGCAAGTCTCCATTTAAGAGAAGTACAATGTAGTTAGTGTATGCCTTTCTCTCTTTTTCCCCTTGCAGTTGAGGATTAATAATTTCACAGTATACTGTAGGAGACTAGGGGACTCCTTTTTTTTTTTTTTTTTGACGTTCAGACTAGGGGACTCTAGGAATAGTAACAAGGCTACAATGCCTGGTTTGGTTAGGTTCCTGATCTAGGTAGCGGCTACGGAACAGCACAAGGTGGGCAGGGAGGGATCAGTTGCCGCATGTGGATTCTGGCAACGGAAAGGAGGCCCGCCCCGCCGGTGGATTCATCGAAGATGTGTGCCAGGCGCAGAGCAGGGTTTCGCAGGCATTGGTATGAGCGGCGCGGCGCGGCGCCCTGTCCTATTCCACTAACCAATACTCCCTCCATCTCATTATACATGTCGTTCTAGGAGATGGGGGAGTACCAAGGCAAGAACTAAATGACCTGCATGCCCCTAGAAATCCCATGATTGCATAGACAAAAACATCAGTATAGTCGAGTTCAAAGAGCATTAAATGCATGTTTCAAACACATCCCCATCATCCACTTGCGCTCCAAAGTAGTACTACTACTATCCACTTGCATGCACAAATTTCATTAAACAATTGAAAAGTTCACCGAAACTAAATTTTTCCAGCCGGCGGGAAGCTTAGCGCCAAAAAGTAGAAGAAACTAAACAAGCAAATTCAAATAGCCATTCAGCGCCTAATTTAACTTCTGGGGTACTAGAAGCCACTGCCTCACCGCCCACCGCTTCAAACCATTCACTTGCCATGGCCCTTGACTTGAATGCAGCTCCAGATGAGGAAGGAGATGATGGACCTGATCTCAACCACCCACCTGCAAATGAACAAGATAGGGGTATCCATGATCCCTTCAAGCTGTTGGTGCATGCGAAATAAGAAGAGGTGATCCTTTACCCGCCCTCCTTCTACCCTTTGCTTTAGTACGATGATGACTTGTTTTTTTTCCTCTTTTTCTCAGGTCTCCTGAAATGAGTTTGCTTGGATTTTGTTTCTCACTTCTCTTTTCTGTGGCTCCAATACAAATGGAATTTACACTGCCCGCCCATTTGATTTAAATGAACAAGAACCAAGCCTACATGCGGGTGAATATTTGCATCAGTTCTATACAATGCTCGTTTCAGTAGCACAAATAAAGTGGTGTGTTTATGTTTCTCACCTGAAACTAATTTTTTGCAAAGAGGACACAATGCAGGACCGTATGACTTACCCTGGCCTCTTTGATGATGCACCAGTTCATAATGTGTGCCATCCCTTTGATTTGAATCTTACTTGATCAGTATAAAGGCACAAGAAAACCTCGATAACAGGTAATTATTTCCAATCGAGACTTGAGCATAGATGTATGTTCACCGAAAAAAAAATAATGCATTTGTGCACATCGTAGGCAAAATTAGTACCTGTGTCCATAACTGCAGCATGTGTGATAGAAAAATAATCTCAAAACACATTTATTAGCTCCAAGTCCAAAATGATTTCTACTTATCGGTTCATATTTTTATACAGGTGGACAAGATGCGTTGGAGGATCTCATAGAAGAGTGTGGCGTGTACACCGAAAGTGTTGACATCGCATTTGATGAAGAGGAGTTGTTCGACTCAGATGGTGAAGAAGATGAACCAACACACGATGAGGAAGAGAATGCCCAAGCACATGATGGTGTACATGATGACCAAGGAAATCATTATCAGGCTGGACATAGGGGCGAAGGAATTAACAGATAGACAAAGACAAGACATAAGCCGACGAAAGTCACGAAGCTGCTGACCGCACACAATATGTACGCACAGTGAACAGCCTAGCACAATCTCAAGAAAAGTGGATGGCATGGTCGAATGTCTTACCCCAAACTACGGCGACCTTGGGCACCGATGTCCTGTGCCTCTGTTTCGGGCACAAATTGCCATCGTCGCCAAGTAAAGATGAACTGTTATCAACTCCTTCTTCAGGCCAATCGTGGAACAACTCGAACTCGCCACCCGCCTTCCTCGATCTTGAGCAAAATCTTGGCCTTCAATGGCGATGCAGTAGTGCTTCTTGTCCCACCAAGTTCCGTGGATCGACGATCTCGCCCACGCATGCGAAGCTGCGAGCTGCATCCTCGGGTTGCCGCGATCCCAAACCGCGCCTCATGTTGGGACCGCAGGCTGCGCCGCCGCCTCCGTCCCCTCACCTTCGTGGCGACATTGAGGTCGCACGCGCCGCCTCCCACCTTCAGTCGACCTTGGAGGTCGCATCGACGGCGCCCCCCCCAACCTCCAAGGCGACCGTGGAGGCCGCACGCCGCCCCCCACCTTCCGGCGAACTTGAGGCCGACGCTATCGCCGTCGCCGCGCGCTACTTTAGCCCCGTCGCGCGACGTTTCTCTACGGCAACGGATCCAGCCGGGCGGTCGCGGAAACGGCGCCGCCATTCAGGCCAGCCATGGCGGGAGATTGAGGACCGGGAGATGGAGCCAGGATGGAGGCGGAGGAGATGGACCGCGATGGAGGCGGAGAGTCCGATGGGGATGAATTTTTTTTTTTTTTGAGGAGGCGATGAGGATGAATGGCTGTGCATGCTGCGTGCCTCGTCAATGAGAGGATACTGTAAGCCTTCCCGAGCCTTCCCGATAAGCCTTTCCACCATCTCTTTTTTTTTTTTTTTTTTTATTCACGTATTGGGTGGGAGGCAGGATGGGATCGATGGATGGATCGCTGGCAGGGCCTCGTGCTGTAGGGTGCAGGTCTAAAACGACTTGTATTTTGATACTTCTTGAGAGTGCTAAAACGACACTGTATAATGAGATGGAGGGAGTAGCACTGTACGAGTACTACTTGAATTCGTATGTGTAGTACTGTATGTATCGGCAGGCTCATGTGATGCATTCGGCGGACTGAAGGAACCTGAAGGATCAACAAGAGATGCAAGCTAGGATCCGGTCCGTAGGCCGTACCACCGACACGTACTACTGTTGCTACCCCCATGCTTATGTGAGTATACCGATAACAAAGTCAGGTCAAACGACTCTCTCTCAACGATCATGCTCATTACCATGCATCCTGCATTGCTTCCTACCTCCTTTCAACTTGCATTGTCAGTATACGCACTAACAAATATTTGCGTTGATTTGTTTGAACAAAGACGTCCATCCAGCAGGAATACTTATATATGTCACTAAATTAAATATCGTTTCAAAAAAGTATTAAATAAAATTGGTATATAATTTTATCTTGTAGGCATGCTGAGCTTGTAACTGAATCCTTTCACATATCATAGTTACGTACGCCGGTTTAGGGTCCAGGAGATCGATTAGGTAGCTGCTTTCGTAGCTGTATGATGATTTTCAGCTTAACTTGCGTTCAGCCACAAAGGAGGAATTAAACGTCGTTTTTAGCTTATTGTAACAAACATGGCTGCTGCGGATTATTCCTCATCTAGGTAGCGGCGGCAATAGAACGGTACAAGGTGTGCAGGAAGGGACCAGTGGCGTCTTCTGGGAAGTGTGCAGAGCAACGGGGAAGAACAGAGCAGCAGTGACTTTAAAAAAGGGATCGTAACTGGGGAAGGTCGGCTATAATATGAGCGGCGCGGCGCCCTGTCCTTGGGATCGAACGATGCTCTTTACCAATCATGCTACTCAACGGATCGATAAGAAACCAGTGAACTCTTCAGGAAATTGTCGTTGGGACTAGGATGAAATGCTTGACAGGGCTCACTAGCTGCTCATAGCAATGTCATGCATGATTAATGGTACAACTACTACATGTTGGATTGAAAATGCAGAGTATATGTATTTTCAGGGGAAGATGAAGATGATTGCAATAATATTAGGCAGACTGTTTCTAGTTCAGTAGCTATTGATCAATGACATTCTTCAAGTATCTATTGTATCCAAGCTTAGTGGTTGTCTTGAGACATTGGAGGCCACAAATTTAGGCAAGCTATGCTCGCGAGAGTGAACAAGTGGGTTTTTCTTCATCAAAGGTTGTTTGGAAATTTGGAAATGAACAAAAATTTATTTGTGCTATCTAGATTCGACATATTATCCTTTGCTTTAGTTCATCATTACCCATTTTGCCCCGTTTAGCCCCAAATGGAGTGACTTTAAAGCTGGGGAAGCCAAGCTATAATGTGAGCGGCGCGGCGCCCTGTCCTTCGGATGGACGATGGATCCTATTCCTATTCTGGGTGGATACATGCAAGAAGGTGGTGAGTCAGCCTCTGCCTCTGCCACGTGGCCTGCCAATAGGCAACAACAATGTGGTTTCACTTTTGACCGACCGCCCCATGCATGATATGGTCACCTGCCCTTTCCCCATCGATCTATTTTTTTTCAAAGTCCTTGTGCTTTGGAAAGAACAAGCATATGCATATCCATATTTCCCTGTATTTCCTCCGCTTTAATCAGCACTTTAATGCCAGATTTAAGGAATGTATATGAGAGCATGGATGGGTGCATATGGATCCCCAACTCCTACTCACTACACACGCTTGATTGCGCATCCAATCTGCAGCAACCAGAATCGTGTTGCATGCAATGCAATGCAGATCGATACATCACATTTTGTTTATAATCTTTCAACTTGCATTGTAGAGATCCAATGGGCATGCTACTGGTGTACTAGCTTTTATAGAGGCAACTTGCAGATTGGGCCTACATAACATGTATATTTTGATACATGATCAATAATAAATGTCACTTGGATCATACAGTCACTGATCCATCCATCTCTATCACACATTATACAGGAAAAAACCTCTTCGTCATATAAATATATAAAACTACTACTATATATAGTTAGCATGGATGGCCACCGGTTGAGATTCTCGAATGAATGAAGACAACAACCAACAGGATTGTAAATAATTCGGCCCTGTTGCTGATTCTACCATATATCTATATTTAATTAACAAACTCACTTGTTGGGCGTTACAGTGCAAGGGTTGTCCTATTTTTGGAATATATGTACAGCCATTTGATGTTTTGATAATTGTATTGGGACAAGCAGCAAAACCGGCTAGGCCAGGTTAATGAGAAGGCTGGCTTCGCCGTTTTGTTGTTGCCCATCTAATTAAAAACATCAAACTCGCTTGGACAGGTTTAATTTGAAGCCGGTTGGCCGGGTCCCAATCGAAAACTAGAGAACTTGTTGATTTTAATGTGGGTTTGTTTCCTAGTGGGATAAGATCAATCTTCCTCTCTTTTATACGAGAGACACATATGTAAGATTGAGGTGCACAATACAATAAAAAAAAAAAAAACAAATTTAATCTACTTTTTTTTTTTAAAAATCCAAACCCTAGCTTTTCCAACATCGATTACTCGATGTTCTACACATCTCTTGACCAGTTTTTGGGCGACCTAGGTGATCTTGCCAACCCTAGATCAATCCTAGGTCTCCGGATGTGTCTTTCTACGACCACACCTGTAGTATTTGGATGAAATTTAGAATATATGTTTTTATGATTTTTAAGGGCCTGATTGGTTCCTTTCCCATTGCAACCTGGCTCGCACCAAAGAAGACCAAAGCTTGTTGGGGAAGCCGAACCCTAGGCACCCCTAATTTGGCTTCGAGTAAACCCGGTAGCGGAGCCGAATACTTGACTTTCGGCGCAGCAAGATGAGGGGAGAAATCGGTTGGGACGGAAGGAGCCGGCAGACCGAAAGTCGGCACATTCGGTCCGTTGGATAGGCCGAATGGGCTAGCTTTTCGGTCTAGCTGGGAAGAGAGTCGATGACGCGGCATGGTAGACGGCTTTTCGAGCCGAAAGGTGCGCCTTCGGTCAAAGACCGCCCGAATGCCGGAGAAATCGGGTTTCACAGATCGATGGCCGCGTGTGCAAGGGGATGGGCATTGGGGCTGCGTTCCGTTGTCGAAACCCTTGGCTTTCGGTAGCGTTGCCGAAAGGTAGGGTTTTTGGTCCTGTTGCCGAAAGCCCTTGGCCTTTGATGGTGGCGCCCGAAACCTTGGCTTTCGGTCAAGTCTTTCGGTTGTTCTAATAGTTTTTATAGGTGGCTTAGAGTCTCGCGCGTGGGCCCTGTGAAGAGTTGTTGGGATCAGGCGTGCCCTGAAAGGACCAAAAAGCCCCTCGGTGTTGGGGAGAATATTCCGAGGAGTCGTGGAGAGTAGAGGGGCATTGAGGTCATGTAAAAGTCTACGACTACTACAAATAAGCCCCGAGGGGGCATTGTAAGACACGGATGAAATTAATGAGAAAGAGCTCTAGTTTTGCTTTCGGCCGTGTGTGTTTCGTCTCTGCATGCGTGTTTCGCCTCGCCTCCCGTGGGGTGGCACGCTTTAGGGCTACTCCAACATTGGCGCCACCGTGGTTGTGCAGCAACCCATGGCGAAAGGCGCATCGAGAGCGGCCGCGGCAAAGAAATTTAACATGCCTGCCAGATCCACCTACCGAAACCGCACGCCCTGTGGGCTAGACCAAGATGCGACAGAGATGCCGCTACCGCCCGGGCGCAAAGAATGTGGCCGGGGGTATCCATCAAGGTGTCCCTACGCTTCAAGAAGAAGAGATCCTAGAGGGGGGTCAGTCCGGGACCAGAACGAATCAACGATGATCAAGCAGAACGCGGTAGGATCACACAAAGAATTGAATGATAAACAGCCGAGTTGAGAGAGTTAAGAGCACGAAGGGACACATTGTTGTAGCAGGAGACAATCGTACGTAGGGAGAATTCGCCTCGAGAGCAGCTCAAGGCTAAGCGAAATCGAAAAAAGACAGATCGATCCGAGATCAACCGGATGGAAGATCGGGCAAGAATCGCAGAAGAAAGAGCGGAAGCCGGAATCGAAATTCCCGCAGCCCCCATGCTAGAGAGGGCCATGAGGGTCTTGATATCACATCGCCCTTTCGGCAGAACTGCAGCGACACCCATGGCCAGTGGGGTATAAGCCCAGGCTACCTTCGTTCAATGGGAAATCAGACCCGAGAAAGTTCATAGCCAGCTATGAGGCTGCAGTGCATTCGGCTGGAGGAGATTCGGTGACGCTAGCGAAGTCCCTCATCATGACAGTAGAGGATATAGCACTTGAGTGGTATGTGGGCATCCGTCCGCTATCGGTCAAAAGCTAGAGGCAACTCAAGGAGCAAATTGGCCGCCACCTTTGAGGGTTTCAAAACCACGAAGAAGGGCACGAGGGATTTCCTCAAGTTAAAGCAGGAGGAAGGGTTGTCACTCACCCAATATTTGGAAAAGATAGTCCAGCTTCGAGCCCAAACTCTGAATGTGTCAGACGATGTGGTCATCGCAGCTTTGGTCGAAGGAATGGCTATCGGTCGCTGTGTGCATCCACGCCGACGGAGAAGAACCTACGCCAATTAAAGAGCCGTATGAGCAAATCAAAAGTTCACCAAATCAAGAGGGCCTCAAGAGAAGAAAGGCAGCTAGGAAGGACAAAAACATCAATCACCTAATGTGATGGCTGTTGGCGGTCATTATCGAAAGTATATTATACCGCCAACCTTTATCCAATTCACGAAAAGGAGCAAACTTATGTTACATATACCTTTACTTCTAACCTAGTTCCACTTGTATTTGTAGAAATTATGTTTTGCGGGTATAAGAGTGGAAACAGTACAAAGTCGCCAAATAAATTAGAAAGCGTATTGAATAAAAGACGCCAAGGAGTAGATCAATCAAGAGGACCAAACCCCACAGACAATTTGGCCCATGCACCATCATAGGCCCAACATTTGAAGGACAAAAACGCGCAACAGAGAAGGCCGGGGCGGGAGGCCCACCCGAGGCCTGTGGCCGGCCGCAGGCGGCCGCGCAAATTTTCGCCAAAATTTGCCGCCCTTTCTCTCGCGGTTTGGACCGGTCTTCACGCGCGGTTGCATGCGGTGCAAAGTTTCGTTCCCGCCAAGAAGACCTCGAAGCAAGGAGAGCCCTCCATTCACTTCTCCTCTCCACTATATAAAGAGAGGCACCCCCTCACTTGCAATACACACCATTCTACACTTGAGCTTCATCTTCCACACACACATTTTGTAGTAGTGTCCCTCTAGGTGTTCTCCACCTAGTTGTACAAAATTAGAAAAGAGGAAGAGAGTGAGAGGAGAAGAGAAGAGGAAGAGCCGGGTTTGTCGGTTCTGCCTCAACTTTTGTACCTCTACGGAGCTGACTCAATTTGAGTAACGTCCAGGTTATTTTGTGGTATTTTCCAAGTTTATTATTTGACTTAATTCAGTATTGCTTTATCTTACTTGCTGGAACTCCGCTCGACCGAGTGCTCTAGTCCAGGATCCGGGCTAGTTTAGTAATCATTAGCATAGACGTGGTGTCTAGGCTAGTGTATTACCTGAGTTTGCGCCCAAACCTACGGAATAGTTGTGGTAGCCCCGGGGGTGACAGCTCCGATCAGGCCTTTGTAGTCCACCACGCACGGGTTGGTGTTTTTCGTAGAGCTTTTTGGCGGCCCGACCCGACACGCTTTTCCCGTCTCTTCGAGAATCTGAAAGGTTCCACGCTCCAAGTAAGTAGGGTCTAGTAAGCCTCGAACCTTGGTATTTAGTAATCTTGGGAAAACCTTAGAGAACCCCTCTCTACCTACAAAAATATTATTCTTTCTTATCTCTTAGACGTACTTGATCCTTTCTAGTCACTTCTCGTTCCCTGTGGAAATCGATACCCTGAATACTCCGGGTGAAAGCTACAACGGTACTTTCCGTGCGCTTGCGGATTTTTCTGTGTGCGTTAAAAAATACCAACAAGCTTTCTGGCGCCGTTGCCGGGGAACGGTAGCTGTTCTAGGATCGAACCAAGTCGTCCGTGTATCTTTTTTATTTTACCACCATTTTTATGCACCTTACCACCACCATCACCACAACCACATGGACTCAACGCCTATCTATAAACATTCGGCTCCAAAGGGCGATTCGTTGGAGCCTCCACCATCATCCCATCCGATTCTTACAAATGGCTTTGAAATTCGCCCCGCTTTCATAGCCATGGTTCGGGACCAATGTTGGCGTTTCTTAGCGCAATTACTAGAAACAAAGTTTAGAACCGATCCCCGAAGAACGGCACCAGAAATGCTTGTCGACATTTCTTAACGCAATCACTAAGAATAAATATTATCCTTAATGATAACGCCGAGAGAGTGTCGTGATAGATAAATTGAATATTGCAAGGGTCAACCCGCAAGCGCACGGATCTATCATCGTAGCATTTCACCCGTGAGTATTCGGGTATCGTTCATTTATATTTTCCCATGGGAAGGCAGGTTTAGTTTTAATATGATGATGATAGCCCACAATGTATGTATGGATAGCCACTAATCATGTACGTGGGTAAGTGACAATAATGTTGGAGATAGTGGTGACACACACACTTCTTGAGCACTAGAAGGAATAAATAGAAAATAACATTAAAAGGGAAAATCTATGTTGAGTTGGCTATTCTAATATCGCCAATGCGTCGACTATAGTCTACATACGTCATTCATGGTTCATAGTAGAGATGGGCTAAAGTGATGAGGAGATGCCCGCGCCGGTATATGCCACCGGTGACACTTGATAAGACTCCAACCCGACACCCGGACGTGGAGGAGTGCGAAGGACGAACAAAGTTGTCACCCTCTGCGCCTACCTCACTACCGTGGATGCCAAAGATTTCCCAGATGATTCTCTATAGACCTAAGCACCACGCTTACGTTTATAGAAAACTACCTAAACCCCCTCGGTACCACTCGACCCTACGGATCGACAGTGCAAGAGTAAAGGTAAACCCGAAGGTACACTGGACCATCACTTTCGAACTTAGTTCTACTACATTCCAAGAATAAAATATGATTCAATTAGCCTAAAGTTAGTCATGTTAATTATCACATTATACTAGCTATACTCTAGTTAGCATAATATGAATATAACATGAGGATAACTATACTCTAGTTCATATGCATTGCGATATAAATAATGAGACTTGAATAAAGGAAAGAACTTCATAGTAAATTACCAAAAGATCCTTCCAAGGAGACAAGCCCTCCTTGAAGCTCGCCCTAACTCAAATACTAACACTAAACTAATGAAGGGGAGAGAGTGGTGCTCAAGGTGAGAATGTAACAATGCGATGTGTAGTGTGTTGTGTGTGAGTGTGTGTGGAGTGCCTCTCTTTATATAGTGGAGAGGGAGGAGGGAATGGAGGGCTCTCCTTGCTTCGAGCTATTCTTGGCAGAACGAAACTTTGCACCGCATGCAACCGCCGCTTGAAGATCACTCCAAACCGCCAGAGAAAGGGCGGAACTTTGGCCGAAATAATCGCGCCGGCCGCCGCAGCGGCCGGCCGCCCTGGATCGGGCCTCCCCGCCCCGGCCTTCTCCCTCGCGCGTTTTGTCATTCACATGTTGGGCCTATGGTGGTGCATGGGCCAAATTGTGCGCTGGGTTTGGTCCTCTTGATTGATCCACTCCTTGGCGTCTTTTTCATTCAATACGCTTTCTAATTTATTTGGCGACTTTGTACCTGTTTCCACTCTTATACCTGCAAAACATAATTTCTACGAATACAAGTGGAACTAGGTTAGAAGTAAAGGTATATGTAATATAAGTTTGCCCCTTTCTCATGAATTGATATAAGTTGGCGGTATAATATACTCGATAATGACCGCCAACAAGTCCCCCAAGCTTAACCTTTGCTCGTCCCGAGCAAATAGCTAAGTGTTTGGTTGTTGATCAGGAGTTGCTACAATGCCGATATATTTCAAAATGTACCATGCTCATACTAAAGTATTCTTCCGTTGTTTAAATAAATTGGCATTTTTATCTATCCTTGTTTACTTAAATCATATGGGACTTATAACATTCTCCAAACCCTTGGGTTATTGCAAGATAGAACGGTTTTCATAGAAACACTAGTCATTCATTCTTTGATTGATTATTCATGCGAGATTTTTGTAATGATCATCTCAGTGTGTAAACCATAAGGAGAAACAAGTCATAAGCCTTGATCAAGATGTGCAAGTGAAATTTTATTTCTTTTGATAAGGTATGGGCTAGCTCTTATTTTATTTCTTTTTAGAGAAGTGGGCTCTACTCGCCCTGGACACTTGTCCATTATTCTTCTCTTTCTTCTTCTTTTTTTTTTTTAGAGGCGGTATCGAGGTACCCATTGTTTTATTTTTTTTTTGGACACACGTCCATTTTTTCTAGCTTAGCCCATAACCTATTTTTGGCAATGTGAATGTGAACCTTGATCAAAAGCGTATGACAGTGTCTCACATAGGTTATCATGAGAATTTTGATCATTAAGGAATTTTGGAAATTTTTCTCCGAACGATGAATCTCTCTTAGAACAAAATCATAGTAGATTCTATTTTTACCATATCATATCCGGCAATAGCTTAGAGAAGAATCATGTGTTTGCATACCCACAAATCATTAAGTTTTTAGGACAAGACAAGTTAAGCCAATAAACTTAAACATTGGGGAATACAATGTTATGAACTAGGTGCAAATTGAACTATAGACGAGCAACTATTCATCATTTCAACTTCGAGAGAAATTAAGCATCCTTATACTACATATTGAAGTGGAATCATATTTTTGTTCTTTTCATATATATATTTTTTTTAAAGGAAAATGAAAATGAAAATTTAAGGGATAAAATAAAGTGATAGGGGAGGTAGGTACTTACCTCCGTGGGGTCCTCCCCAAGCTAGCCGATGGCCTATGGGTTAGGGGTAGTACCCCATGTGGCGCCCGAAACGCCAACCGTGCCTCGTGCTCCTGCCGTCTCCGTTCCGCCTCCTCCGCTGGTGTTGCGAATGCTGCTGATGGCGTTGATCGAAACCCGCACAAAACTAGTGAGTGATCAAGCAATCTCACCTGTGGCGGAGTTCCACATTCCCGAGTCGGGTGTTGATCTCTTGGAGCGCTCAGGGGTCCATCGTAGAGTGACGTGGTGGTGGCATCCCTTCGAGTCGGAGGACACCGTGTGTGTCTCATGCCATGCCGACCCTCCCCGCTTGGTCCGGATGAGGTGTGAACATCCCCTCATACTTGGAAGGTGGGTGTAAGCCCGGGGTTCAGCGTTGGTGTAAAGAACCCTGGCGTGGAATCGGTACGGGTGTAGGCCGTGGCATCTGTGAACCACTAGCCTCACCCGTAGCTCTCCTTCATGATGACCTCGCGAGAAATGAACTCTGGGCTTCGCCTAGCTCAACTAGAGCGAAGGTGAGTGATGGGGATTTATATAATGAGAGTTCCGAGTTAGGGGAGCGGAATCTCATTTATATATCCCTAAAAATAATAAATAATCTTCTCGTGGTCATTCTCATCAAATTTTATTATGTGCCCTTGTATCGTGTGTGATAATGAAATTTCGTGAGGTGGAGTATCTAGGTATGTGACATTCTCGCCTTCCAATGCACCAATGTTACTAGCAATCCTTGTCACAAGAGAGGTACAATAAACGAGTGGATTGTTTAAAATTGCTAAGCATGCATTTTATGATTTCTTTTACAGGGGCAATTTTTCTCTTGTGAACTATGGCATAGAGGCATTGCATCTCAACATCTAAGAGACGGTGAAATTCATGCCTAGGAAACAAAGTTATGGCAATCCATTTTTGCATGAATTTCAATGTTGGATGATGTATGTTGGCATTTGAAGGACGAAACCTAGGATCTGTAGGAACTATGGTGGAGATCTCGGTGAAAAAGGCGGCACGATTAAAATCTGGAGAGCAACAAATAAGTTTGTGCAACATTTCTTAGCATCAAAGCCTATGTGCCTAGCCGCTTCTTGCCAAGTGTAATAGTAGTATTTACTAAAAAGTCTCGAAACTAACACCCCGATCATGAACTTCCAAAGATCCTAAAAATTGGATGGTGAGGGAGGCGAGAGCCCTGCTCATCCAGGGAGCAATCCCGAACCATCCGACAAAATTTCCAAATGATGGGGAATTCGTTATCCATACCTAGTTTTTCGAGGACGCCATTGGGGAAGCGAGGAGCGGGAGCGAAGTCTCGATTCTTGAGGATGTTGTAGGCTTGCATCTCCCGTTCTCCTTCCGTCGAGGTGCGGTGCATCGGCTTCCTTGATCGTCATCCCCGTGGGTGCTTGTTCTTGCTCTTGCTCGCGAGGGTACGTCTTCTTCGTATGCTTCGGCGTTGTCGAAGTGTGCACCCGAACTTCCTTGGGAGAGCCTCGCGCTTCTTCTCACGCCCTTCTTGATCGCGCTTGCCGCTTTCCCAACATGTTAGTGAACAAAAAGCGAACGGAATGGAAACAAGTGCTTACTCTTGGAGAGAACTTGGGAGAGAGAGCTTGTGAGAGAGAGTGTGTCTTTGGGTGTTCTTGCACTAGAGCTCGGAATGCTTTGTGGAGTGCAAGAAGTGAGCAAGTAGCAAAATGAGAGAGGAGGGAGTGAGAATGAGAGGGGTGGAGAGCTCTCCCGGCCACCTCGCGAATTTATAGCACGATGCACCCCGACACTGGACGAGGGCAACGGCTAGTGCTCGTGGACCGCTTGGGCCCGTGATAGGAGGCGCCGCCAGGGGGCGGCCGCCTAATGCGCGGCCGGCCCCATCCCGGGGCCTTCCGTCGCCTGCTTTTGCGGTGTGTTCAAACGGCCGAATCCGACCGTTGTGCGAGGTGCAACGGTCGGGTTCGACCCGAAACTTTGTTTTTTTCATTTTCTCTCATTTTATAAATGTTTAAATTTTTTTTGAATAAAGTTTTGTTTATAAAATCTTATCAATATATATATTTTATTTATATTATTATTTTTATATTTTAATTGACATGGGAAATATGGCAATGGGATTAAAATATGAAAAGGAATTCTTTTTTTAATATTAAAGAATAAAAAGGAAATGAATTAATTAAAGAGGTTTTGAATTTAAAAATAATTTAATATGAGGAAAATAAATTTATAGAAGGAAAATATTTATTTCTTACCTTTAGTGAAGCTTACCTTTAGGCACGCTTCACACGCCATGCCTTCTTTGTATTTTTGGATGGTGACGTGATAGGCGATGGTGACTTTATTTCTTCTTGAGATGAATCTTTTCGGGGTTGCGAGGGTACGTTCCTCCTCCTTCTTGGCGAGAAACAGTACAACTTCCTCTTTGGTTTTGTCTCGTAAATGCCTGTTCACTCGGGTCCTGTTGCCTTGACTTGTCTTTACTTGGGGTTCAATCTTTTTTTTTTTTTTCTCGATTTCTTCCGGTTGTATCCATTGAATAGGCATTGGACCACCTGTCCTTGAATTCGAAGTCGACCCTTCCCTTTCCAACATGGATAGTAGCGTTTGTTGTGTAGAGGAACGGTCTCCCCAACAACAATGCTACGTGATCTTCTTCTCCCATGTCGACGACGATGAAGTCTCGTGGGGGACGTAGCTATCCTTCACCCTTACCGTAATGTCTCGAAGAATCCCTTTCGGCTTTATTACCGTTTGATCTCGCCATTCTATGTTTTGTCTTGGTGCGGGATAATGGGAAGTGTAGGAGTGTGTCATTGGCCTTCTTTGACATGATGTTGACACTTGCCCCTAGATCACAAGAGGCGTTGCCGAACGTGTATGGGCCTATTGAGCGGTGATCGTTGGGCTCCCCGGATCCTCCTTCTTTTTCGCAAAAAGGTGAGTCCACAACAACATCCCTGATAACCCGCTTACGAGGCGCGGTTGTTTATTGTTACCATGTTAACGGATTCAATGGGGCCCTCGGCCGGCCGAGTCCTTTCCCATGTTGGGTGCAAGCTGCAGCAGCTTAATTGAGCTATTTGGGTTTCTATCATTTTATTAAAGCTCAATTGATTCTTTTACTTGAGAAGATAGGGTTTCTAGTTTTGCGTTTACATTTTCAAGCATTTTGTCATTGAAAGATAATTTCTTGTTTAGACTTTCATTAATTTTAGCTTGACCGTAAAACTAAATCTTTCATGGAGGGTTGATTGGAATTGAAATTGGAATTGTAATTGTTACCTCCTTGTGGGCGGTTCTCGATTGTTCCACCCATTGTTATTACCTCGGGCGAAATCCATTGTTGACGTAGGCTACTTCTTCTCGAAGTTTCGGGACAAGAACCTCCCGAATGTCCAACCTCTCCACGAGACTTCACATGTCATATGTGAGTCCATGGGGAGTGTAGCACCGCTTGACGGAGCTTGGTCGTCCAGTCTTTTCATCGGGAGATCGATCTTTGCAAAAGCGTGATCGTCTCCTTTACTTGTGTGCATACCTTTTGTGTTTTTTTACGAGGGCCCGTTCTTCTCCCCAACCTTGGTTCTTGATCATCTTCTCGATGAGCGCTTCGCTTTCTCAACAAAGTGAGGGATAAGAACGCCCTCCAAAGAGCAAAGATCTATGTGGCCCTTCGACATGGTCGTAAGACCATTGTAGAAGTTCCGAAGGACGAGCCACTTCTCCATGCCATGGTGCGGGCGGCGAGGATGTACTCTTGCAGGCCTCTCCCATGCCTCCGGTATGGGTTCCATTGTTGTCTCTGCTGAAAATTGAAATTCTTGCTCGCAGGCGTTGGTTTTGCCCATTGGGAAGAACCTTGCGAGGAATGCGGTGGAGCATTTACTCCAAGTGCCGACAACCTCCTTGTCCTTGTAGAACCATTGCTTCGCTTTCCCACAAGGGAGAAGGGAAACAAGCGAGCCCGATTGCATCCGGCTCAACGTTCTTGATGACGATTGTGTCGCACGACCTCCAAGAAGTTCTCGAGATGAGCATTTGCGCCCTCGCTGGGCGATCCGCGAATGGACTTGCTTGTACCATCGTGATGAGGCCAGTCCTTATCTCAAAGTTCTTGTCGCCCAAGTTGACACGGGGGCCAACTGGGACATTGCCCACGATGGGGACAGAGTAGTCACGGAGTGTCTTGGTGGCCATGAGTGTTGATGAAGATGGTACTTGGATGACAGGTGCAACCTCCTGGGAGTGATGACAGAGGAGTGGCCTCGAGCCCGACTCCTTCCTCGAAAGCAGCCTCTCCGGATCGCCGACGGTTATTTGGCGAGGTTGCGACCAAATCATACACTATCTCTCGTTTTCATCCACAAATGGGAAGAAAACAAAAGAGTTAGCCTTGCAAAGATTAGGGCTATCATCCATACATGTGGTTATGATCATCTTTATTAATATATATTTTTTTTAACCTTGCCTTCCCGAAAGAACGGCGCCAAAATGCTTGTTGGCGTTTCTTAGCGCAATTACTAGAAACAGGTTTAGAACCCATCCCCAAAGAACGGCGCCAAAAATGCTTGCCGACATTTCTTAACGCAATCACTAAGAATAAATATTATCCTTAATGATAACGTCGAGAGAGTGTCAGGTGATAGATAAATTGAATATTGCAAGGGTCAACCCGCAAGCGTAAGGATCTATCATCGTAGCATTTCACCCGTGAGTATTCGGGTATCGTTCATTTATATTTTCCCATGGGAAGGCAGGTTTAGTTTTAATATGATGATGATAGCCCACAATGTATGTATGGATAGCCACTAATCATGTACAGGGGTAAGTGACAATAATATTGGAGATAGTGGTGACATACACACTTCTTGAGCACTAGAAGGAATAAATAGAAAATAACATTAAAAGGGAAAATCTATGTTGAGTTGGCTATTCTAATATCGCCAATGCGTCGGACTATTGTCTACATACGCCATTCATGGTTCATAGCGAGATGGGCTAAAGTGATGAGGAGATGCCCGCGCCGGTATATGCCAGCCCGGTGACACTTGATAAGACTCCAACCCGACACCCGGACGTGGAGGAGTGTGAAGGACGAACAGAGTTGTCACCCTCGCGCCCTACCTCACTACCGTGGGATGCCGGCATTTCCCGAATGATTCTCTATAGACCTAAGCACCACGCTTTACGTTTATAGAAAACTACCTAAACCCCCTCGGTACCCGACCCTACGGATCGACAGGCAAGAGTAAAGGTAAACCCGAAGGTACACTAGACCATCACTCGAACTTAGTTCTACTACGTTCCAAGAATAAAATATGATTCAATTAGCCTAAAGTTAGTCATGTTAATTATCACATTATACTAGCTATACTCTAGTTAGCATAATATGAATATAACATGAGGATAACTATACTCTAGTTCATATGCATTGCAATATAAATAATGAGACTTGAATAAAGGAAAGAACTTCATAGTAAATTACCAAAAGATCCTTCCAAGGAGACAAGACCTCCTTGAAGCTCTGCCTAACTCAAATACTAACACTAAACTAATGAAGGGGAGAGAGTGGTGCTCAAGGTGAGAATGTAACAATGCGATGTGTAGTGTGTTGTGTGTGAGTGTGTGTGGAGTGCCTCTCTTTATATAGTGGAGAGGAGGAGGGAATGGAGGGCTCTCCTTGCTTCGAGCTATTCTTGGCGGAACGAAACTTTGCACCGCATGCAACCGCCGCTTGAAGATCGCTCCAAACCGCCGAGAAAGGGCGGGAACTTTGGCCGAAATAATGCGCCGGCCGCCGCAGTGGGCCGGCCGCCCTCGGATCGGCCTCCTCCCGCCCGGCCTTCTCCCCGTCGTCGCGTTTTGTCATTCACATGTTGGGCCTATGGTGGTGCATGGGCCAAATTGTCGCCGGGTTTGGTCCTCTTGATTGATCCACTCCTTGGCGTCTTTTATTCAATATGCTTTCTAATTTATTTGGCGACTTTTGTACTGTTTCCACTCTTATACCCGCAAAACATAATTTCTACGAATACAAGTGGAACTAGGTTAGAAGTAAAGGTATATGTAACATAAGTTTGCCCCTTTCTCATGAATTGGATATAAGTTGGCGGTATAATATACCTCGATAATGACCGCCAACAACCAACCCTTCTTCCGGGCACGATAATGAAAATCCATATAGCCACCTTCGAATTCGAGCACCTGTGTTCTTGCCTCATTTTATCCGGCATGACACAGAGACCATTAAATGGAAACTGTTTCCATTCTCCCTTTTGGGAAGAGCGAAACAATGGTATGCTCATACCGTAGGAGGTGTTCACGGAAACTGGGTTGAACTTCAAGACAAATTTTGTCTTGCTTTCTTCCCTGGATTCCCGAGTCGCTGCCCTACGAATAGAAATTCTCAGATTTAAACAAAAGAGAAGGAGACTCTAGGAGCATCCTGGGCCAGGTTACTAAGTCTTATAAATACAGGCCTGCACCTTTCTTTGCCGCACCAAGTCATTCTTTGCCACTTCTATCTTGGTCTTAGCAAGGAGGATGCTCTCCAACTTGACCTCTCTTCTAGAGGCTCGTTTGTGCATAAATCCATCGCTGAGGGGAAATCCATTCTAGAGAAGATCTTAGAAAACACCCCATACACTCGGTATATATGACGAAGTTTTCGTAAGATCCGATAGAATCAAGCCCCGACCAACAAAAAGGAGGCACTTTACAACCGAATTTGAAGTTCCTTCAAATTCTTCTCATAATTTGGTTGTCGAGGAACCTCCCCGTTAAGGGAACATGCAATCACACTTCTTGGGATGATGAATCCCATCCTTATGCATGTCCCTTTGAATTCGAGGATGACCATTTCCTTGATGATGATTTTTTGAATGCTTTAGAAATTCCCGCATCGTAATCATCATATACCTCGAATTCCTATATGAGACATCAAGAACACTCACAACACATAGAGGGTGAACCACTTCATATAGAAGACATTTTTACACCTTCTCCCCTATGCCCACACATGATGTCTCATCGAGAATTCATTCCCGATCCTCACCGGGTGAGCATGAGACGATCTCCACAATAATAATTTCGATCCATATTTTGCGGATAACTTGATCTCATCATGAAAAATAAAGTGCTCCCCACAAATAGGAGATTTCATCAACGAACATGGAAGTTACATTCTAAATGTCCCATCCATTCCATGCTCATATGAAAAATCTCCCGAGTCGATCCATAACTCGACCCATCTTCACCATGATCTACAACCCCTTCTCGCTCTCTGTTCATAAAATTTTTTGAAAGGGTTATTGTAGATGCTTTTGTCTACCATAAATTTTGCAAATTTCGTGGTATCTCGGCATGAGTTTATAGGACGACACTCAAAGGTTGGTGTTGGAGGGGAAACCACTTCACCAACATTGGTTTCAAATTTAAAAGGTTTCCCAAGGACGAGCTTTCCTTTAAACAAAGCACTTCCGGAGATAACCCGTCCTTATGTGATTTACCTTCAATAAAATTGTTCTTTTCAAAAAAAAAAAAACTCATTTCTTTTTTTTTACCTCTGCCTTAATCTCTATTTCTTGTTATAAAAAAAGCACTTTTCCTATTAATAAAAAGCAAGAACATGTTATCAAGCTAGTATACACCTTCGGGTATTCTTGTTGCTAACCATTTCAGTGGAGACAAAGAAGAACGAAGAAGCATACAATGCTTGAGGACATGAGGCTACATCAACAACAAACTTTGATGCTCATGGGTGATGGAACATACTCAACAGAGGCCACGACCTTGCACACTTGGCTTTTACACAAAATTTCAAGTGTGGGGAAGAAGGTGTAAGTCCAAGTTCCACACACACCAAGGGGTCATTCAAAAAAAAAAAAAATAAAGATGATGTGAGCCTGGCCTTGCTATAAAACAAAAAGAAAAAAAGAAGGATTGAAAAAAGGAATATATAAAAAAATGAAAAAAAAAAAGGGATTGAAAAAAGAGAGAGAGGGAAGGAGGATTCTTCTCTAGAACTTTGTTATCATCAAGGCTTATGATCTATACACACCATACATGTGTGTGGTTCAAAGCATTGATGTTGCCCGAGATTGAACCATGTACAACAAAGTCACCGATGCAAAGAACTTCAAAGCTCCATCCACATGCTTTTGCAACGTACACTCGGAGTGAAACTCTTTGGCCATGGAAAACTTCGGAGTAAATGGGAAGGGCCATTTAAAGTAATCGAGACCTCGTCACATGGTGCCGCCACGCTCCAAGATGACGAAGGTAACGCATTCAAGATATAGCACAAAAGAAGTGTGGGGATATGCAACATCCCATTGAAGAATAGAAAGCGCCAAACCACATCATGAGCCGGTGGAAGAGCATATACGAAACTCGCCCGATCAACGCCATCGCCAGCACCGCAACACCAAGCGCAGGAGGCGAACGGAGACGGCAAGAGCACGAGGCACGCTTGGCGTTCGCGCCACATGGGGTACTACCCCCTAACCCATAGGCCATCGGCTAGCTTGGGAGGACCCCCACGGAGGTAAGTACCTACCGCCCTATCATTTTATTTTATCTCTTAGTTTTCATTTTCATTTCCTTTAAAAATTAAAAAAAAATTCCACTCCAATATGTAGTATAAGGATGCTTAATTTCTCCGAAGTTGAAATGATGAATAGATGCTCTGTCTATAGTTCAATTTGCACCTAGTTCATAACATTGTATTCCCCAATGTTTAAGTTTATTGGCTTAACTTGTCTTGTCCTAAAACTTAATGATTTATGGGTATGCAAACACATGATTCTTCTCTAAGCTATTGCCGGATATGATATGGTAAAAATAGAATCTACTATGATTTTGTTCTAGGAGAGATTCATCATTCGGAGAATAATGTCCAAAATTCCTTAATGATCAAAATTCTCATGATAGCCTATGTGAGACACACCCGTCATACGCTTTTGATCAAGATTCACATTCACATTGCTAAAAATAGGTTATGGGCTAAGCTAGAAAAAATGGACGTGTGTCCGGAAAAATAAAACAATGGGTACTTCGATACTCGCCTCTAAAAAAAAAAAGAAGAGAGAGAAGAATAATGGACAAGTGTCCGAGGGCGAGTAGAGCCCACTTCTCTAAAAAGAAATAAGAGCTAGCCCATACCTTATCAAAAAGAAATAAAATTTCACTTGCACATCTTGATCAAGGCTTATGACTTGTTTCTCCTTATGGTTTGCACACCTGAGATGATTTAAGGAATCATTACGAAAATCTCCGCATGAATGATCAATCAAAGAATGAATGACTAGTGTTTCTATGAAAACCGTTCTATCTTGCAATAACCCAAGAGTTTGGAGAATGTTAAAAGCCCCATATGATTTAAGTAAACAAGGACGTATAAAAAAAATACCAATTTATTTAAACAACGGAAGAATACTTTATTATGAGCATGGTACATTTTGACATATATCGGCATTGTAGCAACTCCCGATCAACAACCAAACACTTAGCTATTTGCTCGGGACGAGCAAAGGTTAAGCTTGGGGAACTTGTTGGTGGTCATTATCGAAAGTATATTATACCGCCAACCTTTATCCAATTCACGAGAAAGGAGCAAACTTATGTTACATATACCTTTACTTCTAACCTAGTTCCACTTGTATTCGTAGAAATTATGTTTTGCGTGTATAAGAGTGGAAACAGTACAAAGTCGCCAAATAAATTAGAAAGCGTATTGAATAAAAGACGACAAGGAGTAGATCAATCAAGAGGACCAAACCCCGCGCACAATTTGGCCCATGCACCATCATAGGCCCAACATTTGAAGGACAAAACGCGCAGAGGAAGGCCGGGGCCGGGAGGCCTGGCCCCCGGGGGCCGGCCGGGCGCGAGGCGGCCGGCGCAAATTTTCGCCAAAATTTGCCGCCCTTTCTCTCGGCGGTTTGGACCGGTCTTCACGCGGCGGTTGCATGCGGTGCAAAGTTTCATTCCCGCCAAGAAGACCTCGAAGCAAGGAGAGCCATCCATTCACTTCTCCTCTCCACTATATAAAGAGAGGCACCCCCTCACTTGCAATACACACCATTCTACACTTGAGCTTCATCTTCCACACACACATTTTGTAGTAGTGTCCCTCTAGGTGTTCTCCACCTAGTTGTACAAAATTAGAAAAGAGGAAGAGAGTGAGAGGAGAAGAGAAGAGGAAGAGCCGGTTTTGTCGGTTCTCGCCTCAACTTTTGTACCTCTACGGAGCCGACTCAATTTGAGTAACGTCCGTGGTTATTTTGTGGTATTTTCCAAGTTTATTATTTGACTTAATTCAGTATTGCTTTATCTTACTTGCGGAACTCCGCTCGACCAAGTGCTCTAGTCCAGATCCGGGCTAGTTTAGTAATCATTAGCATAGACGTGGTGTCTAGGCTAGTGTATTACCCGAGTTTGCGCCAAAACCTACGGAATAGTTGTGGTAGCCCCGGGGTGACAGCTCCGATCAGGCCTTTGTAGTCCACCACGTACAGGTTGGTGTTTTTCGTAGAGCTTTTGGTGGCTCGACCCCGACACCGCTTTCCCGCCTCTTCGAGAATCGGAAAGGTTTCGCCGCTCCGGTAAGTAGGGTCTAGTAAGCCCGAACCTTGGTATTTAGTAATCTTGGGAAAACCTTAGAGAACCCCTCTCTACCTACAAAAATATTATTCTTTCTTATCTCTTGGACGTACTTAATCCTTTCTAGTCACTTCTCGTTCCCCGTGGAAATCGATACCACGAATACTCCGGTGAAAGCTACAACGGTACTTTCCATGCGCTTGCGGATTTTTACGTGTGCGCTAAAAATACCAACAATGGCGGGGGGCCATCAACGAGATGGAAAGACTTTCCGCCTCATTAACAACGTTGTTGGTATTTATTAACTTACAGAGAAATAGATCCGCAAAGCGCACGGATATCCAAAGGAGCATTTCACCCGAGGGGGTTTTTAAATATCGAATCCACGAGGAAGATAAGATTAACAATTCATTTGATTAAGGACAGTGATAGAAGACTAATGAGATTCGGTGGTTTAGCATTTACTTAAACAGGGTGAGCCAATAAAAGATAATAGTGATAAGGTATATAAGACAGGTGAGGTGCACGTGGTGAACAATAGGATAAGATTAATTCCTAGTTAGATTAGGATTGGATTTATGACAAACGGGACAGTTCTTATGTAGCATACAAAGAATTTACGAAAGTGGAAATAAACAGCATAGCATAAGATCATATATAAATCAAAACCATAAATAAAAATGTGTACCCCGAAGATTACTTAAGAAAATCAAGAACGAAACAAGATCATCCCAAGAATCATTATCGACTAGTCTTATACACGGGGGGAGGATTGCAAAGGACTCAATAGTGCTTTGTCACCACTACGATCTACCACACGACCCTAGCATATAAGGTGAATCCAAATAATAAATTATATCTAAGCACCATGCCTACATACTCTCTATTACCTAGCATACAAATTGTAATATACTAGGAGCTCTACGAATAAGTACTTCGAATTACCATGAATAATGACTATATCAAATATGCTATGACTAGAATAAAGTGTAAGTAAACTAATTGTATGCATAATAATTAAATAGCACGAAGGTGTATGAAAACAATAATTATATTGATCCATAGTGTAACTTATCGATCCGGAACCTTAGCATACACTCTCTCTTCTCTAAACCCGACTTTCTATCTAATCTAGGCTCAAAGAGCTATGAATTAGCTATCCTATCTCGTGGTGTCTCCTCTTCTTGTTCCTGTCTTGGCTCTTCCTTGATCTACTTCTTATTGAACGTGAAGCTTTAGATCAACTTGGACTTGTCTTGGCTTGAGGGGTCTTGGGTCGTTTATATATCGGTCTTCCTCTCGTCTTTCTACTTCAACAAAGCGATGTGGTATTAACCTTGAATAAATCCCGCACTTCTTCCGTCGCCCTCGGATCAAACCGACTCAAATCAACTGGTTTAGATCGAGTCTTGGAGGCGGTTGAGGAACATTCCATAAGCGGAGCTGAGACGGCGGCCTGGGGGGGCCGATCGGCCCCATTATTGGGCCGATCGGCCCAGGGGGCCTCCCTCCGGGTCCCGTCCGCGCGTCGCGTGTTCGAGTCTTCTAGATGATGTATTTCTTGGTTCCGGTTAGTTCACGCCGGGAGAGATCCGTAGCCTTTCGGATTCATTTTGGAGTTGGATTGCATTGCGTTTACGCCGGTCGTATGCCACGTCATTTCTCGCCGATTTTCTGTTAAGTCCCCGCAAATCACAACTTTACCAAAACTCATGGAATTCATTAGTAGAAAACCCTAATAAGGTTATCTAATTTTATTTTAGTTCTTTTCCATGAATGGTTGATGCATAAAAATATGAGTTAGTGAGCATCAACAAACGTCCGGGAGGAATCGGCCCAGTCAACCGAAATAACCCGAGAACCGAATATGAATGACCATCGGGGCCCTAGGCCACCCCAGCCGAGTAGAGGATGTCGTGGTGCCCGGGGCGGGGGACGAGGAAGGGGCCGCGGAGGTCCGAAAAGTCCCTTATTGCTTCATTTGCGAGAAGATGCCGGTCACTTTAGCGAGAGAATGCAAGTATGGGCAGTTGGCAAAGGAGCGAAGTCGAAAGACGAAAGCTCCCGAAACGCAGTCAAACTCCGAAGCACGTGTTCTACAATTCGAGAGAATCCGGGGGCTCAACCGAATTCATATTTTGGTTATCACCCAAGTCGCCAGCCGCTCTCCCCTCGGACTCGGCGGCGAAGAATTTCCACAACCATCTCACCATCACCGTAATTCCCCGAATTACCCCGGGCATTACTCTTTGCCACAGCCTCCTCCAGTTCCTGTGGCTCACTCGGTGGCGGTGTCATCACCAAGAAACCTGGAGCAACAAAGACCTAATGTGCAAATTAAGCCCGAAAGCGCAAGACAATCGAACCATGAATTCGGTTTTACCAACCAATGGCCACATCTACACAATCACGGGTGGATCCAACCTTGAGCATGAAAGCAAGAGGGCTAGAAGGGATTATGTGAGGAGAGTTCACACAAGAACTCCAAGGTTACCACTCGGTAGACCAGCCTCGGCCATGGTGCCGATTACTTTTGATGAGAGCGACTTTCGGGTAAGGGACTACCCTCACAGACGCATTCGTTGTAACGGCGAATGTGGCGAGTTCACTCTACACAATATCCTCGTTGACAATGGAAGTTCGGCGAACATCTTGTTCATCAAGGCATTCGAGAGCATGGGTACGGATCGAAGAACTCTTCAACCAGCCAGGAATGCCCTATTCGGTTTCGCGGAAAAGGATAGACGCCATCGGAAAGAAAGATATTGCGGTGACTTTCGTGAGGTGGGATTGCTCAAACCGAAATAATCACCTTTGATGTGGTCAATATAGACTATCCCTACACAGCCATATTCGGTAGAGAGGTGATAAGCAAGTTTGATGCCATCATCAAACAAAGTTATTTGTGCATGAAGATGCCTTAAGCCTTCTAAGCGTGATCACGGTCCAGGGTGATCGTGAAGCGCACGCAAGATAGACGCAAAACCAATCCCCGTGTTATAGCATGATCAATGAAGTGACTCTTACCAAAAAAAAAAGGGAGGAGGATGAAGAAGCAAAGAACCAAACCCGAAACCGAAAGGGTCAAAGAACCGAAAGTTGACACAAATTCCGGTAACGAAGAAGACCTCATTGTCCGCCTCTCGCCCCGATAGGGAAGTTATCGTCGGAGCCGAACTTGATCTTGACGAAAAGCACCGACCTCGTTTCTTTTTTCGAACAAAAAAACAGGGATGTATTTGCATGGTCTCGCCGAAGACCGAAAGGTGTGAGCCAAAATCGGCTCAACATAATCTCAACGTTGAGAAATCCATAAGACCGGAAGCGGCGAAAAGTTGTCGAGGAAAGAAGCGCCAGCGGCAGCAAATGAAGTACAAAGGCTTTCGGATGCGGGCGTTATTAGGCCGCTTCAGCACCGGAGTGGTTGGCCAACGTGGTGTTGGTGCGTAAAAAGTTATCCGACCCGAAATCAAAAAGTGGAGAATGTGTGTCGATTTCACGTGATCTCAATAAAGCTTGCCCCAAGGATCCATATCCTCTTCCAAGAATTGACACCCTAATAGACATAGCAGCAGGTAGCGAAAGAATGAGTCTTCTTGATTGTTTCTCCGGCTATCACCAGATACACATGAACCCAGAAGATGAAGAAAAAAACAGCTTCATCACACCTAGTGGAACGTATTGTTTTAGACGGATGCCGGAGGGCTTGCGCAACGCAGGCCCAACTTTCTCCGTATGTCCGACGAAGTGTTTAGAGAGCAGAAGAAAAAGAAAAATCTAGTGACTTATGTGGATGACATAGTGGTGATTAGTGACACAAAAGAATCGCATATAGATGACCTAAAGGAAACTTTTGCGAACCTAAGGCAAAGTGGCCTCAAGCTAAATCCAGAGAAATGTATCTTCGGCATCACAAAAGGCAAGATGTTAGGTTGCTTAGTGTCAGCAAGGGGCATTGAGGCAAATCCGGACAAAATTGCAGCTATCGTGGACATGAAGCCCCCAGATAGCCAGAAGAAAGTTCAAAGGTTGACAGGGCGCCTGGCGGCACTCAACAGGTTCATTTCAAGGTCAGCCGAAAAAGGGTTACCTTTCTTTAAAGTAATCTTGAAAGATAGTGTCGATTTCGAGTGGGGACTGAGCAAAGAAAAGGCTTTTGAGGATCTAAAGAAGTACCTCACCAACCTCACGACCATGTCCAAGCCCTCACCGAAAGTGACCTTATTGTTGTATCCGGCAAATGTCCCGGTTGCGATAAGTGCAAGATGGTAGAAGAAAAAGAGCATGAGAACAAAGCTAAAGCAGTCCCCATATATTACGTGGTCGAAAAGCGCTTTTCAAAGCAAACTTGAACTATTCGAGCTAGAGAAGATAGCATACACGGTGCCGATGGCGAGCCAAAAGTTGAAACATTATTTTCAAGCCCACAAGATCCGGGTAATATCGCCTCGGCCTCTTGAGGCATTATTCGAAAACAAATAAGCAATCAGAAGAGTGGGTAAATGGGCAGTCGAATTGAATGAATTCGTCATCAACTTTGAGCACAGATCAGCTATCAAGTCTCAGGCAATAGCAGACTTCATAGCCGATTGGACCCCTGCAGCCGAAGGCAATTCGGTCGTCTTTGATGAACCCATCCGACCACGACAGACGGAGCCCGGTGCGACAAAGGGGCAGGGATCTCAGCCATATTAACACCTCGGCAGGACCCCCATTAGGTACGCAGCTAGGCTGCGCTTCCCAAGCACAAACAATACAAAATTAATATGAGGCGGTTCTCACGGCACTACGAAAGCTAAGAGATATGGGGGTCAAGAGATGCATCATTCGCGACCGATTCCCGTGTGGTAAGCGGCCATTGCGAAAAAAGAATACACGGCAAGAGAACCGGTTCTAGTGAAATACTTGCAAGTTGTAAGAGGTATGAAGAAACATTTCGCGGGTTTTTCTATCAAGTTTATCCCGTGTGGAATGACAATCAAGAAGCAGATGAACTGGCCAAGGCAGCGGCATTAGGGATCCCAACGCCGTCGGATGTGTTTTTCCAAATGCTTTCGGTCAAAGCAATTCGAGAAGAGGAAGAATCACCAAGAGCAATCCATGTCATAGCGAGCCATGATTGAGAAGCCCAATATTTGCTTTCTTTACAGGCACTTATGAAGCCGAAAGTAAGCATGAGCAGCAAAGAATGGCATCAAGAACAAAGCATTACTCAATCATCAGGGGGGCGTTATACAAGGACAGAATCGTAGCACCGAAACTGAAATGCATCAGCACCGAGGAAGGAAGGAAGCTGTTGGCCAAAATCCATGGAGGTATGTGTGGAGCACATAGGGGTCCCCATGAAATTGCGCCACGAGCAATGAGGCAAGGTTTCTACCGGCCTTCGCCAATAAGATGCAAAACAACCGGGTCAAGACATGTGAAAGTCGCGGATGTTTGCTAAAAAAAGCAAAACGCTCCCGCGAATTTGACAAAGTCGATAGTGCCAACTTGGCCTCTGCAGCGATGGAGGGTGGATATTGTCGGACCCTTGCCAACAGCTTCCGACAACGTAAGGTTCGCAGCAGTAGCGCTGGAATACTTCACTAAGTGGATTGAGGCGAGACCACTTGGCGAGGATCACTTCCGCTACCCCGGTCGGGCCAGATGGCAGGATAGTATGCCGTTTCGGCGTCCCATCTTACATCACGGTGGACAATGGCAAGCAATTCGACTCAACCGAATTTAGAGCTTTCTATGAAGAGCTATCCATCAAGCTTACTTTCGCATCATTTTACCACCCTCAGAGCAATGGTGCAGGTTTGAAAAAGCCATCGGCTCATTTTTCGGCCGCCTCGAAGTCCTTGTGGAATGCAAAAAAAGGGAAATTGGCCACCAAATGACCGTTCTTTCGCAGGGTCACAACATCTCCTGTGTCTCGAGCGACCGGTTTCACTCCATTTTGGCCGCTTTATGGAGAAGAGGCAGTAATTCCGTAAGAACCGAGGCTCGGGTCCTTTCGCATGCAGATATCGGATGTAACCGAAATCCAAAGATACGTGGACACCGACACATCCGAAGTTCGAGGGAAGCTACAAGCGGTACCAAAAATCTTGACAGTATCATCGGGGAGACAAAAGTTGGCGGACCCCGTAAGGTCTTGCGAAAAACATTTATGCGGGGGATTTGGTGCTAATTCGCATGCAGACAAGCAAGGGAAATTGCAGTCCCAGTGGTACGGCCCTTTCATCGTGTCAAGTGTTGTGAAGCCGGAGTATTTCGGCTAAGAAGCGAAGATGGAGGAGAAATGACTCACACATGGAATGCGGATAACCTCCGCAGTTCTACGCTTAAATGCATGCTCCCAAAACGGAGTTGTAATTTTCCTTTTTCCTTTTGAATTCGGTTTGTAACAGCTTAAAGTTAAAACTTCGTCGAAGGTTTTGCGCTCTTTTTTCCTCACCGGGAAGCCCTTCCGGGGTGTGAGGTTTTTTAACGAGGCAACCTTGTGTAAGACATTCGGTTATTATCCCGTATGAAGGCATTTTCCCCAAATAGGCTAAGAGTCAAAGAAAATCATGTTGAAAACAAGGTGCGACTAAGTCACACCCTCAGATATTCGGCAAGGGTCGTATCCGATAAGAGTATGCTGAAGAGATCAGCAAAACAACGGCCACAGTGCCAAAAATAAAAGCCGAGATGGCCGAAAGTCAAGGAGAAACCAAAAATGGCGTCCCTTGATTCAATTCCTAAAGTGAGCAAACTTTAGAACGCCGAGCACGACAAAAAGGTTTGATGCTCAGCGCAAAGGCAAAAAAAGCCTAGGTGGAAAACACCTTTCGGGTCCGCAAAAGCACAACCGAATCACCCAAAACAAAAAGGCGGATAAAAGCCCGAATCGGGCCCGAAAGGACACCTAAATTAAAGGGAGAGTACAAAAACTCAACCACTCTAAATCAAACTTCGATCACCCAATCAATGCGGCATTGGGTGCCATGCGCAAGGTGTTAATCAAGACCATCAATGACTGTCACCAAACGTAGTACAGCACAAGACATCGCAGCCGCTATAAAATAAGGCCTAGGGGAGACCCTCTCGTACTCCAAAATGAGCGTAGATATAGGGAGAAAAAATTTTAGCTAGCCTCAAAGAATAGGATCTAGCAAAAGACTTCGGTCTAGTAGGGCTTCGGCCTGTTGGGGATTGAGAGGCGCCAGAAGTTGCTTAGTGCTTTCGGCTAATAGAAATGCCGAATCACGCTCCAATCTAGCATAGCTTCGCACTACATTTGTGGTTAACCAGGCGTCCCTTTGGCTATGGCTAAGAAATCCCTAGCCGGGATGACGCTTCTACCAAGCGGAGACCGGAAGGCCGGGCTTTCGGTCCAAACTACACTTAGGCACCCGCTCAAGGGTGCGGCCCGAGCACAAAAATTGCAAAGTTCCAATGCCGAGGCGGATCGTGCTTAAAATCGCACCGAAAGCACTCTAGCCTCGATTAGGCGGGCCGTCGACAACACAAGCTCACGGAGACTCCCAGAATTTCAGCGCAAAGCCAAAAAGCAACGGTTGGCGCAATCGAAATCGGAAGCTTCGGGTTTTCCCCGTGAAACCCGACGCATTCCAACTCGTGTGTGGATGTCTCGCACGGCCGTCGATGCAACACCGAAGCCCATCACCTTCAACCGAAAAGCCAAAAGCCGAAGGTTGTGGCTAGCCTTATCTACCGTGATCGTGCAAGATCGCCCGATGCTCTCGACAATCGAAGAAAGGTCGCCGGGAATCCCGAAAGCAGCCGCGCCAAGATCGCCGAATGTGAAAAGGGCGTTGTTTCGGTCGCAAGATATTGTTGAGCTCCAAGAGCCGAACCCATAGCAGCCTAAATAAAGCTTAAGCCGAATGTACCAACATTTGTAAATTAAAGAAATCATATCTTTTCTTTTCGGTCTCGACAATGCAATCCGCAAGGATCTGTACCGAAATTTGCCGCATTCGGTTTCCGTCGTATATGTACGCATGAGACCCAAGGTAGGTTTCGCATAACCACAATCGTTCGACCATCGCAAAAGGGAGGAGGGGTTTCTTAAGCAAGAAAACTCGCTCGTTTGCGATGGGCGAAAAATATAGAGCGCCACCAAAACCTCCTAATCGGGTCACCGTAAGTCATCATATTCAAAAATACAAAATCGACAAAACAGGACAAGGGGCTAATTGTGACAAAGATCGCTAACTTTACAAGATCGGTACCGAGGCGCACCGAGCACTTCGAACACCTCCTCTATTTCCTCCTTAGGATCAAGCATTATGCGCCGAATCAAGTTATTCTCGCTTTCCGAGGGAACAGTGTTTTCCAAAATTCATTCGTCTCCCTCCCGCTTCCGAAGTTATCTCTCGGCGTCGCGAGTCAAAAATTGCCCCATTCGGTCGGGAATATTTCATGGAAATCACGCCATGAAGCACCACTAACACCGAATCCGCTCCGTTTGACTTTTAAAGCATAATCTTTGATAAAGTCTCGAGGTCCCCTCCTCGGGAACTGCGCGCAATTATTCGAGCAAAGTTTAAAGACTTGTATCATTACATCAACCTCACCGAGAGTTCTACAAATTTAAACTAAAATCTTTTACTCTACCCTATTTTCGGCCGGGCCTTGGGGTCGAGCATCGGGAGCGGAGTGCCCCGACCGAGGAGGGGCTGCCATTGCCGGAGGCCTCGGCTTCCTTACGGTTTCGGGCATCAATATAGGTGTGCGCCGCCTTAATCTCTTTCTTCTCCTCCTCACTCTCGCAATAAGAGCTGAAATTAGCGCCAGAGTCGAAATAGCGACCAAAAGTAGCCAATGGATTCGGCAATAGATGAAGAGAGTCTTACCTGGCGCGAGAATAGGCCGCCCGAAACAAGGCGAGGTCCCGGCCACCTTTTACGCCAATGCGGCTTCGTAGAAACCAAGCGCAACCGAAATAGCGTGGACTCGGGGTTCTCGGCGGCCGGATGGATCTTCTTTCGGTTGGACCTTGTCAAGATGGTCACAACCGCACTCAAGGAGAGCCGTCATCAAAGCACGAGTGTCTCCAAGTGAGGCATAACCCCTTCCTGTCTCCACTCGATCCCCAAGTCCTTGAAGTTCCCCGAGAGGCCATGTTAGCGGCTCACCAGAACTGGGTTGGTAGGGGCCAGGAGACTGCGTCACCGAAGAGGAGAGCGTTTTGATAAACCTGCACCCCAGCCTTCACCTCCCGCTCAATGCCGGTAATTACCGATGAATGCCGGGTCCTCTCGGCTTGGAGCTGCTCTTCGAGTTCTTTTCAAATTCTTCTCAAGGTCTCCAAATTTCTTTTTTAGCCGTTGCGGCTCGGTTTCAAAGATTTCTCCGAAGCTTGACTTGGCCTTTCGTGATCCCGTTCAAGTTTTTCAACTTTCTCCTTCTCGGCTTGGAGCGCCCAAGAGGAGGAGGAGTCCCGCCCCAAATGTTTCTCGGGGGTTCGGCAAGAATAGCCTTGCAAAGAACAATTCAAAGCTCGACAATAAAAGTGGAACAATTCGAACCGAAACAAAAACCACACCGAAACATAAACTTACCCCCGGTAGCAAAGTAGTTCAAACTCTCAAAAATTTTGGAGGGGGAGCTTGAGTAATTCCTTCTCGACCAGGGCAACAAAAGCCGAAGTGCATCTCTCCCGAATTTGATCCCTTTCTCTCAGTAGGGACGAAAGGGAGCGATCGGGGTCCACATTACCCACCACTCTCGGCGTCAGGAAGCCTCTAAACAACAAGCAAGTTCATAAGTCTTTTTTCTCTTACGGGGCTCATCTCCTCAGCGAGCTTGAGCCCGAATACACCATAGTCTCGCCAAAGTCACTAGAGTCGACTCCGGGCAAAGGACGCCATGACCGAATAGACACCGCGAGCAATTTCGGTGTCATCATGAACTCCCTGTAAAACCGTGACTTACCCAAGGCCGCTTTTGGTTGACTCGCACCGACCGGGTTGGCGGTACGTCGGAAGAGATGTCCTTGGCCCCTTTCATCCTCTTGGGAGGAGCAAGGGCGTCGAGAGCAAGGGAATCGGTTTTCCTCTTTATCTTGCTAAACAAATGGACCCACAAACATGGTATCATCGCCGTTCGAGGGGTCTCATGAGGGTCTTGAATCCGCCGTGCCATTTCGCCGAGTCGCCGAAATCAACTACATGAACCAAATAAACATATTTCGGTAACAACAAAACCGATTGCAAGTCAAGGAGTAGGACAAGTAAATGTCTAGACTAACAACAATACAGAAGATTCATAAAAGACGAACGCGATGTCCGTGAATGAAAACCAGTCGGCATCGCGTACAAGACATCTACCGCTTTCGGTCGATCCAAGCCGAAATGTCACGTCCCCGCCGAAGGAGTGTTTTTTTTCGGCGTCCGAGAACTTTTGCCGTAAGGCACCCTACCTCAATGTCCGTGGGTTTCTTTCGCCCACGTTGTGCTACTCTTTTCCTCTTCAGCCTCTCGGGGGGAGCCGAATCCACAACATTCGGGCCGCCCAAAGAACACCACCAAACCCGAACCCCGACCTTTCCGGGCGGCTTTCACTTTCTTAGCGTCGGCCGGGTGAAGCCGATCCTCATAACTCACGCTCATAGCCTTAAAGGCCCCTGTTCATTCATGCTTTGCCACCCAAAATTTCAAGTTTGATCCGGTGTTCTCGAGCACCATATGGACCTAGCACTACGTCGGTCTCGTCGGGTAACGAAGTCGACAAAGGCTTTGTCCGAATGAAACCCTCAATGGCCGAGTTGCGGTGATTTGGGGGCGCCAGAGCCTGTATCGCGGTGGGCTTCGGCTCGAACTCTTTGGAACTCAGCGGCGGTCAAATGCCGAGGGCAACCCACTCCTCCACCAAATCACGAGAACTCGATGCTCAATGGTGGTGAGGAACGCAAGAGTTGCCGGCATCACCTTCGGCACCCTCGGTGAACGACGCCGACCGAAGCCCCCCGCATCGGGGTCATTCGGGCCGACAAGATGGTTGTCCACGCTAGCCCTGTCTCGGCGACGGTGCCCATATCCTCGGCGCTTATCCGGGCATAGAACCAAAAATCTGTCCAATTTGTCCATTTGTTCCAAAAGCAAAGGCCAACTGAATCGCCCGGGCGAGGAATGAAGGTGTAAGCCCCAAATTGTACAATACAATGTTCTCTCGGTCCTCTCGTCTTGGATCCGTTTCGCCCCGATGACAGAGTAGAACTTTACGCAGTATCCACACACAATGGAGCTCCCATCATTTTCATAGCCATAACGAAGGGTGCCTAACCGGGTTATGGAATTCGAGTTAAATGATGGAATTGTAAATCAAATCGGTCCAAGACACCGCTTATGAATTCATCTTCACATGGTAGCCGAAAGCCGGCCCTGAAGAAATCCTTAAACACCAAAGCTTCGTTGGGCTTAGGATCCGAAAAACTTCTCCCCATTAGGTGCACGTTAGAATGAGCGGGTCTTTCGGTCCATGCAGCCCTTCCGAACATAGTCATCCAGGTCATCATTTGAAACACGCGAAAGACCGGCCCAGTAAACCTCACGGTTGGCGGAAGGCCCTTGGTTCTCGCCTGACCATTCGGCTTGAGAGAAACTGGCGTCCTCCGAACCCTCAATCTCCCCGAAAGTGTCGTTGGCAGCCTCAGCAGCAAAGGGGTTGCCAGCGATGGGTGAACCGTCTATATCCACGATCTCGTCCATGTCCACCGGGGTTTCGGTTCCGGTTTGAATATTGGTTTAATTTGTTTCTTATTTGCCGCCGAGAACGTCTTTGGATCGACCGCCGGCTGTCTTTTGACCAACCGAATCACCGCCGAGGAACTGTAACTCAAGCTCGTGTGCCTTAGATGAACCGAACCCGTTGAAGACGAGGAACTCGACATTACCAAAGCAACAAACCTAATGTACAAAAAAAAAAAAAAGAAAAAGAACCTAAATAAAAACATGGGCTTCTTAAAATCCGAAAGTTAAGAAGGGGCCGGAAGTATAAAACCTCGCTTACCGACCGACGAACGTGGAGAAGGCCGAAAGCTTGAGCACCGAATCCTCTAAGGTGAGCCGAAAGAGATGAAGGAGGGTGAGACGCCGCGAGCAAAAGAACTATGGCCGAATCGCCGGCGCGCGACATCCCCCCTTATATAGGGAAAGAGGGGCTCGTGGACCGAGGAACCGTCCCATTAGGGCGGTTATCGGGCGCGAAACCCGACGTAGACGACGGTTCAGATTCGGGATTGGATTTTCTCAAAAAAAAATCTTTCGTCTTGCCTCCACGTTCGCGGGGTGTTTCTTAAGGGGCCGAATTGTGGGCGTGACCAATCGAGAGCCAAAAGCCGCCCCACTTGGTCCCGGGAGGGGCTCATTGGGGGAAGGCGAACCCTAGGGCACCCCCCTAATTCGGCTTCGAGTAAACCCGGTAGCGGAGCCGAATCCTGGACTTTCGGCAGGCAAGATGAGGGGAGAAATCAGTTGGACGTATGAGCCCGGCTGGACCGAAAGTCGGCACATTCGGTCCGTTGGATTGGCCGAATGGCCTAGCTTTCGGTCTAGCTGGGAAGAGAGTCGATGACGCGGCATGGTAGACGGCATTTCGAGCCGAAAGGTGCGCCTTTCGGTCAAAGACCGCCCGAATGCCTGAGAAATCGGGTTTCACGGATCGATGGCACCGGGGACGGATGGAGTACAAAAGGCTATATAAGGGGACGGATGGAGTACAAAAGGCCATATATATATAGGCACTTAGGTTTTTCAACCCACCGACCCATTCTGTCTCTCCCACCGGCCGCTCTTCACTTCCCAAGCCTCCCTCCGCGCGAACACAGCGTCATCGCCCCACCTCCCCCATCTCCCTCTCCCTCCGAGCTCCTCGTACGGCTGCTCCATGACGGCGGCCCCCTCCTTCCCCCGACTAAGGTGGCGGCACCCTCCCTGCCCTAACGACAGATCCACGGCGGGGGCGGCACAAGGAGTCCACGGCGGTGCGGATCCATGGCGGGAGCGGGTCAAGGAGTCCACGACGGGAGCGGCTCGGCGGCGCGGATCCATGGAGGGAGCAGCTCGATGGCGTGGATCCATGGCGGGAGCGGCACAAAGAGTCCATGGCGGCAGATCCACGGCGAGAGCGGCTCGGGCGGCGCATCGGGCGGAGCGACTCGGCGGGCGCCGATCCACGGGAGGAGCGGCTCGTGGCGCGGATCCATGGTGGGAGAAGCTTGTCGTCGCGGATCCATGGCGGAGTGGCACAAAGAGTCCATGGCGGCGCAGATCCACGACGAGCGGCGGGTCGCGGGTCCACGGCGGGAGCGACTCGGGTGGCGTGGATCCATGGTGGGAGAAGCTCGCCGTCGCGGATCCATGGCAGAGCGGCTCGGGGCGGGCGAGATCCACGGTGAGGGCAGCACAAGGAGGCGGCGGCCGCTCGTGATCCACGGCGGAGCGGATCCACGGCGGCAACGGCGTAGCGCGGGATCCACGACGGTGGCGGCACAAGGAGGCGGCGGCGGCACGGTACCACGGGGGGATCGCTCCACGCTGGGCCGACGAGCCGGCGACGACGGCGCTGCGTCCGCGTGGATGGGCTCATCGGGCCCATGGATTGGCTCGGTGGGCTCATCACGTTTTTCGCCGACGATTTACCGTGGGCGTGTGTTTTGCCCGCCGTCGTGGTGCACATATTTACCGTGACCTTGCTTGGGCGACGGGCGTGGATGCCCGCCACCAAAAACCATAACACCCACCACCAAATTTTTTTTTTTAGTTGTGGTGACAAAGAAGGGAGGTGGCTGACTCAATCTCCTTGTCATGAATCTCCTTGCTAACATCAGTAGCTGCCAAACATAGTAGGGCATCGGCAGCATCCCATTCATCGGAATCCCATCCTTGGGAGTCTGGCACTTCAGTTTCGCCGGCCAAGGAATCTGGCACAAAACACACCTCGCTCGCGGAAGAATCGCGGGACTCATCGAAGGAGTCTGGCACCCAATTCACGCCACGCACGAGAGCCCGATCGATGGCGTTTCCATGGCGATCCATTGAAGTCGAGGTTTCTGTGGTGGCGCACGATGGCGAGATGCATTTGTATGTACGTGGAGGCGAGTAGTATTTGAAGTAGCGAGATATAGGTTGGCGTTCTAATGGGAGGCTCCAATGGAGTATGACCGAAGCATTAGCCCTGTCTCTATCCTGGAGGAAACGGAGGGACTAGTCCAAGCGATGGAGAACGGCGCAGCAGTGAAGGCGGCAACAGGAACGAGGAGTTGCGAGCGCCTTGGGACGAGGCGAGCGCGTCGTCCAGGGTTAATACGCTGGAGATTTTTGAAAAAACAAAATTTGCTCAGGCGCGTTGGAGATTGTTGAATGGAGGGAGTATTATTTAGTACAAGTACGTGTACGACTATGTAATAATCACAGTTTTGTCCAATATATACTAATAAAAATGAAAAATAAAATACCAGTATCGAATTAATCTCACAGGAAAGAAAGGATCATCAACCTTGTCAACTTGCTCTCTTGTGCCTCGTCGTCGATCTTCGTGTTCTGCTCGGCGCCGCCCACTCGCCGTCGGGCATTCAAGCCTCGTATAGCAGTATACACCTATTCCCTACGCCGACTATCGGGTCGTAACAATCTGGTATCAGAGACCATGGCCTCATCGGGATCTCCACCCACCACCGGCATTCCTGCCGCCACCTCTCCACCAACCTCCACTGCTACTCCGCCCACCTCCTCCGCCGCCCTAGCTGCAACCAACGCTGCCCTGATTCCCACCCCGCCACCCCAGCCTACCATCACCGACACCCTCACCACGCTTACACGCGCCATCTATGGCCTCCAGCAGCAGATGGGCGACATGTCCGCCTGCTTGGCGCACGTGGAGCACCGCACGGCGCCTCATGCGCCACCGCTCTTGCCATTCTCCACCCTATCACTCTTGTCGTACGACATTCCGGGGTATGGTGGCCTTCCGGCGATGGCTCCTTCGGCACCACTCATCTCGGAGTTCGTTGCTGCACCGTTGTCTCTTCCGCCCGCGTCTTTCCTAGTTCCATCGGTGCAGCCTTCCATGTCTGTGCAAACCTACCCGCCGCCGTCCACCATAGGTATCCCCATCACCCAAACCCCTCCTTCTCCTCAGTAATGCAATCCACCCATCCACCCCACTTGGCAGTCATGCACTCGCCGCCACCGCAGCCGCACATCCCTCAGTTCCTAGAGTATGCCGCCATTCCTAAGTACCACAAACTCTCGTTCCTGACTTACGATGGGAAAGAGGATCCTCTGGGATGGCTGAATAGGTGTGATCAGTTCTTTCGTGCACATCCGACACGTCCTCGATCGCACGTTCTGCGATCAGAGTGCCTTGACGCGTTTTGTTTGTTTTGCGTCGTCTTTCTTTTTTGCATGCATGCACCCCCTGCATGTATGTTTAGGTGGGCCAAGGTGAGGCCATGGGTCCCTAGTTCTAATCTTGCCCCAAGATGGGCTGGCCCAACTTGGTGACTCAGCGGCCCAACGCGTGAAATTCTGGTCGTGCTCGGGCGGCGCTGTGCACGTACGTATGTGTGATGTGATAAAAAACAAAGGTAAAAATGATGTTTGACAAAACAAAAAATTATGTCCGTACACACACAAAAGTAGTAAACATTCGTATATCGAGGTGAGAGTGGTTCATGTGTTTTGGGAAAATCAACAGTAGCTAAATGGAGCGGCAACCAAGTCTCAAAGCTCAAATATTTATTTCATGGTATTTTGAGCTTGCCACCGTCCACTCGTTTTAGAGTCCATTTGGTTGGCTTTCAACATGCTTTTGCTTCTGCAAGAGCTAAAAAGCTAACGGCCCAAAAGTCACACCCGATTTAGGCTAAAAACTACTTTTGCTCTAGTACAAAATCAAAAGCACTCTCCCCTACTTTCATTTGCTTTTCGATATAGAAATTACCCACGTGCCACTGGTTACATGCTTATTGGTTCGTTTTGTTTCTATTTTTCCCGTCCATGACCTTTCTTCCCTAAGTCCATGACCTGACTCGCGACATCTTCTTCCCCAGCCGTGGAAGGTAAACTCCGCAGCCCAGGCCGATGGTCCTCGTCGTGGCCCCAAGCCCGCCAGACCTGGCCACCGCGCCTAGTCCTACAAACTAGAACAAGGTGCAAGTAAGATGCATGGCAGGGGAGTGGCAAGCAAAACGGCAATGGAACACACATTAATTAATTTAGTGATTTTGGGAGTTCACGTCTAATCCCAGAAATAAATTGAGAAACAGATGGTGTAAGAAGGGCTAGCAAATACAAAATCCTACTACTTGTGTTTGGATAGTTACATGAGCAAGAAATCATATTGTCGAATAGCATCCTAGAAGTGCACTGGGGACGGATGGAGTACAAAAGGCTAGCGGAAAAGAAAATCCTACTCGGAACGAAGTATAAAAAGATGCATGCTAACATTTGATTTTTAAACTTATCTAAATTGAGAATTCATATTGTGAAACGGCATCCAGAAATATACATCCAGGGACATATGTAGTAAGATATGCCAGTGGAAAAGAAAATACTAAAAAATGATAATTATCTGATTTCCAAACTTAATTAAAACAAGAATTCATATAGTTACAACATTAAATTTTTAAAAAATTGGCCTAGCACATATATGGCATTATGTGTGAGCTTGCCAATATACATCCAGTGACATATGTAGTAAGAAAGGCCATTGGAAAAGAAAATTCTAAAAAAACATGATAAATATTTGATTTCCAAACTAAATTAAAGCAAGAATTCATATAGTTACAACATTAAATTTAAAAAATCGCCCTAAACCACAGTTAAAGGTAGCACAAACGTCTATCATCAGTCAACGTCTAGCAGAAACATATTGTGTCGAGTAAATAATCAGATCAAAAGAAGGTCCATCCCCTCAAATCAAACATATCACATTCATATATATACACTGATCGTGCTGTGCCCAGTGCATGTAGGGCCTATATATGTAATATATGCATGGCATGGTACAGTCAGCTCAACCAGGCCGATAGATACGAGTGTAGACCTCCAAACAGACCACGTAGTTGCTTCTCTTGTTTGTAACCAGGGTCAGGATTTAGCCATGGTTAGATTTAGCCTGTCTACATATTATGGTCATCATGGTCATGGGCCTGCTGTTTGGTTGCTATGCTAGTTGCTACCTTTAACTGTGGTTTAGGGAGACTAACTTTCTTATGAACTGTGTGGTTTAGGTAGACTAAAGTTTTGGTTGGATTTCTTGTGTTGAGTTTGGTTACCCTTCCCTTGAATTGATGAGTTTTGACTTTATCACCCGTATAGCACTAGCACACGTACGCGTACAGGCTGTACAGCAACCTAGAGCCCAGCATCCATGGCGTAGCCATAGACGCCATGGGATGCTGAAGTTACCAGCCCACATCTAAGCCCATCTCCTGAAGATCCCAAGCCCAGGTGCAGCACAAGAGCTCAGGCCCGGAGCGTTCGAGCAGAGTGGCCCACAATGGGCTTGTAACATGTGTGAGCCCATATCAGGAGGGTAGAAAAGGATGGAGAGAGCTCAACTTGTAAATTACGGTATGGGGGACTGCAGATTGCTATGGTGAGATAGGATCGTTGTATTGGTGGATATCGGAACTTCTGACGACTCAAATCAAATTTCGAAAGTACGTCTGTAATATATCAGAAATGACATGTATGAATTTAAAATTCATCGAAGGTTCATTATGTATCGGAGTAGTTGTTTTTTCTCGTTTTTTGAAAATGAGCGACATGTGCTCTGGTTGTCTGCCATTTTTTTTTCTCAACTACTATAGGGCCGGTTTGGAACGGAGGAATAAAAATAGAGGAATGAAAGAAAACACAGAAAAATGATAGGAATGCAATGGCAAAATAGAGGAAAGGAAAACGCAGGAATTCCATAGAATTGGGTGTTTGGAACACAGAATACAAACCGTATATATGAAATATAAGAACCATACAGTAATCTTGTTTTATTAGTTGTTGCATGCTAGTGTTGCTACATGGTGGGCCCACCACTAAATAGCTGCCCCCCGCCCAACGAGTCACATCAACTCGCTCTTCATCTTGTCTCGAGATAGTGCTATAGAGTGCCCTCCTCTTGTCATCACATTACTTCTCTCTCGCTTAAATCAAAATTTCACGGATATATTATTAGATGCTACAAAACAATACTACAGATGACCCGCACCATGCCTTGATGAGCAACTCTTTCTCGGACTTCGCAAAAAGAAAAAGAAACCAAGAGGTTGTTGTGGATTTTAAATTTCCTCCAAACCTTACAGTATAGGAAACTTTCCTTTGGAAAGGAATCAACCAATCCTTTGTTCCAAACGCAGCCTACAAAGCCAAAACCATAAGAAAGCCAATTCCTTTGAAAATCCTTTGAAATCCAAATCCAAACCACGACCTAAAAAGAGCAAACCTCACCGTCCGTCTCTCGCTTCCCGGCCTGCCCGCCGCACGACCACATTTGCCCCGCCGCCTCCCCCTCCCCGCCCTCCGAAAAGCTCCACATTCGCTCTCTCCCCGATCTAAAAAGCGCCCCCATCGGCCGTCGCTGCCACGCATCCTCCCCGGATCCTCCATCTGATCTCGCCCCCATTGATATGAGGGAGGTGCGGTGGCTGATGGGGAATTTCTTCCCCGGCACCAGTACCGGCGGTGGGTCCGAGACGAAATGGCCCTCGGGACTGCGTGGAGTGGAGGAGATTCTCCTTAGAGGCCTCTATGCGCCCCTCCCGGCCATGCGCGACCCCAAGCGCTGCCGTCCGAAGTCGCCGGCGCAGCACAGAGCGAGGCATGGCGTGTTGTACATGACAAGCCAGCCAGGAAGTAGAAAGACTTGGTTTTTATGAATAACCCCTTGTGTTTCGAGGTATAAATAATGAGTCCCTCCACGTAATCTTGTTTTAGGGGCCGTTTGGTAGCGTTTCGCTTCAACGCTACCGTTTCTAGTGAGAAACAATAGAAACGCTTCCAAACGGTCCAAAACGAGAAACGTTTTTTTTCTCGTTTTTACACTACGAGCGAGAAACGACTTGGGAGGTGTTTCTCGGGAGAAACACTTCTCTTCATTTTTTTTCTTTTATTCTCTGATTTGTTCGACCAATCAAATATTGTCTAATAATTCTGCAAAAATTACTAAAATAATTATGATTGATCATAAATCCATGGTACAAATTTGGTGATTTTATCACTTATGATTTGTTGTCATAAATTTGTGAAAGTTGACAGCTTTTCGTGTTTTTCGTTTCTAGTTTTTAATTAGCCAAACGGTTTCCACGTGTGTCGGCGGATGTACGACATCGGGGAGCTCAAGGAGACCCCCCTTTTAGATATTCGATAGTGGGCTTAACGGTGAAGAGTTGGCTCGTTCGGCGGACAGTGGGCGCGAGGGGTTTTTTTCCAGGTTCAGGCCACCTCGAGGAGGTGTAATACCCTACGTCCTGCTCGTTTGTATGAACCAGAGGCATGTTGTACAAAAGGACCCCGAGGTAGGGACGTACTGCCCCTCGTGCTGCTAGGAAGCGCGAGGTGCTACTGTGTGCTTCTGGGGAGATGGATTTCCCTCCAGACTTAGTCGAGGATCCCGCTAAAGAGGATCTTTTCTGTCTACTGATCTTCTGACCCCCCTGCCCAGGAGGACACGCACCCCCTTATATAGCCCGGGGGTGCTCTGAGAGAGAGAGAGAGAGAGACCTACCCCTACGCTACAAGAGAGTCGGGGGTGGGTCGCCGACCGGACGGCAGAGTGGCTTCCGCCCGTCCCGGTGTTGTTGGCGCACCCAATCGATGAAGGCTGGGCCTCGGAGGGAGCCCCCGGGCCCCTGACCCCTTGCCCGCCCCTGACGGGCGGTGGCTTGACTTTGGCGACCCGGTGGGTCCCCGCCGTGGGAGGCATTGCTCCGACACCCGTCCCCCGTGCCGTCCTGCAGGCGACACAGAGAAAGAGAGGATGGGCGATGGGACGGGGCATGGCGCGCCATCCTATCGCCCTTATCACTCCTCTGATAAGCGGGGATCGCGCGCCCGCACGTAGTCCCGTCGGGGACTCGGGCGTGACGATGGCCCTGTCTCCCGGACGCAGCCGAGAGGTCGCCGCGAGAGTAGGAGGCGTCCGTCTTGACCAGCGACGATAGACGGAGGGAAGAGTGGCGATGGGACCGGTACCGTGGGATCGCCACTATACCCTATCACATCACGCTTATCTTCCTTGATTGGGGAGGGAGCATGGCGTACTGTCCGCAATCCACCGTGCGGCGTGCGCCATCATGCTGCCCATTGCGCAGCGTAATTAAGGCGCGCCACGCTGGGATCGCGACGGGAGCCGACGCGTAGTTAATGCATCCGGGCGTGGCGGGCTTCGGGTGAAGGCGGGCATCGATGAGTGGGCGGGGGCGAGCAACACAGCCCCGAGGTGACCTCTGCGGTTCCCTCCAGGCTTAGCCACAGGACGAGAGGGGAGTAACCCCTAAGGGAGGGCCCGAGGACCCCGAGGAGAATCCGGGGCGGGCTCCCCTAGCAAGGGCATTCCGTGTGTCTTCCCCTCCTCGCGAGAGCCCCCAAGGAGGTCTTGGGGCTCACCGCGGAATGGCCGAGTTTCCCTTGAGCAGGACCGTTAGGAGCGCCGGTGGCCCCACGGCTCATTTGAAGGGGTCCGGCAGATGGGCCAGGCTTGTCGCCACCGGGATTGTTGGTGACGTATCCGACGCCGCCCCATTTGGAAGCGCGCCGCCCCATTGGAAACGGGGACCCTAGTTCCCGTGGCGCCGACAAAGAGCCCCGGCCTTAATCGGAGCGCGGCTCACCCGTGAGGGATAAGGCCTAATTGAATGTGGGCGGCGTCATGATGACTTTGCCTTGGTAACCGCCAAGGGACATGACCGTTCCCGAGGCGATCATCACCGGCACTTGATGGACAAGACGACGCAGACAAGTGGCGCCGCCCGCATCGCCTACCGCGTGCGTGGGTGTTGACACCTTTATAGCATAAAATTATTAGTCAACTAAACATGAATAAGGGCATAAAATGAATATCAACATAAGTCTAGGGGCTTAACTAACATAATTCCACGAGCTTTGGTGATTTATATCTTTTTCGTGGACTTAAATGTATAAATGCAGAGAAGAATGGAGAAAGTTCCTAATATACATCCCATACGATGACAAGACTGAACCGTGAAGTAACTCGACCCAAAATGTGGACTAAAACACTCTAGAAGATACCAGAAGACACCAGGAGGAAGGAGATCCCGAGAGGATCACAACCCCTGGCTGCCGCCAGAGGGAATTAGGCCGGCCGCCAGGCTGGGGCCACATGTCAGCCTCAGCTTCATATGTCGGTTTGTAACCGACCTTGAGGTTGTATCTACACCGTTATTGAAGGTCGGTTTGATCCAATGGTCACCGTTCATCGCCAAGGCCTATATAAGAAGACCCCCTGACCCCAGGGCTAAACCCTAATTCATTACTAACTCATTCTATCTCATTATCTCTCAGTTATAGAGGGGTCCCATGTAAGGATCATCTCTCTCTTAGAGATTAGTGAAGTAGAATTAGACATGTAATTAGAAGTAGATTAGATCTAATTAGATCTAATCAAGAGTAAGAGTCAAGAAGAGATTAGAGCCATGGTCCTCATGAGAGAGACTAGAACTAATCTTGTTCTTAGAGTTAAAGTGTTGGTGATGGGAAGAGCTGCTGAGGAAGCACCGGACTTGTCGGTGACTCCTCTACATATTGTACCATCGGAATCAAGTCCCATTAACACTGGTACTTGATCCCGAGACTTCTATGGTGGATCAACTTCTTATTTGAGTAAGTGAATGTTCTTATTGTTCTTACTGTTCACAACTCTTGTTTGAGTACTTTAATCTGTAGGACCCTATAGATTAGAGGGGTAGCTTTGGTGTAGGCGTGGTGCCTAGACTGGGGTTATTTGTGATGACACCTTATATTCCGGGTCGTGTGGTAGATCGCGGGAGTGACAGTCCTGTTGAGTCCTTTGTAATCCACCCTCCGTCTATTTGACTAGTTGGGCATGTAAGTGCCGGAGGATTGCATGTTTTGCCCATGTTTTCCTTTGGGTGCTTCCCTTTAAGACAATACCAACATAGCTTACAAGGATAAGAATTAGACAACCATAGAAATCTCCTTATCTCTTCTTCTTCTTCGCCCTTGACCACCGCTTTCGGGGGATTAGTTATATTCCTTAGTTACCTCACACCATCCTCCCCGTGGATTCGATATTAAAAACCCTCTCCCGGGTGAAATGCTCACCAAGATCCGTTCGCTTGCGGATTATTATAAATATTTCTGTAGGCTTAACAAATACCAACAGTGGGGTAGTGGGTGGTCCCCATGCCTCTGGCCACGGGATGTGGCCCGTTAGAAGTGGGAACGTGGCGCGGCACGGTGCCTATAAAAGCGCAAACTTCGGCCGTCCGCGCCCCCCGCCGCCTCTACGGTTTGCAAAAAGCCTTTCCTTTCTTGCGCTAGAACCTTCTCGCCCCTTGTGCGCTTCGCATTCTCTAGTTTTCTCCTTCTTCTTCATCTTCTCCATCCACCACACCTTGGGATGGCGGGTGGATCTTCATCGAGGAAGGCGACGGCCGGGAAGAGGGCGAAGGCAGATCCCAACGTCCCCGAGGAGGGGTCGGCTCTTCCCCGGTCGATGACCCTCAACTATGAGGGGCTTGAAAAAGGTGACCAAGCTCCGGCGTCCCTCGCAAGGGCAGCCCAGCGGCAGACCCGCCGGACTTTGGTAGATCGGCGGAAGATGGGTGGGCTCCCATCTTCCACGCGTTCCTGGGGGCGGGACTGATCCTGCCCTTCTCGAGATTCTTCATGGCGGTCCTCAAGACGATCGTGGTGCGTCTCCTTCATCTTCAGCCAACCACAGTGGTGTTTCTAGCGATTTTTTCGCATTTGTGTGAAATGTTCGTCGGCGTGAGCCCGTCGGTGCCGGTCCTCCGCCATTACTTTGAGGGGCGGGTGAGCGGGGCTGACAGCCGGCCCACCGACGCGTCGGGCGGGTAGCTTCATGCTCAGCATTCGCGGCGAACGTCGCGAGGAGTTCATTGATATGTGGCAGCGCCGCACAAGGTGGGAAGACTAGAAGAGGAAGTGGGTCTTCGTGAAGGTAGATGCGGTGATGGAGGACTCAGAGTACCTCCGAGTGCCACGGGATGGCGAGGTGGCGGTGGCGCATCCGATTTGGGCGGTGCCATTGTCCCCTGCGAAGGAGGAGCAGGTCCAGCCTATGACAAGGAAGATCGCTGACCTCCGCCGGAGGGGTTTAACCTCGACGATGGTTGTCGGGGATTTCGTGAGGCGGCGGATCACGCCCCTGCGGGAACGCCGTCGAGTGGCGGCGATGTACTCGGGTGTCAATGACTCGATGAGGGGACGTCGAGGGAGCGGGCTCCTTGTCCCCCAGGGTGTTCCACGAGATGATGAGGGCACTCGTGGGTGACATGGTGGAGCCTTCAGACTGGGTACTCCCCGACGCGCGGATGGCGCTCTGCGACGACCCTGAGAAGTTGGCGCAGATCCGGAGGCTTTCGGTGTTTAACCCCTTCGGGTTCATGGGGTATCGTGCGGGGCCGAGGAGAAGAGGCCCGAGGAGGACCCGCGCCCCCTCCCGGTGGAGGCGGAGGTCGGGTGAAGGTGGGAGCCGGCGAGGCTCTACGGACGTGGCCGCAACAAGCAGCCGACGCGCCAGGAGGAGCCCTGCGGGTTGCCACGGGCGGGGGGGACATGGCAATGCCGCCACCCCGACGCCGAGGAGGGGGGACTCCGCATAACAGCCGGGCCGCCCATCCGTCGGCCCGAAGAGGCCGGGCCGCAGCAGGGAGGCGGCGACGAGGCGGCCGGGGCCGCACCGCCCACAACGAGGTCGGGTGCAGGGCAGCACCGGTACCGGCCAGGCTTTGGCCGTGAGTCACCTTGGGAGGAGGAATCCCATGGAGAGTTGATCCTCTAGACGGCACACATGTGGTCGACTACGTTGAGCTCATAGGGTCCATATGGACCCCGGGTCCATAGGGCTAGTCTACAAAACCACCCATGGACCTGGTCCATGGTCCCTGGCCCCACTGGTCAGGTCCAAAGGGACCAGACCAGACTCGATCTGGTTCAACCAGTCGAGTCGGCCCTCACTTGTCTCTCTCCCTCTCCTCGCAACTCTCTCTCTCGCTTGACTCTCTCTCTCTCTCGCCGACGCCCAGCCGCTCCGCCTTCGGGCGCCATGGCCGCACCACCACCGCTGCTCCTCCGCCATTGCGCCGCCTCGTAACCGAACCGCCATCCGCCGGGTCCTCTTGGTGCCTGATACGCGCTGTCTCTTGGCCTCTCGCGGCCTCCGTCGGGGCCCCGCTAGGGCTAGGGTTTCACCCCGCCCATGGTGCCACCGCCGCCGTGACCTCCTCGCCTCCGCCGTGCTCTTCTGCCTCCTCTGCCCCTGGGTTCGCCGCCGCCGCCCCTCCGGTGCCCTACCTCCTATGGGGCTTGGCCGTGGCCTTGTAGCCACCACCGGGGCTCGGTCCGCCGGCGGCCAAGCGCCGTGGCGCCGTCCCTCCGCCGCGCCCGGTGGCCTCGCTCTCTCCTTCTTCCCCTTGGCGCCCGTGGTGCCTCGGCTTGGCCGCCCTCCCCGGTGCCCCGTCCCTCCACCTTGGCCCAACCGTCATTGCCTCGGTGCCGCCGCCACGCCGAGAGCGGTGGCTCCGGCCATTGCTCCGGCCGCTGGTGGCTACCGAGCGCCGCCGTGGCCATGGCCGGCCTCCTCTGGTCTTCGGGTTCGTCCCCTTTTGCCCTTTACTCTCTCTGATTCTCTTGCTCTACTGAGCTTAATCGCACTCAGATCCTTAGAAGATGAATGATGCTTATGCTCTGTGATCTTTGATGCTCAGATGCAATCCTAGGCTAGTTGATGAACTGAAATGCTCAACCTAGCCCCATATGCTTATTTGTGATGATTGGATAGCTGATAGCCTTGTAGGTTGGTTCTGTGATGATGGCTGTGATGATCTTGTGATGGTGATGCTGGAGCAAAGCTCAGTTTTGAGCTTCTGCTCCTCTTGGCCGAAATGCAAGTGTTGCCTACTCTTTGATCTTGATGCTTATGCTTGATGCTATGTTCTTTACCATGCAATGATGAAACATAAATTGAGCAAAAGCCCCTTAAAACAGCAGCAATGTTAATCTGAACATTCGCTAGTTGTTTTCCTTATGGTTCCTGCTATATGTTCATGATGCTCATGATGCATGATGAGATGAATGCCACTGGTTTTATTTTCCTTTCCATTGTTCTGTTTGGCCATTATCTTGCACCTAGTGAGCCAAACAACTCCTACACATGCTAGTTCAGCAAACAACTCTTATTCATGCTATTCTGGAATTAAACAGAACCTACTCATGCTAGTCTTTGAATCTAAAAACAGGACAGCAGCTATATGCATATGGTACACATCTTGATCTTCAAGGTTGATGAGGCCAAATGCTAGCTGATGTTGATGCTTGATGATTCCTAGGCTCGCCCTCTCCCTTCCTCCTTGAGCTCCTTCATGGGCACCATGCATTAGCCATGAACTTGAGCAAGAAAGAGAAGAAAGAGAGAAGAAGAAGTTTACCTTGGCTCTCCCTTTTGGCATAAAGAGAGCCATGGTAACTCTCTCCTCATATTTATAGGCGAAAAATCCTAGGGTTTTCCTATTGGCTTTTAATTCTGTTTTTTGGAGGTGGAAATGTGATGTGTTGACACATAACCATGACACATAACCATGGTTATGTGTCAATGTGCATGTGTGGTTTCATGAGGTTTTGACACCTCACTTGTGTAGGTGTGATTTATGGCATTTGGTGTAAATTGGGTGGTTTTTGGAGGCCAAATCTATTTGTAAATGCTGCTGGAATTTAATGCAAAGTGAAGTGGGGTTTTCGGTTTTGACCTTGGTAAATAAATATTTACACTTTGGTCCTTTTGGCTCGGTTTGTGAAGAAAGATAAAAGGTAAGGGCTTAATTGCAAGAGTTGCAATCAAGTTTTATTTGCAGGGGATTTGTTTGGGATTTTTTTTTGGGATGATTTCCCTGAAATGCCAGGATTTGCTTTGGTGATAGTCCAATTAATGGACTAAATCAGCAGCCTTGGGTATTCAGGAAAATCCCGGGATTATAAAGTACCCAACCCGCGAGGCCAAGACCCGGCCTCGGGGTGGCCACGGTAGGCAAAATTATTTCGGACCTTTCGATTTGAAGATCGACCTGTGCAGCCACCGCCCTCGCCCGAATATATACAAGCTCCAACCCTAACTCTCTCGCGCTCTTCCCTATCCATCCTCTTTTTCGGCGGCGGCGGGGCGCTCTCGGGCGAGGAAGCCTTTGGCGCGGCCTTCTCTCCCTCCACCTCTTCTCCCTCTCCCCTCTCTCGCAGTAGGGTGGGCCTGGTCACGCTGCGTCCCCGTAGGCCGATGGCGGCGCGCGCCTCCCGCGCCGGCACGGCGACCACCTTCCTAGGGTCGATCCACGGCCTCACGACCGGATCTAGGGCCTCCATGGCCGGATCCGTTCCTTCCGACCTCGCCGGTTGGCGCAGGTGCGCGGACGAGGCCGCCGCGACCGCCGCAGCTGGAGCTCGCGCGACCTGCGGCGCTGGCTGGTCCCGCATCCCGGCGAGCATGCCGCGCGTGGCTCGGGCGAGAGCAGGCCCAGAGTGCGGCGCGAGGGGCCAGCGGCGGCGGATCGGGCAGCGCCGCACCAGCGCATGGAGGCCCGAGCCCGGCTAGGGCGGACGGTCACGCGGCGCTGCGTCGACCCGGCGGGGCTGCCCCGCTGGCGCGAACGGCGTGGAGGCCTGGGCCCCAGCTTAGGGCGGCGGTCGCGGGCGGGCGCGAGGGAGCTGGCACGCCAGCCCAGCAGCGCCGCAGCCACGGCGTGGAGTGAGAGCGGGCCTCAACGCTGCTTTGCGGCGGCGCCCCAGCGTGTGTGGCACCCACGCCGAGGTGAACGCACACTACGGCGCGGCGTTGCCACCGGAAGCCGCCAGCTTTGCTTTTGCTTCACCGTGCAGCTGCTTGCTAACGCTAGATCTGCGTTGCTTGCAGGTTGGTGGTGGTGGGAGGAGCGACCCCGCAAGGTCCGATATTGCAAGGCAGCCCTGGAAGAAGCAGGCGTGCAGACTTCCCTCACTGGCTGTCGGATCTAGCACCCCAGCGCTCGCAGTAGCAGCGAGCAGTACGAGTTTCTTTCAGTACCGAGCAACAAGATGCAAGCAAAGAAAGGTACATAAATGCAATTCCTGTTTTTCCAAATTTTCCTTTATTTGCAGCTCTCTTGGTGAACACCAATCTGTAAACATACTCACGTAGTCTAATGCTCCTCTAACTCCTGACTGATGATGCCCCTGCAGTTGTGTGTCACTGAAGAAACACCATTGGCCACAGCTCACAGGTCAAATCAGACAAGTCGTCACCATCTTAGAAGCAATTTGAACTTCCAGAAGTTCAGCTACAGGTGAACACAAGAACCAAACATTACCTGAAGCTTGTTTGGGTTGAGTTTTATTTTCAGTGTGTCAAGAATATGGAAGGTTCAATTCACAAAATGAATATTATGTTTCCTTTACGAGACAAGCGGTTTTGATCTGGTGGGTTCTGGATTGATTTATTCTACATATGATAGCCAGTATTGGATTTAAAGACGCCATTGCCTTTTTTTTCTTTACGGACTTACACTGTTTTATTTGCCTTGCAGACCTATTCAAATGTTGTGATTGGACGGTACAAATATGCACTGTATGGTTATTTGATAGACACTTTCTGTCATCTGTTCTTCACTTCCTGTTATATGCATGGATAATCTTTCAGTAGAAACAAAGGGTGCCCTATTACAAATGCTTACATTTGCTTCCAATCTTCACTAAATGGGATTATGTCTCTAGACAAAACAGGATAACACATGTATGTATGCCTAAAAGCTATTCATATTCCTGTTGTTCCTTCAAGAACCTTGCAATATTGAATCGGTACTAGATATTCCTATTAGTACATCCAACATATCAACGTTTGCTGTTATGTGTTAGTTTTGCTAGAATATAGGAACAAAGATTGTTGAGGCTCATCGATTAACATGTGATTACCAAATTATGTTTCTATTATACACCCTTCGGCCAATAGGAGTAGTCCTGATACTAATAGTGTCGGCCAATATCGATTTTTCATAGGTAAAGCAAATTCCAGTACTATAATCCATTTTTGCAACATTTTTGTGCCCACACTTCACTAACAGAATTTCATTCTCCTGACACCTGAAGCTTCCAATCTATGTGCAGTTGTCTCTAAGCTGTGTGTCAAGAAGAAAACTAATCATCACATGATCACATAGTACTGGTTATCCAAGATTAAGTGTTAATCCTACTTATGCTATCTCACCTATTAGACATAATTCTCTGCTGAGTGTGCTTATATTGGATTGTGGAGAACAGACAAACTATGCAGTGTTAGTTGTTGTTTAAGCCCTTGAATTGTTACGCAGATTTACTAAAATTCTGTGGGAAGGGTGCATGCCATTATCCATAATCATTTCTGTTTTTATAGAAAATTATTTGGGTAACATCCATATGAATATGAAACATCAATGATCAATGCACGATGAACACGCTAATCATGTCTTGACATGTCATGCAGCCAAGCACAGGAGCCTAATCGTGGAAGGTACAGCAACCATATGTCAGATACCAGCTCCTCCTCGATCCTGTGGCGTCTCCTCTGACGAGTCTTTCTACCTGCTGTGAGGTATACCACAGCCACGCCCTTACAGTTGCATGTACACACTAAGATGGAATGGCCTAACGTTTACACATGTGCTTCCCAGATCGAGCTGCCCGCAGCTTCGAATCGGATTGAAACTGGCACCTGCACCGATGCTTTGTGAAACATTGGTGATATCTTCGACGCTGGCACCACAGCGCTTCACTCCTACATGGAGACATGCATTCCTCTTAGGCCATCTCGGACACGCGCTTCCTTTGTAGACTATCGCTGAACTCTTTTATGTACGATTATGACCGAACTGAACATCTATAAACCCACCTGTAATATTAGTTCGTGCGGACAAAATGGTATCTATGGTAATCTGTAATATTTAGTTCATATCTGAACATCTGATCTCCATGTTGCGTTTTCTTTACGAATACTATTGTGGCCATTGCTCGCGCAAGCATGGGCGCGCGCAAAATCACTAGTTTGGTGTTCTATTTACCCGCTTTGCCTCCTACAGAGAAATGCTTCACCTCTGAGAAGCGGACATTCCCAAAAGAATATCCACAACTCCAGAAATATAGCATGGTTGTGTGAGTGTAGGTGTGAGTGTGTGGTGTGGCTGTGTTGTGCAGAGATGTAAACAAAGACTTGTACGTAAAGACTGAAATGTAAACTATATGTATGCTTGTATGACTTGATGCGTGAATGAATGAATGAATGAAGAACAAGGACTTTTCATATGCGTGAATGAATGAATGAATGAATGAATGAATGCTTCACCTCTATTACAAATGCTTACATTTGCTTCCAATCTTCACTAAATGGGATTATGTCTCTAGACAAAACAGGATAACACATGTATGTATGCCTAAAAGCTATTCATATTCCTGTTGTTCCTTCAAGAACCTTGCAATATTGAATCGGTACTAGATATTCCTATTAGTACATCCAACATATCAACGTTTGCTGTTATGTGTTAGTTTTGCTAGAATATAGGAACAAAGATTGTTGAGGCTCATCGATTAACATGTGATTACCAAATTATGTTTCTATTATACACCCTTCGGCCAATAGGAGTAGTCCCCGATACTAATAGTGTCGGCCAATATCGATTTTTCATAGGTAAAGCAAATTCGATTACTATAATCCATTTTTGCAACATTTTTTTGTGCCCACACTTCACTAATGCAATTTCATTCTCCCGACACCTGAAGCTTCCAATCTATGTGCGGTTGTCTCTAAGCGTGTGTCAAGAAGAAAACTAATCATCACATGATCACATAGTACTGGTTATCCAAGATTAAGTGTTAATCCTACTTATGCTATCTCACCTATTAGACATAATTCTCTGCTGAGTGTGCTTATATTGGATTGTGGAGAAACGGACAAACTATGCAAAGTGTTAGTTGTTGTTTAAGCCCTTGAATTGTTACGCCAGATTTACTAAAATTCTGTGGGAAGGGTGCATGCCATTATCCATAATCATTTCTGTTTTTATAGAAAATTATTTGGGTAACATCCATATGAATATGAAACATCAATGATCAATGCACGATGAACACGCTAATCATGTCTTGACATGTCATGCAGCCAAACACGAGAGCCTAATCGTGGAAGGTACAAAGAACCATATGTCGATACCAGCTCCTCCTCGATCCCGTAGGCGTCTCCTCCGACGAGTCTTTCTACCCGCAGTGAGGTATACCACAGCCACGCCCCTTACAGTTGCATGTACACACTAAGATGGAATGGCCTAACGTTTACACATGTGCTTCCCAGGATCCGAGCCTGCGGGCGCCTTCGAATCGGATTGAAACGGCACTGCGACCGATCTTTGTGAAACATTGGTGATATCTTCGACGCCGGCACCACGGCGCTTCACTCCTACATGGAGACATGCATTCCTCTTAGGCCATCTCGGACACCGCGCTTCCTTTGTAGACTATCGCTGAACTCTTTTATGTACGATTATGACGAATCAACATCTATAAACCCACCTGTAATATTAGTTCGTCCGGGCCCGGGTATCTATGGTAATCGTAATATTTAGTTCATATCTGAACATCTCGATCTCCATGTTGCGTTTTCTTTACGAATACTATTGTGGCCATTGCTTTCGCGCGCATGGGCGCGCGCAAATCACTAGTTTGGTGTTCTATTTACCTGCTGCCTCCCTACAAATGCTTCACCTCGAGAAGCGAGACATTCCCAAAAGAATATCCACAACTCCGAAATATAGCATGGTTGTGTGAGTGTAGGTGTGAGTGTGTGGTGTGGCTGTGTTGTGCGAGAGATGTAAAACAGTACTTGTAATGTAAAGACTGAAATGTAAACTATATGTATGCTTGTATGACTTGATGCGTGAATGAATGAATGAATGAAGAACAAGGACTTTTCATATGCGTGAATGAATGAATGAATGAATGAATGAATGCTTCACCTCTATTACAAATGCTTACATTTGCTTCCAATCTTCACTAAATGGGATTATGTCTCTAGACAAAACAGGATAACACATGTATGTATGCCTAAAAGCTATTCATATTCCTCGTTGTTCCTTCAAGAACCTTGCAATATTGAATCGGTACTAGATATTCCTATTAGTACATCCAACATATCAACGTTTGCTGTTATGTGTTAGTTTTGCTAGAATATAGGAACAAAGATTGTTGAGGCTCATCGATTAACATGTGATTACCAAATTATGTTTCTATTATACACCCTTCGCCAATAGGAGTAGTCCCGATACTAATAGTGTCGGCCAATATCGATTTTTCATAGGTAAAGCAAATTCCAGTACTATAATCCATTTTTGCAACATTTTTGTGCCCACACTTCACTAACAGAATTTCATTCTCCCGACACTGAAGCTTCCAATCTATGTGCGATTGTCTCTAAGCCGTGTGTCAAGAAGAAAACTAATCATCACATGATCACATAGTACTTGGTTATCCAAGATTAAGTGTTAATCCTACTTATGCTATCTCACCTATTAGACATAATTCTCTGCTGAGTGTGCTTATATTGGATTGTGGAGAAATGCACAAACTATGCAAAGTTAGTTGTTGTTTAAGCCCTTGAATTGTTACGCCTTGATTTACTAAAATTCTGTGGGAAGGGTGCATGCCATTATCCATAATCATTTCTGTTTTTATAGAAAATTATTTGGGTAACATCCATATGAATATGAAACATCAATGATCAATGCACGATGAACACGCTAATCATGTCTTGACATGTCATGCGATAAAGCACGGGAGCCTAATCGTGGAAGGTACAGCAACCATATGTCGATACCAGCTCCTCCTCGATCTGTGGCGTCTCCTCGACGAGTCTTTCTACCGCTGTGAGGTATACCACAGCCACGCCCTTCTTACAGTTGCATGTACACACTAAGATGGAATGGCCTAACGTTTACACATGTGCTTCCCCCGGACCGAGCTGCGCAGCAGCCTTCGAATCGGATTGAAACCGCACTGCACCGATGCCGTGGAAACATTGGTGATATCTTCGACGCCGGCACCACAAATAGCTTCACTCCTACATGGAGACATGCATTCCTCTTAGGCCATCTCGGACACCGCGCTTCCTTTGTAGACTATCGCTGAACTCTTTTATGTACGATTATGACGAACCCGAACATCTATAAACCCACACACGTAATATTAGTTAATGCGGGCCGGTGGTATCTATGGTAATCGTAATATTTAGTTCATATCTCGAACATCCGATCTCCATGTTGCGTTTTCTTTACTTAATACTATTGTGGCCATTGCTTTCGCGCAAGATGGGCGCCGCAAATCACTAGTTTGGTGTTCTATTTACCGCTGCCTCCTACGTGAGAAATGCTTCACCTGCGAGAAGCGTATATTCCCAAAAGAATATCCACAACTCGAAAATATAGCATGGTTGTGTGAGTGTAGGTGTGAGTGTGTGGTGTGGGCTGTGTTGTGCGTAGATGTAAATGCGTACTTGTAATGTAAAGACCGAAATGTAAACTATATGTATGCTTGTATGACTTGATGCGTGAATGAATGAATGAATGAAGAACAAGGACTTTTCATATGATGCCCGTGATGTTTCTTATCCCCGTATGATGTGATGTGTGCACAAAGAAAAAGACAAGAGTTAGACGTAGGTCTACTAGTGAGCTATAGCGAGCTCACGGAACAACTATTAGCTCGACAAGCTTTACGAATAGGCTAGTGCACGCTCCCCGGTACACTTCCCGCGTTCACGCGGCAGCGTGAATTACCGGACGACTAATAGTACCTACCCATTTTATTTGCAAAGAAATAGGAATTATTGGGGAGGGACCCTCGCCAAAGACCGCAGCCCCGCTGGCCTCACATCGGCGGGCCAAGAAACTTTTTGACTCGGGCTGAGAATCGCAAGTGTGTAGGGCGAAAGGGACCTCCGCCTTACCGGGGCGTCGGAGGGCCCCGAGGGGCCTCTCGCCATCGCGCCCCACGGAAGGCGTGCCGCTCCGTTTGCCACGATTGCGGGCCGGGGTTTGACCTGGACGAAGCTATGCGCGAGCGCCGCGCCCGGAGCGCGAGGTTCGACCCAACCGGAGGCCCGAAGCCAACCAGCGGAGGGCAAAAAGGCCGGTGGAGGTCACGCGGCGGCGAGTACGGCGGCCCGGCGGGCGGGGAACCCTGCAGCGCTACGGCCGGCCCGAAGGACCATGTGTGTTCATCGTTGTACCCCGCTAGGAAAATACCCCTTTTGCCCCGGCGAGGGCCCACCATTGTGCGCCCATCCCGTACCCTAATGTGAAGCCACCCGACCCCTCACCTTCCTATAAACAAATACCGGTCACGGCACCGGAGAGGGGGGACGGTTGGTGGCTGAATTCACTACCATTCAATCGAATCACCTGTTCTAAGCACCCCCTGCTGTCTCGTTTCCATACGCCCACGAGGCGACCTCCTCCGAACGCCCACACCCCTCGGCAATCCCAAGCAAAGGGTGAGGCCGAGCCGGAGGCCCGCTCTTGTCGCTTCCTCCGAACTTTGCCCTCACATTCCATTTTCTCTATGGAAGCCCTCGCCCCTCCTCCCGCTACCACCGATAGCGAAGGCCCGGGGGCGGGAGTGATCCCCACGGTTGGCGCCCGTCCGTGGGGACCGACGAACCAAAAAGCCATGCCGGCTACGCGCCGCACCGAAGTCCTTCGAGGGGGGGGCATACCCGACCACCCGGCTCAACCTCCGCTGAACCCACCTCCGCCCCCGGCCGGGGCCCGCCTCCGCCGAGCGGAGGATCGCCCCGACGAGCCCGGGGCTCAACTTTCACGGGCATCGGGGCCACCGTCCGGCCCGGCCCGTGGCCATGCCATGGGCGGGGCTACCGCAGCCTATGTTACACGGGATACTTCAAGAGGGTGACGTATCCGTATCCGATACTCGTCGGATACTCGGATGCGGATACTTGGATACACTATTTTAGTGGGTTTTATTTTAAGAAAGTGCGTATCCGCAGATCCGATCACGTGTCGCATCGGGGATGCCGCACCCACGCACTGTGTAACATAGACCGCAGCGGGGACCAGCCGGGAGCCCCGCGACCAGCCTCCGAGGTCACAAGAAAGGAAGAGCACCCTCGTCCTCTCTGGCGACACCGCGACTGGGCCGCTGGTCATCGTCTGCGGCGCCCCTCGATCCAACACCCAGATCATGGTCAAGAAAGCCGATGCGTACCCTCGAAGGTCTCATCGAGGGCCTCACCGAAGACGAGGAGGACGAAGCCCTCCGCAGGGCCAAGCCCCAGGAATGCTACAGGCCCAAATTGCCGAAGAGAAAGCAGCTACACACACTCGGCCCAGGAGGCAATGCCTCAGGGACCCTCAGTGAGCAGGCCCGAAGCGGCCAAGGCAGAACTAAGCTAGATAAAATCAACAACTCACGGCCGCGTGGGAAATCCCACGGCCGCACGGTGCACCGCCCCTCGACCCAACTTCGGGCGCAACCGCCAATCCCTCAACCCCCACCTCCCCACCACCACCGCACAAAACTCGGAGAATAGCGAAGTGGGCAAATGTAACTTCGGAGACCACGCAATCAAGTTTGTCGGCGAAACAGCAATAAAATCACAGGCCCTCACCGATTTCGTCGCGAGATCGGACCCCCGACATCTACAACCAAGCGTGATGGCTAGATCCCACACAGACAGCTTACACCGATGGCGCTGGCGCTTCGGTGCGGGCATCGCCGCCAATCCTCATCTCACCCTCGAATTAAGCTCCGCTCGCACAGACCGACTAGAGTTCCCATGCACCAACAATGTGGCGAAATACGAGGTAGTCCTCCTCACCCTCAACAAGTTACGCAGCGATGTCTCCGCGCGAAGAGCCATTATCGAACAGGACTTCGGAGGTAGTTTCCGGCCCGTCGAGAAAAGCGGCAAGGCCCAACAAATTGGAGCTCGGAAGTACTTGCTCAAGCGTGCGAAAGACGGAAGCTTTCTTCCTAGGCGTCACCACCAAAACCATGCCAGGCGGGGACAACGGTGAAGCCGACGACTTGGCCAAAGCCGCCCGCCCGTCGAGCCTTTACCTCCTGGATGTCTTCTATGAAGTTCTCCCCTCACCCATTGTCGAAGGTCAGCCCGTAAGCGCCAAAGCTTGTCAACGCAAATCCACAGCGGATTGAGAGCTCCGATAATCGCGTTCATCAAAGGACACTTCGAACCACGGTCCAAGGAAGAAGAAGCGAGAGGGTGGCACGAAAGTGCGAGTCTGAGAATGATAGGAGAACAACGGTTGTACAAAGCCTCCGTTATCACCCGCATTGCTAAAGTGCATCTCCGCTGGTTGGGGGCGCCCAATCCTCGCAGAGGTACATGAAGGCATCTACGGCTCCCACAACGGCCCAAAGGGTCCTCATGGGCAAGGTGTTCGGGCGGGGGTTTCTACTGGCCCAGGCTGAATGACGGCCAGAGCTCGTCAAAAGCGGCTGCGGGCTGCCGGTTGACAAACACACCACTCAAACCTTCACGGGGCTCCGACCACCCTAATCCGCCCTACACCGCCACGCAAAGATGGGGAATCGACCTGATTGGCCCAATGCCAGCGGCACCCGGGAAACCTACGCGCGCTACGCTGCCGCGGCGGTGGCCATCGAGTACTTTACAAAGTGGATCGAAGCATGCCCCCTCGGCATCCATAATTTCGCGTTCGGTGAAAAAATTTCTTCGGCAGCGGTTTGTGCGCTTTGGGACTCGAGAGAGATCCACGATCGACAATGGCACCCGTTTGACTCTGAAGCCTTTAAGCGCTTACGCTTCCGGATCGGCACGAGAATTCACTTCGCCTCCGTAAGGCACCCGGATCCTAACGGCCTGCGTCGAAAGGGCCAATGCAACTATTTTTGCGGGGTATCGCCGAGAAGGTGTAGGGAGGCCAAGAGGCACTGGGCGGAGGAGCTAACTCGGTCATGTGGTCGCACAACACCTCCGAGTGCCGGGACGGTTTACCCGTTCAAGCTCTTGTTCGGCGAAGAGGCGGTGTTGCCCGAGGAGCTCCTCCACGACTCCCGAGAACAACCCTCGGGCCTCAACCGAACCCGGACGCGACTCACGAAGGACCTCGTCGAGGAGACAAGGAACCAAGCTGTCCTCAACCTCCGATCCTACCGGGAAGAGACGGTCAAATGGCGAAACAAGAAGGTGAACCTCCGAAGCCTCTCCATCGGAGACTACGCGATGATCGAAAAGCGAACGCGAAGATGGCGGTAAAGTTTGTCCCGAAGTGGACGGGGCCCTACCTTGTCACCAAATCAACAAGGCCCGGCTCGTTCCATCTCCGGGGATCTTGAAGGTAATGACCTACGCGATACATGGAATATAGACAACCTCCGCAAGTATTACCCATAGCGGCACATTGTTCTAAGCGCCGCGAGTTGTAAAGTACCCTCGCTTTTCTTTCGCCCGTTTTTCTTTTAAGGCTATGTAAGATACTATGAAACTTAAGAGGTTGCACTCTTTTTCCCTTGCGAAGGGGCGCAAGGTTTTTAAGGAGGCAGCACCCCGATCAATATATGCATGAATTACCCCAAAATCAGCGGCCCGAGAAAGGGCTGCCTCCGCCCGAAAAGGGGCGAGGTGGCGACACCCTCGCCCTCATCGGTAGGATAGGTAATGCAAGGATTGGCCTTTGCACGGCGGCAACAACCGGCTCGCCTGGCTCGGCCAAACCCCTTGTCACACCCAAAATTTTTATTTTGGGTTGCGATGTAGAAAACACTAAATAACAATTTATTATTTTCTAAAATTTATAAACTTTAGTTAAATTTCTCATATTTTAGATAGTGGAAAAGTGTGAGTTTCTAAAAGTTTGCAATTGAATTTAATGGTGTGTTGCATTCATGTCTACGCATAGTGTTTATGTTTGAAAAATGAATTTAAATGTTTTGAAGATACGCCTAGGGGTTGATTACAACTTCATCTCCTCAAACCAAACCAAAATATGAAACTCAACCAAGTCTTGTGCTCTTCATCTTTGAAAAATCTAGCATGACATGTTCTCTCTTTCTATCCTTTGCTTTGTTTCTTGAGCTCTCAATCGATTTGGTGTCTATGAATTCTTTAAGCCAATCTTTTACCATCTATCAATCGTTCATACAAATGAATCTTAATGGGTTATGTGCCGTTGCTAACCCACTCTCTCTTTCATCATGAATAGCGGCCCAACTTGCTATTTTAAGCTAATGGATTTAGTCCTCTCTCTTCCTCTTGCTTTGGGTCAAGATCCACACGGCCCAACGCCCTTCTCTCCTTCTCCCACTCCTTGGCCAAGCACTCTCTCTTCCTCCCATGAAAACATGCGTCACCTCCTCTCTCGATCATGCTAGAATCGGCACTATAACTCCCCCGCCCATTTTGCTACTGAATTGCACAAATTAAAGATGAGTAGCAGCCAACATATTTCCTCCCTCCGGCGCATTATGTTGTCTTCCTCATGCAAAACAGCAAGAATAATTCTTCCTCCTTACATGCTCCCTCACTACACAGGAATTCCATGCTTTGCCGAGTCTTTGGATGCACTTCGGCAAAGGCACCATTGCACTTTCGGAAAGCCTGCCGAGTGCCGCGGTCGACAAAGAACACTCGGCAAAGAATTACTCGGCAAATAATTCTTTGCCGAGTGCCACCGCCGGGCACTCGGCAAAGGCTTTGCCGAGTGCCATGTCGGCTTTACTGCGGCAAAGCTAGCGACCGCCGTTACTTGGGCGACCTCTTTTGCCGAGTGCTAACATGGCACTCGGCAAATTTTTGTTTTTTAAATTTCCTTTGTCGAGTGCCATGTCAGCATTTTCGGTAAAGAATTAATTTTTTAAAAAAATGCGGCTTTGCCGAGTGCTTGAAGGTGGCACTCGGCAAAGAAATGGTCGATTTGCCGAGTGCCTCCTCTCAAGATTTCGGCAAAGCCGATTCCAAATGTCAATATACCCAGCTTTTACCGAGTCTTTGGCACTCGGCAAAGCTGGGAATTTTATTTTTTTTTGCTGTTTTTGTTATTTCTTGCTGCAAAAGCACATATATAACACATATATATACCACAATACATCCATATATACATATAATCCACATATATCATAAATTCACATATATAATGCACATATATCACAAATTCACATATATAATGCACATATATGAAAAATCCACATAAAATCTACGCCTACGCACATGTCCAACATCCAAAAGAAATCCATCACAAAGGTAAAATGGTCGAACATAATCACCACCAACTCATCTGCGACCCGTCGCCTCCATGGTGCGAAGAGTGTGAGGAGCCCCCACCTTGCCCCGGATACCACCCATGCTGCGGCGCCGAGCGCGTCACGCCCACCCGGGGTGTGTAGGAGGGACGTGTGGAAGCCCGAACTGCGGGCCGCCGCTGCGTGCCGGAGGAGGAACGCCACCGCCACGTGTAATGTGGAGTCGGGCCAACCGGATGGGGTGGAGAAGGGCCACCGAGGAGTCGGGTTCGAACCCGCCCGACCGTGGCTGTATAAAGGAGAGGCGATCTCATTAGTACTGCGGGATGGCCGCACAAGCCAAAGAAATAAACAACAACATATACTCACCGAGTCCCTAAAGGATTAGGAACGGGAAACGGGGTGGAGCGAATGGTGGGTAGGCAACGGAGGCGGGTCGGACCAGGATTTGAAGGCCCCGGAAGAAGGCCGCCCGCCCCGCATCCGACGCCCGAGTACTGGCCGGTATGCCTCCATCTCCCGCCCGATGGGCCTCTCGCCCAGGCCGCCGCTTGGCCTCAAAGTCGCCGCCGCTGGGCCGCCTTGGCCTCCGGCTCGCCATCCCGGCCTGCAATATTACACCCGTAACGTTGAAACAATGCATAGGCAACGCACATGTGTAAAACCAAAGGAACGACGAATGAAACTATAATTACCCGGAAACGCCTCCATCATCTGCGTGGAGCTCTGGCCGCCGAGTGCTATGGGGATGTCGGAGGAGGTCGTGCTCCTTGAGCGAATCTCGCCGACCTTGCAAAACGGAAGGACGGTCGATCGCTACTGTTGGCCATCCAAAGACGTCTTTGCTTCCCTCCTCCCAACCTCATCACGAGGTGCGTGTCCGAGGGCTCGATGGCCGGATCGAAGTCATCCCCATAGCGCTTCTTTGCCGCCTCGATTGTCTTGGGTAAGCTTGGGGTGGGCGCGGGCGTTGGTGTCTGCTGTCGGGCCCCTTCGCGGGTCGTGACGTTGCCCTCGGCCGCCTTGCCGCGTGACTCAAGGCGAACCCTCGCGAACTCATTGATCTGGCGGCCTTGATGCGCAAATGACTCCGCGAGGAGAACACGAGATGGTTAGAAGTGAAGAGAATTCAGCTTGAATAAAAAAAAAAAAAAAAAAAAATCGTACCCATCTATCCATAAAACACCGGGAGGGGCTGGTTCCCTTGGTGGTGTGGCGTCCCTTCCATCTCCGGGCGACATCTCAGACGAGCTCTCTTTAGTCTCGTCGCCTCCTCCAAGAGCCACTTGTCCACAATGGCAACCCAGCCAGCCCTTGTACTTGCCGCACCACCGGACACATCCGCATGACATCAATTAATATTTAACATAGCAGAGGATGAATGGAAGCCTACTTATTTTTCATTGAAGGAATCGGGAATAAATGTGTTCTACGAAACCTGGATGTACCGGGTCCCCGTGAGGTCGGTCTCCCTCGAGCATCATCTCCCTTGCTTCTTGCTTCCTCACCACCTTGCCAAGCACGCCGGCGTTGTAGGAGATGATGCACCGACACGCCCCTCATGGTACAGTGTCCTTGAGTCGCTCTTGGCGTACCCCTGCCCGCACTTTAGCGGCCGGCTCCTCTTGCCCCACCTCGCGCGTGTGAAGTAATCCCGCATACGCACATCATGTATCATTCTATTATTTAAAAACATAGTATTTAAAAACGTGAAGTAATCCCCGCATACGTACTCACCCGTAACTCCCTCTTGATCTCCGCCACAAGGGCGCGCCTCATCCACGGTCAAGAAGTGCTCCCACGTATAGGGCGCTCCCTCACCGCCCGACACGCACCATGCCGGGTAGTTCGATTTAATCGAGGCTCGGCTCGATGCCATTGATATGGCGCCAATCGCCCCCTCCGCTTACAATCTTCCGATTCTTTGCATGAGCCATTAAGAAGAATTGTTAGTCCGAAGTTCGATTTTCAACATGTCATATGAACAAGTAGTGAAAATATCAATGGCTACTTACTTGTCACCGTGGGGTCGAATCATCGGCGGCGGGGAAAAGGGATCGTCCCCATCCGGGAGGGACGAGGCCCCGCTACCGGGTAGACCCCGCTAGAACTTGAGGAAGACGTCTCGGGCGGGTGTCTCATCGGCCTCGCGTCCGAGTCCGAAGAGCTGTGGGTCGGTGGCGCCGACGTCTCCCCCCGGCCCGACGAAGCGACAAAACGCCAAGGGCTCCTCGACGACGACCTACGCCGGCCGGGCCTCGACGACGCCTCCACCGCCGTGCTTGTTGTCCTCCTCCTCCTCGCCGGCATGGGGAGAGGGTGGGGGGGCCTTGCGTGAGGACTAGACCCCTATCGACGCGTTGCCCCCGCCTAAGGCATTTTGTCGAGTCCCCGCAAAAGACAAAGAGTAAACCAATTAGTATTGCAAAATGAACGAAAACATAATTGCAAGGTAATAACAATAACAATATACTACTACAGAACGAAACATAATTGAAAGGTAACAATAATAACAAAATAGTATTACATGATTTAGAAATTATCTCCCCGAATGGCAAAGGCCGGCATGTAGTCATCACTATCACTATTGTCATCATCAATGTCATCATCCTCATCATCTCAGACGCCCTCATCATGTGCATGCCCTCCACAACTCCTTCGCGCACCATCCTCCATCGCTCAAGAATTTGTAAGTCCTTAGCATCCTCGCACCTCATCACCCTCGCCCCTCATCGATGGCGTTGTCTACTTCCATGCCCATCAACAAAAGTGAATGTCTATCTCCAAACGCCCTTCTAGCCCCTCGGGTTGATAGAACTCTTCTTGTTTGGGTCAAAGTTGTAATCATCATCGTTTGGAATAGGCGCTATCGCGGCGGCGATACCGCCGCACAAGGTACCAACCCGCAAGGTCCTCGCCTTTTGGCACGCCCATGGGAGGTAATAAACTTGCGTGGCGTGTATATTAGCCACAATATAGACATCCTCTCCTCCATATACGGAATCTCGCCGACTTTGACTTGCCCAATCGTAGGGTCTACTTTCGACATCGTGATCGAACCAATGGCATTTGAATACCACTAGCTTGAGCTCTTTGGGACCCCCAAAGTTGAGCTCATATATTTCTTTGACTATACCGTAATAGTCCTTCTTATCCAAGCCGGGCGCATTTAACTCCGATTACACGTTGTTTTGCGGTTGGGCCGACTCTCCTCGTAGCTTCGTCGAAAGCGATAGCCATTCACATAAAAATGGTGAATGAGTTGACCCTACGGGGAAGCCACGCCCACCTTTTTAAATCTTCGCACATTTTGGCATCATCGTGCGGGCCTCGCAAGGTGAGGCCGTACATCGTTACATTATATATTACTAGGACCAAAGTGGAATATCAAAGTCGGAACGAGGTTAGTTCGATGGTACCTTTGTACGTAACCAGAAAAATAAAATCGGGCTGCCCATTTTTAGAAGATTGTCTTCTTGTTGCAAGGTAGGAGCCCCCGTTCCTCTCTAGTGTTGATCAATAAATTCCCTAAAAAAACAAGGCAAGTGGGTCGGATCGATAGGTGGAGGATAGTGACGGCGTATGGAACAAGCTCATTGAGAACTTATCTGGCGATAAGGAGCCACTTCATCAAGGTTCAACAACACGTAGAGCATGATAGTGCGCCACTCATCAAAGGACATGTGCTTGTGGGTAGTCAGGCTTCCTCTTCCGACTTGCCCTTTGAAAAGGCTGAGGTTCGATGAACTCTCGCCGGCGTTGTAACGAGGGGTAGGATTGTGGACGCCGGGGAAGTTTCTCGGTATAGTATGCGGTGTGAAGGTCGACACCTCCCTCTAGAATGTATGCCTCTGCCATGGAAGGCTCAATTTTGGCTTTATTCCTGCATTTTCTCCTCGGTACCTTGAGAGCCCTCGATTGGATAGCACCAACGGAATCGCACGGACCCCCAACCGTGCCTCGGCCGGAAGGTGCAAAATCTTTGCCGTCGATCGACAGAAGAAGCCGTGGAAATATCATCTCCAACTTGCAAAGCAACACAGGTGCAAGACGCTCCGCATCGGCAATCACATCCCGAGATAACTCCTTAGCACAAAGTCGGCGGAAGAAAAAGCTCAACTCTGCCCGGGACCACCACCTTTACGGCTCTGGAGAGGTATCCCCGAAGTCATCGCGAAGGATCCGCTCAATCCATATGTGGAAGTCATGACTCTTCATCCCTAAGACTTTCATAGTGCGCAAGTTCACTCCCCCTACTCAGTTCGCCGCATATCCATCGGGGAAACGATAACGCCTCTTCATCCATCGTAGTACTTCCTTCCTATCGCCCTTTTGATGATGTAGTCGGCCGGGCCCCTTTTCCATCTCTTGCCGTGGCTAGGGGTCTCTATCACTAGTTTTGGTCTATCGCACATCATCTCTATGTCAAGTCTAGCCTTAACGCTGTCCTTTCCATGGTTGTTGCGAAGAGTGCCTCGGAGATATTCTTTTTTCTCGTGTGCATTACATCGATGTTGTGTGGAAGAAGAAGATCCTTGAAGTAGGGAGCGTAGTCAAGCCCGATATATAAGTCCACATGTGTGTGGTACCATATCCAACAAAACAACCTTTCTTTTCATCGATTTTGAGAGCAAATAGCTCGGCAAGGACCTCTTCACCGGTCATAAACTTTGGGATGGGGTCGGTGACTTCAACACCTTCGTGAAGTGCTTTTTGTCTAGTCTGAATTCATGGTTCTCGGGCAGAATTGACGATGTTTGTCAAACGAAGAATACTTGCCACCCTTGTTCACGGCCCGTGAACATCATACCGCCTTTGCATGTTGGGCAAGGGAACTTCCCATGAACACACCACGTCTTTGAATATGCCATAAGCCAGAAGTCATGCATTGAATACATGTACCACACATGCATTGTAAAGTTCGCCTTTGTAGCTCGGCCGCATGCGTCGGTACCCCATTTTGCCAAGCATCTTGCAATTCATCCCACACCGGGCTGCATGAACACACCCATATTGTTGCCCGGGTGCCTGTGTATTATCGGTGTCAAGAACAAAAGCTTGAGCTCAAACATGACACCGGGGGAAGATTGAGAGGGATCACGAACACGGGCCAACAAGTGTACGGGCCGCCAACATTCCGCACGGGTTGAACCCATCTGCTGCGAGCGCTGGCCGTACATTCCGAGCCTCCATAGCTTTTTTCAGATGCATATTATCGGCAAGCTTCCATGCATCACCATCCGATGGGTGTACCAACTTCTCGATCAGATCTTTTGCCCTTCTTGTGCCATGTCATTTGTTTCACGGACTCCTCCGTCATGTATAGTCGTTGGAGCCTCGGTTAAAGGAAGGTGTCGTAGGACCATCTCGGGGATCTTGGACTGTTTCTTCCTGCCATCACTACCTTCTACCTCCACAAACCTAGAGGCTTTGCACTTTGGACAAGTCGCGTTTCCTTCCTTGAGGTCTCCCCTAAATAGGGCGCACCCCTTCGGACAAGCATGGTACGCCTCATACGGCATCTTGAGTCCATGAAGGAGTCTCTGTGGACTCGTGACGTGTTCTTCTGGCAGGATGTGACCCTCGAAGCGGTTTGCCAATAATCGACAACAGGTGTCGAAGCCGCCTCGACTAATGCTCAATTGCGACTTCAACACTATAAGGCGTGAAATGGCATCCGCCAGAAACCATTGTCTTCGTCGTGGAAGGGGCTGCCGTGCCGCCTCCATCATCTCATAGAACGCCTTTTGCGGTTTCCTCAAGTTCCTCCTCTAATCCTTCATTGAACCGTGCATCGTGAAAGTCTGCCCATCATGTCCGCCATCCCAAAGATTCTGCATCATACTCCTCGAGGAGGGGCCTCACCACGCCCTCTCTAATACGATCGACTTCACCGTGGGAAGATCCAAATGCTCTAGTTTGGGACGAATCCGTGCTTGTAAAGATCTCTGCCCATATCACCCTTTTCGTTTCTTTTTCTTGTTCTTACATTTGCCGCAGGGACACGGCATCCGAATAGACCCCTTTAGTAGCTGGGCCAAATGCATGCTCCAGAAAGCATCGGGTCCCCTAATCCATTCAAGGCTCTTACTTGCGAAGCCCGTACATCCACTCACGGTTATCCATGCTCTGTCATACTCCCATGTCAGCGAGTCATATAACCAGCAATTGCATCTACACGGCGTTCCTACCATCTAATAGGTGAAGGATAGGTGCTAATCCCACCTGAGGATGCGTAGACAAGGTTAACTTCATGCTCGGCTCCTATCCGACCGCGAATTTCGGCAGCACCTCCTCGCTGTTCTCCCGATACACGTCCCGGCGGGGAGAGTGTGTATCCGAGAACAACGGGAGGTGCTGCCGAAAATCCGGCTCGGACGGGAGCCGAAAGCATGGATGCTAACCCATCTACGCATCCACGGGCTGTCCAAAAAAAATGTGGACAATCCAAAACAGATATGGTCGCAGATATGCAATGTATGCGCATACCAACGCTTTGTATCTCTTTCGGACGGGAGACGCCCTAACCGGGTCGCTATGTAAGACAACTATAAGGACGGGAGGTGATTAATACCTACGGTGTCGGTGGACACGTGGTGCAGCAAGACCCGCGGTGCCCACGAGGACGATCGGGTCGCCGAGTCCCTCCCCATGTGTCCTCCTACAAAAAAAAAGGGCAAAAATGGTTAGTGTCGACTCAAAATTTCGGCAGCACCTCCCCTGCACGGGGAGGTTCCTAAAACCTGCAAAAAACATGGCACGAAGGCCAACAACCACATATATATACCCTAACATGGGCACGGAAGGCCAACAACCACCAATATATCAACAAGAGCCATTTACTTTACTTCTTTTCACGCAGATGAAAGTATTCAAGTAGTACAAGAACAATTACTACTAACCCTACAACTACTACTAACAACTACTTAACTACTAACACTACTAATACTAAGAGCTACTTAACTATTTACTAACTACTACTACTAACCCTACAACTAACACTACTAACTACTAGTACTAACCACTACTAACAACTACTACTAACCACTACTACTAACCACTACTAGAAGGATAGGGCTTTACCTTGGCCGCGGGAACGGCAAGCAACGGTCAAACAACGACCGGCGTGGATCACCGCAGCGGAAGACGTAAGAATCGACGGCCGGCCGGATCGGCACTTTCTTCTTCTTCCTCCTCTTCCTCCTCTCCTTCCTCTTCTTCCCTTCCTCCCTCTTCCTCCTCCTTCCTCTTCTTCCTCCTCTCCTTCCTCTTCTTCCCTTCCTCCCTCTTCCTCCTCTCCTTCCCTTTCTCCCTCTGCCCATTCCCAGGGCGGGGCGGCCGGCAAGCGAGCGCTTGAAGCTTGGCGAAAGCGCTGCGTACTTGGCAGACGCCGGCGGAGCTGCGCTGGCGCGGCGCCAGTGGATCGGCGCGAGCGCCGGCGGCCTTCACCCTTTCGCCCGCGGGGCGGGGTCTGGCGGCGCCGGCGGGCGGCCAGCGGCGAGTGCGGAATCCACCGGGAACAGCGCCCGAAAAGCAGCGAGCGAAGCGAGCGGCGGCGGCGCGAAGACGGCCCGTGGGCGGCCGAGAGCCGGGCGGTAGGGTAAAGAATGGAATGAGGAAATGAAGCCGTCGGGTCCAAATAATCGATCCGGCTTTGCCGGGTGCGAGCCGAAAATAAGGCACTCGGCAAGGTGTTTATTTTTTAAAAAATTTTTTGCAGTGCCACGTGTGGGCACTCGGCAAATCTCTTCTTAGAGTGCCCTACGGCACTCGGCAAACTAAGTTTTTTGTTTTTTTGTCCCATATTTTTGTGTGTGGCCTTGGTACAGTAGTACATCTCATCTTCAAAATTTGGGACAATTTCAAGTTCTTTGCTATATTTCTTGAATTATTTCTCTTTCTTGCATTTTTTGGACCACTCCAAATTTGAACTGCAGGTACATGAAATAATGGAATTTGGTCATTCAAAAAATATTATTCATGATGTTCGACATGTTTAGGCTCTATCCGGGAACTTCGCGCGAAATTACGAACATGTTTGTGTCGGAACATGGCGAGTTACATGCGGGAAAAGTGTTTTTAAATTCTATAAAATCCAAGCGAGTTTAAAAATCTGAAACTTGTCGGGGTGTCTTGTCATCTCATGAGCGAATTTGTGGTAAAAATTTGAAAAAGTTTCGAGCAAGTTGTGACGTCCGATGCCTAAAACTCCACGGCGTCTCACATGTGATCCAAGTGTGATCACATGTGGAGATGTCACGAGATTTAGGCATCGGCATCACCACTTCTCGAGAAAACTTTTTTCAAATTTTACCACAGCCTCCTCATAAGATGACAAGACACCTCGGACAAGTTTCGTGGATTTTTAAACTTCGTTTGGATTTTATAGAATTTAAAAAACACTTTTTCCCGCATGTAACTCGCCATGTTCGGCACAAACATGTTCGTAATTTCACATGAAGTTCCTCGATAGAGCCTAAAAATACGCCAAACATCATGAATAATATTTTTTGAATGACTAAATTCCATTATTTCATGTACCTGCAGTTCAAATTTGGAGTGGTCCAAAAAAATGCAAGAAAAAGAAAATAATTCAAGAAATATAGCAAAAGAACTTGAAATTGTCCCAAATTTTGAAGATGAGATGTACTATCATACTCAAGGCTACACAAAAAATATGGGACTAAAAAACAAAAAAATTAATAATTTGCCGAGTGACACTCTAAGAAATAAGGATTTGCCGAAAGTGCCCGATAGGGCACTTCGCAAAGAAGGCCTTTGCCGAAAGTGCCTAACGGCGGGCGCACGACAAAGCTAACGCCAAGGATGCCGTTTGGCCCCTGCCATTCTTTGCCGAGTGCCTTATTTCGCCGGGGCCGGGCACTCGCAAAAGATATTATTTGCCGAGTGTGGGAATTTGCCGACGGCCGGGCACTCGCAAATAAGTCTTTGCCGAAAGTGCCGAGGCCGGCACTCGGCGAAGATCCCGCTTTGCCGAAGTGCGCCACTTTTGCAGTCAAGAAAGATTTTGCACTCGGCAAAAGCGGCCGATTCCTGTAGTGCCTCATCAATCTCTTATCTCTCCCCTAAGTGTGTGAGTAATAGCAACGAAAAATTGTCCGGCATCAATGGCATGGCAGCCACGTCCTCCTGCTGCCCACGCCCAACCATTCTCATGCAAGAATAAAAGTCACACATAATTCTCATCACCCAATTTCTAGTGACACGCCTCTTCCCTCTCTTCCACATGCAAGCATAATTTCTATATTAATCTCCATGACTCCATCAATTTCACATCTAAAACAAGTGCATGCAAGGGCAGCCGAGCCTCTCCCTCTCTCTTTTCTTCTTGCGCATCCTCCTGTTTCCTCTCATGCAAAATACAACAATATCTTGTTGTCGCCCCCTCCCTTTTTCTCTCAAGCAAATAGCAGCAACACAAAATACTCCTAATCACTTAGCCCCACTTGTCTCATCTTCAAATGCATGAAGAAAAATAAACATGCTCCTCCCTCTTTTTCATTTGATCAGCACACTCTCTCTTTCCCTTGCGTAATTCTCTTCTCTCATGCAAAAGTAACAGCCCTCAATGCTTATTTTTCCTTCTTAATCTCCTCCCTAAAGTGTATCAGTAAAGGGCAGGCGTTCTTCATCCTCTCCCTCTTATGTTTCTGCATGCATACATGCAGCAGTGATGCATCCATCACCTCCCTCCCTCCCTCCATCACGCACAATCAAATGGACAATACTCCCCTAGTCGCCATCCTGTCCTAATTCAGCCACCTCCTTCTCATTCTCCCATGCAAAAAAACTCAAGCAATATTCCTCCCTCAATTCCCTTTACAAGCCCCTCTTTATTCTCTCCTTCACTACTCTCTAACTGCAGGAATGAAAGGCACAAAACAGCCATGCATATTCATCCCCCCCCCTACAGAATTGATGCGCCTCCTCTCCTCTCCTTCCTCCACTGCCATGGACGCCCCCATCTTCTAATCTTTCTCCCACTCCCTTCTCTCCACGAAACTGGAGCCCCATGCAGCAGCAGTTTCGATTTGCCGCTGGGATCCTCATCTCTAACAGTGAAACTATCAATTAGAGAAGGCAGCAGATGTTGTTCTTCTCTGCACAAGTCATGTGGAGGTCGCCCACTACGGTGAGATGTGTCCTCCTTCCTCTGGTTGCACTGCCATGACTTCCCTCACCTCTTATGTGATCTCTCTCACAACACAGGAAGACCAAAATGGAGGCATCACAGCCCTGTTCATCATCATCTCGGAGCCTAATCATCATGCTGTCGAAAAATTGACGTCGTTGCCGGTTCTGTATATGACATGGTGAGGACGCCCCTCCCTCTTCCCTCTCTGATCTTGCTGCTCGAGTATCACTCAGCCATCTCTTGATCTCTCATGTGGTGTAGAATCATCACTAAAGTCGAATTGACGCTGCCCCGCTTGATCGCAGGCCCTATCATCACCGTCGTCGATGCTGGGCTGGCATCGCCTTCATCTCAGGCTGCTAGTAACCATCACGTGAGGCTCTCTCTCATCTCCATCATGTATACATGTCCCCTGTTGTAAATCATGAATCATCAATTAACTTTGATCGATTTTTTGCCGAGGTTTGCTAGCGATACGCTCACTGTTTCCACGTCCAGCAATACTGCTGCCAACGGCAACAACGTTCCCGTTGATCCATTGAATTCTGGGTTGAATCCTTTGGCTAGAACATAAATTATATAGCTGCACACACCTCTGAGGAATCTCGTGTCCATAGGATCAAAGATCAAAGAGATATCATCCTTTCTGTGATCGTTGTCCCTGCTGCCCCGCAGCAGAGTTCCTGCCAGTTGGCATACGCATTCCCCGCTTGATCCATCACTCCAGTGACCGTGTCCTTCACCCACAGCATGTTTCATATCCTTGCACACGCTCCTGAGAAAATTTGTGGCAATAGGATTCAAGATAAAATAAATATCATTTTTCTTGCGCTCGGTATCCCTGCTGTCCTGCAGCCGCGGTGCAGCCACTTTGCGTGTGCGTTCCCGAAAATATGTTACTCCGTTCAACAAAACCTTTTACTGCAGTGTATATATCATCCTTGCACATGCCTCTACAAAATACCTTGGCCATAGGAGTTCAATTTCTAGAGATATCATCATCTCCGTGCTCGCTGCTCCTGCTGTCTTTGTTAACTTGTATCTCTGAATGGCATTGGCGTTCCCCTCTAATCCGCTATCCAAATACTCAAACCTTTCCATAGTAATGCTCCTCATATACTTGCACATGTCCCAACAAATTAGTTCATCCATTCATGCCATGATGGCCAAGATATTGATGTCGCGGTGCTTGCTACCTTTGCTGTACTTGCCGCAGCGCTGACCCGTTCTTGCAATCGCATTCCTAGGCTGACCGCTAGTCCAATTGGCATGCGCTTTCTGCCAACACATACCACATACAGTGCTCAATATCCTCACAAAATAGATCACCATTTGGTTCTCGATATGACCATGCAAACAGTCATCATAATGCCCTGTCCGCAACCGGGTATGCTCAACCGGTGCACAAATCTCCATAATAGCATTTCTCTTTGATCTAGCATTCACCTTAGTGCAGCCACTTATCAAAATATAATCTATGTGTCATCTACACAAAACCATAGTCATCAACAATAATTTATCTATACATCCCTGTGCTTTATAAATCTTCCAAGTTAGCCAATATCAATCATGAATATTCTATTCCCCGCTATTTATCATAGTTTCCATCTTATACCTCTTTGAACTTCCATGCCTTCTAGATTATAGCTTTATTTAGCTGTTTTTTGCGCTCAGCGATCGTAGTTACAAGCCAAACGTGTTTTAAACCTTTATGTTTTGTTTTATATATATTGATTGATGTATTGCTTCTAGGTTTGTCTATGATGATTGTGATGATTGTTGCGCATCGTTAGAAGAGGCTATACAAGGATGATCCGTATGAAAGTTGGACAAGTTTGAGCACTATTTGAGGCAAGTGTAACATGAGTTCCCTTGATACCCAATAACCATTTAATCACCTTTCATGTGCATGTGTCTAATATGATGAAACATTAAGGATTTTTACCTAGCACTCTTGTACCCTGTATTCCTTGTTACCTTTGGGTTATGCATATGGGTAGTTGTGCTTAGTTTGCAATCACCAAATACTATAATATTAATTTGACTAATGACTTATGGAATCAATGTTAAAAGGATGCTTTTAGCAACATGGATATCGTGGGGCTAGAGTATTGGGCCTTTATGGGTGCTCTAGTCTGCCCTCCCGTAAGGACTGAATTTTAAAGCAAAGCAACCTGGACTTACGAGTAAACAATGAGTGCTACATGGCGCCGGCTTTAGTCAAGTATGAGGACCTTTTCTAGCTTGTTAGTGGTTCCCAAAAGGCGCAAGAGGGGTGTGCCTTAGGGTGTATAGCGGCTCCCCTACTTGGTGTGTGCGTTGCTGCGACCACATGTGCCTCTCGAGGGTGGCACCTATACACACTTGCCACGGAAACCTTAGCGCCACTAACTCGTTAGGGACGAACCTTTGAAAGACTTCGTAGTGAGACCCTGCCTACTCACCTTGGAAGTGTTAGGGGGGTCGACGGGCCCCGCAAATGGGAATCACGGCTCATGGTGAAAGTGTACACCTCTCAAGCAGTTTGATCAAACTGATATATCACCCGGCCACGGTCACGAGCGGCCTGGATCCTTTTCTAGATAGTTGGTTCTATGGATGGTTTGGGTGATGATTAATCTTGATGATAATTATTATACTTCACACCTTGGGAGCTTAAGCATAACTTAGTTACTCAGGGCTTAAAATAATAAAATATGACCAACTAAAAATGCTTACCGCAGTTAAGCCAAGTCTAGCCTTTTGAGCCTTGCATCCCCTCATGTTATACTTGCTGAGTATGGTGCGCTCACACTTGCTTTACAACCAATGAAAATCCCGTATGGGTACCAGATGGTGAATCAAGGACGAGTCATCCAAAGGAGTTCCATGAGTACTAGGCGCAGTGCTTCCCCCAACCAACCGCCCCTCGTGGGAGTATGGGAGACCAAGAGAAGATATAGAATAGGTTCCGCTGTGCTTTGTAATAGTTGTAAGTCTTGATGTAACTATGTTCGATATATAATAAAGCATTGTATTTGATATTCTCCATTTTTGTTGCTATATGTGTCGTGTGGACTTTCTGGGCACACATATAGTTAGCGCTTGGTATTTTTTGGAAAACCGTGTGTGACACCCCCCCTCTCGATTTTCATTAAGCGTACTTAAAACAATAAGTCGGGCACCACAGCACCTCCGACGGGGCTCGCAAAAAACCTCGCCCCGCGCGCTCAGGTATGGTAGCGGAGGCAACTAAAAAATCGAGCACCACTGGCACCTCCGACAGAGGCTCGCGAAAATCTGGCCCGCGGCGCTCCAGTATGAGTAGCGCGGAGGCAACCAAAAGTCGGGCACCCCGGCACCTCCGACAGGGGCTCGCAAAAGAATCTCGCCACGCGGCGCTCGGTATGAGTAAGCGCAGAGGCAACCAAGGTTGGGGACCCTGGCACCTCCGACCGAGGGCTCGCAAAACCTCGCCCCGCCCGCGGGCAAAAAAACCGGATTTTTTTTTTTTCCGGATAAATCCCCGCCCGGGGCCCAAAGCAAGCCCTAAGCACAAGCACATGCCTCAGGGGCAGCCAAGGCCCAACACCGCCCTCCGCGGCGCAATCACAACGCGGAGGCAGCGGGGCAAGGGCCCAGCGAAGCCACGCCATGGGGCACACAAAACACCAACGAACCATAAAGGCGTAAGAGATGGCCCACCCACCAAACGTAAACCACAAAACACTCAAGAACTCCGTACCACATCCAACCCTCGCAAGCGAACCAAATGAACCCGCATTAAAATGACCAACGCCCAACCACTCTCACCCACCCCCCATCAAAGGATATAAAGGCACTAGTACCTCCGACCGCACAGACCAAGCACCAAGTCACTATAAAACCAAACCCAACCCCCACCCCAGTCCCAAGTTAGGAAGCCACAAGCCATTTGGCAAAGAGTAAGAGCCCGAGCCAAACCATGCCACCAAAAGGGGCAAATTAACCCCCACGCCTACAAAGCCAGCGCCAGGAATCCCGCCCCAGAGCCCCCGCAACACAAACTTGCGAAAGGTACCACAATGGAAAGTGTAATCCACCGCTTCACTTGCTGCACTCTAAGGGCCCGTTGCATGGTCAATAATAGCCGCCAAGAGAACTCTACAAGCGGAGGCTCTGAATCGCCTGGTAGCTACATTAGCAACCATTATAGCCACACTCGAACAACTCGAGCCCTCCGAGCAGCGAGAGCGCGGCTGCCCCTGCAACACCAGTTGCCCGACGGAATGGGTCTATGCACTTGACAAGAACACCTCTCTAGGCGAGGCCTCCAAAGCGGACACCACAATGGAGAATGTAACATCCTCCCCGAGGTGGCACTTCGCTAGAAGAATCAAACTCGCGGAGCCGGGGCTCGCAGAGCACAGCAAGCAAAACCGAAAAGGCGCAACAAGAAGCGGCACCTCCGTAGCCACCGACGTGCATGGTCCCACAGGGAAGGGTATTCAGCGCACACAAAACCGTGGAGCCTCCGCCAGAGCATCAACCCAGCGCTCCAAAGAACTGCGGCAAGCCTCGCCTGAGCCAACCACCACACAGCTCCCACAATGCCCATCACCAAGACCCTCGCTAACCCGAAGTTTTACGGATGACGGAACACGCTGGAGCCACATACCACCCCGGCCAGGCAAGCGCGACCTTCGCAAGCTTCAATAGGGAACCCAAAGCCTCCCAAAGGGAGTCCTATGTACACCCAACAATGTAAACCCTCGAATAAAATAAAACGATAAACTTTCTACACAACCTTCCATCAAAAAGCAAGCCTCGCTAAAAGAAATAGGGCGCTCGAAACAAAGTTTCTTGCGTTTCTTACCTTCAATCAAAAGCGAGCCTCGCTAAAAAGAAATAGGGGCGTCGCTCAAAACAAGTTTCTCGCGTGTTTTTACCTTCGATCAAAAGCGAGCCTCGCTAAAAGAAATAGGGGGCGCCGCCCAAACAAGTTTCTCACGTTTACCTTCAATCAAAAGCGAGCCTCGCTAAAAGAAATAGGGGCGTCATTTTGAACAAGTTTCTCGCGTTTTCTACCTTCGACAAAAGCGAAGCTTCGCTAAAAGAAATAGGGGCGTCGCTCAAACAAGTTTCTCGCGTGTTTTACCTTCGATCAAAAGCGAGCCTCGCTAAAAGAAATAGGGGCGTCGCTCCGAAACAAGTTTCTCGCGTTTTCTACCTTTGATCAAAAGCAAGCCTAGCTAAAAGAAATGGGGCGCCGCTCGGAAACAAGTTTCTCGCGTTTTCTACCTTCGATCAAAAGCGAGCCTCGCTAAAAAGAAATAGGGGCGCCGCGAAACAAGTTTCTCGCGTTTTTTACCTTCGATCAAAAGCGAGCCTCGCTAAAAGAAATAGGGGGCGTCGCTCGAAACAAGTTTCTCGTGTTTTCTACCTTCGATCAAAAAGCGAGCCTCGCTAAAAAAGAAATAGGGGCGTCCACTGTGAAACAAGTTTCTCGCGTTTTTCTACCTTCCGATCAAAAGCGAGCCAGCTAAAAGAAATAGGGGGCGTCGCTCCGAAACAAGTTTCTCGCGTAGCGAGCCTCGCTAAAAGATAGGGGGCATCGCTGCGAAACAAGTTTCTCGCGTTTTCTACCTTCGGTCAAAAGCGAGCCTCGCTAAAACAAAGAGGGCGCCGCAAGGAACAAGTTCCCCACATATTTACCTTCGATCCAAAAAACCCCGGAGGGCACATGTTACAAGAGGCCTCGAAGGGCACCAGCACAACTAACCCCGAAGGGCAAGCTCTACAACAAAAACCCCGCAGGGTACAATAGCTCAACACACCCCGGAGGGCACACCACGCAAAGGAACCGCTTCACAACTCAGCACACACTCGATCCGCCACCACACGGACCACCTCCTCCAACACGTCACCCACCAGCTCCTGAGCCACCCGCTCAACAAACTCTGCCACCTCCGTCACTTCAATCTCCAACGGGAAACCCCCGGCTCCTTCGGAAGCCTCCGCCCCCTCTGAACCAGCGTCCGTGTCCTCAACATCGAAGACCGGGCACAAAGGCATAGCCCGGACCAAAGGTAGGTCCCCGCTTAATATCCGCCGCCAGTAGACCCTCCGCATATCCTTGAAGTCAAGCTCAGCAGGCTCGACCTTCGGAACCAAAACTTGGCCCTCGCTATCCAATTGATACCCCCTCTGTCCAAGCGCAATAGCCACCGCCTCTTCATCGCTAAGGTCCTCCTCGACCACCGAAGCATCAGGCCCAGCCCCAAACAGAACCCTCTCCGCCTAGCGCTCTGTCAGGTCATGGCTCCGCCAAAAAGCCACCGAAGCCTGATTCTTAGCATTGTACTTCTTCACCCTCGCCCACCAGAATTGATCGAAGGTCAACCCGGGATACTTGACCATAGCCCTAGCCCAATTCTCGCCTGCAATAAAGGTGTCCTGCCAGTTCATCATCAAGGGCACCACGTTGAGCACCCCCCGCGCAGGCCCCGCAGGATCCTACGCGGCAAGCATAACAGATAAGCACCTCCGATACCCACATCACCCAAGCAAAAATGAAAACAAACCATAGAAAGAACGGCACCAATCAAACGCCCCCGATGAGCGGAGGGACCTCCGATGCCCATCAGCACAATGAAACGCACAAAAATATGAAACACAGCCAAACAACTTAAAACAGGGCCCTTCGCAGGCTAGAAGTACGGCTCATCAGCCAACGTAAATAAAGTGTAGCCACCACAAAAGCAGAATGTTTTGAACATCATCCCTCACTAAAGTACTCTCCAAACCGGCTTTCACATCCTTACACCTCAGCGTCGGGGGCAGCAGTAGGGTCCGGCACGGAGGTTGCAGCAGCAGCAGGAGCAGGCTCGGAGGTAGAAGCGGCAGCGATCGGCATAGATGTTGTCACGGAGTCATCCGGTGCGGAGGTCGCAGTAGCGGCAGGGTCAGGCACCGGAGTGGTAGCAAGTGGAGGCGCCGATCCCCAGACGTGCAGCGTCCGCCGGAGGTCGATCCCCTGGGCGGCGGCGGCGGCGGCGCAGCGGCAGCCGGAGGCCGGGTAGCAATAGGGAGCCAGCAAAGACAGCCTGTGGGTCCCAAGTCGCCACCTGGCTGGCATCCGTAGTAACCTCGAAGCGCTCCCACTTTGTAGGACAGCGCCCGGCCCGAAGTCCGGAGGGCACCCTCGCTTGCACAAAAACGACAACTTTGAGCACGTAGCGCATGACGCCTCACAGTCAAACTATCAAACACAACAAAGCAAACCTTTTTCGCCAGCTCGGCCCTCGCCATTTCTAGCGCGGCCTGACGACCCTCGGAAAACCAAAAGCGCGCCAGGAACCGCGAAGCAAATTGCTTGGCCTCTTTGTCCTCCGCCCGCCTTCACCTCCACCCCCGGTAGAAAGTGCGCATTCTTGTCGCGAGCCATCGAGGCACATAAGCGCAATCCGAGGAAGAGCGAAGAGCCTCGCCGATGGCAAGGGTAGCGGTGCTAGCTCCAAAGTCAGCAATGGGCCCATCACCCGACGCGGCTTGGCCACCTCGTGCGCCAACCACGCCCCAAACGCAGCGGCATCAGCGGCGGGCGGGGTCGATGTCGGGGCAGCCACTGGCGTCGAAAAGCGGTCGGGGGCCTCCTTCGCCACCTGAATTTCCTGAACCCACGCCTCCTTACCGGCGTTCGGTGCCCACACCGGCATCCTTCAGGCGTTTCTCCTCCATGGCCCGCCTTCTCTGCGGCCTCCCGCGCCTCCTGTGCCCGCCTAGCTTCTTCCTCCCGATCCGCGTTCTGCTTCTTCAGCACCTCCGCACCGGCTTTCAAATCGGCAACCTCCTTCTTGTGCTTGTCGCCGCCCGCTCCCAAGGTATCAGTGCGCCTCCATCTTCCTCATAAGCGTCTTGGTGGTTCCGTCTCCCACCCTTCGCGGATAGTGGCGGGCGCTGCAGCACCATAAGCTCTGCAACCTTCATGTTAATGTCCTCGTGAATGTCATGGAGTGGGCGAGACACGAGCCTTCTCCGCCTCGAGGCGGCCGGACCACTGTTGAACCTGGCCGGCAAACCTCGCTCGACCTCCGTGCTCTCAAAATGGCTCTCCACGAAGGTCGGGACCAGTGTGCAACTCCACGTCCACGTCATCAATCCCAATCTCGGCGGCGATTAAAGGGAGCACGGCGGCGCTAGCTCCCCCAAGGGAGCCTTCTCCGCCTCCACGGCCAGCCTCCGTGGGTTCATCGGCATCTCCCCATCCTCCCACACGACACCTCACTGATACGGCCGCGGGTGCCTCGTGCTCAAGCGGGGAGGATTAAGCGAGACAACCCGGCGGAGCTCTCGCCTCCGTGCCAGCTGGCTGGGGCGCTCCACAGCCATCGTAGGCGTCGCGGCCGCATCAGCCTCCTCATCTTTGTCTTCCTCCTGCGTCCTCATCCCCCTCCTCTTCCAACTCGCGCCGTACTCGAGCCGTCCCCACCCTCCGACGAATCCTCAGAATCATGCGCAGCCCTCCCCTTGTCGCCCATCTCCTCAACCTCCTCATCGCCAGCATCACCAACCTCCTCATCCTCACTGTCAGAAATCACCAAGAAGTCAACGCCGGCCGCCTTCCTGCTCCCTTCCGCGGAGGCCCGGAAGTGGGCGCAAATCGAACCCCCCACCGGTGACCCGGCACGGCCGCACCCGAGCGGGGGCCAACACAGCGCCCACCTTCCGGCTTCCCCGACTTGCGAACCCCCCGCTTCCTCTTGTTCACGGTGGCGGCCTCCGCGTCATGACGAAGGCCAGTCGGGATACTCAACACCTAGCGCATCAAGCGCCTGATTGACGCGCCGGCAAGTATCGAGGGCAGCATGAATCTTCAAAATCTCTAGGGGAATCGAGCTTCCCCAACAAGTAATCGGCGCACTCAGTCGCCTCCTCCATCACCAGGCGGCCGAACACCGCGTGGTCACCCTCCCGCTGCTCAAGCGGCGCAGGCCACCCCCGCTCAAAGTCCAGCTTCACGGCCTTGAGCCCCTTCGGGCATACACCTCCACATCCTCCACCTCAGGAAACACCTCACGCCCATAACGGCGGAGCTGAGCCCCACAAACTCTTCAACCGGGTCTCACGCGCACACGTGCCTCGACATACGCCTTGCAGGGCGTCCAACACTTGGTTGGCGCCGTCGGTCTTCATGGGCTTCGGTTTACCACACCCCGGCCGGGCGTCGGAGGTCCAGGAGATCTGGCGCATCCGCCCGACTTAAATAGAACGAGTACTCCGGCCGGTCGCCGGACCACTTGTTCTTCTTCTCCGAAAGGGGCGGGGGCCTTGACACCTCCATGAGGATAAAAGTGTACACCCCGTACTGGGCCAGCTGCACCGTGCTCTTGGTCTCGCCGACCCGACAAGGCTGAACATGGGCGGTATGGCCTCCGATGAAACCATCCACGTCGGGCTCCTTGCCCACGGACCGGCAAGCCCACACATATGTTGCGAGCCTCGGAAAGCAAGACGCGATCGGTGGTGAAAGCGGAGGTTGAACCTCCGCAGCACCTCAAGCACGAACTTGCAAACCGGGAAGCGAGGGCGGCATTGAAGAACTCGAAGAAAACCACCACCTCATCGGCCCGCGGCAATGGCACCACCTCATCACCTGGGAGGGCGGGCCGGCTTCTTCTCGAGCCACCTCCGCCCAGCCAGTTTCTTGAGCGACTTCTTCGTAACGCGGCTCGGAGGGAACTCGAAGCTGGGGACACCCGCCTTCTTGCCCCCCGAGCGAGCTCCGACAATGGGCCGAGCAGTCTCCTTAACACGAGCCATAGCGATGAGCGGCCAGCTAACCTAGCCGACCTCCGCCACCAAGCAAGATCATGACCTCTGCAACACTAAACTAGCAACTATAGCCTCCACAGCAGGAAAAAGCAGCAGCAGTTTGGCAGCAAAACGAGCCTGAGCCCTCCCCCTCCCACCTACCGGTACATATTTATAGGGGAGGAGGGGCGGGGAGGCCGGATGCGCCCGAGAACCATGGCACGGATCCCGAAAAAACACACGCGGCGGCCTCCGGGGCAGATCCCGCGAAATTAGCAATGACATCCGTCGCCCCAAATCGGTCATATCGGAACAACCGGATCGGGCGTGGCACCCGCACCGGAAACCCCTAAAAAGGCCGCAGCTCATCTCCGCAAGACCCACGAGCAGCCGGGGGGCGTCGCTGGCAAGGGCACGTGGGTGGGGACACCACCCCCCCCCGCACGCAGGGACCCTCTGAAGTTTGATTCGCTGCTACGGCCCTCCGCGGATAGGACCGGACCTTCGAGGGCGCTCTTGTTGGGGAGGGCGACCCTCGCGCCGACACCGGCGGCCCGCGGGTATCCTGTCGCGGGCCAGAGGCTTTTGACTCGGCGAGAATCGCAAGCGCGTGGGGCGGGACCTGACCTCTGCTGCTACCCGGGCGTCGGGCCTCGCCATCGCGCCCTCTACGCCCTGGAAGTGTGCCGTCTCCGTTTGCCACTGATTAGAGGCCCGGGGGTTGACACCTGGACGAAGCTATGCAGGAGCTGCCGGGGCACGAAGGTTCGACCCAACCCGGAGGCCGAAATAGCCGGCGGAGGCGGAGGCGTCGTCGCGGAGGTCACCGCGGCCGAGTCAAGGCGACCGGCAGCGCGCGGGAACCCTACGCGCTGAAGCCGGCCCGGCGCCCATGTGTGTTTCTTGTTGTACCCCGCTAGGAAAATACCCCTTTTGCCCCTGTGAGGGCCCACCAGTTATTGTACGCCCATCTTGTACCCTAATGTAAAGCGACCACCCAACCCCTCACCTACCTATAAATACCCGGGTACGGGCCTTTGAGGGGACGGTTGGTGGCTGAATTCACCGCCATTCAATCAATCACTGTTCTAAGCACCCCCTGCTTGTCTCGTTTCCATACGCCCACGGCGACCTCCGAACGCCCACACCCTCGGCAATCCCGGCAAGGGTGAGGCCGAGAGGAGGCCCGCTCTTGTCGCTTCCTCTCCTGAACTTTGCCCTCACATTCCATTTTCTGCTGTGGGAAGCCCTCGCCCCTCCTCCCGCTACCACCGGTGCGGGCCGAGGGGCGGGAGTGATCCCACGGGAATATAGTTTTTACTTCGAAAAAAATTGGCCCTAAAAACTGGGTCTCTACACCAAGTTCCCAGGGCGCTGACAAAACCACATCATTTCGCGAGAGCCAAATAGCCCAACACATAGAGCTAGCTCCAACCAAAATCTAAGAACTGAGTTTTCTATCCAAACCCCCAACCTCCCTAGCGTGGTGTTGTTGACGATAAAATCGCCCCCACGCGTGACCTGGAAGATTTGCTTAACTTCAGTGCAGGCTCAAACTTTGGGACGCGATGCAATGTAACCGTGGCGTGCCAGTTGTTTTTCTCTCAAAAGCAACAAAGGAATAAAATCGGTTAGATTCCTTAAGCCAGACGCAGCCGATGTGCCCTGTGACAATCGGCTAGAAAAGGCGATAACACTATCGGCTATCGGCTTAAAGGACTTTGATAGCATGTGTACTTCTATAAGCAGATGTAACGAGATTGAAAGCAAACTTAGATCCTATCAGCAAATATTAATTAAATACAAGGTCCAAGCATGATAAACTATCGGCTAAACACCCGATAGAATTGTAAACCAATCGGACCGTCAAAACCGTTCCTGCCCTTAGCCAATTCGATGAGAGATCGGACCTAACCGCTGCAGCCTCACAGAGGACAACTAAGACAAAACCAGATTTTTGCTAATCCGATAGATCTACAATGACTCGAGTAAACTAAATCTGAAAATAATCACCGCACAGGTATAAACTACGATAGATCGGACTTAAGCAGCCGATACCTGAATACAGACTATATAGATTGGACCTAACCAAGACAATATATAGCCGATATTTGTTACGGTAACTATGAACGGATCTAGTTCACCGGATAACTAGCGATTAAACCAATGTGATTAGAATATCGGACCTAACCGAGAAAGTACTAACTAGAATCGACGTAATCACCGGGGTGACATGTCCCGCACCTCTCGCTGAGGTCGAAAGCCGATGCAGCCCGTGCGAGACGAACACGTCAAGAAACTAAGGGCCTCTTTGGCAGGGCTCCTGCCGGCTCCGGCTTCTCCACTGTAGCACCACTGTAGCGCGTAGGAGCCGGAGCCGGGGGAGCCCAAAAATCGAGCTTCTCCGGCTCCTGTGAATAGTAGTGCGTGTCAGTGAGAGAAGGAGGGAGGGAGGGAGAAAACTGGCTCCGATGAATAGTAGCGCTACAGTGGCCCAGGACGAGGAGCCGGAGCCGGAGCTCCTGCTGCCAAACGAGCCCTAATTTGGCGATGCGCCGAGAGTTGTATTGATCTGTTGATGATCCTTTACAAGGACCTGGGGGTTATATTTATATCCCCGAGGTCAAGAGTCCGACGCGGACACTACAACGACTCTGAGAGTCCGATACTAATTGGAAAGCGAAAACTATCTATATCTAAACTTTATGTAACTAATACTCCCTATTTCTACGGGGCCATCAACACCCCTGAACACGTCTCCTGGTGGAACCCACCACCATCGCTAACGCTTCTGTGTACAAAGTCCATTTCTGCTATTGGCCGATAATTCACTGTTCACAAACGAAACATGCGTGCATCCCAGCTGATCGTCTGTACTGCAATGTTGTAAGTCTTCATCGGCCAATAAATCACTGCATGGTACTGTACCACTGACCAATAATGTACTGTAGCATATCATTGAATCGGCCAATTCTGCACCGTCTTCAATTCTTCGTCACTACTCGTAGAGCTTGCCAAATTCTGGTGTCAACAGGTGTCCCATGGTCGGCAGAGGCGCAGGGCGGCGGGCCGGCGACGGGTCTAGGGTTGGCGGCGCGTCTTGGGGACGAGCAGAGATGAGAACAAGACGATGAGGGCGTCGAGAGGAGTCGAGGAAGTCTGGTCCTCCAGTCGGATTGATCGCTCCTCTCGACTTGGGCTGGGCCTAGGTGCTCAGCAACTCCAGCAGTTCGGGGATGGGTCAATCGGGATATAACCGGGATATCCCGGCCCAAAACGGGATCCCGCGAAAATCGACGGGGCGAAGCCCAACCCGAGTTCGCTCCCGTTCCCGGCCCAGCTATTCCGATTTCGTCCTGATTTCGCCTAAAACCGCAAAAATCGATTTCGGATAGGAAAATTCAGGCGCCAGACGCAGGACGGGACAGGGATTTCTCCCGTCCGTTGTCTACCATAGTCACCGCACTCAAGTGACATATAGGATTCCCCTGCCTCTCGCGTGGTTGATCTGTCTAGGGACGCGATGCCGATGCTGTGTGTAGGGGCCTGTTTGGTTTCAAGCCATCACGAGCCATACCAAATATTGGTAGCGCCAATGAAATTAAGTAGCGTTTGGTTCTCCACCAAAGAATGGCAACGCCAAAGAAATTTTGGCAATGTGCTGTAGAACTCCAAGCTAAAACCAGGGCGCGGCGTGGGCGAACCGAAGGCTCGCCAAAATTTGGCGTGCTGCACCTTTCTCTCTTCCTAACGTGCCAGCTCATGACTGGAGGCATTAAATGCTTTATTTGTTTGAGTAGTAAGCTTTGAAAAATAATATCTCTGTAATCGTAGATTAGATTTGTAATCTGTTTGAACCATCGTATTTGTCATAATTAATTCTACAAAACAAGACCACATTTGATTCTCCTTGAACACGGATCAACGCCCAAACCCGTTTGTCCTTTCCCTCGTCCTCGCTCTCAGTTAACATTAACAGTAGCCCCGATTTTCTTGTGTGTGCTACGAAATGTCTGTCTCCGAATATACCCACGCAATTCACGGTGGTTCCACATGTCATACATACCACTATAATAGGTTTTGGTAAGGCTGTAAACCAAATACACTTTTACCATTATTTTGGCGTTACCCTCACTTTGGCATTTAAATAAAGAGTACATTTGGTGTGGAGAAAAGCCTCGGCCAGGGCATCCACGTCGTCGTTTTTTCCCGACCGTCGCCTTCGTGATCAACGGTTCGGCGCCATTGACTTTGTTCGCGGGAACTCTGCTGCAGGATGTTCCACGCGGGCCCGGTGCAGGTGGTGCTGTGGTCGCCTGAATGGCTGCAGCGAGCGCGCTGTCGTCCGTTCATTGGCTGGGCGGGGCTGGTCCCATCTGTCGGTCGCACTTGGGGAAATCTATATGCGGCGCCGTCGCCGCAGCACGGAGACGCTTGCCATGGGGCCCGCGGCATGGTCTTTCTCTGTCTTCTGTTTCGTTGTCGATCGCTCGTTCGCTCGGGACCCTGCCTGGTTCAGTGCTCGATTTACGTCCGTGCGATGGTGGTCAAAAAGCGAGCTTGTGAGCTCTTGGTGGGGTCGGCTTGGCCTTAGTGCACGGGGGCCGCATGGCAGCGTGCTCTGTGCCGGTTATCAGCCGGGTGGGCGCTTTTCGTTGTCAAGTGGTCATTGGCCCGGGCGCTTCCGCACGACGAGCGCAGGCGCGGGGAAAGAAAAATATCGGACCTGTTTGCCGCGCTTTTTCCTCTCTCACCGCTCTGTTCACGGCTCGTCCCTCTCTCTTACGCCTCCACCTCTCCTCATCCTCATCCACTCTCCCAGCAGTACGGTCCGGGCAGGCGGACCGGACGACGGTGCAGCGGCCTCGGCACGGGAGGAACCGGCGCGCAGAGGCTGGCAGCCGGCGTGGCGGCGCAGCGGCGCGGACGGGCTGGACATGGGTGGCTCCACGCGACCACGCGGCAGCCCTGCACGCAGGCAGCGGTGGGTCTAAGCGTCGACGGCGAGGTAGACTACCGTCTCTTCTCTCACTCCCATTCTTTTTAGCTCGGTGAAGCTCAGATCTCTCGGTACTCCTCTTGGGCTCGTGCCGTGCACTCCCTCTGTCGAGGCGGATCCCCAACCTCCGCCCTACGGTCCATGCGTGCCCGACCAGGAGGTGTAGGGGGCGGCGGCGGCGGGTCTCGGAGCCTCACCTGGGACGTAGCAGACCTGGATGGGTGCGACAGAGGGAGCGGCGAGTGGAAGGTGGCGACCGGTCGAGGGCACGACAATGTCGCCCGACAATACCACACGGATCCAGGCGTGCGTGGTTCCGACGAGGTAGGACCACATTTTCTTGATCGATGCATCTGTCCGGTGCTCTGTGTGCTTTACTGTTTCTTTTTCTTCATTTCGATTTTTCACCTGTGTTCGGGTTTGGGGATTATTTTTCTCTTGCTAGGGCGGACGGTGGCGCGGCGCGAGGGCCGAAGCTTTCGTTAGGGCGGACAGTGTCGGCGACGCGGTGGCCCCCGGCATAGGCGTGTGGCGGTGCGGGGCTAGCGCCGCGTGGCGATGGTCGCGTTGATGCGGGCGCTCCGTCGCGGGCAAGAGGAAGAACAAGAAAATCCATCTGAATTTGTTCTTCCTCTTGCCTCGTTGGGGTTTAAAGAGGCCGCGCGACTCTCGCGATCGTCTCACCTTCCATTCCGGCGTCTGCGCTAGGTATGTGCCTCCTTCCTTTCTGTTGTGTCACTTTATGGTCGCCGTTCTTTTCTTGATTGGTTGCCTCCTGCCATCGGTGGCCGCGCCGTGGTTAATTCCTCCAAGGATTGTCTGATCTGCGCTGCCGTGGTGGCGGCGGCGGAGCCTACATCGAGCCAGTAGGGAAGACCAAAGGACCTTCAAGGGGTGGTGGCCAGCTTCAGTCGGCATCTGCCTGCCTCATCCGTCTGCCGATTCTCGGTATGTTTCTTTTCGCGTCTCGCAAGGCTACTGCAATTGGTTTGTGCTGATATGGATGCGTGGTAGATGTTTCTGACAAACATTTTTGGGTTTCGTTTCTTTGGGGGCATTTGGTTTAATTTTCGCCATCGCTCTAACACAACAGAGCTACTACAAACAACAGCCTGCAGTCAGACAGCTGACACCACTCTGAACACGCAGAAGGAAAAGTATGTGGCACACTACCTCTCATACGATTGTGCTACTATTTTCAACTGCGATGCTCATCATCTTTGATTGTGCAGTGTTGTGCCTGACAAGGATATTGCTCTTGTAAAGAAACGGTCTCGTGTGGACCAGAGTTTGGCTCAGGAGAGTGGCTAGGCCAGGTATGATCTAGCGTTCTATTGCCAACTCTGTTTTCCCTTCATTTAGTAATATTTCCATGGCTGAGTTTCATCCCCTCTATATCAGTTTGTTTGTGTCAGAAGACTCAGAACATATAGAGTTGATGTGTTAGAGCGTATTCCCACATCTGCTAGCTTGCATTACTGAATTGCAGCTTGCTTTTTGTTGCTCGCTCTTCAGGAATTGCCTTGCTGGATTGCCACTTTACATAGTTCCTTATTATCATTTGTTGCAGTGCAGGATGCATGCTTTAAAGGTTTGTTAGCTGCTGGAATTTTGAAGCTCATGTGAATTTTGAAGCTCATAGCTGATCTTGAAATGGTATGTACATTTCTTCTACCAACACTCTGATCATTTTTCTCTTGGTGTTCATTATATATGCATTATATAAGTTCATGAATATTTTTGTGCTTACCTGTAAATAAACTGCACATGTGCTAAGTGGTTGGAGCTTTTAAATATTAGGTTTCAATTAGAAGTTTAGGACTGTCCATAGTTTCAATACTTCTTTATCTTAAAAAATAAACAGGTGGGAAACCTACATATTATATTGATAAAAAATAAGTTGACTCTGAATAACTTCATATAGAAAAGCTGCAAATTTATGTATATTGCATAACGTATTCAACCACTACCACCAAATTAAAATGGTTTGAACCGAGTAACTCTAAATATGTGTTGTGTCATGTTGAACTTTGTCTGTAAGAAACATTTCTCAGAATTTCAGGATGTCAGAAATAAAATCTTAAGTTTGCTTCGATCTATCAGCTCGTCAAGTTTGCCATCCTGGTTTATGGCGCACCAGAGGCCATGGCGCTGAGTGAAGGGAGGGCCTGTTCTTGTTTATGGCACACGCTAGCGAGGTTTGACTGTTTGAGGATCGATTGGTTGTTTCTTTTTCCTTGCTTTCTAGCCCTAATCCATTGTGAAGGTGGTCCATTCTGAAGGTCTAGCACATGGAGCAAAAGCCAACTATAATTTCCACAAGGGGAAATCATGGATAGATTTCAATCTGCATCGGTCCATTGTCAAGGTTTTTTTTTTTGAGAAGCAGTAATATGAATAAACTGCGGCGCTCTAAATTAAATGCCTTCTCTTTTGTCTTGATTATTTATTTTTTTAGTTCTTAGGGAATATATCGGTGCTATATGAATGAAACACCAAAAAAATAATAATAAAAGGTGCTGGTGAGTGGTATTGTGAACAGGCTGGACCTTTTAATCCGATCCTAATTTCTGCACATCGACTTTGTCTGGATTGTCACTTTGGGGATGTTTGGCGAAAATAAGCTACAAAGAATAAATGCTGCTTTTCCTGCGGCAAACACCCCTTTGAATTGTTAGCTTGGTTTCAAAAACAAAATACATTATTATTCATGTCCTTATTTGGGTTTCTTAGTTACCACGATTTTACTCTCTATTATTGCAATTGATCTAATGATTTATTTCTGCAGCTCATGTGTTGTAGGCCTTGTGCGAGATGAAACACCTAAGGGAGCGAAGGGCCTTTCCATCTTCCCGTTTTGTTTAAAGCTCTCGGAGGTGCCATTGTTATTGGACTGCAGCAGCAGTTGAAGGGCCTACTCGAGGCTTAGTCATCGCACAAGTAGCAATGTTGTATCTGTTATCGAGAGCAACTTCGGGTTCCCCGCTCATGAACCAATAAGCATCTTGTGCTTCTTTTCACTGTGGAACGGAACACACGAACGAGCCTTGAATAGAAATTTGAAACGAGAATTATTAAAAATAGTGCACCATCATGTATAACATGTTTTGTTATATTGGCTTGCCTTTCGAAGAGAAGTGCCTGTTTTTCTCACAGTATGTCATATTTATTCTTTTGGTAACATTATTCCAATGCTCGATAGAGTTGTGGCCATGACTTCATACGCATGGGCGCGCACAAATCACTAGTTACCGAGATTTGGTAAGGCATGCAAAGGTCCGAGCGTGTGCGGCGGTGTGAGCGCGTGTAGAGTTGGTGTGTGTGCATGTTCAGATACTGTATCCAACTGAGAGGCGTAAACAGGAAAAAAGGAAAGCGGCACCGAAAGCACATTGTGATTTCGCAGCAGCTCTCGTCCAAGAAAAGCAGCACCGAAATCCCATTATTGTGATTGCGCAGCAACCATGGTCCATGGGAGTGGTCGCGAGTCAGGAAAGTATCGCTAGCAAAAGTTATCATGTTGAAGTCGGAATGTCCATCAATTGCTACAAACCCTGTCTCATACATCTAGCTAGGAAGAGAAAGCAGGAAGCCTCGCACAACTGCATGATCCTTACCACCACCACCACATAAAAAAAAATCCATAGATTCAGATCTAATCCCGGAGAGGATTGATCGGGTGGGGATCAGGAGATGGGGGAGTTGGGGAGAAGATCGTGGTGAGTGCCTTGACCGGGGTGATGAGCCCTCTCATCAGCAAGCTCACGAAGCTCATGGACAAGGAGTGGGCAAAGCTCAAAGGCGCGAGGAAGAAGCTGGAGTCCCTAACCAAGGAGCTGATGGCCATCAGCGCTGTGCTGGAGAAGTATGCCCTCATGGAGAAGCCAGATGTGCAAGTGAAAGCCTGGATGAAGGAGGTGCGCGAGCAGGCCTATGACATCGAGGATTGCATAGACATCTTCACCTACCATGCCTATCACGAGCCAGCTGACAACACAACCGGCGTCAAGAGGATCATCCTCAAGTGCATCCGAAAGTTGAAGAGACTACACTATCGCCGTAAATTTACCGAGCAAATCCAAGAACTTAAAGTCTGTATCGACCAAGTGTATGAGCGGCAAAAAGGTATAAGCTTGATGAGAACACTTGTACCCCCAAGCATACGGAGGTCGATCCTCGATTGCCTGCTCTGTATGTGGAGGTGGAAAAGCTTGTGGGCATAGAGGGTCCAAGCGATGAAATCGTTAATCGATTCATTGGTAATGAGAGTAGGCCAATGAAGCAGCGTAGAATTGCCTCTATTGTTGGATCTGGAGGTTCAGGGAAAACTACTCTTGCTAATCAGGTGTACAGGAAAATGAAAAATCAATTCTTCTATACAGCTTTTGTGCCTGTATCACAAAAAGCCTAATATGGGTAGACTTCTGCGGGACTTGCTGTTGCAAGTTGAGAGCAGCGGTGGACGAGTGGATGAAGATCAACTAGGAAGACCAAATAGTGAACAACAACTCATCGACAGACTTAGAGCATATCTTGAAAACAAGAGGTATATTCCCTAAATTTGTTTTTGATCTGCAATTTGTTAGCATATCTTGAAAACAAGAAGTATATTCCCTCAATTTGTTTTTATCTACAATTTGTTAGCATATCTTGAGAATAAGAGGTATATTCCCTCAATTTGTTTTTGATCTACATTTTGTTTCCATACACCATAACATTTCTTTGAACCTGTCGTATAATTATTCTGAACTGCCTTGTGTTTTTATCAATTTTTTATTGACACAAAATTTAAAAATAATAAATTACCAACATAGGCAAGAGTACATCCTTTTTACTGACATAAGTTGAAAACTGCGGACCTAGGTGTGCATATCTGAACGAAGGCGCGAAAGAGCGTCCAGCTAGATTCACACACTATGAAATAGTTCAGTTTTGCTGGCACCTGTATGTGCCTCTAGATGCTACCAGGCCACCCACCCTTGTATATTTACCTCCTGACACAGAGAAAAAGAATTGATGCAATAATTGTCTTTTGACTACTTATAATCCAAAAACAGTCGTTAGTTTATCAAGTTGGTTTTCAGTTTGAAGGTATTGATAATGGAAAATTATAATTTAAACTGAATTCCACTGAACAGTCATCATTACACGAGAGAGTAAAAATAATGTAAATACATGTAGCATGTCAAACTTGTATGCAAATATGAAGGTTATTATGTTTTTTCAGTTGCATACTCTTAACATTTTTTTTTTATATTTTACTGATTAATGTTTCTGCACAATAGGTACCTTATTGTGATTGATGACATTTGGAGCAAATCGGCATGGGAAACCATACAGTGCGCTCTTCCTAGAACTGCACATGCAAGTAGAATAATCATGACAACACGCATCAACAGTGTAGCTCAATTTTGTTGCAGTTCACATGAGGACTTTGTTTATCAAATGAAGCCTCTTAGCGAAATTGACTCCAGGAAATTATTTCTAAAGAGGACTTTTGAAGCAGAGGATAAATGCCCCGTTCATCTGGAGGGAATTATGAATGAGATACTGGACAAATGTGATGGTATGCCATTGGCCATAATTACAATAGCTAGCTTGTTAGCTAGCAAACCAAGAAGAAAGGAAGAATGGGAGAGAGTGCAGGATTCTATTGGTTCTATATGTGACAAAGACAAAGAGCTGGACGTAATAGATGGGGTGTTGTCTCTAAGTTATCACGATCTACCTTGTAGTCTGAAGACTTGCTTATTGTACCTGAGTATATTTCCAGAAGATTATACAATTCACAAAAATTTCTTGGTTTGGAAATGGATAGCTGAAGGATTTATCGTTGCAAAAAAAAGGATATACTTTGGAAGAAGTAGGAGAGTCTTACTTTAATGAACTCATAAATAGGAGTTTGATACAACCATTATTGATGGATTACGGTGGCAAAGCAAGTGCATGCCGAGTCCATGATATAGTACTCCACTTCATCCTCTCCCGGTCAATCGAAGAAAATTTTGTATCTATATTGGATGGTCAGAATCTCTCATCTCCGCATGGCAAGATTAGAAGGCTGTCCTTGTGGCACAAGCAAGAACATGCAGGAGCACTACCGAAGGAAACCATGGAATTGTCTCATGCCCGTTCAATTCATCTCTTTGCTGCAGTTAGCTGGATGCCCTCTCTTTTTGGACCTACAGGTTCTTCGGGTATTAGATCTAGAAGGTTGTGAAGCTTTGAAGAATGATCATCTGGAGAACATTGGCAATATATTTCATTTGAGATATCTGGGACTCCGGAAGACAAATGTTGACAGGCTCCCGGCCCAAATTGGGAAGCTAGAGTTTTTGCGGTCCCTCGATATAAGAGAAACCAAGATAAAAGAGTTGCCAAAAGCAATTGTTCAGCTCAAACAGTTGGTGCACCTTGTAGGCTATGACCTCATACTGCCAGATGGGTTTGGTAATATGGAAACTCTTGAGGAGCTAGGGGAACTTGATGGCTGCTCAATGAATTTTGGGCAAGATATAAAAAATTTGACACAGCTGAGGGTGCTTCGTGTGGCTTTCAAGCATTCGCATTCCAGCGAACAGGATTGTGGAGTTAGAAAGGAGGCTTTTCTGTTGTCGCTCTGTAAACTGGGGGAACACAACCTCCGATGTCTGTATATTGTCAACAAGGATGGTAGTGTAGATTGCTTTGCGGATTCATGGTGCCCTCCTCCGCGTCGCCTCCAAAAGTTTGTGATGCAAGGTAGCTCCCACTGGTTCTCTAGGTTCCCAAAGTGGATTGATCCGTCACTGCTCACTGAGCTCACTCACTTGGAGTTCCGTGTTAAACGACTGGAAAAGGAAGATGTTCATATACTCGAAGGTTTGCCTGCCCTTCTTATCCTACACCTAACCGTGAAGAGAACCCCCGAAGATGGACTCCGGATCCCCGAAGATGGACTCTGGATCAGCCGCAGTGGATTCCGATGTATCACATATTTGCGCTTCCATGACAGATTTGGACCTGGTCTGGCATTTGAAGCAGGAGCCATGCCGAAGCTCCAGAAGCTTGACATCCAATTCAACGCTAATAAGGCAGAATCTACATACGGCAGTTTGGGTTTTGGCATGCGGCACCTCTCCTCCCTTAATCATATCATTGTTGGAATTGACTACAATCGTAAACGAGCTCAGGCGATGAGGGATGCCAAGCGTGCTATCAATGAAGAAGTCAAATTGCTTTCCAACAATCCCAAGGTTAAAATCTATAACCATTGACTGGGAAGGGGACGTTTGGGAATAGCAGAAGTCTCCAATTAGCAACTGTTATGGCTTTGGGCAGAATTCACTCGTTGGGGATTCAGGGAAGAACTGAAGGAGAACCAAAAGAAAACTCTTTCGTTTGCAGCCGTCGCTGCTGCTCCAGACGGCTCACGAGAATCTCATGGAGAACTATGCGAGCTCTAAATGGAAATATATAGTACTAGCTATTTTTTATGGTTCATCCATTGTTTGGATTGTTGTATAATAAGATTTGCTACTTGTATACACTATTCCGATATTTGGAGAGAAGAGATCACATGTATTGGCCTATAGTGATTCCTAAACTTGCTAGCTGCGATTTTGTCCACCACACTACTATAGATCCAGGCTTTACCGGTGCTCTGCATTCGGCCATCGCCGGCGGTTCATCTTTGGAACCGCCCGGCACTGCCCCTGCCCCTGCGATGGAACCCGGTGCTGGATAGAACCGCCGGCAATACCCCCCTCGGTGCCGGCGGTTTTTAGTGTGAACCGCCAAAGATCGCTGCTCTCCCACCAATGCCGACAGTTCTTGGCTGTGAACCGCCGGCATTGGTCAGTACCGTATAAAGCACAACTCGCCACTTGGAGCCCAAGCTTTGGACACAATTAGCTCGGGTTTCTCTCCCTTGGGCGGCGGCCCTCTTCCCAAAACCAAGGGGGAAGGTTTTGTTTTCAAATTCCTTCTAGGATTACGTTCCCTATATGGTAATAGCACTTGTTTCGTTGCTTTTTTTTCAAGTTTCGTGCTATATTATGGCTTAATTTTGGGTTTGTGTCTCCATTCACTTTCGTGAAGATTCTTTGTGATTTGAGCCTCATTTTTGCTAATCCTTTTGGTCAAGGTGGTTAGAATTGGTAGATCCATAAGTGTGCACCCTTGTTTTCATGAATCATGAAGAGTTTAGCAAGTATTTTGCTCTAGGTTAATTTGGGTGTGGAGGGGAATTCTCTAGATCTAGATCTAGGGTTTGGTGGAGAGAGAGAGAGAGCGCGCGCTAGGGTTTCGAATTGTGTGCGGATTTCACCGCCAGTAAATTGATGCCATAAATTTCAGCTCTGAAATATTTAACTCAAATAAATTTCACACCCAATCATGGTATTTATTATTATGGCTTTTCAATGTTTAGTAAATAATTGAAAAAACCTCAAAATGAATTTATAAATACTTTTTAATCTTTGCAGGTCTAGGATGGACACTTTGATGACGGATCTTGCAAACCCTTGAGTATTGGATGTACAAATCGACAAGAATTCTCAAGCCGTACCAAAAAAAAAAATTGAAGAGTTTCATTAAAGCCGCCAAGGACGACGCTCCAAAAAGAGGTTGGAGGAAATTAATTGAAGGAATATGGGATCGCTACGCTAGCTAGAAAACAAAACTTTTCTACCCATAAACCAGGAACTACTGCTAGTTATAGATCACGGGATTACCACTAGACGCCAAGGTGCAGCGGATGCATCGACCCTCGGCGTAGATGTACGGCGTCGCAGCGGTCTGCCGTGCGGCAGTTCCTCACGTCCGTCCTCCACGTGCGGTTCGTCCTTGTGCTCCGGATGCAGCACCTCCGGGTATCCTACACGCATGGGGGGAAGCGATGCGCCTCCGGACTGCTAGGTCCGCGAGGAGCAAGAAGCGAGGGCGTGAGCGGCGGCGGCTGCCAAAGTGGCGTGACTTCACCTAGCCCCGCGCCCACCTCTCATATATATAGGCGTCCCTAATAGGTGAAAGGTCCTAATGGCTAGAGGGGGGTGAATAGCCTATTAAAAATTCTACGAACAACACTTAACAAGGCGGTTAGTAAATAAGATGGCGAAGCGAATATAGCGGTGCTACAAACTAGCTATGCAAGCCACAAGTCAAATATAGCAATTCTAATATCTTAAGTCCACACAAGTGCTAGGTTGCTAGTTTACTCCTAGGTGAGCAAGATATGCTAACTAATTTTACCACTAGAAGCTAAACTACTCTAGTCAACTAAACAACCTATGCAAGGCTACACAAGTATATCAAATGTAAATACTAGAGAATGAGTGATCGATATACCGACGTCGATGTGTAGAGGTGGAAGCCAATCACCGTGATCAATATGAAATCTCCAACGAGCAAGAACAAGATTGACACGATGATTTTTCACCGAGGTTCACGTGCTTCTTAAGCACGCTAGTCCCCTGTTATGGCGATACACTCGCTAGATGTTCCACAAGCTTAATGGCCAATACCAAATCCCCTAAGGGAGCTCAATGAAACAATCACTAGAGGGGATTCACAAGCCACGAGCAATCCACTAGTGCTCCTTTCGCGAATATCCCGCGGGGTAAGGAACGACCCCTCACAAGTCCACCGGTGTGGCCTCGAACAAGCTCCAATCGAGCTCAATACCGCCTCAACCTTCAAGCCGCTAGGGAACCAAGCAAATTCTCAAGAGGAAACAAATCCCACAGCTCCTCCAAGGATGAAGTGCCTCTAGATGCAAGCAATCAAGCAAATGCACTTCTATCTCTCTCAATCTCACCCAAGATTCGAAGTTAGGATGAAGAGATGGGTGGAGTGGAGTCTCACAAGCTCACAAGTGTGTAGGAGTGTTAAAATGTGCAAGAGAGAGCTCAAAGACCCGGCCATCCAAGTATATATAGAGCCCACTCAAAAACATAGCCGTTGGTGCCATTCTGCGCACTGACCGGACTCGTCGACCTCCTAGCGTCCGGTCACCTCACCTCCCGCGTCGCGTCGGGTCGACAGACAGAGTCCCCGCCCCACAAAATAACGGCCATCTTCATGCATCCGGTCGAAGCGTCCGGTCACGACCGGATCCTTCAATCCATGCGTCCGGTCGATCCTCCAAGTTGAGCCCGAAAAACATGCTTACTGGAATTCTGACCGGACTCGCTCGACCGGACGGTCCGGTCAAAGACCATGCGTCCGGTCCAGCGTCCGGTCGACGGGTCCGGTCGCCGTCTTCTGCGATTTTTAGCATTTTGTCGTCGCCTTTGCTTCAACCTTGCTTTGCCTCTTGCCACAAGTTGCCAACACATCGAAGATGATCTCAATATCATGTATGTTAGCAAGTCGCGATCGATTAGGCAAGAACGAAGTTAGTGCTCTCAATCCTAAATGCAATATGCAAGTCAAATGGACCTAGAAGCACTTCACCAAAGGATTAGTCGCGGCATCCCCTCTTGATAGTCGGCCATCTATCCTATAATGTGATCACACTCTCTATAGTGTCTTGATCACCGAAAGAAAACCCTATCAAGTTATACCTTAGCCTTGATCTCCGGGTTCCTTCCGAACCGACAACCGAGCTTGACGATCCATCATGTCCATCATCATCGTCCATGTTCATGATCATCATGCTCCACATCATCCATGCAATCCTATCTCTCAAGTCACACTTAGAGCAAAGGATTAGCATAACAAGGTGTCATCAATTTCCAAAACCAAACATGAGATTTCAATAGGCTCCCGAGCTGGAGGCCCATTAGTAACCCTAATCCTCGTCTAATTGGATCAGATCCGAATTAGGCCTCCTTCCCCTTAAGCGTGCGACCCTACGGGCTCACGCACACATAGACATGGCCCGAGTACTCCTACTCGACCAATAGCTGATAGCGGCCTCTAGCAAGACGTGTCAACTCCCATGTGTATGCAATGATCATATCAAACGAACCACCACAAACTCACATACATGTTATTCCCTTGCCACACGATATTTGGTCCACCTCGTGGGTTAACACTTAACCCAAGCACGGCCATGCATTTCTTGATCCAATCATTCGAGTGGTCCAGTGATATCTCTCTCTCATGGAGAGGGGCAATTCCATCTTGATTGACTATGCCTCACAGCATGCTTCATGACAAACCCGAAGACCACCTTTATAGCTACCCAATTACGGAGTAACGTTTGATATTCCCTAAGTAGGTCATTTCACATCTTGAGTACATACGACAATCTCGTGTCTAAGGACATAACGCATATGATGTGTAAAGAGACAATAATAGTAACATCTCATGTCGGGTCAATCCAAACCCCATGTCATACATGAGCCCACACTATTAGTTTGACATCTCCATGTCTATGACTTGTGAAACATAGTCATCAACCAATATGTGTGCTGATCTAATATTCATGTGTGTCCTCACATGAATTCCGACCAGGGACAATTATAGAATAACCATACAAGTAAAGAGTCTTACAAACAATTCACATAATTGCCAATCGATACAAGTTGTCTTTAATGGATATTCATGAACACATAATATATCATGGATACAAGGTGATACAATCATCTCTATGATTATCTCTAGGGCATATTCCCAACATTACTTGCCCTTGCAAAGATTGCAAGAACCACGTGGTGTACTCATTTGCGGATGTCAAGATAGTCGAAGAGCACCTGATCTATCGTGGATTCATGCTCGGTTACATGTGTTGGACCGATCCACGGCGAAAAAGACACCGGGAAAATGACGTTGTCGCTGATGATCGTGGATGTCAATAATTGGAGATCGGAAGAATTTCACACCGGTGATACTTTAGTACCGCTTGACGATAGCGGTGATGATGGTGGTGTCGATGGTCCGAAGAAATGTTGGCGAACGCTACGGGTTTGATGCAACATGCAAAGAATGGGAAATCTTAGTAACTGGAAGGAGCTGAAGGATGCAAGGAAGGAGCCTTCGTACGGCCCGTCGATGGGGCGTGATGAGGCACCTACGGTGTTGAGTTCGGTTCTTCAACTACTGAAGATAAAGGCGGCCAATGGATGGTCCGACAAGAGTTTCACGGAGATTCTTGGTCTTCTAAGCGGAATGCTACCGGGACCGAACAAGTTGCCCGCCAACACTCACCGAGCGAAGAAGCTCATATCTCCGTTAGCCTTGGAGCTGGTAAAGATTCACGAGTGTCCGAGCCACTGCATCTTGTACTGGGATGACCATAAAAACCATGAGAGATGCCCAGTGTGCAACAAGAGCCGTTGGAAGAGCAATAATGGGAACCAAGCCTTAGATGATGGTGTTGAGCTGCAAGATGACACTGATTCCAATGCGGAAAAGAAGAGGAAAATTCCCGCGTGTGTCATGTGGTATCTGCCAGTGGAACCACGGTTGAGGCGTTTATTCTCGAACCCTGCGGAAGCTGAAATGTTCTATTGGCATCACGAGCAGTGCAAAACCAACACTGAGAAGCCAGTGCTTCGACACCTGGCTGATGCTACCCAGTGCAAAAAGATTGACTCCCTATTTAGAGATCCTTTTGGTAAAGATCCAAGGAATGTACGATTCTTGTTGAGTACCGACGGAATGAATCCATTCGGTGACCTGAGCAGCACACATAGCACCTGCCCAGTGACACTTGCCATACTAAACTTTGCACCCTGGTTATCTTTCAAGCGGAAGTACCTCATGCTCGGTGATGATCGATCGAAGGCCCGAAAGCACCCAGTAACAACATAGATGTGTTTCTTCAACCCTTGCTCCAAGAGATCGGTAAAATGTTTGATGACGGGGTTGAAATGTTTGATGCGTACAAGCAAGAATCCTTCACTTTGCGCGCGTTGATCCTTTACACCATCACTGATTATCCTGGAGGATTTTGCTTGTCTAGCCAGACCAAAGGGTTTTGCGGATGTCCGGTATGCTTAGACAGAACCCCCTCAGAGTACCTTAAAGGCGCCGGGAAGGTAGTGTACATGAAAAGACGACGGTTCTTACCACCGAAACACAAATACTGCAAGAAGGACTGGGCCCACCTATTTGACAGAGAGGTGGAAAATGGAGGAGCCGAGAAGCGTCGAGATGGGAAGCTAGTGTACGAAATGGTGAAGGACATCGAAACTGTTTTTGGGATGCCACCAAAAGCTAAGGAGCCGAGGAAGAGAAAGAAGCCTGGAGATGCTGAAGAGGAAAAAGATAAACCATGCTTCAAGAAGATGTCGGTTTTCTACAAGTACCTTCGGTACTAGAAGTTCCTAGACATTCGGCATCTATTGACATCATGCACCTAGAGAAAAATATATGTGAAGCTATCATTAGGCTATTACTGGACATAGCAGGCAAGACAAAGGATGGACTGAAGGCGCGCAAGGACTATGTCATTTTAGGCATCGGGCCCGAGCTACACCCGGAACAAAGACAAACGGGAAAGCTTACCTTCCAGCGGCTAGTTATTATATGACGGCCAATGAAAAATTGATTTCTGCAAGTGCCTGCGTGGTGTGAAGGTCCCAACGGGTTACTCATCGAACATCAAGAGACTAGTATCGATGAAAGATCTAAAGCTAGTCGGCATGAAGTCGCACGACTGTCATGTGATGCTGACGCAGATTCTCCCTATTGCAATCAGGTGTTGCAAGCATGGGTACATAAGGTTGGCAATAACAAGGATGTGACACTTCAACATAATCTCGCAGAAGACGATTGACCCCGAAAGCCTACCTGCACTACAAAAGGACATCACGGAGACAATGTGCCTGCTTGAGATGGTTTTCCCATGATCCTTGTTCGATATGATGGCACACCTCATGGGTGGGTCACGTTGTTGATGAGATCAAGATACTGGGTCCAGTCTTCTGTCACAACATGTATCCATTTGAGCGAAGCTTCTCCGTACTCAAGGGGTATGTACGGAACCATGCTCACCCAGAGGGTTCCATCATTCAGGGCTACCATATGGAGGAAGTTGTCGGGTCCTGCACAGACTACCTTGATGGTCGACAGCTTGGTGTTCTGGCACCTCGGCATGAGGGGAGATTGAGTGGGAAGGGGAGGTCAGGAAGTAAAAACTGGCATGACCGAGATTGTAACTTAGTGCAGGAAATACATCATAAAGTTCTGCAATAGGCTACGGTACTCAATCCATACGTTGAGAAACACCTCGCCAAGCTTCGTAAGGAAAATGATGACGATGCCTGGGTGATGAAACAACACAACCTTAACTTTGCTGCTTGGTTGGAGGAACAGGACATAGAAGACGATGGGTCTGACGAAGCACGACCGACAATACTATTGTCAGATGGCCCATCCTCTTTTATTACGTCATGGCAAGCATATGACATCAATGGGTGGACCTTTCACACCAAACAAAAGGACAAAAAGTGGGCAAACCAAAACAGTGACATATGCACACGATCCTATGACTCCGCTGGGCAATTGAAAACCTATTATGGTGTCATAGAACAGACCATAGAGGTCGATTATGGAGAGAAACCGCAAGTCACCACATTCTAGTGCAAGTGGGCCAAACTCCCTGAGGAAAATGACTATGGCTTCACAATTGTCGACCCTCAACAAAGAATGCTCACAAAAAAGACCTGTGGATAGTCGCAAACGGTGTCCGTCAGGTGTTCTATATAAAGGATCCGGATAATGACAAGAAGTCAATAGTTCTTGCTAGAAAAAATAGAGTTGCTGGAGTTGACGGCGTCACCGATCCGGAAGATTACATTCACTTCACGAAAGTGTCGCCTTTCGGAGATCCAAAACCGCTTCTAAAAGTTGAACAAGATCTGGTTGCAAAAGGTGTGAAGCCCTACGTACGTGAGGATGAGTAGTGAACAAGATAAGATATGTCTCTCTCTCTCTCTCTCTCTCTCTCTCTCTCTCTCTCTCTCTCTCTCTCTCTCTCTCTCTCTCTCTCTCTCTCCATTGGATATAGGGTGGATGCCGCCACATACTAGTCTAGAATCTTAAGAGCGTTGGATATCCGTTAACTCGGAAACCCGCATTGAGAGCAACTCTTTATTTCTCTTCTGTTTTTAAGTGGAAAATTATTTTATTGGCCAATTAATGAAATGAGGCCATGCAAGATGATATCCATGCAAATGATGAAATTGGGTGTCTACTTTATTTCTCTCCATGTTTTTATCACCATTTTATGAAGTTAGGCAACCCGTGTGGTTAGGTACCATGGCGCCTAAAAGAAGGCATCGTCGCACAAAGGGAGCTTGAGATACCAAGCTCCATTGCGTAAAGAAGAAGTTGCACAAGGTCGAGCATTGATGAGCATAACGCGGCAGAACAAGGTCAGAGCTCGGATGGCAGCTCGAGCTCGGATACCCCTGACCAACCAGGGGAGTATGTTGACCCGGAAAACCCTTGCCCTTCCCCTAACCGCCGCCACCGATGGAGCTTGAGCCCTAATTACGATCCTTCCAATGAGATGGCTCTTCTTAGAGCATCTCGGAGGGAACGACGGCCATCCAAGAAAGCCCGTCAGCTAATGGAGGAGAATGCCGGTAAGAAGGGAAAGAATGGAAAGCAGCAACCATCTCAACCATCGGAGATGCCAAGCTCATCAACTCCTGTGCCATCTGAACCAAGTTCACAGAAGAGAGGCGCACCTCAGGGGATGAACAAACTGCCGAGTAAAGTGATGGTGATCACTCAGGTCCACCCGAGAAGTGGTGCACCACTGCAACCAAAGGATGTCTCCATCCAAGCAAAATCCGTACATGGGGTTGGTCACTATATTAGACAAAAAATACCGATAAACATAAGGGATTGGCGCTATGTGAAGCCCGACAGGAAGGAGAAAATATGGGACTTATGGAGGGCAAAGTTCCGATTCCCAGAAGGAACAGAGGATGTCCTTAAGAAATGGGTTTTACAACGTGCGGGCAAATCCCACCGGGACTGGAGATCTCAAATGAATATAAATTTTGTCCAGATGGGAATTAATCCCCTTGAAGAATATGGCTTCATTAAGAAATGCCACTGGAGAGACTTCGTGTGATAGAAGAACAAAGAAGAAGCAAAGAGGCGAGCGGCAATAAATCGAAAAAATGCATTGGACATGTTAAACCGCTATACCTTGGGATCCCAGGAATACGCCGTTGCACAACTTCAATGGCAGCAGGAGTTCGAGGCCTTGCAGAAGGATGGGCATCCTAACCCATACGACGAGGCGACCGAACAGTGAACTATCTATTCGCTAGGCGTTCCAAGTCAAGCGGTCCGGGGCAGTTAAGCTTCGATAGCGCCGATAATCAGGTGATGGCTGAGAAGGTACTTGGAGTCATCGAGCAGGCCAAATCAGGAGAATTCGTGCCACAAGGGAGGCATGATGTGCTTACGGAGGCTCTAGGAAAAGAGGAGCACAAAGGTCGTACACAGGGCCTGGCGGTGCCCTGGAAAGATGGATTTCCAAACGTTCCATGGAAAGCTAGAACTAAATCAGCGCAGACGATGGACGCAGCTGAACTAAACCAAAGATTTGAGGAATTTTAGCAGGCCAAGAAGGCCCAAGAATTACAGGAGCAACAAAACCAACTTCTAAGCCCTGGTGTCCGAAGTAGCGGCGGTTCTGTTGCATGTGCAGAGCCTCTTGGGGCATATCTAGTGGATTCTATCATGATAGAAACCCTTGCAGGCTGATGGCGTCTGTAAACGGTGCCATTTTCGAATGTGTAGTGACCACGGCCTATCCGCAATGTACCATGCACTGTGGCCCTATCCCGGCAGCATACGCCAAGTTGAATGCTCATATTGTTCATTCAAATTGCGAAGGCTACAAGTTAGATTACCCTGTGGAGGATTCGGGAGCCAAAACACTTGGTGAAGCAAGGAGCGATTTCATTCTCTGGCCTAGGAAAGATATAGTCTTGGATGCTCCTCATTCCCCGAGTGGTGGACTTCTTCACCATTCTCCACCTTCACCTCCACCTGCAACTTCGACTGCAGCTCCACCTTCACCTCCACCTCGAACTTCGCTTGCACCTCCACCTCCACCACCACCTCCACCTTCACCTCCACCTCCACCTTCGCCTCCACATCAAGTTGCATCTGCTCCAGCTGGTCCATCAACTCAAGCTTCAGCTACAGCTTCAGTTGCACCTTCAATGGCTTCTTCTCCAACTCAACCTCTTCCTCCACCTAAGAAGTCACCTTTTTAGATAATCCCTCATAAGATTACCCCAGTTACTCCTATGCCGATGGACGAAGGTTGTAGAGCGTGGTTTGCGGCGGTCCACGGCATCCCATTCGTACCCCCTAAGTCTCCCCCCAAGGTGAAAGGGAAAAAGGACAAAAAAAGGAAAGAGAAAGCCGCAAGGCCAAATCTATAAGAGCAATCGTCCAATGCTCAACGAGTATCTCGATGTTCCGAAGACGTTCCAGAACGGGAAGCCTTTTGCAACTAGTGACGACTTAGGACAAATGCCTCCTGGTATGGCGAGATTTCATACATGGTACATATATGCCTCCAATACTGGGTTGGAACACATCATCGTGAAGCCACCCACTGAATGTTTCAAGACCGGAGAGGAGGACCCTGCTATTGTTATTGCTTTCTTGGACATTTGGGAAATGTTCAAACTCAAAAGCCTCAATTTACAAATCATACGGCTCTGGTGCCTGTAAGTGCATTCCACATCTTCCTTGTCAAATATTCCATTCGAATTTTGTTTCACTCGGTTATTAACATACAATCGCTTCAGGATGCAATATCAGTATGTGGAAAAGACTCCCAAGCGGTTCAAGGTGGCCCACCTTGACCCGTCAAAAATATGCGAGCTCAGAATCCGAGAAGAGACACACCAGAAAGAGTTACAGAAATTAAAGAAAAAGAAGGTGGAGACCGATGATCTCTTTCAAATATTTTCCAAACACATGGTTGAGCAGGCTAAAAGGAAAAAGGAGATTGTGCAGTACATCAGCCATGTCTTCCGATCGTCGCAGGACAAGGATTACATACAAACCTACTACAGAGTGGGGTATGTTCGGTCAACTCACTTCACATTAACATGCATAGAATTTGTGGGTGAATGACCTAACGAACAAATTGTATGCAGCGAGCACTACATTGCCATGTATATCCAGCCAAAAAGAGGACCTATAGTCATCTTTGACTCCCTCAGAGAAAAACCGACGACCGACTACCAGGAAATCATCGACATGTTACAATTGTACATAACACATACAGTGCCCCCACATAATATTTGTCTTCAAATCATCGATGATTCGTATTGCTGACTTATTAATTTTTCAATAGGGCTTATAAGGACTATGCCATCCATGGTGGGCAACGCGACGAGTCGGTTCGGAAAATGTTTGCGAACTCGTTTAAATGGGTAATTACATGCTCCCATATTTTCCGTATTTCATATTTTTCGTGTAGTATGAATGGGCTAACGACTACTTTCTTATTACTTGTGTATAGTGTCATAAGCAGCTTGAGGGAAGCATACTATGTGGATACTATGTGATAGAAAATCTAAGGATTAATGGGAGATATGATCCGAATGCAGAATACGTAAGTCATCTGATAACGAGTTATGCTCTGTCCTTCGAATTTCTATAAGCATATTAATTCTGAATTTCTATAAGCATGTTAAGCTATGTGTGAATCTGACAAAGCATTTTTAATTTGTTGTAGAAAAATACAATAAGACGTTCCTATGCTTCGTTCGAGGATGTAATAATCAAGAAAATCCAAGAGGACGCGTGCCATTTCCTTCTGCGAGAAGTTGTACATATCAGCGGGCAATACTTCAACGGGTAGTCGCGATTAGGATACTCGTTAGATAACAAAGTCCTTGATGCGCTTGTCCACTGGGACATGTCCAGGGTATTCAAGACCCATTTTGGAGAATTTGGGTTCCCGTCGAAGCATGTCTGAATTGTGATGATGTAACTTTGAATTGTGATGGATGTATGTATGTCAACTTCTAGTTCTGATGATGGATGTATGTAGGTGAACTTTGAATTAAGTGTGATGATGGATGGATGTGAACTTCGAATTTGAATTATGCATGAATTTTGAATTATCATATGCATGTGGATGTTTATTTGTTTGAAACCTGTATGAAATTTGAATTTCAAATACGAATTCCTATTTTGTTTCTTTTTTTTTGTTTCTAGAAAATATCAGTGCCGGCGGTTTTATAGCTGAAAGCCGTCGGGACTAATGAATGCAATGCTTTGGCGGTTCATAGCGAGAGAACCGCCGCACCGATCCCCCTTTATCGGCGGTTCTAGAACCGCCCCAAAGACTGAGACCCCCTCAGTGCCGGCGTTCTTGTGCCGGCGGTTCCGTAACCGCCGGGAAAGGGGGGTTATGAACCGCCGGCGGTGGCCTGATCTGTAGTAGTGCCACAGGGTAGCCGTTCGGCAGTTTATGAACAGAAACAAACAAATAGACCATGAACAGTGTGGTTTGTTGAGTTGGTAAGATAACCGGCACAAGATTGCCGGGCTTTAGACCTTCGATTCAGAATCGTCGGGTAAATCAAACAGTCCCTCCAAGAAATCACCCTCCGATGGCTAATCGAGGTTTAGGTAATGAGAATGCTAAGGGCTGAGAGAGTGCTATTACCTGTCATCGATGCTGGGAGACGGGCCATAGGTAGTTGCAGTGCAAGAACCCACCAATGTGCTATGTTTGTCATACAAGTGGACATATGTTAGCGAATTGCCCTGAAGCTGAAGCGAAGAAACAAGGTGTGGTGATGTTTGGTTTTGGTCTGCCAGGACAAGAAATCTATCATATACAAGTGGAGGAGGGGGGAAGTCAAGAAACAACCGGAGCAGCTGAATTGTCACGACCTCCTTTTTCAGTGTATTTTGGCCATAAAATTACACTACGAAACTTGTTGAAATTTTCTCAAAACAAGGGTTATCTCAAAGTAAATTTAAGTTTTGAGTAAAAAGAATGATTCTTAAGCCAAAATTTGTTTGAAAAGTCATTTCAAAACTTTGTTAAAAGTTTTCTTTTCTAGCTCCTGTGAAATCCAATTTGAATTTAAATTGTTTTCGCTTTCGTTTTGAAATTCCAAAGAACCTATTGAAAAATAAAAAGCCAAAACCTTCCCTTAAACTCCCTGGGCCCAATTTTTCAATCGCAGCCCACCTAAAATCTAAACCTAGCCCAACAGCGATCTCCTGCCTTTCTCTCACTGACGTGTCGGCCCCGCCATGGTCATCCTCAACCTCCAGCCATGCCACCAACTGCTGCCGCTCCCACGATCTTCTCCACCTCTTGCATGCCGCACACCGTACCTCCGGAACCGCTGCTCCCTCCTCGACCCTTAAATGGGACCGAAACCCCCGCTGTCGCCCCCCTCCCTCGCCCTCTCGCTCACGGTGTGCGGCATGCAAGAGGTGGAGAAATTAGTAGATCGACGTGTATTCATAAGGGTGAGTGTGCATGCGTGTTGTGAGTGTCTGCGTTGTATTGTGTGATTCTCAAAAAAAAAAAAAAAAAAAAAAAAACAAGGATCAGCTCGCGGACATTCTGACGGCCACTAGGGCGCGTGAAGTTCCGGGAGCTGCGTGCGCGCGTTGACATCGTCGATCTCGGGTGAGCGGGCTAGTCTTAGGGGGGGGGGGGGTGGCAATGTTGAAATAATCTAAGCCCGCTCCCGCTTTCTTTTCTGAAGAGCACGACCATGTCACTAGGACCGCGTCTGGGCTTAGCGCGCTGTGTCATGGCGAAGCCCTCCTCTCTTTGCGCTCATGTTCAGTAGAGCATGCGCGATGTGAACAGCTCGTGGGAGTAGAGTCCACGCCGCGAATTTGCTGCGGAATAGCTGCGAGTAGTTAGCATGTAATGGTATATATATTTTTGTTAATTACAACAGAAAACGCTGCCACCACTTTAGCAGCACCAAATTCCTTGTGCGTTCAAGGTCACCGGCGGCGAGGTATCGCCGACGGTCTCAGCTCTCTGGCCTCTGGCACGGCTGCAGTGGCCTTCTGTCCCCTGGAAGATTCTCAACACGCTGCTAATGGCAACTCTGTGGAACATTTGGAAACGCCAAAACGCGAAAGTGTTCGATGGAACTCAAGTGCAGGCTTCGGACATCCTCAGGAACTGCGCTGCCGACCTAATTATGGGCCCATCGCGCATCGGAAGCAGAATCCTCGGCACGCCTTAGGAACTGTGGTGCTTACATAGCTTCCCATATGTGACTTCTCTGTCTTTAGGCGGTTTTTCTCCTTGCTCTTAGCCCGATCAGCCGGTCTCCTCTCCTTCTATGTAATCTGACTGAATGTGCTATTAATGAAGGATCAGGTAGGCTACGTCTACCGTAGTTGCCTCTAAAAAGAAAAATATTAGTTTTTGATGAGCTCTTCCACCATACTGTACGTCTATAGTACAGTACCTCTGAATTGCCCAACTACACAGTAACTAAGGGTCTCTCGACTTACTAAGTACTCCATGGAGCGATTTGGTTGTAACTGGGATTGAGGAACAAATATCAAAGGAAAACTTGCGAGAACAAGGCATTGGCCTGCTTTTTAAGGAGAAAAGGTACTGTCAAAAGGTTTTACACCCTCTTTAAAAAAAAGTTTTGAAACAGCGTAGCAGTACAGGAATACCATGACAATGGACAGGTAGGCCCTATCAATACAGGTACAGTAGAATAATAAAAACGGAAACGCAACAAAAGGAAGACACGGTTTATCAGACAAGACTCGGTGTGGTAGTCTTTGGAACAATCAAACATGCGCTGCATCTCGGCATCAAAGCGAGCACTATTACCTTCGACGTCTGGGCCATCAATATGCTTGAACATGCCGACGTGAACCATGAGGACACTGACGAATGTCACAAACTCCCCACCATAGGTTAGCTGCTTGGCGTTGAAATTCGCGGTGATGCCATCGGCCACGTAGAGCAGCGTGTCCACCCATAAAGCAACGAGAAATTCGAACTTGCGGCGCAAGCTGATTTCCCTTTGGAGTAGCTTTGCAGCTAACTCGGATCCGGGTCTGAAGACTGAGTCATTGTAATTGCTCGAAAGCATGGATAGACCCATGTTGCCTTTCATGCGTTCCTCCATAGTCAAAAAGGATATACTGAGGTCTATTTCTTTTAAACCAGATATCCCGAGGTATATGTCCTTGTCTAAACTCTTCAGTTGACTTGATGATGCTGAATATCGCAGGGAGAAGCTTGCTGCAGGTTCTGTCATACTTGTTTTTGTCCCATCTTTCGCTGCCTTGAGTAGTACTAGGTAATATATCTTGGTGCACATGAAGGAGGTACATCATGTAATTTGACAGAGCCATGGCTACTTGAGGTAGATCCCCCGCAGTTCTAATCTTGTCGTTTTCATCGCAGCAGTGGACAAAGATATCAGTGGCGATGTGACAGACAAGGATGAAGCCCATGAGCCCCCTTGAGCAGACATCCTCACTTAGTAGGCTTTCTAGTCCATCATGACTTCGCATCCATTGGCCCAAACGGATATCGTCCTCAAACTTTTCTGCCTCCTCTCTGGTTAGCTCTGCCCTCCTCTTAATCTCTGTGTATGTAGCTTCCACGACAGCAGGTGAGGCTTGGATGAATCTCAAGTGATGCGCTCTGATCCACCAATCCTCCAGCCGAATTAGCTTGGCTATTTTCCGTCCGATGTTCTTGCGAGGGCTAGCGCACGTGGAGATTATGTTATACTGCCCAATGGAACTAGTAGTAGACCACCTTTCAGAGGAGGAGATCACTGTGTCGTCACGCTTCCGGAGAGAAGAAGAAGAAAACCATCTTCCCAATCTGACATACAAGTGCCAACGTAGAGATAGAAGTCTACGGGAAAACCTATGTCCTATTTTTTTGTATGGAGCAGAACCGACTGTAGCATCATCAATAAAACCATTCCAGCAAATCCAGTGGCTTAAGTATGCATAAGTCCAGGTTGACCCTATCACTCCGAAGATGGAAGTGATGTCCAGCACAGAGGCCCCAATCAGTAGTACATAGGTGACGGCCACATCAGCTCTGTTGTAACCATCACCATCTCTACTACTACTAGTACTGGATATGAAAAGCATAAATGCAGAAACAATGGCCAGAAAGGAGAAGATACGGATACTGTGGCCATACCAAGTGTGGATCACTGCTGACTTGGTGTAGAGGAGGTCATACATCAGGGAGAGCTCCAGATCAATCACTTTGGAGATGTGCTTTGCCGGTATCCATGGTCCTTGGTAGCTCCTGCCTGAATAACAAGATGATCCCATACCACCGACCACCCTCCCTACACCGTTGTAGAGAAAACCACCAACACCGCAGAGGAGGAAGTCCCGGGGACGACGCCACTCTGATGCGATGCTCGGAGTGACAAATACATGCTTGATAAACTCTAAATTGAAGTGTGCAGCATCAGCAATTTTTTGGTACATCTCAAAAGACTCCGTGGAGCTGTCGTCCCTTAGTATACCATCCAATACACACTTAAATAACCCCTTTTTACTCGAATCCATTGTGATGAGTGATACCTGCATGCTGCTCATGCTGGCACACTTGAGTGCCCATATTCTCTCACCGTACTTGACAGCTCCGGCAACAAACACCAAAATACTAGCTGGGATCAAAAGCCCGGCTCCTGCAATGTTTTTGTAGAGGAGATATGTAACCCCAATGGCCTGTACACCGAGGCTGAGCAGAGCTCATTGTCCTCCAAGGCGTAGGCAGTGATGGTGTCTTGGCCACCAAGGTGCAGCAGGAGGAATGGTGCCCAGAACGCCACAACAAGATGTTGCTGCTGCCGAGACATTAGGCTTAACGAAGCCATGTGGCCCAGGGTGTAAGTTGCTGTGGAATCAGCCAGCAGGTATACAAGCCAGACGAGGATCCTGAGGCCGAAAGAGGCGTTGCGCCGGCGGATGCCCCCGAAGGGATGAAGCAAAACCTGCATAGTGAAGCTGAGGAGCACCAGAATATGGATCCCCATTCATTCCACAGATGCAAAAGGCAACATCTGATCGATCTGGCTCCCAGTGATTAGCTGCATACAGGAAAAAGAACAGGGCCATATATATAAGTGACTATATATGAACTAGAAATTAGTGCAGAGAACATACGAGCGAAAAATTAACGGATACGACATAAGAAGAGAAAACGTTGCATGCATCAAGTTGTTATTGATGCTTACATATTTCTTGTAGGATTAATTGGCGCCACGAATTGCAGCCAGCACAGGCCAGAACGAAAGCAACTTATTATTAGGAGGGGCGAGAGGCTAGGTGGAGACTTCCTCGACATCCAAGGCCTCGACATCCATGGAGGGGCGAGAGGCTAGGTGGAGACTTCTTAAGGCCTCGACATCCATGAACCACGCGTGATTAAATATATTTTTTTTTTTTTTGGATGGCAAAAAGCTTTGCCGCGATTTCAATTAGACGAATAAAGAAAAAAAAAAGGCAAATGCCCCGCCCAGTTTTTGAGGTGGAAACTGGGCAAAAAACCACACAACCGGGAGAGCAACTCTCATCCCACACCACTCAACTCGCGCTCAAGCCTCGGGTCGGATTGGGTCATCGACATGAGCAACCACTTCGCACCACTAAAAAACTCGGTCGGATTGGGTCATCGACACGAGCCTCTACTCCACTCCACCCCACTAGAGCTCACCAAAAAGGCAAACAAGCAACTAAAGACTAACCAAAGAAACAAAAAGACGACTAAAAACAAAGTACGCCTACTCCACCATTGCCACCAACCGCGCAACAAAACAACGAGAACGACGAACCAGCCCTGCCCGAGACACCCCAATGCGACAGAACTAGATCTACAGTGATTAAATATACATAATATTGTTTCATACAACGAGATGGACCAAGGCGCAATCCACTCATGATGAAAGACGCCGTACCCACTTCGAAAAACAAAGCATCACTTTACCTTTTATGACTGCTCAAAGCTGCAAAAGCTGTGTCGGCGGAGACTTGTTGAATGAAAGCTTTTAAGAGACAAATTAAAAGAGAATGATTATTAAGCGTCCCAATCTCCAATGCAAGCAACTAATTAAATGGCTAATCTAAGTACTGAAATCGTCAAATCTCGAAGAGTAAGTTCGCTCCCGCCATGTGAAGGTTTTGCTCCAAGTGCAGGGTGTCTTAGCAAGCGGCAGTGCGAGCGCAAGCGCTTCCATGCAGCTCCACGGGGCAGAACTAGATGCTCTAGGGTGGGTCAGCTAGGACCAAAACTAAAAATGAAAATTAAGTGACCATTGATTAATTTCCATCATTTGTGCGACCCTAATGCAAAATATTGTGCAACAAGCGAGGATGGACGCACATGCTCACCTGCCCCCTTAGCCGGTAGACCCAAGAGACTGTCCATCACCTTATGGCTCATTGTAGATACACCAGGCGGGTTTGGGACAATATCGCTACCTGGACGGCTCAACCGCAGATGAGACCATCCTCCTGGACCCCTAGTGAAACGATATCAGACTGGTGGAGAGAGCGAGCTTCGACCCATGGTCTCCCCAAAAAAGCCTTGCGTCCGCTAATAATTCTAGTATCCTGGGAAATCTGGAAAGAGAGGAACTCCAGAATCTTCGACCACAAGGAAACGTCGGCTACTTCACTCATTTGCAAAATCAAGGAGGAAGCAAGAACTTGGTGTCTTGCGGGGCAAAGTGTATCTCTAGTTTCATAGATGTCGCACAGCTTTAGGCTTTCCTTTTTCCTTACGTGTGCGGTTATTTGTTGTTAGGCTCTTTTTACACTTTCTTCTATATCAATGAAATAAGCATACATAGTGCTTGTTCATTTAAAAAAAAAGTGTCACCACCCTTATGCTAGATGCGTGTCCAGAAAAGTTATGCACCCTTTCAAGTTCGGCTCTAACTCCACCATGCCACGGTGGCATGAGAAATCTCTAACTTCCTATAGGTGTCCATCAACGTTTGAGAGTAGCAGCAGTCATTATAGCTGGTTACCAACTTTAGTGCCCACCCCGTCAGCTTAGAGATACCACGAAACTCTAGCCCTAAGGGCAGCTGCAGCTGGTCTATTTCACCACCTCCGTTCATGAATACTTATCGTTAGGACAAGAGATAATTTGCATTAACTTTCTTGTCCTAATAACGACAAGTATTTACGACCAGAATTCAGGAGTATATAAGGAGGATTCTATTTGGCTGACATGGAGGAGAGAGGAGAGAACCAGCGCTTGCTGGCAAGACTGCAAGTGCCGGTTTCGCACAGGTTTCTACAGCTTGGTGTGGGACCCCACAGTGCAAATGCTTTCCCTCTCTCCCCTCTCTGACTTTCTCTCATCTCTCATTCAGTCATGTTGAAGAATTTGCCCATAGCTTTTGAGCTCATCGCAGGCGAGCTCCAAGGCCGGCGAGATGGAGTGCAACCTCAGTCTGGTAGCTGGAGCACAGCAGCTTGATGAGAACGGCGAGGCGGATCGGAGCGCCATGGCTCGCGGTAGCTGCTTCGTGAGGGTGGAGAACCATGGGTGCTACATCCCGATGAGGTCGAGGAGCAGAAATAGCTGAGCCCATGGTGGCATCGCGCGTGATCCTCGCTAGAATCAAAATGCCCTCATTGGACTGCCTCTTAGTTTTATGAGGTACTCCCTCCGTCCCAATATGTGTGTCGTTGGACACACATCACCAGTTACCAAGGCAATACACAAATGACCCTGATACCCCTATGGTGTAATGATTTGGCACTGTAGACATTTGGATTGACATGTATAAATGCAATGTCCAATGACCATTCACAAAGTCATGTTTTATTCTGCTGTTGGAAGGCCTAGGTTTGATGATGAAGGGAGATGCTATTTTAATGGGATTGTAGGCCTCTGGCCTTTTGTGCGTGAGGTACTGGTCATTCTCTACATAGTACTTGCAATCCATTTTAAGATATTTTGTTGAATAATCTTTTTAATTGTAGGAACCAGCCAAAAGAAAAAGTGGCAACAGACCGAGGGGCACACCTATCACAAAGACCATGAAGGTTGATAGACAAACTATGAGATCTTATATGATCACAAAACTAATACCAGCTATACAAGCTTGTTGGCCTACAGAATCGCCTATTAATTAACAACTTTACTCCATAATAAGTCACATGATCAGTGGATCCATCCAACATATTCAAAATCAGCTATTTTGGTTCAGTTATATATACTGTTATAGTAAGAACTGACTTTCATGTCAACCTACAGTTCCCTCTGTACTAAGAATAAGGCATCACTACTTTAATATAATCAAATTTCTAGATAACCAGAAGTAGGATGCATGAATGTAACAAAAAAAGGAAACAAACCATTCCATTTTACTTTCATGCAGTAAAGAAGGATGTACAGGACTCGGATAACCAAAAAAAAAAAAAAAGTATGATGCATAAAATGGACAATTGCATCTGTTGCGTCGGATCTCATCGGGGGTAAGCAAGGGAAGAAAAATAACAACGTCCCTTCACACCTCCGTCCGTCCCGTCGGTCTGCCCGCTAGGCGCTAGTGCCGACAGCCCGCCACTCCTCCGCTCGCCCAATCGGCGGCCACCGGCCGGGGCTTGCCACCCCATCCACTACAGCCCCGCTTGTGGCCGCCGGGCGCCGTGGTGCTTTGCGGATTCGATTGCGCAAAACAGAGATGACATCCGGCGCAACATAGTTCGAGTAACCATCCATGGAAGCAAGATGAGGAGCCTTACGAGAGAAAATGGAAACGGCCGCGATCCCGGGACGGATCTCCGTGAGCCTCGGCGGCGCCGCACCGAGTAGCAATGCGCTCCACGGATCTCGCTCCCGTGGCCCGGCGCTACATCAAGTTGGCGGAGGGAGTCGCCGGGAGGGCTGCTGCGATGCCGAGGCTTGTGGATCCGCGGAAGGGGGACGGCAGCCGGGAGGTTGGGATGAGGCCGGCGGCCGGCGTGATTGGGGATGAGGCCGGCGATTTTCTCTCTCCGTGGTGTTTGACGTGGTGTTTGACGCACCTAGGGAGGGTCATCCGGCTCACGAACCTAAAAAGGGTCATCCAGCCCTGAATAATCCCTAAAAAAGGGTCGTTCGGCTGCTCTTTGGTTGGCTGCCGATTTGTTGTGAGAAAAAATGCCTCTAGTTGGTGGTTGGTGCTTTGGTCTTTGGTTTTACGTGAGGGAGAAGATTTGGGTGGCTGGTTCAACCAGCCGGGTTTGCAATTTTGAAGGAGGATGAGGGTGAGAGAAGGGAATTGCTATGTTTCAAAACATAAGTTGGATTTCAACCAACGATCTTAGACGTCCGATGAAGATCCAACGGATGACTTTTTTTTTTTTTCTCTTTTTCAAACAATCAAAATCAATAACCTAATCAACAATCACAATTTACTTGTACAGAGTCGTTGGTGGCAAACTTTTGGCTGCCTGAAGTTTTCTCGACCTGAAATCTAGACAATATGATATAAAAAATATGCAGGATCCACAAAAGCTCAGTAGATAATGTTAAAAGATAGGATTTTTTAGGGGTTTTTTTTGTGCTGTACGTGGAGAAGGAATTAGATAGCTACATAACTAACATGACCGGAGCTGCTCTAAAATAGCTTGTCGTTAATGCTCTACCTAAAGTTCCCATAGGCCTCGCATGTCAGCAATATTTTACTCGCCACCTTCCTTTCCCAACAGCCAACTACTTCCTCCATATATAACTGTAGTTTAGAATATGAATTCAACGATATAAATTTATGTCAAATAAACCTTTCATTACTGTAGAATCTCTACTCAAACACAGAATTTAGACAATCAAACTATATCTTATATTTCTATATCAAATAAACACAGAGGTCACGCCCCTCTCGACCTCTGGTTCGGCAGGTTGAGATGGCCTAGGTTTAACTTTAGCCGACCTTGTTACCCGCCATGGCGCCGATAACATTATTCAATAATCAACCACGGGCAAAGATTCAATACGAAGTAATTCGTACGCCTGACTGACCCTAGCGTAAACCTTATCCTGGAGAGAGGGGAGAAAAGTGCACTGACTCAATTAGGGAGAGAAGAAATGCTACTCTTTGGGCAAGTAGTTTACAGGTAAGTCTATTATTTTCTATATGAATCACATGTCCATATCTATTTAACAAATGACTTTTCAAAAAAGAAGCAAGGATTCGTTTCATCAGATCAGCGAAAAAAGGTAAGAGGAATAATTCTTTTACTAAATATTCAGTAATGTGTTCTCAAAAAGTTTAACATGATATATATAATTTAAAAGTTTTGAAGAAAAAGATGAGAATAAAACTAAGAAAGGGAGAACAAGCTCTATCCATCCACATCATCTCGTTGCAGCACACGCTCGTACCTGCACTCCTGGGTCAAAAAGCAAAAGCTGAGCCTAGCTCCACGAGAAAGTTAACTCCACACGGTTTTTTATGCGAACCCATTTGCATCGAGCCACGTGCTTGACCTGTACTCCCACAAAAAGTCAAAAGCCAAACTCGGTCTTTTATTTTTTTATTTTATTTTATTTTTGCCAAAAGTCCACTGGTCTTTTATGCCAGTCCAGTCCGTCGATAGTGGAACGCGGCCCAGGCCCCGCCCTGGTGGGCCGCATATCCTATGCAGTCTCGGAACATGGGCCTTGCTGGGCCCTCTTTAATATACTATTTTGTTTTATTACTCTCTTTTTCATTTTACTTTACGTTTTGTTTTACATAAGAAATAAGAAGATGTGGGAAAATAGTTGTCAGTTGTAATAGCGATCGAAACCCTGCGTTCCCTTCCTCAACGGAAAAATTGCTAGGCACATCCAAATCAAATTTTAATTTGCAAAACGCCCAAAGGCAACATGCCTGTTTTCCTTTTCCTAACATTGTTTTCCAATAACAAAAAAGACAACTAACATTGTTTTCGATAGATATGGCGCCACACAAATAACAAAAAGAAAGACAACTGAACGGCCGGACATAAAAATATTTATAAAAGCTATATATGATATTTTTATGTCGAAATAGATATGATTTTCATATTTTCAAACCATCGGCTTCATGATTTATATTCGCACACAGCTGTACAGCTTTATTACTTGGGAGAGCAAATTGCTTGGCCATTTTTAAATGGGATTATTATTAGTACTAGTAGACGCGAAGCAATTTGTGTAATATATAACATCATTTTGCAGCAAGGTTATCACTTATTAGTACCCTGAACTATATCCTAGAATCTTAATCAAAATCAATATTACAGCCTTCCAGTCAACCCCAAATTTACCAAAATTCGTGAAAGTTGGATGAAATTTTGAACCTTTAGTCCTATGAGAAGCAGGAAAAAAAAAACAATTCTACCAAGAATCCCAATCCTAACAACCTTGGTTTGCAGTATATGCATTTAGAGAAGTCAGGAGATTATTTCGAAAACAGGAAACAAAACCCCAACTTTTACATTTCATATAGAACTCCAAAGTTTTTAAGTCAGAACCCAACATCATTGAACGCCATTTTACACATCAAAATTATAATCCATGGACATTAAAAAAAGTACCAGGCCACAGATTTGTCTCATTTAGGAAGCGCAAGGCAATATAGATGCACATAACAAGAAGATATATGCAACTAGGTTGATCTGGCATACTAACAGGAAACGGACAGGTAGACTAGGCACCTTGAGTAAGATGCTCAGGTTGCAAGAAACACCATAGCACGGTAAACCAGCTCCAGCAAGATAACAGGAACAACTAATCACTGACTTAAGTTGGCATTACACAGGTAGCACCACCTTGAGCAAGATGCTCAGGTTGCAAGAAACACCATAGCACGGTAAACCAGCTCCAGCAAGATAACAGGAACAACTAATCACTGACTTAAGTTGGCATTACACAGGTAGCACTAGGAAACAATCCTAGACAAAAGGCGGCACGTTTACTCAATTAGCAGTCTAGCAGATAACTGCTTCCCCATATGAAACTTATCTGGCCCAAGTAGATAATATTAAGTTGGTGCAAGTGGAGGAACTAAAAACAATCCCTCACCACAGGAAGAAGGCAGCATTCTTAGTGATATCAGTTGTCCAGGGCACTTATAGTTTCCTGATGTAACTAAGTGGCAGAAGATCCGTCTTCAGCTTTAAGCTTTCTATCAGGGAAACTAAAACCTATACAAATCAAAAAGCATAGTAAGTGCCAAGGGGTATCATCTAACAAATGATTGAGAGGTAAAAAAAAAAAAAGTAAACATGAGATACAAGAAAAGACTAGCACATGAAAATTTCACTTGACTAAACTATAGTTAACTGGAATATCCCAAAGCTGGAGTATCTGGTATAGTAGAAACCTTAATCAATTACTTCCTGCATTCAAGGACATGAGATCTTTAGGACATTGCAAGTCTTGACATGCAACTTTGAATTTCAACTAAATAAGTATCCTTACTATTGTGTTTTTGTCATGCAACTTCAAATTTTACATAAATTCATGGTATATTATTGTGTTTTTTGACATGCAATTTTGAGTGCCACCTTTTAAATAAAACTTGTTTGCACATAATTATAAAGTGACTGACCAATTTATACATTATTTTATATATTTATAGATGGAGGCAGAAGATTTCATTAGTTTTGAAGTAACATCTTCACTACAAACACAACAACCATGGAAATCAAGATATTCATTAGGGGCGGATAGTCATTAATTCAGAATCCTAGATGATATGGTGGATAGCAAAGCTGAGTAATTAAAGTGGCTGAATGGAAACAAATTTGTGTATCGCATCATTATCTGTTTGCATCCTTGCATAGGACTGTTCTACTCTCATAACTGTTCAAACAGCACCTGGAGCTTTCTAAGATTGTGAAAGCAGATTCAAGGGTTCCAAAGTATATGATAATGGTTAACCTAATAATACGAAAATGAAACAATGAGGGAAACAGATAACAATATTCTACTAAGACACTCAAACCATAGTGAGTGTGAGGGAAGGAGGGAGGGAGGCAGGCATGCAGGGAGGGGGGAGAGATTCCCAAGGAACAAAGACGGGATTTATCAACTGAACTTCTGAAAGTAACAATTAGCACAACTTAGAAATTACATATACTGATATAAAGCAGGAGCTATTAAAAAACTGACATATGGACATATTTGTCTTATGGTACAGAAATAATCAACACATTATAGTGCTGCTCTGCCACAAAAAGATGTAGTGTACGTGTTTTCTTTCTCTCTAGCTAAGTTCACTCACTTACCTAAAGAAGTTAGGAGTTTCATTGTTGCTTTCTCTTTGCCACATACACAAACAATTGTAATATGGAAGCATGGCGAGCCTATATGTACAAACACCCATGTAAAATGGTTCGGATGGTATTTTTCAACTTCCCATCACAAAATGTGGTGCAAGATTTTCATGTCAACAATAACTTGGTATAGCCAAATCACAACTATAGTAACTAGGATAGAGTTTCTTCCCATATGTTAAGCCAAACAAAAGAAACATTAAAAATGCGAGAGTGTTGCTAGCGAACTTACTGATGTTAAGTTTGCTCAAGAACTGCAAAAAACTTTAAGAACTCTTCCATTTCCATCAACAACTGCACAAATTATTCTAACTCTCTTAAGGTGTGATGATATGGTTGGCGGTAGTTCCATTGGATTAAACATTCCTTCCATTGTCACACAAGCTTCAAGTGGCTGCCTCTGCATTATGATAAAGATTTCACCACGATCAACCAACAATCTACATAAAGTTATACGATGCAACAGTTGCCATATCAGAAATTGTTTACCTTGAGCTCTAGACGAAGTATGAGGTCCTCTAAAACCGGCGAATGTTCAAGAATACATGCCATTGGGTGCTCATCAGGCACACACCAGTTTTCATTAAGAGTCAACCTCTTCAACTGATTAAAAATAGGGCGAAAGTTTCAAATCCCTTCTGAAAATGAACTGTGGACAGATAGCAACCAGACAAGTCAACAAATTTAATATAAACATGATGCTTGAGAAGAGATGAACAGAACACAATTATTTGAGGTCTAAGCATACCGTTTCAGGGTGAGCTTCCAATATCAAACACTTCGCTTCAGATACAGCATGCAAAATGACAGAGGCACTGTCATCCTGGATGCAACCACCGCAGCTCCCATCACCACAGTCCCCACAGATAGAATGGCTACAGCAGTCTTTACAATGCGAGAAGTCTTTATTACAAAGCCAGAAGTCTTTGCGAAACCAGCAGTCTGTACAAAGCCCATAGATTGCAACAGCTGCCTCATCCAACAAGGGCATTTTCTGAAGTACAGGAGTCCTCCCGGCAATGCCGGCTAGCCTAAAGCAAGAAAGATTTGGGGCAAGAATTCTAACTCGGGAACTCTGGTTGAATATGCTGTCTTTGATAGTTAGATGCCTTAAGGACTGGGATGAGATCCTTTTCACATGCTCAAAGTTGCAGAATTGAATCACCAGAAGTTGCAGAATTGAATCACCAGACGTTGCAACTGAGGACATCTCGAGAAGTCAAGGAAATCATTCTTCAACACCAAACTGGTAAGCTGGAGGTGGATCAGGTGCTCGGAGGCGAGGGGTGGGACCTCCCGCTGAAGCCGACCAGGAATCTCAAAGAACACGAGCCGAAGGAGCTGGACTTTGCACTCGACGGTGTACATGATCCAGCGCCAGACGTGGGGAACGTCAACAGCGTCTCCGGTGACCCTGAGGTCAAATTCCTCCAGACGTGGACGTGAGTCTCCACCAGGCTTGTCTCCACGGTGGAGCAAAAGGCCATCCATAAACTCCCGGATCTCCTCAAACAGCACCGGCACCTTCCCGTCAGCAAACAGCACCGACGCCTTCCCGTCAGCACACAGCACCGGTGTCTTACCGTCAACGCCGACAATGCTCAGGCTAGGGGCTGATTTCCAAAGGTGGCGCCAGCGCTGGGCGAGCACGCAGGTCCGCACTACCTGCTGCGCGGGGAGGAAGGAGAGGACGCGGTGCAGCATTTCGTCCGGGAGGGCGCTGATGCGGTCGCCGCTGCTCGCCGGAGATGCTTGTGGCGCTTCCTTGGGGGATTTACCGGTAGGCATTCCGGCGGCTGCGAGGAGGATGCCTACCTCCGCAGGGAAAGAGGCCGGCGACGAGGGCGAGCTGCGAGATTTGGGGACGAGGCAGATTGGGGTTTCGCGGGTGGCCTGCGGGGGACTGGGGGTTGCTGGTCCGTGAACCCTACTACTGTAGCTAGGGTGGTAGCATTCGGCGGCGGCGGCGGAAGCGGAAGCGGAGATGTCGCCGTGTCGGGGCTGGCAGCGGCGGGGAGCCGTAATGGGTGTCGGGACTGGGCTTTACACTCGTAGAGACCCATCACTAGCTCGGGATGCCATAGATGTTCGTGGGCTGGGCTGTGCGGAAAATCGGGCTCGCTCACTACGATGATGCGTCAACGGCAGTGGAACGCTGGTGCAGCGTGTGGCTGTTGTTCATCAGAAGCTCACGAGTTGTAAACTTTTTTTTTTTTTTTAGCATCATCACAGAGTTTCATTCATTCATAGGAGTACATACAATCAGTGCTTGCTACACCCATAAGCCAGACGGGGAAATAGTCAAGCCATAAGAAGGAGCGCTCGGTGGCCGACACCATACTAGCACAGCAGTGGGCCACCGAGTTAGCTTCCCTACTCACCAATTCAACTCGAAAATCTCTCAAAACTCCTACCTAACTCGTGATGTCGGCGAGACCACCGATAGACGATTGAATCCCATCCTCGGCAGAGAGTGTGGTTTTCGGCGCGACAATCGAACTCCAAAATCACCTTCTCATAGCCATACTCTAGCGCCCGATTCGAGCCCTTATATAGCGGCCAAAGCCTCGGTGGTGAGAGCATCAGTGCGTCGTCAAACCAACGAGCCGCGGCCACCGGGAGACCATTGTGGTGGTCACGGATTGCAACTCTGCACTACCTGTAGATGACTCCATATCGAATGTCGTGACGGTATTCACTTTGACCTAGCCAGGATCGGGGAGCTTTCCACCGATCCACATGTTTCACTCTCGGCCTGCAGTGCGTGCAGTTTGAGAGACACAAGGTCTTCCAGCATGGAGGAGATATACCGCGCCGTAGCTCCTGGTTCCCATACCTTGTAACCATGGCGGCGAGAGTTCCGTGATGTCCAGAGAGTCTAGGAGCCACTCACAACCACCGCCGCCGTTGTCTTGGCCGAGCATATACCGGGCTTGAACATCCGTCATCCGGTGCACGGGTGGAGTGCCGGAATGGCTACTCGATTAGCTTCCCTCGATCTCCTTCGAGCCTCTTAGCCACCGTACACTCAAAAGAAAACATGGAATAGTGATTCATCCGGGTCACCAAAAACCTCGCAGAAGCTTTCCTTGGCAACGTGGCGGCGCTTGAGTTCTGATTTCGAGGGCGGCGAGTTATGCAACACCCTCTGTTGGCGGTCATTATCGAGTAATTAATACCGCCAACTTATATCCAATCCATGAGAAACAGGCGGACTTATGTCACATATACCTTTACTTCTAACCTAGTTCCACTTGTATTCGAAGAAATATGTTTTGCGGAACAAACGCGTGGAAACAGGTGAAAGTACGCCGAATAAAGGAGGAAAGCGCACGTCGGAAGCTGGCGCTTTGGACAAGGGGAATTGCCACCGAGGCCAAAAACCGCCACGAACCGGGCCAAAGCACCCCCGAGGGGCGCGATCTATAGTGGGCCACAAGCCCACGTGCAAAGGCACGGTGCGAGGCGGGCCAAACCTGGGCCGGCCGCCCGAGTGCGGTGGCCGTCGTGGCACGGTGCCCGATCCCGCCGCTTTTGCCTTGACCAGCGTCCGGAGGAGAAGGCGGTTGCATGTGGTGCTTTTCGGGATGGCACCAAGAATTCCCGCCAAAGTACTTTGCAAAGATGGTCGCATGCGTGGAAGATGTCTCTCCCTCCAAACCCCTTGGCTGCATGTCATGGGAAATACTTTGCCGCCAAGTTTGCATGCTAGAGGAGTCGGTTTTGGGCTGAGAATAAGGAGAGCCCCCATTCTCCCTTTGCCTTCTCCTATATAAAGAAGTTCTCTCACCGCATTGTAACACACACAACACACAAGATCATTCTCCCTCCATTTGTTACTTCTTCCTTTTAGTTAGTGTAACACCCTAGGTGTTAAGCATCTTGAAAGCATGATCATTTGCGTAGCATCATTATCATTTCATGCATAATCATGTACTAATGACATTCACTTGAATTTGCTCTTATTTCATGCTTGATTGATCTAGCTACTATAGGATCCTAGCTATAATGATGTTTTGGACCTAGATTGTGCTTAGATGTATTTTGACATAATTTAGGACCATGTTTGAGCTTGAGTTTCAATTTAGAAATTTTATTTTAAATCTGCCCTAGTGGTCAAACCTCTTTGAATCATTTTGAAACTCTTTTCAAAAGTGCATGATAGAGTGGTTTTTAGCAAAAGTTTCTATAGATGAAATGTAGTACTTTTTATTAGAACAAATGATCTTTTATGAGTTTCTTGTGAAAAAAGGTTTGGAATTGGTTCAAATAGTGCTCAACAGTTTGGGTCAAATTTGAGTTGAATTCAAACTCTGTTTTGAGTGGTTTGAGTTGACCTTGCTGTTTTTAATTTTTATCTCCAAATCTAGGCCGAATTAAAAAAGTTCATATTGAGTGTTTTGTAGCTTATGAAATTCTCTACAAAGTTGATGTTTTGACTTTTTCCAAATTCCGCATGAATCTCGATGCACAGGCCAAAAACCAGTGCTGACTCGAGAAAAACGGGGGGGGGGACCTATCGGCCGGCCGTCGGCCGACGTGCCCGGGCGGCGTGGCCACAGCGGCCACTGCCGCCGATGTACGGCTCGGACAGCCATGTCCGCTCGCCCACGCGCCTTAAAAAGCGCCCACGCCGTTGCCCTAACCCTAGCTTCACTCCACCGCCGCCGCCACCCCTCGCTTCGGGAGGCGCCGCCGCGCAAGACGCCATCGTCGATTCCGAGCGCCAGCCGCGTTCGCCGTCACCACCGCACCAATCCACCCCAAATCGAATCCCTAGCACCGCCATGAGCTATTCTACCTAGATCCATCGTCGAATCGAGGTAAAACCCGAGTTTCAAACCCTAATCCCGCATTGCCGCCGCCCGCCAACGAGCCCGCGATGGCCGTCGTTAGAACAAAGGGTGCCCCGAGCTCGTTAGCCGCGTTTAGGTCTTTCTTTTTGGTGTTCTAGGATCGCTGGATGTGCTTGAGCTTGTGAGCTAGGTGGTTGAGTAGATCCGACCGCCATTTCGCCGGGGGTGGCGTCTGTTAACACCAAAATTTGGTAGAGCCCGAACGACGGAAGGGCCGGCACACGATGGTTCGGTAAGAGAGTCATTCGGCTAGCAAAGGACAAACGGTGACGCCGTAGCATTTTAAGAGCCCCATTATTCGGCTAAAGAGCCTGAGTCCAAGAAGGAGCTGAGCAAGAGATGGTTCGGCAAGCATGGAGCATCAAGGAAAATATTCGAAGACAAGGGCCCACGTCACGTGCGATTCCACGACTCCGAGAAGACTTGGAGGACAATGTATCTTAGCTAGATATTTTCGTTATTATTATTCGTAATTAGTTAGAACTCGTCAAGCCCGGGGTATAAATATAAGACCCCGGCAAGCGTAAAACAATCTACCAAATCAAATACAACCAACCCGGCTCCGTGCCTTGGCTCCGGCCACCCTTCTCGAAAGTACGGTCATTATCGTCGATCTCTCGCGAGGGGATACATCGACCCGTCGACCTCCGTAAATACCGGCAACCTTGTACAATGTCTTGTATCGTCGCGGATTTAGATTATGTTGCAAGTAGTCTTGTTACCATGCTTAGTATCGTCTGCGGCGGATTTAGGCTATGAAGCAAGAGGGTTCTTTGTTAGATCATGAGTCATGCGGCGGGCTAAGGTCTAGCTTGGAGCTAGTTATCGGCTTCATTAGATTTGGCGATCCTAGTGAATTCATTAAGTTACCAAGTGGTGCATGATTCTTATTTGTTCATCTATTTATTTGATTATGTTTGCACACACTCTTTGCCCAATCTAGATTGATGTGGCTCGGCTTTATCTTTTGTTAGATCTATTTGCCATCAATACTTTCAATGTTTATCATTAGTTTGTCATTAGATCTATACATTGCTTTCATAGCCGAACCTCGGATCAATCTAGGTTGTCACGTGTTCTTGGTTCTTGCGCCGTTTAGTCATGAGTCGTGCGGCGGGCTAAGGTTTTACGTGTGAGTTTCTTCTTCATGGACCACGGATTCGGCAAAGCTTCTTAGAACACGCTTATGTGTTTACTTGTATCTTTCATGTGTAAGTCTACCTATCGTTAGAGTCTAGTCCGGCAAGCCGTATCATGCGGTGGATTAGCTTGTTGCAAAGGTATCATGCGATGGGATTCTTTGTTAGGACAAAGAGGGTTTAGAACGGTTAAGTCACGGCAAGCCATATCATGCGGTGGATTAGCTTGTTGCGATTGTATCATGCGGTGGATTGCTGTTAGGACTGATCGGGATGAATCCCTGGCTTTGCTTTAGATTAGGTTTGCATGTGCACTTTACCTGTCTATGCATACACGCCTCAACGAGTAATGAGTATTTATAGATCTATTTAGATGTATACGTGCTTTTAGCTTATCATGGTTAGATTGTATCATGCGGTGGATTGATCTAGTTGTGGTAAGTGGTTTATATCTGTAGCAAGTGGTATCATGCGGTAGATTAGCTTGCAAGGGTTTAAGCTTGACGGGTTTAGGAAGGCTAGACATGCGGCAGACTAGTTGGACGAGACCTATGCATGTGTCGTTTAGATTAGGTTTATATTTATGAGTTGCCTGCTTTTTGTTCCATGTTGTCAATTAATTTGATCCATGCAATAGAGCTCTATGTTGTCATATCATGATGATCGACTTTACTTGTTCAAACATGTCTTCTATGATCATTCGGCAACTATTATCATGTTACCTCTTTATACATGCTTACCGAATGCATTCATTATCTGTCGACGAATAGCTCTCATAGCTATATGTCTTTACATCCGGCCTTAGAGCCATACATGTGGAACCGTCTTGGTCTCACCGGGCATGTTCCGGATCCCACGTTTACCTCCTTGTCAATTAACGAGGTCAAATTAATCGGCACGCCTCAAGGCCTTCGCAGGCGTAGAGTAAAGCCCGCCTATTCCGCTTGTCGATGTGCGCGGTGCAAGGAGCAGGATTTTTGTGCCTACACACTTTTTTGGCACGCTGGTGGGACAACTCAAGATCAAATCAAGATGCCCGAGGAAGTCGACAAGAACAATGTCATTCAGCTCGGATGGATGACCTTCCACCGACACGGAGCACACGGTGAGAGAGAGATGTGCTTAGCCTTCTCGCAAAAGTGCATGTCATGCTTCTCCAAGAACAAGAGCGGTGCAATCTTCCGGAAAGACAGATCTTCCAAAGATATTGATGCCCGGTGACAAAGGATATGCTCGGCAAGTATCGATGAGGAAGAGGGGGCAGAAGGAAGATGAAGAACCAAGTCCCAAGAAATCCGTCGGATGGAAGAAATAGTTGCAGTAAAAGTTGGAAGTGCAATGACCAATCACAACACGGCGTTCTTCAACACTTTCCGCGACACATGAAGGCTAGCTTTGGACCCGAGTTTGATCAACACTTTGAGGCTCGGCTTGGTGAGCTTTCGGGGCCAAGATACATACATACGCCTAAGCCACCACCAAAGAAAGGAGCTACACATCGGGGAATGCGGAGGAGAAAACAAGACACCCGGAGAAACCAGAGGGATCCGGAGCCAAGACACATGGAGAAGCGGCGTTCGTGCACACAGGGAATCCTCCAAAGATACAACACATACTCAATAGCTCCAATGGCCGGTGGGTTGCGAGAAAATCCCTTTGGCCCCGGTTTACCGCGAGTTAGTTGACTACTCTACAATTCATGCTATGCCAAATTAAGGTATAGGCCAGGTTTGGGCGTCGGGGGCGGTATCATGGACTGCGGGAACTCAAATGTGGACATACTCCTAGCGAGGATGGCGATATGATGCAACACCAATTTGGGATTAAGCCCAAAAATTGGCCCTATGTGTATCGATCACCATATCCCGATTGGTACAACAGTGGCGCTTCCTTCAGTTTGAAGCCTCCTACCGACTTGACCAAGTTTTACGGACAAGATGACACTTCTACTCTCGAACACATCGGTCGATTATCGATTCGATTGGGAGAGCTTGCCAATGATGAAGCATGGAGGATTCGCTTCTTTCCATCATCCCTTACAGGGCCGGCTTTCACATGGTTTGCTACATTGCCGGCCAATTCTATTGGAACATGGGCTGAACTAGAAGATAAATTCCATTCATACTTCTACAGCGGTTCCAATGAGAAAGAGCTCGTTGACTTGATGGGGTTGACACGAAATATAATGAGACACCACAAGAGTTCTTGCGCGAGTTCGGGGAGATGAAGAATTCTGTTACTCTTTGAGCTTGCCGGACCATCGCTTCTTACCATTTTGTAGCCATTCGAGGTATGCATCCGACCATCGGGGAGAAGCTAGCCGGCATGGAGTTTGACGACCTTGGACAGCTCTCAAAGGCGCCATCACTTATGGCCAATCAGTTCTAGAGCATTAAGAAGGACACCTATTTTCAGAAAGGGGGCAACGTGTCTTATCAGACATACCACCACTTCCTGGAAGAGGGAGAAGATGAAGATGATGGCCGGGAAGGCGTAGCGGCTTGCCGAATTCACTTGGGGCAAGGAGCACATCCGGGTTAACCAAATTTGGATGAAGACACTCAAGGGGGCATACGACTTTGACGTCTCCAAGTCGAGAAGCTCTTTGAGTTCTTGGTCAAGGAAGGACACATCAAGGCGCCGGAGAATCATTCTATGAAGCGTCAGTTTGGGTCAAGATCGGCAAGTATTGTGGCTTCCATGATATGATCACTCACAACATTGCGATTGCGAATCTTCGGATGGCCCAGATTGAGAGGGCTATCTGACGGGGGTCTCCTCAAGTTCAACAACAACATGAAGGTGGATAAGGAGCCCTTCCCTGCAAGCATGGTTGCTTTTGATTCATGCATGGTTTTACGCCCGTGATCCTAAGGGCAAAGGCCCGATGAAAGTCTTGACTTACGAAAGGGCAAAGCAAAGTGGATCAGTTGATCCTAGTCGGCAAGTGTCTAGTCGCGAGCTCGGCATCATCATGTTCGGTTTCCAAATAGCCGAGCAGAGAAAGAAGAAACCTCCAAACCAAGGGTGACATCTCGTATCTTCTGCTGAACAAATGGCAAAGGCAAAGACAAGAGAAGCAATATCGTAGAGATCGGCGGACTTGCAAGAGAACAACGAGAGGTATGAAGAGGAGATGTACCACCGAGAATAGGAGGACTACATGAAGGAATAAGAGGAGTCTCATTGGGACCGTCCTTTCTTTTAGGCATTCTTTGGAATGAAGGCTTGAAGTTGCTGCTAGGAATAATTGCCTGAATGCAGTGAACAATATCACGAATACCGACAGGGCCGAAGTCAACCGCCGTCCCATCCAAGAAAGACGGGGGGCACGCTTCCCGGAGGATGATCGGTGCTTAAAAATGAAGACAAGACACCTCACGTCGATAAAAGGATTGCGAGATCAAGCATGGGCCGATGTGGAGGATTCCGATGATGACATGGACTCTCCTCAAGAGTATGTGTGGCAAAAGGGACAATCACTAGTACCGAAATAGTTTTTAGTGGCGGGCGTTTTAGATTTTTGGTGGCGGGCAGCGTAGCCCGCCACCAAGGAAAGGTCACGGCTAATCGGCTCAATAAACGTGGCCGGTCCACGGCGCGCCACGCTAAATGGATTTAGCGTGGCGGGCGTATTACAATGCCCGCCACGCTGAAAAAAATAATAAAAAAATAAAAATTTCCTGAACAGCCCGCCGAGCCCGCCCACGGGCCCGCCGAGCCCATCCACGGATCTGGACCCCACCGCCGACGCCAGCTCCTAGCCTCGACGCCGGGCTGACGCCTCGGCTCGATGCTGGCTACCCGAGGAGGAGGCCGGATCCCCGGCCGGGACGGGAGGTGGGGGACCGGGATCCGTGGCCCCCCGGAGGAGGGACGCCGGATCTGCCGCGCGCCGACGAGGTGGGGACCGACCCCGCCCCCGAGGACGAGGCCGGATCTGCGCCGCCGACGAGGTGGGGGCCGATCCGTGGCCCCGGAGAGGAGGAGGCTGGATCTGCTTGCCGCCCCGACGAGGTGGGGGCCGGATCCGCGGCCCCGAGGAGGACGCCAGATCCCCGATCTGCTGGCGACGAAGGTGGGGGCCGGATCCGCGGCCCCGAGGAGGAGGACGCCGGATCCTGCCGCCGCCGCGGTGGGGGCCGGATCCGCGGCCCCCGACGGAGGAGGCCGGATCCCGCGCCGCCGACGGAGGAGGGGGGGCGGATGCGCCGCCACCACCACCGCGTTGGAGGGCGCCGCCGCATCGGATCCGCCGCCGCCGGCCGGATTCGCCACCATGCCGGAACCCCATAGAGCCGGTGCGACGCAGTAGGCCGGGAGGGAAAAAGGGTCCGCCGTGGAGAGATAGATGCGCGGTGGAGTAAAGCGAGGAGTGAGAGAGAGAAAGAGGGGAGGAGCGGTCTGCGCGGGTGGGGAATGAGGAGTGAACCCCCTAAGTTGTTGTATTTATATCGAGGGCCGATAGCGGGCCTCGCCACGGTTTTATTGGGCTTCGCATTTTAATGGCGAGGCCTTTTAAGATGCCCGCCACCGGAAAAGATATTTTGGCGTGGCGGGCATCTTACACGCCCGCCACGCAAAGATTTTATTTTTGCGTGGCGTGGCGTGTTGGTGCCCGCCACGCCAAAAAAATTTTCCGTGATCAGGCAAAACGCCCGCCACGTAAAAAAAAGCTGAACGTGGCGGGGTATTTTCCGTGGACGGGCAAAAACGCGTGCCGCCACGGAAAAGATTTTGCAAGTGCTCGCAAAAATCATTTCATTACTAGTGAATGGTGCCCTCTAGTCTAAGGAAGAGCCAAAAGAGAAGAGTCCAAAGTCTCGGGAACAAGGAGCTCAAAGAAACAACAAATTAACGCATAAGCAGTGTGGCGCCCAAAGAAGAAAAACCTTCGAGGAAGCAGTCATTCGGCGGAGGAGTATTCAGCAAGTGGGCATTCGGCGAGATGTTAGCATGGTTTTCTTCATCCCTATAGAATTTGCAGCCCCTGAGCAGAGCAAGCTACCGATGATCCGGAGGAACAAGATGCTTATTCGAGACGAAGAGGCCTATTCGATTTTGATAACAAAGAGATGATTGATCTCCTAGGATAATTGGCTCTATCAAGGCAAGCCGTGTTTGATGTGGCCTAGGAAGCACAATCATTTGAAGCCTCTTTACTTGAAGGGATATGTTAATGGAAAACCTCGACTCATATGTTCGTAGATGGAGGAGCTGCAATCAATATTATGCCATACACAACCTTCGAAAGCAGGGATGACCAAGGAGGATTTGCTCAAGGCAGACATTGTACTCGGGGGACTTTCTTTGGAAATCCTTCAGATACCCATGGAGCCGTTCACGTTGAGTTGATGATCGGCTCAAAGACTTTGATCACTACCTTCTTTGTGGTCGACGGTAAGGGGTCCTACTGACTTATTACTTGGAAGAGATTGGATCCATGCTAAGCTGTTGCGTTCCATCCACCATGCATCAAGTCCTCATCCAATGGAGCGGTGGCGGCGTCAAGATAGTGCAAGCCGCGATTCGGTAAGCATTGCCACTACTGAGCCATCGTTCGGGAATATGAAGGCATGGAGTGTTTCTCGGGAAGAGAATGGGAAGAAGGTCCTGTCGGTACTCGTTACAAAGACCAACAGTAGATTGAGATAGTCGGCTCTCATAGTAACTTCTAAGGAAAGTTTTCATGTCGGCCAATAAAGGATCAGTTATTGCCAAATGTGATTGGCCGACATGTATGAGTTTAATAGTTTGAGCAAAGAGATTTGTTCTATTCATAAGGGATAGCCGATGTATAAATCATCGCCTTTAGCAGAAAAATGCTCCATAGAATTGGAGAACGATCGGCATAAATTTGTTATGTCGCCTTTAGTGCAAAAAATATAAAAAGACATCAATAAGCGAGGCGAAGGTCTTTTATTCGAGGGCTTCAAGAGTTTGTTACAAAAGCATTGCGAATACATTACAAAGGATTTTTGGGAAATATTACAAGGGATTTTTACTTAATCCTAATCCTAAGTACTATTCGGCAAGAGGTCCCAACCACGAGAACTCTACTTCTTCTTCATGGCATCTTTGATCTTGTCGATGATCTCTTGGATGCGTGGTGCCGGTGGGTTCACTGGCATGTCAAGTGCTCGCACCAAACTTGACACCGCTTCACGAAGACGATGGTGGCGCTCGGGACGATTCTGGATGATGAAAGAATGAGGAACAATCGGTTCACCAAAGCGGTGATGAGTGGACCGGGTTGGGTTTAGAACTTACCACCGATATGAACCTCGAGGGGACATACGGGCGCTCACGCTTCTGCGGCGGCATAAGGAGCTGTCACGCGTCTAGATCTGCACGAAGCTCCTGCGGCGGCGTTTCTCTTCAATGGCTGCTTGCGAAGAGTCTCAACATCCGCCAGTGAATCATCATCGAGAAGAGTCGATGAGATGGGGATTGGGATGCGCTGGGTGCCAAACAAGAAGTGCAGGTGCATTGGTGATCTAGAGGCGAAAAAATTAGAATGCATCAAGATAAGAAATAACTAAGTGCGCAAAGATCTAATCTTACCCGAGCGAATGCGGAGCAGGCGGTGGAGGACCCTGAACTGATTCCTCGGCAACTTCTTTTCCTTTGCCCGCCATTGAAGATTGCTGGTGTCGATGGGAGGTACTCGATGAGAAAGGAAAAGGGGTGATGGACAAATTTGCAATGAAAATCTCAATTGCTTTTGGACATACAAAGCCGAGCACTTAATGGAAAGAGAGTTGATTGGTCAGAATATATTAAAAAATATTTTCGAGAGGAAGCTGGCTCTTTTTCGTTTCACCTCCCTCGGGCCCGACATTTTTATCCCCTGGTTGGTTTATTGGGAGAAGAGAAAGGCAGGGGCACATTTAATGATCAAATGAAGAATGCTTTCGCGAGTTTTACGAAACCGAATTTCTTATATTTGATTAATAATGACGTCGAGGCAAAGATTAATTTTGCTTTGTTCAACAAGGATTTCTTCCATTTACAAGGACCAGGTAAGAGGCAATCAATGTGAGTAGAAATCTTGTTGATCATTCAAACTGGGTGAAAACAAGGATCATGGAGATTGGATCCTTTACATTTTGGGCATATTTTGTTGTCATCGGTACCACTACACTGCCCAACGCTTATGAGATTTCAGATTTTTTCTTCAAAGAGGACAAAGAAGATTGACCGCCGGTTTTATTAAGATCTATTCAGCTAAGGGTCTATTCGGTAGTAGTATTACGGCATGGTGATTTGGCATCGAGATGATCAAGTTGATTCACCTGAGATAATTTGAAGACACGTGATCAAAAGAAGACAAAATTTAAAGAACTGATTCTTTATTAACAGAGGCAGGAAATACAAGTCTATTACATAGAGACTAGTTCTTTCCTAATCTACAACCATGTTGTAGATGGTTTTCAGAAGCCCGTAGGCTTCTTTGAAAACCTCCGGATCTTGTCGAGGGGGCACGGAGGACTGTCCTCTTCAAGCTCCACTCGATCGCCCGGTGGCAACCTTCGAGGCGGTGGAGCTTCATTGCCAAACCCTAAAACATAGAGGATTTGAATGAGAGGGTTGTGCTCGAAATACAAGAAAGGAATGACAGGGTATGATGGTGAAAACTTACCATTGTTGTGGCGATCCCAGGCTTCGTTCTCTGAAAGGTCCTAATGGCTAGAGGGGGGGGGGGTGAATAGCCTATTAAAAATTCTACAAACAACACTAAGCAAGGCGGTTAGTAAATAAGACGGCGTAATGCAAATGCTAATGCTTCAAGCTAGTTACGCAAGCCTCCTAACAATTCTAGCAATTCTAAAGTCTCTAATCACAAGCAAAGGCTAGGTTGCTAAGTTACTCCTAGGTGGACAAGAAATTCTAACTACTACTACCACTAGGAGCTAACAAAGCTAAGCAAGCTACACAACTAAGCACCCTAACAAGTATACTACCAAAGTAAAGCAAAGAGGTGCTAGAATACAATACCACCGCGGAGTGTAGAGGATGAACCCAATCACCGTGTACAATGAGAAATCTCCAACGAGCTCAAGACAATAGACACGATGATTTTTTACCGAGGTTCACGTGCTTGCCGGCACGCTAAGTCCTCGTTGTGGCGACACACTCACTTGACGTTGCCAAGCAATGGCGGTGCCAAATCCCCTATGGGAGCTCAAACAACGAACACAAGAGAGGGTCCAACAAGCCCGCGAGCAATCCACTAGTGCTCCTTTTTTCGCGATCTCCCGCGGGGGTAAGGAACGACCCCTCACAATCACCACCGGTGTGGCCTCGAACAAGCTCAATCGAGCTCAACACCGCCTCTTGCTCCAAGCCGCTAGGGAACCGGGCAAATTCCCAAGATAACAAGAATCCCGCGGCTTCTCCAAGGATGAAGTGCCTCTAGATGCAATCACCAATGCAATGCACTTCTATCACTCTCAATCTCACCAAGAATACGAATTATGGATGGAGAGATGAGTGGAGAGGAGTCTCAAGTGCTCACTAGCAAGTTAGAGTGTTCAAAATGTTCAAGAGAGGGAGCTAGCAACCGGCCATCCAAATATATATAGCCCCACCAAAAGAATAGAGCCGTTGCCATCAAGTTGGGCTCTCTGCTTGCGGCCGGACCAGCGCTGACCGGACCTGGGCTGGTCCGGTCAGCGTCCGTCGCCTTGCGTCCGGTCACAAACGACGACAAGCAACCTGGCCCGCGACCAGCGGCTACTTCAGCGTCCGTCGGCGCTTCGGTCAAGCACCGGACGCATCCGTCCAGCGTCGGTCCTGCGTCCGGTCAAAACCGGCTGCAAAGCTCTACGCGGGCGCGCGACCGGGCGCTCCGGTCGGTCGCGTCCCGATCGCGCCACCGCAGCGTCCGGTCACCCTGTGACGGCGGCTTCTTCATCTTTTTTCTTTGCTCTTTGCTTCAAACTCGCTTAGCCTCTTGCCAAAGGTTGCCAACACGTCCCGGGATGATCACGTTATCATGCATGTTGGCTCGTCGATAAGTTAGGCAAGATCGAAGTTAGTGCTCTCATTGTCCTAAATGCAATATGCAAGTCAATTGGACCTAGAAGCACTTCACCAAAGGATTGTCGCGGCATCCCTCTTGATAGTCGGCTATCTATCCTATAATGTGATCACACGCTCTATCGTGTCTTGATCACCGAAAAGGAAAAACCCTATCAAGTATACCTTTGCCTTGATCTCCCGGGTTCCTCTCCAACCGATCACCGAGAGCTTGACGATCCATCATGTCCACCATCTTTGTCCATGTTCATGATCATCATGCTCCTTGTCATTCACTTAATCCTTTCTTAAGATACATACTTAAAGCAAAGGATTAGTCCACAAGTGTCGTCATCAATTTCCAAAACCAAACATGAGATTTCAATCTCCCCCTTTTTGGTAATTGATGACAACCAACTCACAAAGATAAGAGATAAATTCAATTTAACTTGAATTGCTTGCCCATTAGAGTTTTGAACAAAAGTCAAGGAATGGACAATCATTTCAAGGTTCGGTTTTGGTAGTAGTGGCTCCCCCTACATATGTGCTTCCATGTGTTTGGTTCAATTTTGGCACATATGTTGGATAGAAATCATGGGGAGAGATACTAGTACCAAAAGAGATGCTAAGGTTATAGAAATTGGACCTTTGAAGCGTGAAACCATCGAAGTCCTTAGCATCATGTATCTAGACATTCATCAAAAACTCAACATACCCCATGAGATCAACATTATAGGCTAAAATGTGAGCTTTGTCTAGATACAACCTATGCATGCTAGTTGGTCAACACACCAATCAATTTTTCAAAAACTAACATACACCAAGCAATCATGTATATTGAATTTAGATTGCCAATGCAACATTTCATTATGATCATGCACATACAAATGCACAAATAGTCTATGAGCTTGCTCCCCTATTTGTGTGATCCTTTCCAACATCTTTGTGACTTATTTCTCCCCTTTGTCAACAATCACCAAAAAGGTGTAAATGAGAGAAATCAAGTCAATCAAAGTATCACATGTGGTCTCATCTAGATCACTTGCCTTTCCATGTATTCAAGTTTGAACCAAGGACAAGCTTTTTCACACCTCATGAAGATAAGGGTTATCTTGCACCATGTTAGAATACACATCAATAGCTCATTTTCTAGAGTTGACACTAGGATTGCAAGCACATAAACATGTCATATGCCACCACTAGTTCATAAAAATATTCAAAGCAATAGTGGTGCCACACATACATTGAAATCATTTGATTTACCATGAATGAGCCTATTAAGCATGCATGATGTCTAGATGCACTAGCAAGTCCTTAGCTATATATGAATGTCATGACAACCAACTTTTACCTTGGGGTTTGTCGAAGGAGAGGCATGTCATATAAGTGGGGTGCATCAACTCAAGTTGGAGAAGTCAATAATGTTCAATTCTCCCTTTAGCATGCAAAACCTCTTCTCATCAAGTGGCTTGGTGAATATGTCGGCTAGTTGATCTTCGGTGCCAATGCCCATGATACAAATGTCACCCTTTTGTTGATGATCTCTTATGAAGTGGTGCCTTATATCAATGTGCTTTGTTCTTGGATGTTGAACCGGATTTTGGGTCATTTTCCTTGCACTTTCATTGTCACAATACAATGGAACCTTGTCAAATTGAAATCCAAAATCCTTCAATGTTGACTTCATCCAAAGCAATTGAGTGCAACAACTTCCCGCACTAATGTATTCGGCTTCGGCGATTGAGAGAGCAACACTATTTTGCTTCTTTGAAGACCATGAAACTAGTGACCTTCCGAGGAATTGACATGTGCCACTTGTGCTCATTCTATTGATCTTGCACCCTCCATAGTCGGAATCGAATATCCAATCAAATCAAACTTGGATCCCTTTGGATACCATAGTCCAACATCTTGTGTGCCCTTCAAGTACCTCACAATTCTCTTTGTAGCTTTGAGGTGACTTTCTCTTGGATCGGATTGATATCTAGCACACATGCCCACACTAAATGCTATGTCCGGTCTTGATGCGGTTGCATAGAGCAAGCTTCCAATCATAGACCTATACTTCTTTTGTTCAACCATGTTGCCACTTGGATCGGGATCAAGGCTTCCATTGGTTGCCATAGGTGTGGACATTGACTTGGCATCTTGCAAATCAAACTTCTTGATCATGTCTTTGATGTACTTGGTTTGACTAATGAATGTGCCATTCTTCATTTGCTTGATTTGGAGTCCAAGAAAGAATGTGAGCTCTCCAAGCATTGACATTTCAAACTCATTTGCCATCATCTTAGCAAACTCTTCACAATAGTCTTGGTTGGTTGACCCAAAGATAATGTCATCAACATATATTTACAACACAAACAAGTCTTTTGCCAATCTTCTTGATGAAGAGTGTGGTGTCCACCTTGCCCATCTTGAACCCTTTAGAGAGGAGAAAATCTCTCAACCTCTCATACCATGCTCTAGGTGCTTGCTTCAAGCCATACAAAGCCTTCTTCAACTTGTAGACATGGTTGGGATACTTCTCATCTTCAAAGCCCAGTGGTTGCTCCACATACACCAACTCATTGATGAATCCATTCAAGAATGCACTTTTCACATCCATTTGATAGAGCTTAATGTCATGTGCACATGCATAGGCAAGCAAGATTCTAATTGCTTCAAGTCTAGCAACCGGTGCATAGGTCTCTCCAAAGTCAAGACCTTCTACTTGTGAATACCCTTGAGCTACTAGCCTTGCCTTGTTTCTCACAACAATTCCATCTTGATCTTGCTTGTTCTTGAAGACCCACTTGGTTCCAATCACATTGTAGTTCTTTGGCCTTTCCACCAATTCCCATACATCATTTCTCTTGAAATTGTTCAACTCTTCATGCATGGCATTGATCCAATCTTCCTTCTTGAGTGCATCCATAATGTCCTTCGGCTCTTCTTGTGCTACAAATGCATGGTGAGCACAAAAAGATGCTAATCTTCCTCTAGTGATCACTCCACTATTTATGTCACCGACAATTTGATCAATTGGATGATCTCTTGCTATGTTGGATGGTTGCATCACTTGCACTTGATGACTAGGATGAGGAGTTGGACTAGCTTGTTGCTCTTGATCTTGATCTTCATCTTGAGTGCCACTAGTGCTAGCTTCATTTGCACCAATATCAACCGAAGTAGTAGGCAATGGAGTGTCATCATCATCATTCACTTGCCTAGGCCGAATATCACCAATATCCATTGTCCTCATTGCATTCTCCAAGTTGGAACCACTCACATCATCATGATTTTCAACTTCATTTTGAGAACCTTGGGTTTCATCAAATTCAACATCATGAACCTCCTCAAGCTTGCCACTACCCAAGTTCCATACTCTATATGCTTTGCTTGTGGTTGAATATCCAACTAGGAAACCTTCATCACATTTCTTGTCAAACTTGCCCAATCTTGTGCCTTTCTTGAGAATGTAGCATTTGCATCCAAAGACTCTAAAGTATCCAATGTTGGGCTTCCTTCCATTTAGCAACTCATAAGGTGTCTTGCCAAGCATCCCATGACAATAGAGTCGGTTGCTACAATAGCACGCCGTGTTGATTGCTTCGCCCAAAAGGAATGGCTAACATTGTATTCACTAAGCATTGATCTTGCCATTTCAATCAAGGTTCTATTCTTCCTCTCAACTACACCATTGGATTGAGGAGTGTAGGTTGGTGAGAATTGATGTCCAATACCAAGCTCATCACACAACTCTTCAATTCTTGTATTCTTGAATTCACTTCCATTGTCACTCCTAATCTTCTTGATGGATGTCTCAAATTCATTTTGAACCCTCTTGACAAATATCTTGAAAAGCTCAAACACATCATTCTTGTCATGCAAAAAGAACACCCATGTGTATCTAGTGTAGTCATCAACTATGACAAAACCATACTTGTTGCCTCAATGCTTGAATATGATGTTGGCCCAAACAAGTCCATGTGTAGCAACTCAAATGCCTTGCTTGTACTCATGATGCTCTTGGTTGGATGTGCATTGCCATGTTGCTTCCCGGCTTGACATGCTCCACAAGGTTTGTCCTTCTCAAACTTGACATCATCAAGCCTCTAACCAAGTCATGCTTCAACAACTTGTTCAATTGCTTCATCCCAACATGACCAAGCCTTCTATGCCACAACCACCCTTTGCTAGCCTTAGAAAGTAAGCATGTTGTCAACTTGGCTTCTTTTGAGTTGAAATCAACAAGGTAGAGATCACCATATCTAAATCCCTTAAAAGATCATGTTTGCACCATCACCACTAACCACTTCAACTTCTTGACTTGTGAATATGCACTTGTACCCATGGTCACAAAGTTGAGAAACCGACAAGAGGTTGTAATCAAGATTGTCAACTAGCAACACCTTTGATAAACTCTTCTCTTGAGTGATAGCAATCTTGCCTAGCCCCAACACATTGCCTTTCTTGTCATTGCCAAAGGTGATAGACTCATATTCATCAATGCCCTTAATGCTAATAGACTTGAACATATGAGAGTCTCCGGTCATGTGTTGAGTGCACCCACTATCCATTATCCAATGCTCTCCTCCGGCATGGTAATTGACCTACAAGACAAGATCAATTCTTCTTAGGTACCCAATGTTGCTTGGGTCCTTCAAGGTTAGTCACCAAGGCCTTTGGTACCCAAATGGCTTTCTTCTTTGAGCCCATCCATGGTGTACCAATGTACCTAGCACGAACACCATTGTTCTTCTTCACAAGCATATAGGAGTGATCAAGCTTGATGGAAGAAATATTGGTTCTCTTGTTCATGCACTTTGGCTCTAAATGACCAACTTGCTTGCAAGCTTTGCAATAGCTACCATTGTTCTTCACAAAACGTGTCTTGTGAGTTACAAGGGCGGCCTTGCCTTTCTTGGGGATATAGCCTAAGCCTTCCTTATACAAGGATGCTCTTTGGCTACCCAAGCACATAAGCAAGCGGTCCTCACCTCCATAGGCCTTAGCCAAGGAGTGATTGAGCTCCTTCACTTCCCTCTTTAAACAAGCATTCTCATGAATAAGCATAGGGTTGCAAGTATCTTCACTAGAGATGGATGTGCTAGTGATAATGCTAGTGGAGGTGTCACACTTGGGAGATGATTCATCAACTAGAAGATCACACATGATGCTAGCATGACATGTACTAACATCTTCCACTACTTGGCACAACTTGTGCTCTTCTAGTAGAGAGGAGTGAGCTTTCTCTAACTTAGAATGAGACTTCTCAAGCTTCTTATGGTCTACCTTTAGACTCTCATAAGATGCCCGAAGCTCCTCAAGTTCTTGCTTAAGGCTTTTTATTTCCTTTCGCAAGCCCTTGGCCTCCTTCCTACTATCCTTGTACATGTCAATGCTATCATCAAGCATGGTTTTCAATTCATCCTTAGTGTAAGTTGGCTCCTCATCATCACTACTACTATCACTATCATCATCATCATCTTTAGTGATAGATTGTACCTTAGTGGCCTTAGCCATGAAGCATGATGAAGGAGTGTCGAAGAGGGAGATCTTGTCATGCATAGCAAGGTGAGCTTGTCCCTTCTTCTTCTTCTTGTCCTCCTCTTCATCACTTGAAGAAGAAGATGAGCCATCACTATCCCACACATTGCCACATGGGACTCATTCTTCTTCTTGGGCTTCTTCTCCTTCTCATTCTTAGCATCATTCTTCTTTCTAGCTTTCTTGATGCCCTTCTCATCATCACTATCATAGGGGCACTCCGCAATCAAGTGACAATCATCATGGCAACGAAAGCATGTCATGTTGCCTTCATTCTTGCCATCCTTGGTCTTCTTCTTGAATGATTGCTTCTTCTTGTTCTTCTTTGATGAGATGTAGCTCTTCTTCACATACTTGCCCAACTTCCTCACAAAAGAGGGCCATGTGCTCATCAATTTCACTCCCACTTGTAGAGGTGCCATCCTCTTCATCACTTGACTCTTCCTTCTTCTTCTTGCCCTTGGATGAGGAACTAGCTTTGAGTGCTAGGCCTTTCTTGTCTTCTTTCTTGTCCTCATCCTTGGTCTTCTTGTTTGCCTTGTTGATGAGTTCTTGCTTCTTTGAATCATCTCTAAATGAGTCATCGGTCATCACTTCATCAAGCAATTGATTTGGTGTCAAGAGCTTCAAGTTGGTCTTCACAAGCACGGTCTTGAGTGTCTCAAATCTCTCCAGTAAGCACCTCAAGAACTTCATGTTGAAAGTTGTGTCCTTGATGTCTTCACCAAGTGCTTTGAGATCGTTCACCAACACTTGCATGCGGTGGAACATCTCCGGCACACTCTCATCGTCCTCCATCTTGAAGCTATTGAATTGCTCAAGCTTGATGTAGGCTTTTGCTTGCTTGACTCCATCGGTGCCCTCATAGCACTCTTCTAGCTTCTTCCAAATCTCATGAGCAATGGTGAGTGTCTTGACTTGCTCAAACACTCTATCATTGAATGCCTCATGGAAAGCACTCACGGCCACATCATTGGCATAGATTTTCTTCTCTTCGGCGGCGGTTGGCTCATTTGGCTTTGCGACCTCAAACTTGTTCTCCGTGACAATCCACACTTCTCGATTGATTTGCTTGAGGTGTGCGGTCATCTTCAACTTCCAATGCCCAAAGTTGGTGCCATCGAAAGGTGGCGCCTTCTTGGTGTTGTTGACATGGAAAGTAGCCATTGTTTTGTCACGTTGGATGTTAAGCCACTCAAATACGGTGCCTCGGCCCGATACCACTTGAAAGGTCCTAATGGCTAGAGGGGGGTGAATAGCCTATTAAAAATTCTACAAACAACACTAAGCAAGGCGGTTAGTAAATAAGGCAGGTAATGCAAATGCTAATGCTTCAAGCTAGTTACGCAAGCCTCCTAACAATTCTAGCAATTCTAAAGTCTCTAATCACAAGCAAAGGCTAGGTTGCTAAGTTACTCCTAGGTGGACAAGAAATTCTAACTACTACTACCACTAGGAGCTAACAAAGCTAAGCAAGCTACACAACTAAGCACCCTAACAAGTATACTACCAAAGTAAAGCAAAGAGGTGCTAGAATACAATACCACCGCGGAGTGTAGAGGATGAACCCAATCACCGTGTACAATGAGAAATCTCCAACGAGCTCAAGACAATAGACACGATGATTTTTACCGAGGTTCACGTGCTTGCCGCACGCTAAGTCCTCGTTGTGGCGACACACTCACTTGACGTTGCCAAGCTTAATGGCCGGTGCCAAATCCCCTATGGGAGCTCAAGCAACGAACACAAGAGAGGGTCCAACAAGCCACGAGCAATCCACTAGTGCTCCTTTCGCGATCTCCCGCGGGGTAAGGAACGACCCCTCACAATCACCACCGGTGTGGCCTCGAACAAGCTCCAATCGAGCTCAACACCGCCTCTTGCTCCAAGCCGCTAGGGAACCGGGCAAATTCCCAAGATAACAAGAATCCCGGCTTCTCCAAGGATGAAGTGCCTCTAGATGCAATCACCAATGCAATGCACTTCTATCACTCTCAATCTCACCAAGAATACGAATTATGGATGGAGAGATGAGTGGAGAGGAGTCTCAAGTGCTCACTAGCAAGTTAGAGTGTTCAAAATGTTCAAGAGAGGGAGCTAGCAACCGGCAATCCAAATATATATAGCCCCCACCAAAGAATAGAGCCGCTTGCCATCAAGTTGGGCTCTCTGCTTGCGCTGATCGACGCGCTGGCCGGACGCCTCGGCCGGGGTCGGTCAGGCGTCGATCGCCTAGCGTCGTCACAAACGACAAGCAACGGCCCCGACCAACGGCTACCCGAGCGTCCGGTCGGCGCTTCCGGTCAAAAACCGGACGCATCCGGTCCAGCGTCCGGTCCCTGCGTCGGTCAAAACCGGCTGCAAAGCTCTCTGCCGGCGCGCTTGACCGGGCGCTTTCGTCGGCCGCGTCGGCGCGCCACGCGCGTCGGGCCACCCCGGTGATGGCAGCAACTTCTTCATCTTTTTCTTTGCTCTTTGCTTCAAACTCGCCGCCTCTTGCCAAAGGTTGCCAACACGTCGGGATGATCACGTTATCATGCATGTTAGCTCGTCGATAAGTTAGGCAAGATCGAAGTTAGTGCTCTCATTGTCCTAAATGCAATATGCAAGTCAATTGGACCTAGAAGCACTTCACCAAAGGATTGTCGCGGCATCCCCTCTTGATAGTCGGCTATCTATCCTATAATGTGATCACACGCTCTATCGTGTCTTGATCAACGAAAAGGAAAACCCTATCAAGTATACCTTTGCCTTGATCTCCCGGTTCCTCTCCAACCGATCACCGAAGCTTGACGATCCATCATGTCCACCATCTTTGTCCATGTTCATGATCATCATGCTCCTTGTCATTCACTTAATCCTTTCTTAAGATACATACTTAAAGCAAAGGATTAGTCCACAAGTGTCGCCATCAATTTCCAAAACCAAACATGAGATTTCAACCGTCCCGGGCGAGCCATGGCTTCCTCCTCGCATCCTCCAAGATCTTGAGAGTCACCCGGTGGTTGTCCTTCTCCTCCCCGAGGGCTGCCTGCACCGCCGCTAGCCGACGACGGAGTTCGCATTCTCGTTGTCACCGAAAATTCAAATGAAAGAAAATCGGGATCAGTAAATACAGAACGAGATTGGATCATGATGTATGAGGTGCATTTACCTTGGCGTAGGCCTCTTCGAGGGCGTGGGTGCCGAACCAACCGGGCGTTTGCTTGAGCCTTTGCCATCCGGTGCTTTAGGTTGTGGAAGAGAAGGAAGAAAGTTGGAAGATATAAAGGAGATCTGAATAACTGCTCTCGGCTGAGGGAATTCACCCGTATTTATATACGTAAGAGAAGGCCAAAGGAGAGATTGGAACCGGCCGAGGAAAAGCGGAAAGATCTATTCGGTGCCTATCTTGAGAAGCGGAAGCGACCTAGCTTGCCGATTCACATTGGTGGGGGTTTCGGTGGCACAAGTCCCAAAAAGGCAACTCAAGGGTTGAAACCGGTGTTGCGTGAAACTTCCGTAAAATGGGCCTCGCAATTTTTAGCCCGCTTAGAAAGTTTGGCCCGAAGTTTTGGCGGATCGTGGTCAATTTCGAGCAAAAGAGCCTCTTTACTCTAAAATTGAGGGGGCATATGTTAACACCAAAATTTGGTAGAGCCCGAACGCCGTAAGGGCCGGCACACCACGATGGTTCGGTAAGAGAGTCATTCGGCTAGCAAAGGACAAATGGCGTATTTGCCAGAATATTCGGAGTCAGCCAGTTATTCGGCTAAAGAGCCCGAGTCCAAGAAGGAGCAGCAAGAGATGGTTCGGCAAGCATGGAGCATCAAGGAAAATATTCGAAGACAAGGGCCCACGCCACGCGGCGATTCCACGACTCAGAAGACTTAGAGGACAATGTATCTTAGCTAGATATTTTCGTTATTATTATTCGTAATTAGTTAGAACTCGCCAAGCCCGGGTATAAATATAAGACCCCCAGGCATCTGTAAAACAATCTACCAAATCAAATACAACCAACCCGGCTCGCGTGCCTTGGCTCGCCCACCCTTCGAGTCCAAATGTCGCCGATCTACTACGAGGGGATACATCGACCCGTCGACCTCCTCGTAAGTACCGCAACCTTGTATCATGTCTAGTATCGTGGCGGCGGATTTAGATTATGTTGCAAGTAGTCTTGTTACCATGCTTAGTATCGTCGCGGCGGATTTAGGCTATGGAGCAAGAGGGTTCTTTGTTAGATCATGAGTCATGCGGTGCTGCCAAGGTCTAGCTTGGAGCTAGTTATCGGCTTCATTAGATTTGGCGATCTAGTGAATTCATTAAGTTACCGAGTGGTGCATGATTCTTATTTGTTCATCTATTTATTTGATTATGTTTGCACACACTCTTTTGCCCAATCTAGATTGATGTGGCTCGGCTTTTATCTTTTGTTAGATCTATTTGCCATCAATACTTTCAATGTTTATCATTAGCTTGTCATTAGATCTATCTCAGGCTTTCATAGCCGAACCTGGATCAATCTAGGTTGTCACATGTTGCGGGTTCTTGCGCGTTTAGTCATGAGTCGTGCGGCAGGCTAAGGTTTTACGTGTGAGTTTCTTCTTCATGGACCCTGGATTCGGCAAAGCTTGCCGAACACAGTTATGTGTTTACTTGTATCTTTCATGTGTAAGTCTACCTATCGTTAGAGTCTAGTCTGGCAAGCCGTATCATGTGGTGGATTAGCTTGTTGCAGTGTATCATGCGGTGGATTGCTGTTAGGACGAAGAGGGTTTAGAACGGTTAAGTCCGGCAAGCCGTATCATGCGGTGGATTAGCTTGTTGCAAAGTATCATGCGGTGGATTGTTTGTTAGGACTGATCGGACGAATCCACGGCTTTGCTTTAGATTAGGTTTGCATGTGCACTTTACCTGTCTATGCATACACGCCTCAATGAGTATTGAGTATTTATAGATCTATTTAGATGTATACGTGCTTTTAGCTTATCATGGTTAGATTGTATCATGCGGTGGATTGATCTAGTTGTGGTAAGTGGTTTATATCTGTAGCAAGTGGTATCATGCGGTGGATTAGCTTGCAAGGGTTTAAGCTTGACGGGTTTAGGAAGGCTAGACGTCGGCGTACAGACTAGTAGGACGAGACCTATGCATGTGTCGTTTAGATTAGGTTTATATTTATGAGTTGCACGCTTTTTGTTCCATGTTGTCAATTAATTCGATCCATGCAATAGAGCTCTATGATGTCATATCATGATGATCGACTTTACTTGTTCAAACATGTCTTCTATGATCATTCGGCAATCTGAGTATCATGTTACCTCTTTATACATGCTTACCGAATGCATTCATTATCTGTCGACAGATAGCTCTCATAGCTATATGTCTTTACATCCGCCTTAGAGCCATACATGCGGAACTGCCTTGGTCTCACCGTGCATGTTCCGTGATCTCACGCTTACCTCCTTGTCAATTAACAGTCAAATTGATCGGCATGCCTCAAGACGCCGGGGCGGCCTTGAAAAAAGCCGGCCTATTCCGGCTTGTCGGTGTGTGTGTGGCGCAAGGAGCATGATTTTTGTGCCTACAAATACGCCGCCGCCGCCGACGCCTCGCGGAGCGCCGCCATGCGCTTTCCGTTTTGCCGCTTGTCACTCCGTCAAGGCTATAGCTTGCTTGCATGTCACTTTCGAGTCTAGGAGAGTCAAGAACAGGGTTTGGTTCGTCCCCGCCGAGCACCGAACGGCCGGTTTTGCCGTCCGCCCGCCCGCCGCTGAGCCGCCGTGCGCCATCGTCATCGTTTTTGGTCGGTTTCGCTTGCAAACCAAGGGCACCATCGCGACCCTCTCGTCAGCGTAGATGCGTTTAGGTTAGCCGGTTGCGCCGATTTGGTCATCGCCGGCGAAAATCCGCCACCGATCCGCCACCGCGCCGCCGTGCTCTGTTTTGAGCCGCCGACACGTGGGCTCCGCCCGAATTCCTTTTTTTCTTTTTCTTTTTTTGTTTTTTTCAGTTTGAATGCAAAGCTTAGAAAATTCATAACTTGGTCATTTTTAGTCCTTTTTGAGCGAAACAAATTTTGTCATGCTTGTTAGATGATAGGCTACAGTATAAAATTATGAAACCCTATTTTCTAATAACTTTTATATAGAGTTTTATTTATGGACAGAAATGCATGGAAATTGAGGAAAATCATATCTTTTAATTGGTGCAAGATAAAAATATGCTTCCTGTACAAAAAGTGCTTGTTTTTATGAGTAGAATCCATGAAAAAATACTATGCACGGTATGTTCTGTAGAAGAAATGTGATTTTCTATTTATGTGCTTTTTGCAAGGTGATCTTTGGAAATTCATAGAAAAATAAATGTTAGGGTTTTGGATGTGAAACTTGGTATGCTTGTGTTTGATAGGTTTTAGAAGCTTATCATACTCAGAAATCTGTTGTCTGACACTTTTCATAGTACAAAAGTATTTTCATGCATAGGTTTACTGTAAAATTTGTCATTTTTGTGCAGGGCTGTATATACATGATCTTGCCATGAAATTTTTATGGTAGCTGTTATATTCCAGTAAGATGCTCTGGTATTTTTTGTAGAATTTTCTGAGGTGGTTATGTATTTATCATATTTATGATGCATGGAGAATAAGCTAGAAATGCATATTTATATGAAGATGATGTGTATTAGTATTTTTATTATGTGTTCCTAGCATGAATAGGATCTGTTAGTAAGCTTAGTTTGGTAAGCTTGGTGGTTTTGTCAATTTGTCATTCCTAGCATTTATATATTTATAGTGTGCAAGTGTAGTGGTTAGTAGGGCATATCATTTTATGTGCTTTAAATTATCTTTTGACATGTCCAGTAGGTTTGTTTGGTGGATAAATACTTGGTTTACCTGCTGGTCAAGTTTGGTGAGGTTTGCATGAATAGTTTGCAAGCTATGGTGGTTGTATGTACTTGAATGGTTGGAAAACGAGCCTCTGTTTTCTCTCGATTTCGAGGCTGTTAATGTCAGATTCAGGTCCGAGTGATCTGGAATGTTTTGTAGGAAATTTCATTAGCTTTCCATAGAGTATTTGTTCACTGAATTTGGAGTTATAGAACTCCCTGTGTGACTTTTTTCTTGACAAAGATGTCTAGTTGTCATTTCACAACTAGTGAGTTAGGGTGTTTGCTTGATGTAGGTTAGTAGGGTTTCTTATGTAGATTTAGTTGTGTTTCTACGGAAGAGATATCCACTTACTAACAGCATGCATCATGAAGCATTCATCCATCATCCAAATTTTATTTATGCAAGTTTTACGAACGTGCCATTGTAATGCTCTTTTCTCCATCATATGCATCATCACGGGATCGGGGAAGGGTTAGAGGAGCTGATCGAGGAGCGAGACGGGAGAGCTTCACCATCCGGGGGTGCAGTCCGGAGGAGCCATCGGAGGAGAAGAGTTGACGGATGACCTGCCTGAGTGCCCGCAGCACGTTCGGTGACGCGTTCTGCGAGGCAAGCCCCTGAGCATTCCCCGCGCCCTTTCCTAAATTCTTCCAATTAAATTGATTTGAGTCTTTTATATGTTTCATGCATTAAGTATAGGAAATATGGTTGAAACCGTTGATGCATTATGATCCTTGCTGAAAGTTGCCCTATCCTATATAGCGGTCTAGGTTAATGCTCGATATTATGTTTGCAGTAGATAGTGATTCCGGTCACTTGAGGAAATATTGTGAACAATCACATGGGTGATTGTCAAGCCGCTGGCGAGAACCTCGCTTAAGTAAAACATGTTAGATTGGATGGATATTGTGGTCTTTCCATCCGATCGATTAAGGACTTACTCTTTGTCGGAATGTGGTCGGAAGTTGAACGTACCGGGCATTTAGTAGGCTCCGCGGGTCGTGAGCCACGGCTCGTGGGAATATTAGGCGCCCGGCTTTGCTCGCTTTATCGCTCCTCCTTTGGTGATGGTTGGTGTGGTTAATCGGGCGCAAGAAGATGTGCACGAGGCGTCGTGCTCGTTGCTTCGCTCACCGGGTGGCCCGAGAAGGAGGGGGTAGCCGGCAGGGACCGAGACTTTACGCCCCGTAACGCCCCGGGAGTGATCGGGTCCCGCCTTTGCAAAGTAGACCTGGTTTGTGTCGGGGTATTCGCCACCGGTTTGCAAATCGATTCGAATCGCCATCTCTCCTGGTTAGTGAGAACCCTGAGGTGCGCCCACGGCAATGTAGTCTTAATTATTATAATATATGTTATTTATCATGTTGCTACTTGTTAAATCTTGATCAAGTTACTTATGCTTGTTATTTATTCTCTTGAGCAATGATTAATCTTGACTATACAGGACCTATGGTTATGTAATTAAATAAGTAACCCTTTTAACTTGGAAAATACACAAGTAGTATCTTGCAAGCACTAACCAACTTTATTTGCGAAAAAGTAATGTGAGTCGCCTAAACCCCGAGATAAAGCCTAGCATGATCCTTGGAGTCTTTTATTTTATTTGGACGGGTAAGTCTAGGCGAGTATTTTATACTCGTGGTTTTATTCCTGTTGTTGCGGGTGAGCATGTGTACCATGGTTATTGTAAGACTTGTCTATTTCCTCGTTGATGACGAGTAAGGCCGGGCGGGGGCAATTCTATATCCCCTGTCTCATCTTTGCTACTGGGATGACTATCTGGCGGCACTATCTTATATTTGTTTTCGCTAAAAGACTATTTAGTTTTCGAAACTACCGCTTCCGTGCTTGAACCTGAGCTTGTAATAAATTATACTACGCACTCTGATGTTTAATATATCGAACTTGGTTTGAAATACCTACGGATTTTACTACCGAGCTCAACGATCCTGTTGTGTTGTTGATGAGTTTGAAATCACTGAGATTTCCGGAATACCGGGTTTATATGGACTCAAGTGTAGACGTGATCGCTTCGTGATTGCGAATTATACTTGATTTCTTATAAAAGCTGGCTCGGCTCTATCACGGTGGCATCGAGCTTAGTTCGTAATTACAAGTCCGATCCGGTATTTAAATTAAAATGAACCACTAATCTTTTGCGAAAAGTTTGAAACAAATTCTTTGAAAGTGGTGTGAGTAAAAGGTTTGCAAAATTAATAGTGCCTTGGTCATACCATTTATGCCCAATTAAGGACGGTCGGGTGGCTTGGCTAATCGGGAATGGGTTAATGCATCATATTTTGTTGTTTGTGCTTGGTTGCCGTGGCGCGCCACGTAGTGCGGGGCTACTCACTTGAGTGGTCATGAATGGATCGAAATACCTCTACGCCCCGATAAATGATGTTCAATGCCTCTACGCCCAAGGTAATGGTGTGAGCTGTGAGAGCATGATCGGATAAATGCCGGTCTAGGGGAAATAAAATGATTTTGAGAGCTCCTTGGTCGGGTAGTGGCCCCCGTAGACTTGTGTATGGGTACACAGGTGTCTTTGGGTGTAAAATGTGTTTTTCCGCATGGTATGCGATGCCGTCGGATGGACTGACGAAAGCGGTATATGCAATTTAAATTCTTGCATTGCATGAATATATTGTGGGCTGAAATGATTTGCAGGTACACTAACAAATAAGAATGCGTATAGATCGATTAGACACGTCTTATTTTGTTTTGAGAGATCGTAGGATGCCACCATTAATACGATTAGAGAAATCTCTTCCCTATTCCGTGAGATACGTAGGAAACGTTCATGCATCATGTTTAAAAGTTTCCATCATGGCATTCATGCATCTTTCCATCTTTTCCCCTAATTAGTACTTGCCCTATTTGGTTAAAACTGGACTATTGTTTCTCAATCTCACTTTATCTCATAAATCTTGCTACAGATGGCCCCAACCCCAGCTTCCGGTAGTGGCACTATCGCGGACAAGAAGTTTGGCATGCCCACAGTGCTATGGCGTGTACTCCAACAGATCGGGTACACGGAGGCACCTGTTTACACTTGGGAGACAGCACCGCAGGCGGAGCAGATTGTTACTAGAGTGCACCTGGTGGTCCCTGCCCTTGCAGACAGTGCCGTGTGGGTAGGATGGGACATTACTGAGTATGGGCTATCTCCTGGGGCTGCAGCCGACAATGCTGCGCGTTTCGAAAGGCCGAGGAGTTTGATGGTGGACTACCCTGAGGTGTTGGTTGGGACGGCTGCTTCCAGCTTTCCTCGTGCTGACCCCCTTTTCACTGCTTGGGAGCAGGGTGGTGTGGACCCTTTATGGAGGGGATGAGACGAGGAGCGGGATAGCACTTGTGACGCCATGAGTGCTATGTTCGCTATGATGTAGATGGCAGTTGGTTCAGAGGACAAGGCACAGGGGGCTATGGCAGTCGTGGTTCGTCAGAGGGGTGAGATAGACTAGTTGATCCGGGATCGCAGGAGGCTACGTGGCATGCTGAGGCGTGCTACAGAGGAGAAGGATGTTGCCGGTCAGTCCAAGAGCAAGGAAGAAAGCCAGCGGAGCGGGAGTTAGCAAAGATGAAGAAGCAGGTGTCGAGTCTTCCGCATAGTTGGCGCTTAGCGGAAGGCAAATGGATCCTTGAGCATGCATCTTCAGACTGCTCAGTTGGCAAGAGAGAGGGCCGAGGCCGCCTACACGGAGATCAAGGAGAAGCTTGAGAATCTGGAGTGCGAGTACACCAATGTGAGAGAGGAGTACTACCGTCTCACTACGCCTATCACTACCCCATGGGTGCGCATTTACGAGGACCTTCGGATAGAGGGTGCGGCAGCGGCGTCGGTGGAGAGGACCGCCCGACGACCAGGATGGAGACCCCACTTCTCGTACTTCCGCGAGAGTAGACGACCGCGTGATGCCACGCGTTAGATTACAGCTAGGCGGCTTGCACGTAGACCTTGATGTAGATGTCACACCCTTTGTAGCCGAGCGGTGTAGTGCCACTATTGTCATGTAATTTCCTTTTTTATTCGTGAGACCATCAGCATGTAAGACTTGGATCCGTACTATTCTCGAGACATGTTTATCCGTTGAGACCTTAATTTAGTTGCCATCTATGTTTAATTTGGCTTCATGGCGCTTTCGTCAGATTCGTCGATTCTTGAAATGCATATCGGAGAGGCAACATTTTGTTGCCATTTTTTATAGATCGTGGTACACATATTGTGTTGACATAACCATGATGTTGATGAAAGACTATATTGGGTTTATTGTTACCTATTATTGTGGATGAATTTATTCTCTCAATAAATTCAGCGTAACTTAAATTCAATATCTATGCTTTGGACAACATCATCCGATGGTTATTGTTGATTCAATTGTGCGATGCCGCAAAAACTCGATCAAGTCTTTGGGGAGATCGACAAAGCAACCACCTCCCCAAAGCCGAGAGCAGTTCTTTGACCAGCTCTTGGGAGGAGTTGCGTAACATCACACGCAATATCGAGGCGGGGAGGAGGCCGAGGTGGTGCGATAGGGATAGATTCCATCGTATAAGGACTTTAAAGCCACGGAACCGCCAAAGTTCACCATAGCAAATGAACCGATGGAGGCCGAGGAATGGCTTACCTCGATAGAGGAGAAGTTTCAGTTGGTGAATCAGCATGCGAGACACGAGATGCGATTATGCAAATAAGACTTGCCGGGAGGGACCCGCGAGGGATATGGTGGAAGAACCACCGTGCTACTTTTCCCCGCCAATGTTCCTATCACTTGGTTCCGGTTCTACGCCAGCTTTTAAGTAATACCTACATACCTGCTTTGGTGCCATGGCAAAGAAGGGAGAGTTCATTAAGCTCGGTCGAGGACAACAAGACCATGAATTAGTACCTCACAGTGCTTTTAACAGTTTGTCTAGGTATGCTCCTCGACATGGTTGATACTAAGGCGAAGAAGTTGGCTAGCTTCAAGAGAGGGTTAAACCCGAAGATGCAGAAAACCATGGGAAATTCCACCAGGGACACTTTTCAGGCCTTTGTGACTGATTGCATTCATCAGGAGGAAAGTAATGCCATGTATACCGCATCCAAAGGCAAGAAGAGATCGTTTGAGGGAAACCCAGGACAGGGCAGTGGTTCCTTTGGATGTCGTCAGAACTACCGCCCACCTGCCGCGCCTTCACGTTATGCCCCACCCCAGAAGAAGAATCAAGCTGGAAACTCGCGCTTTAGGAAGTTTGTTGTGCCTGCACAGAAAGGGAAGCCTGCACAGGGGAATGTTCCACGCCCCGTGCCCTTCAACCACAACAATTGCTTCAATTGAGGTAAGCCCGGACATTTCTCCAAGTCTTGCCCGCAGCCTAGAAAGAACTACAAGCAAGTATGTGGGACAGGCACACTTTGCCAATGTCGAGGGAAGTTCCCGAGGAGGAGAGACCGTGACGGCGGTGCGTGTTTAGTTAACAATCGTAGTCTTTGTTGTTTTATTCGATTCGATCATCGCATTCATTCATGAGTCAAGAGTTTGCCGTAGGGAATGGTGAACAAATAACTGACCTAGGTTTTGGCTACCGGATTAGTTCAAGCGGGCTGACCAGTTGACTAGGCAGAGGGTTGATGATGTGAAGATCATGATGGGTGATTTGGAAATAATAACCTCGTTGATAGTTTTACCCGGTTTGTGTTTGGATGTCATCCTCGGGATGAACTGGATGAAGAGTTGGGGTATAATCATAGATACGGTGAATAGAGTAGTACACTTGAAGCATCCCCGCGATCTAACCGAACACCGTGGTTTTGTTACCTAAGGCCATTGACCTTAACCATGTTTCGGCTGCCTTGCAAGTGACTAGTATCTCCGACATACCAGATGCGTGACTTCCCGGATGTTTTCTGGAAGACCCGCCCGGATTGCCGTCGGATAGGGATGTTGAGTTTGCAATAGAGTTAATTCCCGGAACTGCCCCTATATCCCGAAGACCTTACCGAATGCCACCTAATGAGTTAGCGGAATTAAAAGTATAACGTCAGGAGTTGTTAGAGAAAGGTTTCATCAGACCTAGTTCGTCACCTTGGGGATGTCCAGCTTTGTTTGTGAAAAAGAAAGATCGACGCTGAGAATGTGTGTGGACTATAGGCCACTCAATACGATAACAAATGAAGAATAAATACCCGTTACCCCCGCATTGACATTCTTTTGACCAGTTGTCTCGAGCCAAAAGTCTTTTCCAAGATAGACCTTCGATCCGATACCATCGATTAAAATCGGACCCCCGGGATATACCCAAGACCGCATTTTCAACGCGGTATGGTTTGTACGAGTATCTCGTCATGTCCTTCGCTTGACGAATGCTCCAGCACATTTCATGTGTTTGATGAATTCGGTGTTTATGCCTGAACTTGATAAGTTTGTGGTTGTATTCATCGATGATATCTTGGTGTATTCTCAAAATGAGGAAGAACATCTTTGAGCATTTGAGGATAGTCTTGGAGAGACTCGAGAGCATAAGTTGTATGCTAAATTCAAGTAAGTGTGAGTTTTGGCTGAAGGAAGTGCATTTTCTCTCGGACATGTGTTATCTCGAGAACGGAATTTCAGAGACCCCAAGAAGGTGCAAGAGGTGCTAGATTGGAAGGCACCGGTTTGGTTTCGAGATACGCTTGCTTTTCTAGGGTTAATGATACTATCGTAGGTTCATACCTGATTTCTCCAAAATAGCTAAACCTATGACCCGATTGTTACAAAAGGAAGAGAAATTTGTGTGGACACCGGAGTGCGAAGCAGCGTTTCATACACTACGAACGTTGTTGACTATGGCTCCCGTGCTTGCACAACCTGACATTTAGAAGCCCTTTGATGTGTATTGTGACGCATGTGGTAATCGATTGGGATGCGTACTCATGCAGGGAGGGCAGAGTCATTGCGTATGCATCTCGACAGCTGAGGAAGCATGAGGTTAACTATCCAACCCATGACTTAGAACTTGCTGCCGTGATACAAGCATTGAAGATTTGGCGACATTACTTACTCGGTAATGTATGTCATATTTATACTGACCACAAGAGTCTAAAGTATATTTTCACTCAAGAGGAGTTGAACATGAGGCGAGAAGGTGGTTAGAGCTGATAAAGGATTATAATATCGAGTTGCACTATCATCCGGGCAAAGCTAATGTTGTTGCGGATGCTTTGAGCAGGAAGTCACATTGTCTGCTGGGATAAGTTGATACTATGGAGGCTTTTCCTCCTATGCATTCGGCTATCCTATGTAATATCCAATTACAGAATGAGCTTGAAAACAAAATTGTTGAGGGACAGAAAACTGATAAGGGAATCTCGCATATTAGAAAGAAGCTAGAGAAAGAGCCTAGTGATCATTTCTGAGTTGATGAGAGTGGAATTCTTTGGTATGATGATCGGCTTGTCGTGCCAAAGGATCGAGAGTTGAGAGAACAAATTCTAGTAGAGGCTCACTGCGTCAAAGATAACAATTCACCCCGTAGTAACAAGATGTATCGAATTAAGAACCAGGTTTTGGTGGACAAAAATGAGGAAGGAAATTGATGCATATGTGGCTAGATGTGACAATTGCCGCAGAGATAAAGCTATTCATATGAAGACCGTAGGATTGTTGCAACCATTGCCAATTCCTGATTGGAAATGGGACGAGATTACTATGGATCTGATTGTTGGTTTGCCACATACCCAGAGGGGATTTGATTTTATTTGGGTGATTGTGGATCGTTTGACCAAACTGGCCCATTTCATTCCGATTAACATAAGCTACTTAACCCCACCAATACACGTAACTATCGTTGCCCATGTACTTGGTTTGCACGGAGTACCTAAATCAATAGTGTTGGATCATGGATCGAGTTGGACCAATCGATTTTGGGAGAGCCTACAGGAAGCTCTAGGTACCAAACTACTTCGTAGTTCTGCTTATCACCCACAGACCACAGGTCAGACAGAATGGGTGAACCAAATACTAGAAGATATGCTAAGGGCGTGTGTGTTGTCGACAAAAGGTTCTTGGGACAAATGGTTGCCTTATGCAGAGTTCTCATACAATAATAGTTATCAAGCTAGTATTCAAATGGCACCTTTTGAAGCATTGTATGGTAGGAAATGTCGGACACCTTTGAACTAGATAGAGACAGGAGAGCGACCCTACTATGGTATTGACCTCGTAGATGAAGCAGAGCGAAGGTGAGGATAATAAAGCAACACATAAAAGCAGCCCAAGACCGTCAAAAGAACTATGCGGACAAACGTAGAAAGCCCATTAGGTTCAGTGTCGGTGACTATGTTTACTTAAAAGTGTCAACAATGAAACGAGTACAGCATTTTGGAGTAAAGAGAAAGTTAGCGCCTAGGTTCGTAGGCTGTTGGTGGTATACCTTATAGCATAAAATATATAGGTTTTTAAAACGAAAATAAGGGCTTAAAATGAATATCAACATAGTATAGGGGCTTAACTAACATGATTCCACTAGTTTTGGTAATTTATATATTTTTCGAGGATTAAACAGAAAATACCCAAGAGATTGCAAGCCCTACGACATAAAGACGTGTCCGTGACGTAACCCAACGTGGAACCTACACTAGAACATTCCAGAAGACACCAGAGACAACGCAGAAGAGGGTGGGACCCACCGGCGGGGGGGAGGGGCGGCGGCCGCGGCCGTGGGGCCACCTGTCAGCCTCCCAGTCTAGGTCGGTTCACCACCGCCTATGAGGAGCAATCTAGTCCATCCATCAAGGTCGGTTTGATCCAAGGGCTGTCATGCATCCTCCGGGGGCTATATAACAAGACCCCCGACCCCAGGTGAAACCCTAATTCATTCTCATTCATTCAAGTCATCCTACTCCAAGTCAAGACCCTAAGCCCTAGTTCCACCATAACCGTGAGCAATAGCTATCTAGGCTAGTTCTAGAGGAAGTCAAGTATTGTCTTGAATTCACGATCGTCAAGAAGTAGCGGAGCAATCGCTTCTCGTGGCTTCTCTCTTGTATTCATCATTGTAAGTATTTAGATTAGAATACAATTGCTATGACATTATTCTATTTAATGATTATATTCTCATTTATATGTTTCCATGCTTATTATAATTATATATTTAGTTTAGTATGTTGGTCTTTATATTCAAGCATGGAGTCGTATAGCGCTCATGTAGAGAGCTACTATGTGGGTGGTCGACAATGTGTAAACGTGGTGTTTATACAACGTTTGCCTGCGACATCACCCTATATTCGGGAAGTGTGGTAGATCGTGGATGTGATACTCCCATTGAGTCCTTTGGAGTCCACCCCAATGTAGGGTTAGTTGAACTTTGTTACTATGGTAGGTTGGTTTTGTTCCTAATCTTCCTTAGTAATATTCACCATGTGTAGATATAATGCTTTCATACGATGATGACTAGATGTATTGCACTAATTGTAGTATGCATTGACATATATTTAGGAGTAACTTAGGAATATTCCATCCTATTCTACCCGCTATGATATTTAGCCAGTTATAAGACCAACTAGTGGCACACTATTATCTTTGACTTGGAATGTTATTATCATTATTATTATTTATCATTATTTATCTTTACCTTGTGACTTACCTAGTTTGAGTTTAGTATGATGCATATGGTTTACTCTACATTACACCACTCGCAAGTGAATCAATATTAAATCATCAACCTACCCATAGCATACCCCTCTCCTTTTCGGTAGAATATAAATACGATACGGATAGAATCCTCGTGAGATGCTACAATAGGGTAATTCTATCCATGCGCTTTGCGGTCGATACTAGAATTATATTATTATTGCAAGAGTTTCAAGTGTCATATAAGGAATATCCGTTCACGCATTTCTTTAGCGTTGTGAGCTAGGGTGACGAGACTAGTTTCGTAGGCAATGCTAGAATGTGTGGTACAGACTTTTGTGCCTATCGTGGTGAGATTAACTCCACCATCGATAATGTTGCAAAGTTATAAACCATAACTAACTCCGTCTAACTTTACTAACTCTCCAATCTGACTTTTATTGGAATGTGAGATTAACTCCACATCCAAACTAACTTATTAGATAGATACCATTTATACATTTCTGGCGCCGTCCTAAGTGTGGATCGCGTTAGAGATGTCAACAAGCATTTAAGCGCCGTTCTTGGGAAGGAAGGGTGCTAGCCAAACCTAAACACACATACATGGATAGATTGATATCACTTGCATCACGTAATGTGTATCGAGGACCCATTATCAACTACTCAAACAGGCTTACCCTTGTTTGTCTACTTGTTTTTGATCTTATGCGGGGGGTAAATGAATGAATTGGCGTAATCGTCCGGAAAATTATATAGACAATCCAGAAGCATTAATCAGAAGGGCAAGATCCAAACTTAGAAGGCCACCAACACCCTCTGATTCGGACGTTGATTAGATCGAGGCGGGACCTATCACCCGTGTTTGAGGCTATGGTCGATAAGACGCCATGAAGAGTTTTTACGCTCCAACTACGGCCAATGTTCGCCTTTGGACCGGAAGTTGAGATTGAGATCGTAGCTTCGAACTCAAGCCCGGACTTATTAACACGGTACAAGCCGGCCCGGTTTTGCGGGAAAGACACACGAAGATGCTAGTGCTCATCTCCAACACTTCTAGGAGATTTGCAGCACTTTCACCATCAAAGATATACCAAGAGATGCAATCCTACTTAGCCTTTTCCCATTCTCACTTTTGGGAAAAGCGAAGCGAAGGGTTCTACGCCAATAAAGAGAAGAATACATCATGGTCACTTTGCTCCACTTTGCCTTCCTAGCAAAATTCTTCCCAATTGGCAAGACCAATGCCTTGAGGGGAAAAGATTTCAAATTTTCAACAACAACACGATGAGTCTGTCCCAGAAGCATGGGAGCGCTTTACATCTCAGAATGTCCACACCATGGGATGGAGAAGTGGTTACTCATGCAGACCTTCTATCATGGGCTCACTACGAGTACCCATGAGACAATGGATGCTTTGCGGCGGGGAGGTGCTTTCCTTTCACTTACAATTTCCAAAGCTACGAGAACTTGTGGAAAAGATGGCTTCCAACCACGGTTGGAATGAAGATCGATCCCAACCCGCAAGAGAACAAGTGGAACGCACCCGGTGAAAAAGAGGTAGACATGCTGTCCCGCCAAAATGGACCTTATAATGAAGAAACTTGAGGATAGAGATCCCGAACCAAGGAATGTCATGCAATTTGACTCTCGCATGACTTGTGAAGAATGTGGCAACATCGGCCACATGGGCAAGAATTGCCCAGAAATAAAGAGGAGGTACATTATATCAATAACAACAACAACTACCGTCCCTCCACGAGAATTTTGGATGGAACCAACAGAGGCCAAGCTTCCAAGGTAACCTCCAACGTAATTATCAAGGTAATAACTTTACTAATTTTAATCAACCTTCTTTTTAGAGATTTAGTTTTAAACCAAGGAAAAGCTATGGAAAATTTAACTAGAAAATTAGCTTCCAATGATAAAATGTTAGAAACCATAAATAATAGAATGGATAGTTTTTTTCTTCAAAGAATTAAAACTCAACATAGCTTTAATAAAATGATAGAGGAACGACTTTCTAGATTGGCAAATTCTATGGAACTAACCTTACCGGTGAGATACAGGGCCAACCGAAGGAAGTAGAAACCGCAAATCTCGTCGATATATATAATGCGAGGTCATTTTCACACGGACTACCTCAGGAGTGATTGGCTAGATGACTCTCTACCACCTAAGAAAGGAGATCCAGGGAGACCGATCATCACCATTCAGATAGGACCACATGAATTCAAGAATGCACTTTGTGATTTTGGCTCAAGCGTCAACCTAATGCCTAAGGTAATTTATGAGAAAATTCATGGTAGGCCATTATTATATACATCTATGTGCTTGCACTTGCGCACCAGATCACTATGCTACCCAATGGGTATACTTAGAGATGTTTGCATTAGTTTTGGAAATGCATATGTGCCTGCGGATTTTGTAGTAATTGAAACAGGGGAAGATGAGAAGGCTCCAATCATATTGGGCCGACCCTTCTTGAGCACAACCAAGGCAATCCTCTACGCCCACAGTGCAAAGATTTGTTTTGATGTTCAGGGTAGAAAGAGGACATTTTATTTCAGGAACAAGAAACTTTCCTCCCCTGCTCAACCAAGAACACCATACATCTATGAGATGCCAGCAGAACCGATGGTTAAAGCCAAGAAGAAGAACAAGAACAGAAATAAAAAGGCACAGCCTACTACAAAGGTAATGATGATTAATCGAATGCACGCTCGAAAAATGACCATTCACTTAAATCCCCAATGCTACAAAAGTTAGATGATCCAGAGTCCCTACCATACATTGTTCCATTAACCAATGGAATTTTTATAACACTTATTGTGACACGGGCTCCGGCATCAACTTAATGGGAAAGGTAACATATGAAATGATATTTGGTAAGATGCCTTTGCACCCAACATATTTATAGCTGCAGATGGCGGACCAGTCTTTTCGGTACCCAGAAGGAATTGCTAAAGATGTACCTGTAAAGATAAATGATCACTATGTCCCAACCGACTTTTTAGTCATGGACATGGGAGAGGAACAAGATCCACCAATAGTGCTGGGGGAGACCATTCCTCAACACTACATGCGCCATCATCTACATGAGAACGGGGGAGATCCACTTCCAATTCCCTAAAGAGAAGGTACGCTTACATTTCAACAGTTATACCACTTATGAACCTCCAAAGAAGAACAGTCGGCCGACGAAGACGCCGTCAACGAGAGGCAATGGATCATGAATCCAGAAAATCACACCAAGGTACCAGCGAGATTCAATAATGGGGCATCATATCAAGGCACACAAAGAAGCCATGAAGGCATTGAATATGAAAGTAAAGGAAGATTCGGATACATCAAGGAAAAGCTTGCTCGACTTTCACCGAAAAGACAGTTTGTCTCTCACAAGCAGCTGAATTCTCTCGAAGAGCTAGGAGAATCATGGGAAGATTACGAAGAAGAAGAACGCAATGAGTACTGGTGGAACAGAGATCAACAAGTTTTTCTCCTTGCTAAAAGAAGCCGAAAAAAGAATTAAAGGCTAAAAAGGTAAAGTCCCGTAAACCTGAATCATCCTTGGAAGAAGTAGAAGAACCTACCACTCCAGACAACAAGGAACAATGGAGTGATAAAGAGGTGACTCCCAAGACACCATCGGAAGAAACATCGATCAAATCATTAGAGCCACCAATTATGACCACCGATATACCACCGGGAGTAATGGGCGAAATAAGAAAGTCCTGTTCGGAGGACTTTAATCCCCCTAACCTTCGCAAAAGGTAATTCGGTAAGTTATCCATATTTAATTCCCAGCTTTGCATATTTTCACCATTGCATAGCATATTTCCCTTTTTCCCATTGCATTTAGAAAAGATAATAATTTAGTGCTTTACATGTTTAAAAGTTAGAAGCCCCATGTGAATAAATCTAAGGCTTAACACCCTCGAGAGATATTTACTGTGGTGGCATAAAAATTAAATAAAGATGCATTCATCTTTTCTTGCATACAAAATAAGAAAATCCAAAAATATTCATGCCGCTAAGATCTCGGGCAATGTATAACGTGGCTAATTAAACTCTAACACTTAATCAAGTTCCACTAGCTTTGTTGTCTATTTGAGTTTAGCAGGATTTCAAAGGAAGAGAGACATGATGAGCCGACACCACCGTCACCATCTACCTCAACTCCCATATCATCAACCCGACATTCCAATCTAGCTTGGGGAGAGCACCCCAGTTATCCCGATAAGTATCTCTACTACTACTATTTTTATTAGCTAGATATTTGGTTTGCTTAGTTTGCTTTAGTTTGCTTAGAGTGAGTCTTTAAAGAGTCTTTGTTAGTTATAGTATAATAAATGATCAAGAGAGAGTGTACACCTTTACGCTTTTGCTCAATAAAAATGACCTAAAAATAAAGGAGATGGTGAATAGTTGCTCTGTCGTAATGTCTTTCAAGTACCTAGCTTTCAAGCTTAATTTCTCTCGAAGCTTAAATATAAAACTGCCTAAACCTGAATTACGTGGATTGTAAATGCTTGCTCTAGAGTCTAGGTAATTGACGGATATGATATATGAAAGTTTTGAGCTGCTATTCCTCTTACTCCTAGTGACACTAGATTTCTGGAGATTTATCCTTTGAAAATTATAAAATATACATGATAAGTTCCTGTATGACAGAGTGTTGAAATTCCTACCATAGCCATACATACATGCTCCATAGACTAGGAAAACCCTTTTGATGTATATATAGGCTGCTTGCTTTGCATTGAGTTTGTTCAACCTTTGTTGACCCTTAGAAACTTGTCATGCTGATGTACACTCCACCCATCCATCCATCCACCACAGATATTTCATTCCACTAGACTCCACTCATATATATTCATATGCTGCTTCTACCCTGGAAGTACGCATCCACCAGACATATCCAATATATATCCACCAAATATGTTCCACTCCTGTCCTAGGAGAAGAGCAACCAAAAATATTCCATTCCAGTCGACAATCTTATAAAGCTCTATTACTCTTGTCATCTCTCAAAAGTTTATTGCAAAAAGAGACTTGGGTTGTCTCAATTAAAAAAAAAGAGAAGAAAAGAAAAGGGGGATGAAAAACGGACAAGTGTCCTACGGGCGAGTAGAGCCTACCTCCCTAAAAAGAAAAAGAAAGAGAATAAAGGAGAGTTAAAAAAAAATGGACAAGTGTCCGCCCGAAAACAATGGGTACTTAGATGCCCGCCTCTCCATAAAAAGAAAAATAAAAAGAAAAAGAAAGGCAACCCGTGTTCTCTTAAATATTTTCAAGTTTCAAAAGAGAGATGATTTTTTCAAGAGAGCTAAAATAGAATTAGACTTTTTCTCAACACATTCATTCACTCCATTCACACCTACCATCATATTCATTTCATCCCATCATGCACATGCATCGGTGTGACTCGTGACTTTGGATCCATTGTTTGAACTTACAATATATGCTTAGTAAGAAGATTTGGTTTTCTCCCCACCTATGAACTCCAGATATAAGCTTTAGATATAGGGTGAGGGAGAAGAAGGCATAGTGTCCTACTGCCTTAGTCCAAAAATACCACATACTATGAGAGAAAGGCAAAACAACCTTATTGCCTTAGTGAGGATCCACCAAAGACCACATATGAGAGACTTGAAAGGGTCATACTGAAGGAACTTTGAGTTTTATTTCGAAAATCAGTAAAAACTCTGGAATGATGGTTGAACAAAGAGTCTGAGACATAGTGCTTGACTTGATTGTTCTATCTTTCAATTGCCCAAGATCATAAGAAAACGCTACAAGCTCCATGATTAAAGGTAATATGGGTAAATTAAAGGTTGAAATAGTTTATTCGAGATAAAATTTTGTTTGAAAGCATGTGTACTTTTGAGGTGTGAAAGCGTTGCGGAACTCCTGATCCAACAACACTGTCTTGCTAGGGACTAGCAAGAGGTAAGCTTGGGGAGCTTGTTGGTATACCTTATAGCATAAAATATATAGGTTTTTAAAACGAAAATAAGGGCTTAAAATGAATATCAACATAGTATAGGGGCTTAACTAACATGATTCCACTAGTTTTGGTAATTTATATATTTTTCAGAGATTAAACAGAAAATACCCAAGAGATTGCAAGCCCTACGACATAAAGACGTGTCCGTGACGTAACCCAACGTGGAAACTACACTAGAACATTCCGGAAGACACCGAGACAACGCGAGAAGAGGGTGGGACCCACTTGGCGGGGGGCGGGGGCGGCCGCCCGGCCCGGGCGACGGCCGCGGCCGTGGGGCCCCCCGTCGGCCTCCCAGTCAGTCGGTTCACCACCGCCTATGAGGAGCAATCTAGTCCATCCATCAAGGTCGGTTTGATCCAAGGGGTCATCATGCATCCTCTGGGGCTATATAACAAGACCCCACGACCACAGGTGAAACCCTAATTCATTCTCATTCATTCAAGTCATCCTACTCCAAGTCAAGACCCTAAGCCCTAGTTCCACCATAACCGAGCAATAGCTATCTAGGCTAGTTCTAGAGGAAGTCAAGTATTGTCTTGAATTCTGATCGTCAAGAAGTAGCGGGAGCAACAAATTTTCTCGTGGCTTCTCTCTTGTATTCATCATTGTAAGTATTTAGATTAGAATACAATTGCTATGACATTATTCTATTTAATGATTATATTCTCATTTATATGTTTCCATGCTTATTATAATTATATATTTAGTTTAGTATGTTGGTCTTTATATTCAAGCATGGAGTCGTATAAGCGCTCATGTAGAGAGCTACTATGTGGGTGGTCGACAATGTGTAAGCGTGGTGTTTGTTGACGGTAATCAACGGCGTATTTTTCCGTCAACTTACTACCATAAAGGGAGTAAAATTAAACCTTTTATACTCATATACATTTATCACTAATAAATTCCACTTGTAGTGTCTTATATTTTATTTTGCAGATTTATAATAAAAGCAAGTGGAAAATCGACCAAAAGTACGCCTTCCGGATAGCGCATTATTACAAAATCAAGCCCAAGAGCAAATCGACCCAAAACATCAAATCTGGGCCGAGCACAGCCCGGCCCACAACTTTCGGGGCGAAAAGACGACACCCCACCGAGACCGGGCGGGCCGAGGCCTGGGGGGTGCGCGCACAAGACACACCTGCGGCCGCACCCTCCCTCGAGGCGGTTTCGGCCCGGCCTCGGGAGGCGGTTCGTGCACTTTCCAAACGGGGTTTCCCCCTGCGTTGGTCGGTTTGCGCATACAAGGAAGGTTTACAGTCGGTTTTGGTGTAATTTAGCACTTAGGCCCCTCCTTCAAGTGTATAAGTAGGCCCCCTCTCTCCCTCTCTCAACACACACCACTTGGAGTCCAGCAAACCAGCAATTTCTCCCTCTCTACCACCTCTACCTCTCTCTCTTCTTCTACTTCTTCTTTCTTCTTCTTCTTTCTTCTTTATTCTTTCTTAGTTAACACTTGGAGTAGAAGAGCTACAAGGAGGGCTTGTCTCCTAGAAGAAAGTGCTTTGGTAATACATCTACTCTATGGAGCATTCTTCTATTTGCAAGTCTTATATCTATATTCTTGGCCTAACTTATGAACTAGAGTATAGTTTTGTTCATGTTCTTGTGTTGGTATATGAACTAGCATATAATTTACATATCATAATCTCGACATGTTCATTACAGTTCATCATCGATCATCATATGCCTAACTTGATTAGAGGTGGGATAACGGTTCATTGTTCCTTCGGGTTTGCTCTTGTTCTAGTCCGTCCATTCGACGAGTGGGGATCCTGGGGGAACAAGAGTAGTGCTCTAATATGCGGGCATGGTGCTCGGGTATTACGACACCTGCGGATATGAGTGCATGCCACGGTTGAGGGGGTTGGCGGCTTGGTCGTGACAAGCCTTGACCGTCCCTTAAAATCCCCCCACGTTACGCTGTCTGTAGGAGTTCGTAAATGCTTCCTATCGGGCCGTATGGTATCTAGGGAGTCTCCCCGTTATCCTAGACCTAACCACGACTAAATCAGTTTGCATATGATCTTAACTATTCATTTGTATGGCCATGACTAGATACATTAGAACTACTCCATTAGGTTATTCATTTATTCTTTATCTATTTCCTTTATCCTTTTCTTTGGTGGATTCTTAAGTGTGTGTCACACTATCTATGAACCATTATTGCTTACCCCAAGTATGAACATTTTGGTCTAAGCAAACACATGTTCCTCTATTCGGATGCCATGCTAATTTATTAATCACATGCCTTCCTTTGGGAAAATATAAATAACGATACCTTGAATACTTCGGGTGAAATGCTACAATGATAGATCCGTGCGCTGCGGATGAATATCTAAGATGGCAAGATCTATCCGTTGATGATTCTATTTCGGATCACCGACATGGTGGTTTACTTGGGAATGTCGGTGGCGCATTTCGATGCTTTTATTGGGGATGGGTTTTTATACTGTTTCCTTTGATTGCGTTAAGAAATGCCAACGGTGTTTATACAACGTTTGCTGCGACATCACCCTATATTCGGGAAGTGTGGTAGATCATGGATGTGATACTCCCATTGAGTCCTTTGGAGTCCACCCCCGAATGTAGGGTTAGTTGAACTTTGTTACTATGGTAGGTTGGTTTTGTTCCTAATCTTCCTTAGTAATATTCACCATGTGTAGATATAATGCTTTCATACGATGATGACTAGATGTATTGCACTAATTGTAGTATGCATTGACATATATTTAGGAGTAACTTAGGAATATTCCATCCTATTCTACCTATACTATGATATTTAGCCGGTTATAAGACCAACTAGTGGCACACTATTATCTTTGACTTGGAATGTTATTATCATTATTATTATTTATCATTATTTATCTTTACCTTGTGACTTACCTAGTTTGAGTTTAGTATGATGCATATGGTTTACTCTACATTACACCACTTGCAAGTGAATCAATATTAAATCATCAACCTACCCATAGCATACCCCTCTCCTTTTCGGTAGAATATAAATACGATACCTGGATAGAATCCTGGTGAGATGCTACAATAGGGTAATTCTATCTCGTAAACGCTTGCAGATTGATACCAGAATTATATTATTATTGCAAGAGTTTCAAGTGTCATATAAGGAATATCCGTTCACGCATTTCTTTAGCGTTGTGAGCTAGGGTGACAGACTAGTTTCAGTAGGCAATGCTAGAATGTGTGGTACGGCTTTTTGTGCCTATCGTGGTGAGATTAACTCCACCATCGATAATGTTGCAAAGTTATAAACCATAACTAACTCCGTCTAACTTTACTAACTCTCAATCGACTTTTTATTGGAATGTGAGATTAACTCCACATCCAAACTAACTTATTAGATAGATACCATTTATACATTTATTTACGCCGTCCTAAGTGTGGATCGCGTTAGAGATGTCAACATAAACCCCTATAAAATCATTGCCACTAAGGGAGCAATGGCGTATCGATTACAATTGCCACGAGGAGACGGGAAGAATTTTCGATGTTTTTCACGTGTCGCAACTAAAGAGATTTTTGAGAGTTCCCGAGGAGCAAGTACCGATTCGGAATGTTGAAATAAATCAAGATCTAACCTATTACGAAGAACCAGCGAAAGTGCTAGACACCAAAGAAAGAGCCACCGGGAAAGGTAGTGAAGCAATATAAGATCCTTTGGGGAAATCATGGAGAAAACGATGCAACATGGGAAACAGAGGAATATCTTCCGAGGAACTACCCACGGTTTTATCACAAATGGTTAGTTTCGGCGAATCTCGGGACGAGATTCTTTTTAGGGGAAAGATTTGTAACACCCTAGGTGTTAAGCATCTTGAAAGCATGATCATTTGCATAGCATCATCATCATTTCATGCATAGTCATGTACTAATGACATTCACTTCGAATTTGCTCTTATTTCATGCTTGATTGATCTAGCTACTATAGGATCCTAGCTATAATGATGTTTTGGACATAGATTGTGCTTAGATGTATTTTTGACATAATTTAGGACCATGTTTGAGCTTGAGTTTCAATTTAGAAATTTTATTTTAAATCTGCCCTAGTGGTCAAACCTCTTTGAATCATTTTGAAACTCTTTTTAAAAGTGCATGATAGAGTGGTTTTTAGCAAAAAGTTTCTATAGATGAAATGTAGTACTTTTTATGTAGAACAAATGATCTTTTATGAGTTTCTTGTGAAAAGGTTTGGAATTGGTTCAAATAGTGCTCAACAGTTTGGGTCAAATTTGAGTTGAATTCAAACTCTGTTTTGAGTGGTTTGAGTTGACCTTCCTGTTTTTAATTTTTATCTCCAAATCTAGGCCGAATTAGAAAAAGTTCATATTGAGTGTTTTGTAGCTTATGAAATTCTCTACAAAGTTGATGTTTTGATTTTTCCAAATTCCGCAAGAATCTCGATGCACAGGCCAAAAACCAGAGCTGACTCGAAAAAACGGGGGGGGGGGACCTATTGGCCGGCCGTCGGCCGGCCGGCAGTAGCCGGGGCGGCGTGGCCACCGCGCGTGCCGCCGATGTACGGCTCGGATAGCCGTGTCCGCTCGCCCATGCGCCTTAAAAAGCCGCACCCCATGCGTGCCTAACCCTAGCTTCACTCCCTACTTGCCGCCGCCGCCACCTTTCCTCGCTTCGGGGCGCCCGCCCGCAGTCGCCGTCGTCGATTCAGCGCCGCCGCCAGCGTTCGCCCGTCACCACTTGCACCAATCCACCCCAAATCGAATCCCTAGCGCCGCCATGAGCTATTCTACCTAGAGCCATCGTCGAATCAAGGTAAAACCGAGGTTTCGAACCCTAATCCAGCTAGCCGCCGCCGCCGTGGCCGAGCCCGCCATGGCCGCCGTTGGGGCAAGCGGTGCACTGAGCTCGTTAGCCGCGTTTAGGTCTTTTCTTTTGGTGTTCTAGGATCGCTGGATGTGCTTGAGCTTGTGAGCTAGGTGGTTGAGTAGATCCGGCCGCCATTTCGTCGGGACACGCCGCGCCCGACGCTTATTAGCCCCATGGCGCCGCCCCCGCGTTTCCGTTTCTTTGCCGTTGTCACTCGTCAAGGCTATAGCTTGCTTGCATGTCACTTTCGAGTCTAGGAGAGTCAAGAACAGGGTTTGGTTCGTCCGTCGAGCACCGAAACGGCGGTTTACCGCCCGTCAGCGCCGCCCCCATGAGCGCCCGTACACCGTCGTCGTCGTTTTGGTCGGTTTTCGGTGCAAACCAAAGGGGCACCATCGTGACCCTCTCATCGCGTAGATGCGTTTAGGTTAGGCTGGTTCTTGCGATTTGGTCATCGCCGGCCCGAAAATCCGCCGCCGATCCGCCCAGCGCCGCGCCGTGCGTGCTGTTTTGAGCCACGCCCGACACGCGGCCCCGCCCGAATTCCTTTTTTTCTTTTTCTTTTTCTCGTTTTTCGAGTTTTGAATGCAAAGCTTAGAAAAATTCATAACTTGGTCATTTTGAGTCCTTTTTGAGTGAAGCAAATTTTGTCATGCTTGTTAGATTATAGGCTACAGTATAAAATTATGAAACCCTATTTTCTGATAACGTTTATATAGAGTTTTATTTATGGGCCAATGCAAGGAAATTGAGGAAAATCATATCTTTTAATTGGTGCAAGATAAAAATATGCTTCCTGTATAAAAAGTGCTTGTTTTTGTGAGTAGAATCCATGAAAAATACCATGCATGGTATGTTCTCGTAGAAGAAATGTGATTTTCTATCTATATGCTTTTTGCAAGGTGATCTTTGGAAATTCATAGAAAAATAAATGCTAGGGTTTTGGATGTGAAACTTGGTATGCTTGTGTTTGATAGGTTTTGGAAGCTTATCATACTCAGAAATCTGTTGTCTGACACTTTTCATAGTACAAAGTATTTTCATGCATAGGTTTAGTGTAAATTTGTCATTTTTGTGCAGGGCTGTATATACATGATCTTGCCATGAAATTTTTATGGTAGCTGTTATATTCCAGTAAGATGCTCTGGTATTTTTTGTAGAATTTTCTGAGGTGGTTATGTATTTATCATATTTATGATGCATGGAGAATAAGCTAGAAATACATATTTATATGAAGATGATGTGTATTATTATTTTTATTATGTGTTCCTAGCATGAATAGGATCTGTTAGTAAGCTTAGTTTGGTAAGCTTAGTGGTTTTGTCAATTTGTCATTCCTAGCATTTATATATTTACAAATTATGCAAGTGTAGTGGTTAGTAGGGCATATCATTTTATGTGCTTTAAATTATCTTTTGACATGTCCAGTAGGTTTGTTTGGTGGATAAATACTTGGTTTACCTGCTGGTCAAGTTTGGTGAGGTTTGCATGAATAGTTTGCAAGCTATGGTGGTTGTATGTACTGAATGGTTGGAAAACAGAGCCTCTGTCTTCTCTGATTTCGAGGCTGTTAATGTCAGATTCAGGTCTGAGTGATGTGGAATGTTTTGTAGGAAATTTCATTAGCTTTCCATAGAGTATATGTTCACTGAATTTGGAGTTATAGAACTCCCTGTGTGACTGTTTTACTGACAGCATGTCTAGCTGCCATTTCCTGCAACTAGTGAGTTAGGGTGTTTGCTTGATGTAGGTTAGTAGGGTTTCTTATGTAGATTTAGTTGTGTTTCTACGGAAGAGATATCCACTTACTAACAGCATGCATCATGAAGCATTCATCCATCATCCAAATTTTATTTATGCAAGTTTTACGAGCGTGTCATTGTAATGCTCTTTTCTCCATCATATGCATCATCACGGGATCGGGAAGGGTTAGAGGAGCTGATCGAGGAGCGGGGCGGGAGAGCTTCACCATCTGGGGGGTGCAGTCCGGAGGAGCCATCGGAGGAGAAGAGTCGACGGGGCGACCTGCTGAGAGTGCCCGAGCACGTTCGGCCGACGTTCTGCGAGGCAAGCCCGGAGCATTCTGCCATTTCCTAAATTCTTCCAATTAAATTGATTTGAGTCTTTTATATGTTTCATGCATTAATTATAGGAAATATGGTTGAAACCGTTGATGCATTATGATCCTTGCTGAAAGTTGCCCTATCCTATATAGCGGTCTAGGTTAATGCTCGGTATTATGTTTGCAAAGTAGATAGTGATTCCGGTCACTTGAGGAAATGTTGTGAACAATCACATGGGTGATTGTCAAGGCTGTTCTTTGAACCCACAGCTTAAGTAAAACATGTTAGATTGGATGGATATTGTGGTCTTTCCATCGATCAATTAAGAACTTACTCTTTGTCGGAATGTGGTCGGAAGTTGAACGTCTCCGGGGCATTTAGTAGGCTCCGCTGGGTCGTGAGCCACGGCTCGTGGGAATGTTAGGGGCCGGCTTTGCTCGCTTTATCGCTCATCCTTTGGTGATGGTTGGTGTGGTTAATCGGGCGCAAGAAGATGCGCCTGAGGCGTCGTCCTCATTGCTTCGCTCACCGGGTGGCCCGAGAAGGAGGGGGTAGCCGGTAGGACCGAGACTTTACGTCCCGTAACGTCCCGGGAGTGATCGGGTCTGCCTATGCAAAGTAGACCTGGTTTGTGTCGGGGTATTCGCCCGGCTGGTTTGCAAATCGATTCGAATTGCCATCTCTCCTGGTTAGTGAGAACCCGGGGTGCGTCCACGACAATGTAGTCTTAATTATTACAATATATGTTATTTATCATGTTGCTACTGTTAAATCTTGATCAAGTTACTTATGCTGTTATTTATTCTATTGAGCAATGATTAATCTTGACTATACAGGACCTATGGTTATGTAATTAAATAAGTAACCCTTTTAACTTGGAAAATACACAAGTAGTATGCGCAGGCGCACTAACCAACTTTATTTGTGAAAGTAATGTGAGTCAGCTAAACCCCAGATAAAGCCTAGCATGATCCTTGGAGTCTTTTATTTTATTTGGACGGGTAAGTCTAGCTGAGTATTTTGTACTCAGGGTTTTATTCCCGTTGTTGCAGGTGAGCATGTGTACCATGGTTATTGTAAGGCGTGTACATTTCTTGTTGATGACGGTAAGGCCGGGCAAGGCAATTCTATATCCCCGTCTCATCTTTGCTCTGGGGATGACTATCTCTTGGCACTATCTTATATTTGTTTTTCGCTAAAAGACTATTTGGTTTTCGAAACTACTGCTTCCGTACTTGAACCTGAGCTTGTAATAAATTATACTACGCGACTCGATGTTTAATATATCGAACTTGGTTTGAAATACCGGGATTTTACTACCGAGCTCAACGATCCCGTTGTGTTGTTGATGAGTTTGAAATCACTCGAGATTTCGGAATACCGGGTTTATATGGACTCAAGTGTAGGATCAGATCACCGGTGATTGCGAATTATACTTGATTTCTTATAAATTGGTCGGCTCTGCATCACAGTTAGTATTAGGAGTTTGGGAAACATGCAGAAGATCAAGATCTTCGTGGAGCTATTGGTATGATCAATATAATTCCTTTATGTTGGTTAATGCTATGTTCTCCATATTGTTCTTGTTCTTCATTTATCAATATAGCTATGAACTAGAGTATAGTTCTTATGACATGATCTTGCCATATGGAACTTTGTGCTTAACCCATCATATATACATGTTTAGACCAAGAGCTAAGTTGAGATGTTGAGTTCTACCTTGAATTAGTCTTAGTTCTTTGTTGGATTATAGGTTCGCCGCCCTCGAGGCGGGTGCTCTAGTAGAAGGACCCCTGAACGGGTAAGCCTTGTCGACACGCTAGAGTAGTGGCCATAGCGTAGACATGGTGTCTATGCTAGAGGTTACCTTCGGACCGGTCCATATCTGAGACGGACGAGGTGGTAGGCGGCCGGTGGTGACAGCCACTGTCCGGCCCTTGTAATCCCCCACGTCTCGTATGGAGTAGATGCTATGCGGTATCGCTTGGCGGACTGGTGCACTCCGGTGGTCGAAGTGAGAAAAATAGCAACCATGACTAACTTCATTTAGAATCTCTAACAGTACAAAAGCATGTATGTATATCTATTGTCTTAACATAGCTATTTAGGATATGCTGCTCCTTGTTAGATTTACTCTTTTATTTTTTATCCTTGAGATTGATTCAAGTGTGTGTGTCAAGTTATCTTATCATTTGGTTTTATCCCTATTATGGATGGGGTCTATTGCATAGTCATGTTATCTTGTCCATGTTCATATTAGAGACTTTTACATCATGCCTTCCACAATGGAAAATACGATACCACGAATACTTCGGGTGAAAGCTACAACGGCATTTCCGTGCGCTTGCGGAACTCTTTCTGTTTGTGTTAAGAAACGCCAACAAGCTTTTAAAGCGCCGTTGCCGCGGAAGGTGTTGGTTAAAAGGATCTTATAAAAAATAAATGATAACATACATGTGTAGTAGCAATTGTTCATAATAGATTTACCCAAAAAAATTTACAAAAAAATCTTACTAATAAAAGCAAGGGCATGTTTTCAAGTTAGTATGCACCTTCGGGTATTCTTGTGATTAACCATTTCAGGTTGGGATCAAGAGAGCACGGGTCATATGATGCTTGGAACATGGAGCGACATCAACTAAAAAAATCAATGCTCTTGGTGATGGAACACACTCAAAGGAGACCCAGACACTGTACTTGATTTTTACACAAAAAGTCCAAGTACTGGGAAGAAGAAGAGGAAAAGTCTTGAGTTCCACACACCAAGGTAAAAAAAAAAAAATGATGTCAGTTTTGTCTTGTCATAAAAAAGAGAGAATCGAAGTTAAAAAAAAGAGAGAGAAGAGGAGAAACCTCACTTCTACACTTTTGCTACCACTAAGGCCCAAGGTCCATGTACACTCGTTGTGCATTTGACCCAAACCTTATGGCTCAACCTTGAGTTGGATAATCAAGCTATTGCCGTAGAAGTTTTAATGCCGGTACATACACACTCGGGTATGCAAGGTAATATTTCACCAACTCATTTTACTCACTTTTGTCTCCATAAAAAAAAAGTGGTTCATGTTCATAAATATAATAGAGGGATTAAAATGAGCCTCTCTAATAAAAAATTTGACAAAGGCATTGAAAATTGATTAATGAACTCAGGGCTGATTGCATAAAACTATTTTATAATGGAGATGAAACAAGGCTAGACTTACATTGCATCTTTATCTTAGCCTTGCTAGAGTATAAAAAGTATGGTGAAATGAAAGTCCCCCACCCCTAGAATGATAAAGTTTCAAAAAAAAAACAACTAGCTCGATGAATTGTCACTCCCACGCATATGATTTGCATTGAAGTAATCACGAGGGATGGTAAGTCCCTTCATGTTCCACCATATCGTAACCATGCGGGGAAAAGCCCGGCGAAGACGGGGTACAACCCCGATTCGATAGACATTGAGCTAGCTTGGGGGAGGACCACAACAAGGTAACATATATCATGCACTCTCACCTCTTTCCGTTACCTTACAAAAAATGAAGAATAGAAAATGAATAAAACTTATGATCACCTTTTCTTCACTTGGTTAAATGTCTTCATCTCTTTTGGATGAATCTTGTTATCTTTCCATGCTTCCTTTTTCTAGGCCAGCATATTTTGGTTTAGAAGTTGATCATATATCTCCTAAATTAAGCAAGGTGTTTAGTTTAGAGGTTAAGATCATGTTTCTATAGATTTTTTTTGAATTAAGCGTGGTGCTTAGGTCAAAAAGGTCTTCCTGTCGAATTAGACATGGAGTCGAGTTTGATTATTGAACTAAAAGTTGTTAGTATAGATTTTGGTTGATCATATGGACTAATCCATGCAGGAATTTGTCAAATTCATAAGGGTAAGTCCTTGAGATGACAATGGAGATGAAATCTTGTTTAGTGAACCAAAAAAAAAAAATTAATAGTAATAAAAAAATAAACCTTTCAACCCAAGTATTCTTGTCCCGTTATTTTGATGACATCCAAAGACAAGCTTGGGGGCAACACAAAATCAAAACGCAATGTGGTCGGGACAGCACTCCCTCTTTTCATTTTCACTCTATCGCTTAGTCATTTCGCTCCAATTCTTGCACTCTTCAAGCTTCTCCAAATTCTAGTGCAAGAAACCTCTCCAAATTTCAGTCACAACCCATCCACAAGCAAAAGCTCGCAAAGTCTCACTCGCTAACATAACCCTCACTCGAGTTTGTTCTCTTTTGTCTCATTTTCCAACATTGGAAGGAGTCGCCGTACAATCAATCCGACTCTGAGGAGATGCCACCACACTACTCTATAGTGGACCCTCGGATAGAGCCTTCTAGACAACAAAGGGTACAACCCCGATGCCGAGGCCAATGAGCTAGCTTGGGGAGGACTCCAAGAGAGGTAAGTATACATTTTACCATTTTTTTTTTCCAAACACATTTATTTTCCTTTGCTAAAAAAATATATAAATAAATAATAAAAATAAAAATAAAATTTATTAAAAAAAAAAAAAGTTTATTTAAAAAATGAAATGGAATATGATAAACAACAAAATGAATAATAATAAGATTTATTCCACTCTTATATGTGAGATAGGAATGCTTATGTTTTTCTCTAAAGTTGAAATGATGAATAGTTGCTCTATTTATAGTTCAACTTATGCCTAGTTTATAACTTTGATTTCCCCTATGTTTAGATTTGTTGGATAAACTTTGCCACACCCTAAAAAAAAACTTAATGATTTGTGGGAATGCAAATATATGATCCTTCACTAAGTTATTGCCTGATATGATATGGTGCAAGTAGAATCAAGTATGACTTTGTTACGAGAGAAGCTTATCATCCGGAGAACAATTTTCAAAAAAAATCCCTCAATGATCAAACCACTAAAATTGTGATAACTTATGTCCGAAACTTGTCATACACCTATGATCAATGATGCTAGAATATAGGGTATGGGCTATGCAAAAAAAAAATGGACGTGTGTCCACAAATGAATAAAACAATGGGTACTCCGATGCCGCCTAAAAAAAAAATAAAGAGAAGAATAAAGGACAAGTGTCCGAGGGCTGAGAAGAGCCCACTTCTCCAAAAAAAAAGCTAGCCCATACCTTCTCAAAAACAAGAATATCTAACTTATGCATCTTGATCAAAGGTTGTGACTCGTTCCTTCATATGGTTTACTTCTTGATATGATTTGAGGAATAATAAAATTATGACAAAGAAATCTCCGGATGATTAGTTGATCAAAGAATGAATGACAAGTGTTTCTATTAAACCCATTCTATTTTGCAATGACCCAAGAGTTGGAAAATATTATAAGCCCCACATGATTTGAGTAAAAAGGAGGGTGCAAAAGTACCAACTTATTTAAACAAAGGAGGAACACTTAGTTATAAACATGATGCATTCTAAAATATATCGGTATTGAAGCAACTCTTGATCAACAACCAAACACTTAGCTATTTGCTCGGGGACGAGCAAAGGTTAAGCAGGGGTTTTGTTGGCGGTCATTATCGAGTAATTAATACCGCCAACTTATATCCAATCCATGAGAAATAGGCGGACTTATGTCACATATACCTTTACTTCTAACCTAGTTCCACTTGTATTCGAAGAAATATGTTTTGCGGGAACAAACGTGGAAACAAAGTGAAAGTACGCCGAATAAAGGAGGAAAGCGCACGTCGAATCTGCGCTTTGGACAAGGGGAATTGCCAGCAGGCCAAAACCGTCATGAACCGGGGCCAAAGCACCCCCGAGGGGCCCGATCTATAGTGGGCCACAAGCCCACGTGTAAAGGCACGGTGGCGAGGCACGGCAAACTGGGCCGGCCGCCCGAGTGCGGTGGCCGTCGTGGCCTAGTGCTCGATCCCGCCCGGCGCTTTTGCCTTGACCAGCGTCCCGAGGAGAGAAGGCGGTTGCATGTGGTGCTTTTCGGGATGGCACCAAGAATTCCCGCCAAAGTACTTTGCCAAAGATGGTCGCATGCGTGGAAGATGTCTCTCCCGCCAAACCCCTTGGTTGCATGCCATGAGAAATACTTTGCCGCCAAGTTTGCATGCTAGAGGAGTCGGTTTTGGGGCTGAGAATAAGGAGAGCCCCCCCATTCTCCCTTGCCTTCTCCTGTATAAAGAAGTCCTCTCACCCCATTGTAACACACACAACACACAAGATCATTCTCCCTCCATTTGTTACTTCTTCCTTTTAGTTAGTATTAGGAGTTTGGGAAACATGTAGAAGATCAAGATCTTCTTGGAGCTATTGGTATGATCAATATAATTCCTTTATGTTGGTTAATGCTATGTTCTCCATATTGTTCTTGTTCTTCATTTATCAATATAGCTATGAACTAGAGTATAGTTCTTATGACATGATCTTGCCATATGGAACTTTGTGCTTAACCCATCATATATACATGTTTAGACCAAGAGCTAAGTTGAGATGTTGAGTTCTACCTTGAATTAGTCTTAGTTCTTTGTTGGATTATAGGTTAAGCTGCCGCCCTCGGGCGGGTGCTCTAGTAGAAGGACCCGGGGAACGGGTAAGCCTTGTCGACACGCTAGAGTAGTGGCCATAGCGTGAGGCGTGGTTTCTATGCTAGAGGTTACCTTCGGACCGATCCATATCTGAGCCAGGGACGAGGTGGTAGGCGGCCGGTGGTGGCAACCACTGTCGGCCCTTGTAATCCCCGTCTCGTATGGAGTAGATGCTATGCCGGTATCGCTTAGCGGGACCGAGGTGCGCTCCGGTGGTCGAAGTGAGAAAAATAGCAACCATGACTAACTTCATTTAGAATCTCTAACGAGTACAAAAGCATGTATGTATATCTATTGTCTTAACATAGCTATTTAGGATATGCCCGCTCCTTGTTAGATTTACTCTTTTATTTTTTATCCTTGAGATTGATTCAAGTGTGTGTGTCAAGTTATCTTATCATTTGGTTTATCCCTATTATGGACTGGGGTCTATTGCATAGTCATGTTATCTTGTCCATGTTCATATTAGAGACTTTTACACCATGCCTTCCCCCGTGGAAAATACGATACCACTGAATACTTCCGGGTGAAAGCTACAAAATGGCATTTCCGTGTGCTTGCGAACTCTTTTCATTTTGCGTTAAGAAACGCCAACACCCTCCACCGAGAACACCCTCCATCGAAGCTCACGAATTGTAAATCGGGAAGTTGGGCCCAGCGATCAAAGGTAGCTAGATTTTTTATATAAAATTTAAATTTAATTAAAAGTATTTTTAAATAGTTATTTTGTTTATTTGGTTATAATTTTCTTTTCTCATTTGTCTACACTTTATCATTAGCCCAAACGTTTTTATTGTCTTTTTAGTTTAGATGTATTCCTAATTATAATTGAAATGGATATTATTTTTTCAGATATGTCTTGCTTAAACTTTTTTTTTACTACTAGGTAAGTGCCCGTCTTTTGCTCACGGGTTTTAAAAATCCACACAAGCCTAGGCATTAGCTTTCAAATCCACATTCTAAGATGCATTGCCGCAAACATACCGACACGACGAGAACAAAGTTGATGAACCGGTGCTCCTGTCTTCCCAAATCATAAGGTGGTTCAAGCCCCGACAAGAAAAATAAATAAATAAGTAACAATTGAGGTTACATTGACCCTGTCATAATCAAATCAATTGGTAGAAATCTCAGAGCTGCATAAAGGGATTGGAGACAACACAAGCATGCTATAATACATCGGAGACAAAGACAAACCATACTATTGTTCCAAAACTAATAAATGAATCATACATTTAGGTTTTAGGTTTGTGCTGACGATCTTACCGAACAAAATGGCACATTATTTTGACACACAAACAAGTATAGAGATTTGCTAAGAGATTGTACTTACACATGTTCACCATCGTAGTGGGGACTGGAAGGGAGCCATTTATCATGTATTCAATGTAAAATTGGTGTAACGAGTTGCCCTTTAGGGGTTTCGGTTACGTGTTTATATAGATGGGAAAAAGCCCCCATTGGCTTGTACAACAAGACAGTTTGTTACATGGATGGTTACATACATGGCGTGTAACTTAAGGACTTATACAATCTGTCCCTACAGGTTACGTACAAGATATTGTGTACACAAAGATCTCTATCTTCTAACACCCCTCCTCAATCTCAGCCACATACATGGTTGAGATTGTTTCTAAAATCTCTTAACTTCACACGCGGCAAAGCCTTAGTGAATCCATCTGCCAATTGATCCTTTGTGCTGATGAGCCGAATCTCTAGAAGCTTTTGTGCAACTCTTTCCCGTATGAAATGAAAATCAATTTCAATATGCTTGGTTCTTGCATAGAAGACTGGATTAGCGGATAGATATTTCGCACCAAGATTGTCACACCATAACCGAGCTTGGAGAGGATGAGGGATCCCAAGTTCTGTCAACAATTTTTGTACCCAAATCATTTACTGCCGTTGCATTTGCCAAAGACTTATATTCAAATTCAGCGTTGGATCGTGACACAGTGGCTTGTTTCCGAAACAAGATTATCACCAAGAAATCTTGCAAATCCATTTGGGGTGTTGACATTTCTAACATAATCCAAAATAGGAAGGCGAAAGAAATGTATATGGTATCTATCAGAACTTGTCAGCTTGGATGTGGAGTTAATCTCACAATCCAACAAAGGCGGAGTTAGGCGGTGTTAGGCGTGGGGGTGTAATCTCAGCACCATTATCCATAGTGGAGTTAATCTCACTAGGATATGTACGAGGTGTACCACTCATTTCTAGGCATTATGTACGTACTAAATCACCTTAGCAATAACGCTCTAAGAAATGCGTGTATGGTATTCTTGATATGCCTTGATAAAAGATGATGATATGCGCAGCGCGCACGGATAGAAATACCATTGTAGCACTTCACCGGGAGTCTATCCGTGTATCGTATTTATATTTTACTACGAGGAAGGGGTAGTCTATGGAAAGTAAGAGATAGGTATGTCTAATGCATAAATTAACTTGAGATTCACTTGTAGTGGTATAATGCGGAGTAACCACATGCCTCAAACAATACTCATAACAGGATAAGCCTCTAACAATAACCATATGTAGGGCCGGCCATCCTCGGATTGGCCTTGGTGCGGGCCACGGTGGCGAGGCGCTCGGGCGCGGTGTCCGTCTCCTTGGGGAGACGACAATCGTGGCTGGGTCCCCCGGTGTGGGCCCGCTGGTCGGCGTCTACGGTCGCGGCTTTGGCGTCTTTGTCTTGGCGTCTCGTTACGTCGTCGGAACCTTGCGATGGCGATGGCGGGCCTGCCGGGGCTGGCCCAAGTGGCGGCTTCTGCTGGTTGCGGGGCTGCTTGTTCTTGGCTGGGCCAAAAGTGGCGCTGGCAGCCCAAGCAAAAAAAAAACCTTTTCTAATTTCTATCAAGGCATTTGAATGAGTTTTGCAATATAAATTCAAACCAAAACTTGAGGGACTTTTTTTGATGCTAGGGTTTTCAAAACCAAATGAAGGATTTGAATTTGAATTACCTTTTCAAAACAAAACTTTGACATTGATTTGAAAAGAAACTTTTGAAGGCTTTAATTTCACAAACCGAAAAGGCCTATTTAAGGTTAGATTGAGCTTTTTATAAATTCTTTTTGTCACTCAATCACAACAAGGCAAATTCATACATAAGCAACGCACAAACAAGGACACTCCTTTATTAACTTTGTGAAAATTTTATAAAGCCACAATTTTCTCTTTAATCTTGACAACAATTAAATAAATCTTGGTCGATTTTAGGAAAAATTTAAATCCTTGATTTTATTTAGTGTTTTCTAATGACATCCCAAAAATTGGAAAAATTTTGGGGTGTCATAACACATAACTTCAAGCTTTTGTTTTAGACTTTTAGCTAGGCTAAAATCCAGTAGCGATAAATGAGAGGGAGTAATATGTTTTTTTTTTGACAGGAGTAATATTATTTTTTGATCATGTTACCTTCTCTTTACTGAGGGCTGAATTGTGTCACATGGTCTTGTTGCCCTTTGCACAAATAAGGCGTCTACGTCTTTAGATTTCTACCGGGTTGCAAGCAAAAATATATTCCACGATACATCCGCACATGGCGTTCGGGCCCATATACACAATTAAAGGATCACTGGTCTGCTATGATTGTGTAGCGCTATTTAAATATCTTTACTACCAAGTTGGATACTATAAATATATCTTCTTTTAATATATTTTTGATCCAATTTTGAGATTATTTCTTGTTATTAGAAAGTACATCCCTTTTTGGGACGAACCGAATATACTAGTATTGCTTCTAGGTTTGTTTGCTTCAAACACAAAGAGAGATGGGTTATGTCCACTTCAATTTTCAAGGATGAGATAATCCTATATCTAGGTTTGGTTGAGTCATGTTGGTGTCGACCCTAGTTGGTAATCACCTTTTTTCTATTTTTTTTTTTTCTCCTTGCTTCTTCTTCTTCTTCTTCCCCATGGAGATCCCACGAGCATTGTAATCTTAATTTGTTTTGGCATTGTATATTGCTTGTGGCCTATGGTTTATTGTGCAACCAATGTTTGAGGCCATGTGCAATGCATGGATGCAAAAACAAGTCTACATGTGCGATGCTCATGGTTTCTATACGTAGAGCCGTGAGGTTGGAAACGTGGGAGACGCTTTTGAGCTGGCCCGCTTTGCTAAAGGATGGAGCGAGGGGCAGCAATGACATTTTGCACGTGCTCTTAGACACGTGGCGAGCAATTAAATGGGAGGGGCGAGAACGATATGCAAACCGATTGTTTTTCTAAGGTCGCCAAATCGATTGTTTAGGGACTAAATTGGATGTTTTGAAAGTTCACAAACCAAAATAAGTCTCGGCCAATAGTTTAGGGACGAACATGGCTATTTAAGCCTATAATATGTCCAAACAAAGCTTAACATAACTGAAGTAACACACAAGTCGCCTATAATAGAATGTAGTTAGTGTATATCTTTTTTTTTTCCTTGCAGTTGAGGGTTAATAATTTTGGTCAAGTTCATGATGTTTGATTTAGGCCTCGTTCGGTTGTGGCCTGGATTGATTCCCCTCTTTCTCCCTAAAATGCATGTTCAGTTAGTGTTGGAAATCCAGTGCAATACGTGCTATATGCCGCATCCTGCATGCAAAGACTGGTTATACGGTGCTACCATGCGGGGAATCGATCCACTACACCGACTCACGGAGCGGATCCACGCGAAGCTTCGCACAAAGTCTAGGCGCTCGGTTAAATTATGATGGCTGTTGACACTTGTTATCATATAAAATTTTTAATTAATTAAACATGAGAAAGGGGTATAAATAATAATAACAACCTAGAATAGGGTGTCACTAACATAATTCCATCGGTTTTGGTAAAGTTGTGATTTGCGGGGACTTAACGAAAAATCAGCGCGAGATGGCGTGGCATACGGTAGGCGTAGCATAGCGCAATCCAACTCGAAACAAGTCTAGAAGGCTTCGGATTAATCCCGCGTGAACTAACCCGGAACCAAGAAATACATCATCTAGAAGACTCGAACACGCGACGCACGACGGGACCCGGAGGGAGCACCCCCCAGGCGATCGGCCCAATAGTTAGGCCGATCGGCCCCCCCGCCGACTACGCTACGCCGGGGAAGCTTCCTCCACCGCCTCTAAGACTCGATCTAAACCGGTTGATTTGAGTCGGTTTGATCCGAGGGCGGCGGTAGAAGTGCGGGATTGATTCAAGGTTAATACCACATGCGCCTAATGAAGATGGAGAGAGACGAAGACCGATATATTAGGACCCCTAGACCCCCTTCTTAGATCATCAAGTTCTATAACAAAGATATTTCTAATTAAAATACCAAGTCATGTTCAACGCTAGAGAAACATAAACTTTAAAGAGTAGCAATCAAGATTAGAACTAGTAGGAAGGGAGAAATCCGCTCGGATCGTCGGAGGCCGACTCAAGATCGGGCCTCGTTCTTGTAAGTTCTTCATTGTAAGTAGTTTTCAAGTTCCGACACATACTTAATATGAATATCTTGATCATGTTTATATTCGAGATTATTTGTTCTAGTATTTACTTTAATTACACATTTAGCATAGTTGAATTCTTGTTATGTTCATGCATGGATTAGTATAAGCGCTCATCATCTAGATCGGAAGGTGAGTGGTAGAGATGATGTAATCATGGTGATTAGATCTTATTTACCTGCGTTTGCACCCTATGTGCGGGGTCGTGTGGTAGATCGTGGTGGTGACAAACACCATTGAGTCCTTTGCAATCCACCCCCGTATGTAGGCCTAGCGGATGTTAGATTTCGGGTTGTTCTAAGTTTCGGCCTTAGTCTTCACGGATTACGTCCTCATGTGCGGATTTAATTAGTCTTTCTTCGATGATTGTTATTTGTATTGCATAATTAGGTAGATCCTAACATTTTTAGTTTAGAGTTACATATTGGAGTTTCTAATGCTAGCTAGCCTATGAATTGCTATCGTCCATTGTTAGACACTTTCTAACCAACCAACGTGATTTTTGGTCAAATCTGTTTTATCTAGAACTTTATCATTATCTTTACTATGAACTTTGATCCTTGCTTAAGTAATTGATGAGATTAATGCTGATGTCTTGCACATGAGAGATGGTTAGATTAAGATCTATGCTTAGTTAATTCAAGATAAATGAGACTTCTTTCCCCGCGTGGTAGAATATAAATTCAAGACACAGTTATTACTCCCGGTTAAAAATGCTACAATGGTATATATTCATATCCGTAAACTGCGGATACCCAGATTATAATTGTTTATTTACTTATTAAGAAGTTATCAAGGCATAGTACGAATATTATATTCCTTGCATATTAGTAGTTTAACTATAGGGATGACAACCTTTTCGGATATGCTATGAACTGCAATGAATATTTCTTTTAGTTTTATCTCAAGCAACATCGATATTCTTTCTAGATGCCATTACTAGTTAGTGACATTAGAAATACCAACAAGCATTTTTTAGCCGTTCTTGGAAAGAAAGTCTATAGCCCAATAAAATAAAAACATATAGGATTAACATGCATGCATCTCTCATACGCATCAGTTAATTTTATCAATTGCTTAAACAAGTATACCCTTGTTATTATTCTTCCTATCTTTTGCAGGGTAATGTATGAAAAGGAATCTTCCTGAAAACTTCCAATCAGATCCAGAAAAACTTTTGAAGGAGGCAAGATCCAAGTTGAAATCTCAACCCAAGAACACTACCTCGGGAAGACTCCTCCACCGTGCGTAGCTTAGCACCCGCTTTTGAAGACATGGCAAACAAGACCCTTCGCGAATACTGCACCGACTACGGCCAACATCCGCCTTTGGACCGACGATCGATGTGGGAGACAAAGCTTTTGAGCTCAAGCACGCACTCATCAACATGGTACAAGCTAGCCAATTCTGTGGAAAAGCTCATGAAGATGCCAATGCTCACCTACAACACTTCTTAGAGATTTGTGGCACCTTCACTATCAAAAGATGTCTCAAGTGATGCAATCCTACTTCCGTCTCTTCCCATTCTCACTCTTGGGACGGCGAAGCAATGGTTCTACGCCAACAAAGACAAACTCACTACTTGGGCACTTTGCTCTCTCGCCTTCCCGGCAAAATTCTTCCCTATAGGCAAAACCAACGCCTTACGAGGGGGAAAATCTCAAGCTTTCAGCAAAGCAACACGGCGAATCTGTTCGGAGGCGTGGGGCACGCTTTCAAGACTACATCACGAGAATGCCCACACCATGGAATGGAGAATTGGTTACTCATGCAGACCTTCTACCACGGGCTTAACAACAACACCCGTGAGACCATGGACGCCTAGCTGGCGGAGGTGCTTTCCTATCACTTACACCGAACCAAACTACGACCTTGTGGAAAAGATGGCATCAAACCAAGCTTGGAATGAGGACCGTCAACCCCGCAAGAAAGAGAGAGGAATGCACCAAATAAAAAAGAGGTAGATATGCCGTATCACCAAAATGGACTTAATTATGAAGAAGCTTGAAGACAAAGCTCCCGAGAAGAAGGAAGTCATGCAACTCTTCGATTCCCGCATGACATGTGAAGAATGTGGCAACATCGACACTTTCGGGCGAGCCACCGTCCCGAGCTAGAAGAGGACGTGAACTACATCAACAATAACAACAACCCGATCGTCCTCCGAATCAACAATGGAGTCAACAGAGACCCAACTACCAAGGTAACTATTCAGGGTAACTATCAAGGTAATAACTCTTTCAATAATTTCCCACCTTTAAGAGAGTTAGTACAAAACCAAGGTAGACTTATGGATAATCTATCTAAGAAGTTAGCTTCCAATGATAAAATGCTAGAAACTATTAGTACTAAAATGGAAAGCTTTTCTTCTGCAATAAAAAGAACCAAAGATAGCTTTAATAAAATGATAGAATCACAATTATCCCAAATGGCTTTATCCGCTCCTATGCCTAACCTGGTAAGATTCCCGGTCAACCGGAAGAATTAGAATCTGCAAATCTTGTCGATATTTACTATGCGGTATGCGGACCACCTACTCGCACAAAAGAAATTCAATTGTGTCGACCGGGAATGCCCGCTAAGAAAGAAGATCCGGGAAGACCGGTCGTCACCATCAACATAGGCGCCCGCACCTACGACGCACTCATCGACTTCGGCTCAAGTGTCAACATCATGCCTAAGGTAAACCTTGAGCCGATTCAGAATTAGTATACACAACCATGTGCCTACAACTTGCAGATCAATCGTTATGCTACCACGAGGGTATTCTAGAGGACGTATGCCTTTACATCGGTAAGCTATACGTGGCCACCGACCGTGGTCCCGGATATGGGTAAAGGTAAGAACGCCCGATCATTACCGGCGCCCTTTCCTGGCTACCACTAAGGCAATCATCTACGCCGACACCGCGAAGATCGTCTTCACGCGTTAATGGACAGAGGAGAGATTCAACTGCAAACACAAGACCTTAGCTCCCCCTGCTCCAACCGTACCACTACCGTACCACGAAGTACACATACCAGTGTCGAGAAGAGGATAAAAAGAAGAAGAAGGGAACAAGAACAATCGTCAACCTCGACCACACGTAGAACGAGTCTTGATGATCAATCAAGTCAACTCGGCCACGCAAGACTTCGGCGCAATCAACCACCCGATAGAGAAGCTAGACGACCACCGAGTTCCGGCAATCCACCGCTCCATTAATCAATGGAACTTCTATACAACCGTTCTGCGACACGGGATCGGGCATCAACCTAATGTCAAAGGTAACGTATAAATTAATCTATGGTAATCTGCCTTTGTGTTCCACCTATGTACTCTTTGCAGTGGCGGATCAAACACACCGATTCGGGAAGGTATTGTCGAAAACGTACTCTGTCAAGATCAAAGACAGGCTATGTCCTCACCGACTTCTTAGTCATGGACACGGGAGACGAAGAACAAGATCCTCCCATAATACTTGGAAGGCCGTTCACTGAATACTACAAGAGCAATCATTTACATCGGGGCGGGCGAAATCCAGTTCCATATTCAAGGTAAAAAGGTCTTTTTTTCTTCTTTAATACTTATACTAACTATGAACAGCCCCGAAGAAGGACCAAGAGCCGAAGCGTCTCCAAAGACTACAAAGGAAGCTGGACTCAAAGATGGAGCACATTGAGAGGATAGAAAAAGACATCCAAGAAAAGTACACTCGGCTCCTACCAATCTTGAATGATGCACCAACTACACCGAGAGAGGTCTCCACCAAAGAAGCAATCTTGGAAGAAGAAAGAAGTCGCTAAGAAGAGCAACAAGAATACACCTTCGGAGACCCAACCAAATGGCATCAACAAATGAACAATCGACCTGCGGCTACGCCGTCTCGCCCACCTACGAGATCATTGAAGGAACCATACCAGGTACAACATTTATCACGGGGGCCCATAGGCGACACCACGCCATGGGAGTAAGTGCTCTCTAAACTCTTGCCGAGAGGTAACTTCGGTATTTATTTGCATCTTTAATTTTACGCACAAAGATATTTCAATTAGCATGTTTACTTTAGCATATTTACTTTTCCTAAACTCACATTAGAAAATCCCAAAAATATGTTTGCCGCATGTGCATCGATCTCTTAAGCCCCATGCAAGCACTCCTTGTTGTGGTGGCATAAAAATATAAAAATACAAAAATATTGCATTCATATGTTTTTTGCATTATCATCCCTATTGCATAGAAAAACCCAAAAATATATGGGCACATGAAGGTCCACACGATTTCTAAAAAAAAAAAATAAAAACCCAAAAGACGTGAGCACATGAAGGCTCACATTAACATCCTAAGATTTGTTCCTTCGGGTATGTGCAAATTAATATTAACAGGAGAACATTAAAAGGAGACCCAAAAGAGGAGCGATTCCAAGGATGAACGAAAGGACTACTTCAAGATCTAGCTTGGGGAGAGCACCCCCATTTATCACGATAAGTATTATTACCCTATGTCTTTAAATTTTAGCTAGTTATATTTGCTTAGAGCTAATGAGTCTTATTTAATGTGTCTTAGTTAAAGAGTCTTAGTGTTAAAGAGTCAAATAAATAAAGTGCTAGAACTTGTTAGACTACTTTCTTCCTATTAATTATGATCTTGATAATATGTGCTAAGGAAATGATGAATAGTTGCTCCGCCTTAATACCTCTTAAAAAGTACTTACACTTTGGACTTAGATTCTCCTGAAGTTTTAAATGTTTAAATTACTCTAAACCCAACACACATGTGGGAAGCACATGCTTGATCCGAGTCTTAGCATTAAAAGATAATAGTGCATAAAAAAGTTGAGCTACTGTTTATCATATTCTTAGAGATACTTGACTCCTGGTTTTTTATCTTTAAAAATTATAAAATTACATGATGAGTCCTTAGTTATGACCCTTAAGAGTATTCCATCAAGATCATCCCACTCCACCAATACGTTTTGCTTCTAACTCGAAGTACGCATCCCCATATTTCACTTAGCCGTTAGCCATAAAAATAATTAATAAAGCTCTTGCAATCTTTAGATATGTCTCTCTCAATGTTTTATATAGGCTGGGCTACATTCGAAAAAAAAAAAAAAAAGAAAGAAAAATAAATATCTAGAAAAAGTGAGACGAGAGAGGGAGAGTAACGGACAAAAAAGTCATACTAGGCGAGAAGGGCCTACCTCCCTAAATAATAAAAATAAATTTAGAGATGAATAACGGACACGTGTCCAAGGGTGAGCAGGGCCCACATCTCTAAGGAGAGAGAAAAATGGACACAAGTTCAGGGAAAAGCCCACCTCTCCAAGAATGGACAGCCCAGATCCTAGCAATTTTTAGAAAGAGGGATATAGACTAGAGATGCTTGAGAAGAAAAAAATACTAGAAAAAGGCTAAAGGCTATTTACTACCTTTCATCCTCATCCACTTCACCACTATCATCCCACTATGTATGTACTACCACTTGTGTAACTCCACTACGCACCATCTACTTAAGGGGGTCATACATAGGATCTCTCGAGTTTTTCTTTTGAAAAATATTGCAAAACCCCGGGATGATAGTTGATCAAAGAATTTGAGACATGGTACTTAACTTGATTGTTTTATCTTGCTTATGATTCGTGAAAGGCTACGCCCCATGGTAAAATGTAAGAGTAATCTGGTCAAGAGGAGAATTTATTTTTTATAAACACAGTACTTTTTGAGGTATGAAAGCGTAGTAGCAACTCCTGATCCTACTATAGCATGTAGCTTTGCTAGGGACTAGCAAAGGGTAAGCTTGGGGGAGTTTGTTGACACTTGTTATCATATAAAATTTTTAATTAATTAAACATGAGAAAGGGGTATAAATAATAATAACAACCTAGAATAGGGTGTCACTAACATAATTCCATCAGTTTTGGTAAAGTTGTGATTTGCAGGGACTTAACAGAAAATCAGCAGAGATGACGTGGCATACAAACCGGCGTAACGCAGCGCAATCCAACTCGAAACAAGTCTAGAAGGCTTCGGATTAATCCCGACGTGAACTAACTTCGGAACCAAGAAATACATCATCTAGAAGACTCGGAACACGCGACGCCTTGCGGCGGGACCCGAGGGAGGGACCCCCCGGGCCGATCGGCCCAATAGTTAGGCCGATCGGCCCCCCTGTGGCGCCGACTGCGCCTCGCCGGGAGCTTCCTCCACCGCCTCTAAGACTTCGATCTAAACCGGTTGATTTGAGTCGGTTTGATCCGAGGGCGACGGTAGAAGTGCGGGGATTGATTCAAGGTTAATACCACATCGCCTAATGAAGATGGAGAGACAGGGCGAAGACCGATATATTAGGACCCCTAGACCCCCCTTCTTAGATCATCAAGTTCTATAACAAAGATATTTCTAATTAAAATACCAAGTCATGTTCAACGCTAGAGAAACATCGCTTTCTAAGAGTAGCAATCAAGATTAGAACTAGTAGGAAGGGAGAAATCCGCTCCGGATCGTCGGAGGCCACTCAAGATCGGGCCTCGTTCTTGTAAGTTCTTCATTGTAAGTAGTTTTCAAGTTCCGACACATACTTAATATGAATATCTTGATCATGTTTATATTCGAGATTATTTGTTCTAGTATTTACTTTAATTACACATTTAGCATAGTTGAATTACTGTTATGTTCATGCATGGATTCGTATAGCGCTCATCATCTAGATCGGAAGGTGAGTGGTAGAGATGATGTAATCATGGTGATTAGATCTTATTTACTGCGTTTGCACCCTATGTGCCGGGTCGTGTGGTAGATCGTGGTGGTGACAAAGACCATTGAGTCCTTTGCAATCCACCCCCGTATGTAGGCCTAGCGGATGTTAGATTTCGGGTTGTTCTAAGTTTTAGGCCTTAGTCTTCACGGATTCTCGTCCTCATGTCCGGATTTAATTAGTCTTTCTTCGATGATTGTTATTTGTATTGCATAATTAGGTAGATCCTAACATTTAGTTTAGAGTTACATATTGGAGTTTCTAATGCTAGCTAGCCTATGAATTGCTATCGTCCATTGTTAGACACTTTCTAAGCCAACCAACGTGATTTTTGGTCAAATCTGTTTATCTAGAACTTTATCATTATCTTTACTATGAACTTTGATCCTTGCTTAAGTAATTGATGAGATTAATGCCGATGTCTTGCACATGAGAGATGGTTAGATTAAGATCTATGCTTAGTTAATTCAAGATAATGACTTCTTTCCACGTGGTAGAATATAAATTCAAGACACAGTTATTACTCCCGGTTAAAATGCTACAATGGTATATATTCATATCTGATAAACTTTATGATACCCGATTATAATTGTTTATTTACTTATTAAGAAGTTATCAAGGCATAGTACGAATATTATATTCCTTGCATATTAGTAGTTTAACTATAGGGATGACAACCTTTTCAGATATGCTATGAACTGCAATGAATATTTCTTTTAGTTTTATCCGAAGCAACATCGATATTCTTTCTAGATGCCATTACTAGTTAGTGACATTAGAAATACCAACAATGGCATCGACGAGGAGATCTTGCATGCATGCGGATCGGAGAACCATCATCGCTGCACACATACTCATCCGGATTGCTAGGAATGAAGCCGGGCCACAACCCGAATGAGGCCTTATTGGGACGTGAAAATTGTATGTTTTCTAGAATTGAGGGAGTAAGAAACTAGGGGACTGATCTAGGAACATTAACAAGGCTACCGCCTACTACTAGTGCATGGTTTGGTTAGGTTCCTGATCTAGGTAGCGGCTATGGAACAGCACAAGGTGGGCAGGCGGGATCAGTTGCCGCGTCTGGCAACGGAAAGGAGGCCCGCCCCCGCCGGTGGATGAATGCAGAGCAGAGCAAGGTTTCCTCCCGCAGGCCGCAAGGGAAGGAAGGCATTGATATGCGCGGCGCTCCGTACTTGGATTCGTATGTGTAGTCCAATACGGTATGTATCGGCAGGCTCATGTGATGCATTCGGCGGCCTGAAGGAACCTGAAGGATCAACAAGAGATGCAAGCTAGGATCCGGTCCGTAGGCCGCACCACCGACACGTACTACTGTTGCTACCCCCATGCTTATGTGAGTATACCGATAACAAAGTCAGGTCAAACGACTCTCTCTCAACGATCATGCTCATTACCATGCATCCTGCATTGCTTCCTACCTCCTTTCAACTTGCATTGTCGGTATACGCACTAACAAATATTTGCGTTGATTTGTTTGAACAAAGACGTAACAAACATCGTTTTCAGCTTAATGTAACAAACATGGCTGCTGCTGATTATTCCTCATCTAGGTAGCGGCGGCAACAGAACGGGTACAAAGGCGTGCGGGCAGGCGGGGGGCGGATACAAGCCTTGGGCACTAGGGCCATGGCCCTAGGCGTGGCTTTGAAAATATTTTACCCCCTATGAAATTTCTAGTCTAATTATGTATTGGCCCAACATGTTAGGTAGCTCTACAAAAAAAAAAAAAAAAAAACTTGCTCCGTGCCAATGTTTACTTGTTGAATGCCAAATCGAAGGGCTGCGGCGCTGCCTGCCTTTCAAAGATACGAGCACACGCCGGAAAAAGCAAATAGGAGAGGCAGGTTTGTTGATCGTAGTAGCGAAAATTTTTTCATTCAATGTCATATTCCCGAATCCTTAAATATTTATGAATAACGGCGTGTCTTTGTTGACCTTTTTTAGAATTGCACAATAAAGATTACTAAAATGTTTTTACACAAATGTGATTTGTCGGAGTTGTATTATATTGAGCTGATATGTTTTCACACCATAAAATGAATCTAATGTATTTATTATATTGTATCACTAATATTTTTAAAATGTCAAATTATCGTTACTTATGTTCCTTTTTACCTTTGTCATGTCTTCATTAGTGATGTTAGATTTATAAGCGTGGAATTGAGATATAATATAAATTAATACATTAATAAACTACTTTTGACATCTACTGGTATTGTATACACAGTGTAGGTGATACTGGCTCTAATGGCCCTAGACGCTAAAATTGGTCAGCTCCGCCACTGCAGGCAGGGATCAGTGGCGTCTTCTGGGAAGTGTGCAGAGCAACGGGGAAGAACAGAGCAGCAGTGACTTTAAGCAAGGGATCGTAGCTGGTGGTGAAGGCCGGCTATAATATGAGCGGCGCGGCGCCCTGTCCTTGGGATCGAACCAAGCTCTTTACCAATCATGCTGCTCAACAGATGGATAAGAAACCAGTGAACTCTTCAGGAAATTGTCGTTGGGACTAGCTGCTCATAGCAATGTCATGCATGATTAATGGTACAACTACTACATATTGGATTGAAAATGCAGAGTACCAAGGCTGAATGTATAGTGTATGTATATCCTGGGGAAGATGAAGATGATTGCAATTGATCAATGACATTCTTCAAGTATCTATTTTTTCCAAGCTTACTGGTTGTCTTGAGACGTTGGAGGCCACCAAATTTAGGCAAGCTATGCTCACGATAGTGAACAAGTGGGTTTTCTTCATCAAAGGTTGTTTGGAAATGAACAAAAATTTATTTGTGCTATCTAGATTCGACATATTATCCTTTGCTTTAGTTGATCATTACCCATTTTGCCAGGTTTAGCCCCAAATGGAGTGACTTTAAGCTGGGGAAGGCAAGCTATAATATGAGTCACCTGCCCTTTTCCCCATCGATCTATTTTTTCAAAAGTCCTTGTGGTTTGGAAAGAACAAGCATATGCATAACCATATTTCCCTGTATTTCCTCCGCTTTAATCAGCACTTAAATGCCAGATTTAAGGAATGTATATCAGAGCATGGATGGGTGCATATGGATCCCCAACTCCACTCACTACACACGCCAGAATCGTGTTGCATGCAATGCAATGCAATGCAGACCGATACATCACATTTTGTTTAATAATAATCTTTCAACTTGCATTGTAGAGATGCAATGGGCATGCTACTGGTGTACTAGCTTTTATAGAGGCAACTTGCAGATTGGGCCTACATAACATGTATATTTTGATACATGATCAATAAATGTCACTTGGATCATACAGTCACTGATCCATCCATCTCTATCACACGTTATACAGGAAACAACCACTTCGTCATATAAATATATAATTAAAATTAAAACTACTACTATATATAGTTAGCATGGATGGCCACCGGTTGAGATTCTCAAATGAATGAAGTCAACAACCAACAGGATTGTAAATAATTCGGCCCTGTTGCTGATTCTACCATATTTTTATATTTAATTAACAAACTCACTTGTTGGGCGTTACAGTGCAGGGGTTATCCTATTTTTGGAATATATGTACAACCATTTGATGTGGCCCAGATTAGAAGTGTGCATGGTTGTATATAAGTCCGGTGTGCACATGATACGTTATGTTGATGTTTTGATAATTGTATTGGGATAAGCAGCAAAACCGGCTAGGCCAGGTTAATGAGAAGGCTGGCTTCCCTGGTTTTGTTGTTGCCCATCTAATGAAAAACATCATACTCAGCTTGGACATGGTTTATTTTGAAGCCGGTTGGCCAGGTCCCAATCGAAAACTAGAAAACTTGTTGATTTTAATGTGGGTTTGTTTCCTAGTGGGATATGATCTATCCTCCTCTCCTTATACGAGAGACACATGCAAGGTAGAGGTGCACAATACAATCAAACAAATTTAATCTACCTTTTTTTTTTTAAAAAATTTCCAAACCTGCTTTTCCAACATCTATTACTCGATGTAGAGCAATTGATTACGATTCCTGCGTGCATCGGGATCGTATAGCTTTCCTACTCTAGCTAGATGGTGAGCTATTATATACTATCATCAGTCAACATCTATCAGAAACAAACATATTGGGAGTGTCGAGTAAATAATCAGATGAAAACAAGCTCCATCCCCTCAAATCAAACATCACATTGTGATGCCCAGTGCTTGTGTAACCATGGCATGGCCCAGTCAGCTCAACCAGGCCGATAGATAGATACGAGTCTCTTCTGGCCCAGGCCTCCAAACAGATCCCAAGCCCAGGTGCAGCACAAGAGCTCGGGCTCGGAGCGTTCGAGCAAAGTAGCCCACAATGAGCTTCTAACTTGTGTGAGCCCATGTCTAGAGGGTAGAAAAAAAGAATGGAGAGAGCGCAAAACCCTGCGTTTCCCTTCCTCAACGAAAAAATTGCTAGGCACGTCCAAATCAATTTTTAATTTACGAAAAAGCAACATGACTGTTTTCCTTTTCCAATCTAACGTTGTTTTGAACGGCCGGAAAAAGCCAAATGAACGCTCGGATTGCCAGGAAAAAAAATCCACATGAACTAGTACGAGTGCAAATGTGCAATGTCGTCAACTCTGTTATGTATCCAGTCCAACCAGTAGATACCCAAACTTGGGAGTTGAGTTCCCGTCGCTTTTTAAATTATTATTAGTACTTGTAGACGCGAAGCAGTTTGTGTAATATATAACATCACTTTGCAGCAAGGTTATTACTTAGGGACTTGCTATATCTCTTTCACAAGAAATTGACACCCCAAATCTTGCAACGAGCTAGAACGTCCGATCAACATCCCGCATGCAGCGCAGCGCATGCATGCGTCGGTCTGTCGGGTACTTCCTAACGGGCCGCGCATGCATTAACAGGCATGAATTGAACCCGTTAACAAACAACCAGCCCGTTCCTACAACTTTCCGGCATGAGGACAAATTCATAGTAATTACGGATGTGCCATTGAACCTGGCGCAAGAAAAACACGAAGGGGACATGCCGATCCTTCCGAGCACGCGATCTGATCGGATCTACTCGAAAATCACAGGACACCGGGATCAACTAGATTGGTATGTCCACTTCTCTGTCCTTGTTTCTCCTCTGTTCTTCCTCCTTCCCACACGTTTCCTTCTGTAATTTGTCTTTTCTTCCTGTGTTCTTCCTCCTCTGCCGATCCTTCCAGGACATACATGATCGAACATGCTTGTTCTCTCAGTAGCTGACTCTACTTGCATTTCCTCCGTTTGTTCTGTGTAAAAGAATTGGGTTCAATAACAACAAACAAAAAAAAAACTAGAATTCGATATGGCCTAATTGCCCATCTAGATAGAATCATAGCTTACCGGCTTTTGATATGCCATTGATTCTCTCTTACAAACACAAATTATGTAGAAATCTGAACACAAATGCCTAACTGAACACACATGTCCAGGGCAATGTAGGATCACCGGGGAAAAAAATTTCAAATGCACTAAACTAAAATTGCACTTAACTATAGATGCAATTTACACTATAATAATCTGCAATCAATTTACATTTTAGACTGTAACCAAAATGGGAGGATAATGCTCGATGGGTGAATATCTTGAGCTATGTGCGACAAGATGAATGTTGGTATTTCTAACGTCACTAACTAGTAATGGCGTTTAGAAAGAATATCGATGTTGCTTGAGATAAAACTAAAAGAAATATTCATTGCGAGTTCATAGCATATCCGAAAAGGTTATCATCCCTATAGTTAAACTACTAATATGCAAAGAATAAAATATTCATACTATGCCTTGATAACTTCTTAATAAGTAAATAAACAATTATAATCGGGTATCCATAGCAGCCGCGATATATGAATATACCATTGTAGCATTTTAACCGAGTAAGAACCGGTGTTGAATTTATATTCTACCACAGGGGAAAGAAGTCTTCTATCATGAATTAACTATGCATAGGTGCTAAACATCATAATCACCTCTCGTGTGCAAAGCTTAAGTGTTAAACTTATCAATTAATTAAACAAGGATCAAAGTTCACAATAAAGATAATGATAAAGTTCTTGATAAATAGATTCAACCAAAGTCATATCTAAGTGGGCTTAAAATAGAAAGTGTCAAACAAAGGGGCGATAGCAATTCATAGGCTAGCTAGCATTAGAAACTCCAATATGTAACTCTAAACTATAAGTTAGGATCTACTCAATTAGTGCAATACATCTAACAATCATTGAAGAAAGACTAATTAAATCCTTACATGAGGACGAGAATCCGTGAAGACTAAGGCCGAAACTTAGAACAACCCGAATAATATCATCCGCTAGGCCTACATACGGGGGATGGATTGCAAAGGACTCAATGGTGCCATCACCACCACGATCTACCACACGACCCGGCACATAGGGTGCAAACGCAGGTAAATAAGATCTAATCACCACGATTACATCATCTCTACCACTCACCCATGATATCAATAGATGGCGCTATACGAATCCATGTATGAACATAACATGAATTCAACTATGCTAAACGTGTAATCAAAGTAAATACTAGAACAAATAATCTCGAATATAAACATGATCAAGATATTCATATTAAGAACGTGTCGGAACTTGAAGACTACTTACAATGAAGAACTTACAAGAACGAGGCCCGATCTTGAGCCGGCCTCACGATCCGGGCGGATTTCTCCCTTCCTACTAGTTCTAGTCTTGATTGCTACTCTTCCTAAAGCGATGTTTCTACAAATGGGGGATATGACTTGGATCTTGAAGCGTTGTTGCTGAATTGAGAACTTGATGATCCGAAAAAAGGGGTCTAGGGGTCTATATATATGGGTCTTCTTATGTCCCTTCAAATTTCCCGGCGATGTGGTACTAATCTTTGATTCATCTCGTGCTTCTACCGACGCCCTCGGATCAAACCGGCGTTAAACAACCGGTTTTCGATTGCGTCTTAGAGGCGGTGGAGGAAGGTTCGGAGACGGGGCTTGCTTGGCGGCCAAATAGGGCCGATCGGCCCCATTATTGGGCGATCGGCCCGGGGGAGTCCCCGGGTCCCGTCGTCTTCGTCGTGGCTTCGAGTCTTCTAGATGATGTTTTCTTCGGTGTCAAGTTTGGTCCTCGTCGGGATTAATCCGGAGCCTTCTAGAGTCTTTCTCGGAGTTGGATTGCGTTGCGTCGTCGTAGTCATATGGCTCGCGAACTCTCTGCTTTTTCTGTTTAGTCCCTCGCAATTCAAACATTACCAAAACTGATGGAAATATGTTAGTGACCCCCTATTCTAGGTTGTTTTTATTATTTATACCCCTTTCTCATGTTTAATTGATTAATAATTTTATATGATAACAAGTGTCAACAAACTCCCCAAGCTTACCCTTTGCTAGTCCCTAGCAAAGCTATATGCTATAGTAGGATCGGGAGTTGCTACTACGCTTTCATACCTCGAAAATACTGTTTACTCCGAAATAAATTCTCCTCTTAACGGATTGTTCATACACATTTTACCATGGGGCGTAGCCTTTTCACGAATCATAAGCAAGATAAAACAATCAAGTTAAGTACCATGTCTCAAGTTCTTTGATCAACTATCATCCCGGGGTTTTGTAGTATTTTTCAAAAAGAAAACTCGAGAGATCCTATGTATGACCCTCTTAAGTGGATGGTGGTAATGGAGTTATACAAGTGGCGGAGCATACATAGTGGGATGATAGTGGTGAAGTGGATGAGGATGAAAGGTAGTAAATAGCCCTTAGCCTTTTCTAGTATTTTTCTTCTCAAGCATCTTGGACTATATCTCTCTTTCTAAAAATTGCTAGGACACAGGGGCCATCCATTCTTGGAGAGGTGGGCTTTGCCCCCTGACTTGTGTCCATTTTTCTCTCTCCTTAGAGATGTGGGCCCTACTCACCCTCGGACATGTGTCCATTATTCATCTCTAAATATATTTTTTTTATTATTAGGGAGGTAGGCCCTTCTCGCCTAGTATGACTTTTGTCCGTTACTCTCCCTCTCTCGTCTCACTTTTTTTCTCTATTTATTTTTCTTTTCTCTTTCTTTTTCTCTCTTTTTTTTTTTCGAATGTAGCCCAGCCTTTATAAAAACATTGAGAGAGACATATCCAAAGATTGCAAGAGTTTATTTTTATATTTATGGCTAGCGGCTTTATGGAGGATGAGGATGCGTACTTCGAGTTAGAAGCGTATTAGTGGAGTGGGATGATCTTGATGTGAATGATAAACTCTTAAGGGTCATAGCTAAGGAACTCATCATGTAATATTTTATAATTTTTAAAGATAAAATCCGTGAGTCAAGTATCTCTAAGATTATGATAAACAAAGACTCAACTTTTCATGTACTTTTATCTTTTAATGCGAAGACTTCGGATTAAGCATGTGCTTCCCACAGTGTTTGGGTTTAGAGCAAATTAAGCATTTAAAGCTTTGGGAGAATCTAAGTCCAAAGTGTAAGTACTTTTAAGAGGAATTAGGGCGGAGCAACTATTCATCATCTCCTTAGCATCATCAAGATCATAAAAAAGGAAGAAAGTAATCTAGCAAGTTCCAAAGATTTATTTGACTCTTTAACACTAAGACTTTTAACTAAGACTCATTAACTAAGACTCATTAACTCTAAGCAAATATAACTAGCTAATAAATAAGACATAGGATAGTGATACTTATAGTGGTAAATGGGGGTGCTCCCCAAGCTTGATCTTGAAGTAGTTCTTTGTTCATCCTTGGAGCTTGCTCCTCTTTCGGGGTCTCTTTTAATGTTCTCCCCGTTAATATTAGTTTTGCACATACCCGAAGGAACAAAATCTTAGGATGTTAATGTGAGCCTTCATGTGCTTACGTCTTTTTGGATTTTTATTATTAAAGGTGTGGACCTTCAGGTGCCCACATATTTTTGAAATTTTTCTATGCAATAGGGATGCTAATGCAAAAACATATGAGTGCAAAAATTTTTGTATTTTTTATATTTATGCCACCACAAAGCAAGGAGTGCTTGCATGGGGCTTAGGAGACGATGCAAATGCAAAGAACATATTTTTTGAGATTTTCTAAGTGTAGGTTTAGAAAAAAGTAGATATGCTAAAGGAAACATGCTAATTGAAATATGCTTTGCGAGAAAATTAAATATGCAGATAAATACCGAAGTTACCTCTCGGCGAGTTTAAAAGCACTTACTCCCATGGCGTGGTGTCGTCTATGGGCCCTCGTATAAATGTTGTACCCTGGTAAGGTTCCTTCAATGATCTCAAAGGGTGGCGTAGACGAAGTGGCCGAGGAAGTCGATTGTTCGCTTGTTGATGCCGGGCGCCGGTTGGGTCTCCGGCCGTACTCTTGTTGCTCTTCTTAGCAGGCAGCACTTTCTTTCTTTTTCCGTGGATTGTTTCTTTGGTGGAGACCTCTCGGTGTAGCCGGTGCAGCGTTCAAGATGGGTAGGAGCCGAGTGTACTTTTCCTTGATGTCTTTTTTCTATTCTCTCAATGTGCTCCATCTTCGAGTCCAGCTTTTGTTGTAGTCTCCGAGACGTTTAAATCTTGGTCTTTCTTCGGGGCTGTTCATAGTTAGTATAAGTATTGAAGAAACAAATATCTTTTTACCTTGAATCGGAAGTGGATCTCGCCCGTCCCGATGTAGATGATAGCTCTTGTAGTGTTCGAGAACGGTCTTCCAAGTACTATGAGAGGATCTTGTTCTTCTTCTCCCATGTCCATGACTAAAAAGTCGGTGAGGACGTAGCGGTCCTTGATTTTGACGGGGGGCGTTTTCGTGCAATACCTTCCGGGACTTCGGTATGATTGGTCCGCCATCCGTAGCATTACATAGGTGGAACACAAAGGCGATTACCATATATTAATTGATCGTTACCTTTGACATTAAGTTGATGCCTCGATCCGTGTCGCGCACAACTTGCCGGAAGTTCCATTGATTAATGGAGCGGTGGATTGATGGAACTCCGTGGTCGCCTAGCTTCTCTAATGGTGGTGGAATGCGCCGAGTCTTGCGTTACTCGTTGGGACTTGATTGATCATCAAGACTCGTTCCACATGTGGTCGAGGTTGACGGTTCTTCTTGTTCTTGCTTCTTCTTTTTGTCCTCTTCTCGACAGCTGGTACGTGTATTTCAGGGTACGGTAGTGGTACAGTTGGAGCAGGGGGAGCTAGGGTCTTGTGTTTGCAGTTGAATCTCTCCCTCTGTCCGTTGACGGTGAAGACGATCTTTGCGGTGTCGGCGTAGATGATGGCCTTGGTGGTGGCAAGGAAGGGGCGGCCCAGAATAATCGGGGCGTTCTTACCTTTGCCCGTATCCAGACCACGGTCGGGTGGCCACATAGAGCTTACCGATGTAAAGACAAACGTCTTCCGGGATGCCTTCGGGATAGCATAGCGACCGATCCGCAAGTTGTAGGCACATGGTTGTGTATAGTAAATCTGCATCTGGCTCAAGGTTTACCTTAGGCATGATGTTGACACTTGAGCCAAAATCGACGAGCGCGTCGTAGGTGCGGGCGCCGATTTCAATGGTGACGACTGGTCTCCCTGGATCTCCTTTCTTGGTGGGCATACCCCAGTCAGCACAATTCAGTCCTCCTCGTGCATCCTTGGTCTGAATACCTGCATAGTAAATATCGACAAGGTTTGCAGATTCTAATTCTTCCTACGCCCGAATCTTACCCGGTTAGGCATAGGGCGGATAAAGCCAAATGAGACAATTGAGATTCTATCATTTTATTAAAGCTATGCCGGGTTCTTTATTGCGTAAGAAAAAGCTTTCCATTTTAGTACTAATAGTTTCTAGCATTTTATCATTGGAAGCTAACTTCTTAGACAGATTATCCATGAGTCTACCTTGGTTTTGTACTAACTCTCTTAAAGGTGGGAAATTATTGAAAGAGTTATTACCTTGATAGTTACCTGAGTAGTTACCTTGGTAGTTGGGTCTCTGTTGATTCCATCCTTGATTCGGAGGACGATACTGGTTGTTGTTGTTGTTGATGTAATTCACGTCCTCTTCTAGCTCGGGACATTGGCTACCCGAGTGTCGGTGTTGCCACATTCTTCACATGTCATGCGGGAATCGAAGAGTTGCATGACTTCCTTTTTCTCGGGGCTTTGTCTTCAAGCTTCTTCATAATTAAATCCATTTTGGCCGACAAAGATGTCTACCTCTTTTCACCGGTGCATTCCTCTTTCTTTCTTGCGGGGTTGACGGTCCTCATTCCAAGCTTGGTTTGATGCCATCTTCTCCACAAGGTCGGTAGCTTGATTCAAGTGTAAGGGACGGAAAGCACCTCCGGCGGCCGGCGTCCATGGTTTCCGCGGTGTTGTTGTTAAGCCCGTGGTAGAAGGTCTGCATGAGTAGCCGCCTCCATTCCATGGTGTGGGCATTCGATGATGTAGTCTTGGAAGCGTTCCCACGCCTCGAACGGATTCGTCCGTGTTTGCCGCTGAAAACTTGAGATTTTCCCCGTAAGGCGTTGGTTTTGCCTATAGGGAAGAACTTTGCCGGGAAGGCGGTAGAGCAAAGTGCCCATGTAGTGAGTTTGTCTTTGTTAGTGTAGAACCATTTGCCGCTCGTCCCAAGAGTGAGAATGGGAAATGATTTAAGTAGGATTGCATCACTTGAGACATCTTTGATGGTGAAGGTGCCCGCATCTCTAGGAAGTGTTGTAGGTGAGCATTGGCATCTTCATGGGCTTTTCCACAGAATTGGCTAGCTTGTACCATGTTGATGAGTGCAGGCTTGAGCTCAAAAGCTTTGTCTCCCACATCGACTGTCGGTCCAGTGCGGATGTTGGCCGTAGTCGGTCGCAGTACTCGCGGAGGGTCTTGTTTGCCATGACTTCGAACACGGGTGCTAAGCTTCGCACAGTGGAGGAGTCTTCCGAGGTAGTGATCTTAGGTTGAGACTTCAACTTAGATCTTGCCTCCTTCAAAAGTTTTTCTGGATCGGACTGGAAGTTTTCAGGAAGATTCCTTTTCATACATTACCCTAAAATAGATAAGAAGAATAATAACGAGGGTAAACTTGTTTAAGAAATTGATAAATTTAATACTTTACAATGCGTGAGAGAGATGTATGCAAGTTAATCCTATATTTTTTTATTTTATTGGGCTATAGACTTTCTTTCCCCGGCAACGGCGCCAAAAATGCTTGTTGGTATTTCTAACGTCACTAACTAGTAATGGCGTTTAGAAAGAATATCGATGTTGCTTCGTATAAAACTAAAAGAAATATTCATTGCGAGTTCATAGCATATCTGAAAAGGTTGTCATCCCTATAGTTAAACTACTAATATGCAAAGAATAAAATATTCGTACTATGCCTTGATAACTTCTTAATAAGTAAATAAACAATTATAACTGGGTATCCGCAAGCGCACAGATATGAATATACCATTGTAGCATTTTAACCGGGAGTAAGAACCAGGTGTTGAATTTATATTCTACCACAGGGAAAGAAGTCTTCTATCATGAATTAACTATGCATAGGTGCTAAACATCATAATCATCTCTCGTGTGCAAAGCTTAAGTGTTAAACTTATCAATTAATTAAACAAGGATCAAAGTTCACAATAAAGATAATGATAAAGTTCTTGATAAATAGATTCAACCAAAGTCATATCTAAGTGGGCGAAAATAGAAAGTGTCAAACAAAGGGACGATATAGCAATTCATAGGCTAGCTAGCATTAGAAACTCCAATATGTAACTCTAAACTATAAGTTAGGATCTACTCAATTAGTGCAATACATCTAACAATCATTGAAGAAAGACTAATTAAATCCTTACATGAGGACGAAGAATCCGTGAAGACTAAGGCGAAACTTAGAACAACCCGAATAATATCATCCGCTAGGCCTACATACGGGGGATGGATTGCAAAAAGGACTCAATGGTGCTTTGTCACCACCACGATCTACCACACGACCCGGCACATAGGGTGCAAACGCAGGTAAATAAGATCTAATCACCACGATTACATCATCTCTACCACTCACCCATGATATCAATAGATGAGCGCTATACGAATCCATGTATGAACATAACAAGAATTCAACTATGCTAAACGTGTAATCAAAGTAAATACTAGAACAAATAATCTCGAATATAAACATGATCAAGATATTCATATTAAGAACGTGTCTAGAACTTGAAGACTACTTACAATGAAGAACTTACAAGAACGAGGCCCTGATCTTGAGCCGGCCTCCGACGATCCGGGCGGATTTCTCCCTTCCTACTAGTTCTAGTCTTGATTGCTACTCTTCCTAAAGCGATGTTTCTACAAATGGGATATGACTTGGATCTTGAAGCGTTGTTGCTGAATTGAGAACTTGATGATCCGAAAAGGGGGTCTAGGGGTCTATATATATGGGTCTTCTTATGTCCCTTCAAATTTCAAAGAGCGATGTGGTACTAATCTTTGATTCATCTCGTGCTTCTACCGACGCTCTCGGATCAAACCGACGTTAAACAACCAGTTTCGATTGCGTCTTAGAGGCGGTGGAGGAAGGTTCCGGAGACGGGGCTTGCTTGGCGGCCAAATAGGGCCGATCGGCCCATGGGGCCGATCGGCCCGGGGAGTCCCCCGGGTCCCGTCGTCGTCGTCGTGGGCTTCGGAGTCTTCTAGATGATGTTTTCTTCGGTGTCAAGTTTGGTCCTCGTCGGGATTAATCCGAGCCTTCTAGAGTCTTTCTCGGAGTTGGATTGCGTTGCGTCGCGTAGTCGTATGGCTCGCGAACTCTGCTGTTTTTCTGTTTAGTCCCCGCAATTCAAACATTACCAAAACTGATGGAAATATGTTAGTGACCCCTATTCTAGGTTGTTTTTATTATTTATACCCCTTTCTCATGTTTAATTGATTAATAATTTTATATGATAACAAGTGTCAACAATGAACAATGTTTGATAGAGCAATGTAGGACCATTTTTTGATCTACGGACTACAGACTATAATTTGACCTATAGTTTGTGCTTGTTATTCTAGTTATAAAAAACAATCTTTAGTTAACCTATGTAGAATATGTCTACAACCTGAAAACATATGCCAAACTGAACACAGATGTCCAAGGCAATGTAGGATCAGTAGCAATCCAAATTTTATATAGTACTCACTAAAATTGCAGTTAACTATATCTGCAATTTATAATATAACACTTTGCAATTTTATAATATATCAGTACCAATGTAGTATCAATTATCTAATTGCCCTCAACATCTCTAGGGCCATAACATAACAAAGATGTCCAAGGCCATAAATGAACAATGATTTTTCTAGGGCAATGTAGGATCAAACAGGAAACAAAATGTCATATAATCATCACTAAAATTACGTTAACTAAATCTGCAATTTATACTATAACAGATTGCAATTTAGACTATTAACAGCTTGCGCTTGAATTGTCTCATGAATAAAGTATAGCTGAATTTCACTAAATTAGCAAGCGGGGAAGGTCAAAAATAATCAATAGGTGCCGGTGGTACTCACTAGTAAAATGTCGAGCAAACTCCATTTCAATGGCCACAAGCTCCAAAACATTAAAGCCATACAAATCTAGGTTTCACTGCGATACAAGACAAAATGGATTTAGCAACATGCCACTTTGCCACCACTATCCCGGCAACCTCATGCAGTCCAGTTCAGTGCATAGGAAAAAAATGAGAAGAGAGCCATTTAGTCTCATGAATTGTCAATTAAGGCTACCTAATGTTGGCCACAAGTAAAATAGAGCATTTTGTACTTACTAACGTCACGGAGGTCCATTTGAACACATATAAGCTCCACAACTTAAGGCCATCCATCTCTAGTTACCTGTTCATTGGACACGAGATAGAAACAAATCAGAGAGTGGGTTGGTGGGTGAGGAAAGAGAGAGCCGGCCAAAGGTCGAGTCTAGGCCTCGATATTGAGAAATTTAAACACCAACCTAGAAATGAACACTTCATGGATACTTCCTGCATGGAACAACACATGAAGGATTCATAGTTGCTGGCACCTGAAATTAATTAACAATAAAATAGATCATAACACTATACAGAAAATATCATGCACAAAATAATGATGTGAGTGACAGAGGACAAAGCTCTCACTATCCTCTCGGTTTACCTGCTCCTAGGACACTAAAGTTCAGGTGTAAAGGCACAAAATATCATGCAGCCTATGGTTCTATTCTTATCCTAGAAATTGTAGAACAGGACACTAAGGAATAACAAGACTAAACAATGGAAAAGGTGTAAAGGCAGATACCATAAGGGGATTACTGGTTCACACAGACAAACAAACTAGTACCAAGCTCAAATCAATCACAAACATGTAGCATTTAGAAAGTATTTCTACAAATAGGCAACAAGGTAAAGGCAGTATGTATTACTAGTAATAGGGAGGTACATTTGAAAACCAAAAAGCTAGACAAGCTTAAAGCCATCCATGCCTGGCATGACGTAGAACAAATAAGGTGGTGACCTGCCACAAAGGACAAGATTAAGATCAAACAAGAGACAAGATGGAAACAAAGACAAGCCATCCATGCCTGAGAAGCGAAGCCGAAAAAACATAAGCAGGTGGCAGTGCTACTCACTAATGATAGGGATGTCCATTTCAAATGCCACAAGCTCACACAAGATTAAAGCCATCAAAGTCTACCACCACCAGCCCAGCAGCCTCATGCACTCCATTTCAGACATAGGAATAAAATTTCAAAAAGATAACCATTCAAGATCATCGATCATACATTATGGCCACTAAAAAGGCCACTAGCTGATGCTAATAGATTGAGAGCTACAAACAAGTTTGATTTGTTATCTCAATAACAAGCAAGGTAATGAATGAATTACCCGTCGCCAGTGAGACAACATCTAGGATCACAAAACCCTAAATATGCACTTGCCGCTCCTCAAAGTCTTTTGTCTAAAAGCAATGGTAGAACCTCGAAATGAATTAGCTCAGCCTAATGTCAGTGAGGTCCATTTAAAGTCATCCATGTATGCCATGTCCTATAAAAAATAAGAGGGTCATGATCTAAAACAAGGGACAAAATACAAGATAAAAACAATGACAAGACCAAGTGGGTAGGAAACAATACAAGGCACAAGACAATACAAGATAAACGGACATTGCACTACAATACAAGGGAAAGTAAAATATAAAATACAAGACAAGGGACTTAACAACACAATCAACAACACAATCCAAAAACAATTCGTTCCTCCCTGTTATTACTCCACGTCTCAGCCTCGAGGGCCTAACGGCCCACTCGCCTCGGCCGAAAGTGTTACTTTCAAAAAGCGCCTTCAAATAAAAAGGTTTATATAGGCAATCAAGCGATGTCATTTTGTATTGTCCTGCCTTGTATCGCAGGGTCCCTGTTTTTGGACTATGAGATCTTGTTTCAAACAAATTTTATTTATTACAAGGCACATGACAGCTGAGACAAACAAGTAGACAGATTTGACAAAGTTTTTTTTGAAAAGGGACATAACAAAAATGACAAACAAGATGACAGATTTGACAAAATCTCTCTTTTTTTTTGCAGGTCCAAACCCAAGGAGTTTATGAAATGGAAGAACCAGATCCTTCAATCCAGCTTACTCAATTGTCTGAGTTAACAACTAATCATGAGGTTTGAAAATAATGGAACTAGTTTCCATTTGGCAAATTCCATGTTATTTACATTCTTGTCTTTGCCTCAGCCGATCAGTACTTTACATTCCACTTACTCAATTTTTATATGCAGATTGTTTCGGCAAGACATTTCGAACTCAATCCTGAAAGCTACTACAACTATAATTCAAATATTGTCAACCCCAATTACAACCATGTGGTAAATTAAAATTCTTGTTATTGCACATTAAGATGTAACAAATTGCAGTGATAGGAATGTGCAAATTTAGCATATCCCTAATTGCAACTACCGATATCTGACTATGGTTCTGTTTATTTGTAATGAGCAGGATACTTCAAAGAACACAAGTGGACTACAACCACTATGGACAAACAAGAAGAAACGAGAAGAAATGAATGTAAGTTTCACAAAATATCCACCAAAATTATTCATGACATACATTTTTTTGAAAAAGAAGAGCATCCACTATACCAACACCAAATCCATCATAAGCTATTTTATATGGCTCTTCTCTTATGCAAAGCTACATCCATAGAGGGTTTTCATTTGAATCCTGAGAGCTATTACCTATTTGAATCAAACATTTTGAATTCAACACATACTCATGAGGTAAAAAGGGAATAAACTTACTTTGTCAATCTTCAAATCTATTTGTACACTACTTTATCTCCCAATATTGTTTCCTTTAGCAATTCACTGTCCTCCTCATGCTGCAACAGGGGCCCTCAACACCACCAATGAACTACAACACCTTAGGACAAGAACAAGGCATACAGAGAGAAGAAGTGAGATTCATAAAACAGGCACTAAACATTTTGAAAAATATAGCCATGTTTGAATTATAATCCCGGATGCATGTGTTTGCGATTTGATCACATCACGGGGAGGAACGAGCTATGTACTATCACACAGGGAGGAACAAGCTATACAAGTCTAATTAACCATTTCATGGGACATGCAAGTTCTTCAAATGTCATTGATGAAGATGTTATGTCATCACAAATGACAGAGGTTACATGGCCTTGCTCAATGGCGAAGAGGTATTCACTTGTTATGTTCAAATAATGCTACATTACTTTATTTCCTAGAGTACATGCTTTGAAATATCTAAACAATACACCTGTTTTTGTTACCCGTGAAAACGAGAACCAAATGTTCATGACAACCAGCCAGAATTCATGAGCCTCATCCACCACAAAGACTATGCACGGCCGCAAAATGAAGAATCGAAGTCAGTAGCAAACGTATGCCAACAATGAAGCAAACTTGGTACATGAACAACAACATAACCAAATTCTTATGAATACAAGCACAAGCATTCAACTGAGGGAGCGTAAGTTTTTGGAGAAAACATGCGACCAAATGAAGAGCATCTAGAGCGCAGATGAGGAAGAGGATGAAGAGCAAAGAGCAATTCAGATGGAAACCGAAACTATTATGGCAAAATTGAACGCTTGTCTCAAGAATATCTTGACCCTTGTCCCTCACATTGGAATGAAATTCGACACATCCGACCAAGCCTATAAATTCTATAATGACTACACCTTTATAGTTGGCTTCTCAATTGTCGGTGGCATAGATACAAGTGCCAAGACAAGAAAGATCCAAACTATGACAAGGTCACTAGAATCACACTCAAGTGCAACATGTGCGGTAAGCCAAAGTTGCAAGATAGCATTGCAAAGGAGGGTGAGGCCTCTGCTATTGGAGGTGTTCAAAGCACTAGTAACAGGAAAAAGAAGAAGCCTGCTGCAGAGAGTACAATCGTCGAAAAAGAACAAGAAGCGTATATCCGGTACCTCCAACACCAAATCCAAAGTGCCAAACAAAAGGGTAACAAGCACACTAGAAACCACAGTTGCCCCTGGCTGAATTCGTTGTCACACTACAAAATGATGTATGGACAAATCACTAGGTTGAACCTTGAGCATAATCATGCGTTTGCGGCGACAATCAAAAGAACAAGCTGTTCTCACGCATTAGGATGACAGATATGGAAAAGGAGCCGATCGCCACATTCAACAAGGTTAACCTACCGGATAGGAAGATCATGGCTGTTCTATCCTACTTAAGAGGAGGGGCTGTGACTCCATTCAATAAGAAACATGTCAGCAATGAGAAGACCAAGATTAACAAGGCATCGGCAGACAATGACATGAAGCAAGTCTATGAATGGTTCTCTAAGCGGAAAGCGTAAGACCCAATGTTCTTCTACAGTTTGACATTGATGAAAACAACAAGGTGAGAAACATTTTTAAAAGCAATGGAAGGAGTAGGAGATACTATGAAGAGTTTGGAGACTGCATTAGTTTCGATACGACCTACAACACCAACAAGTACTCCCTCAAGTTTGCACCAATTGTAGGCATCACAGGTCATGGAGACAACTGTTTGTTTGGCTGCGCTTTCATCATGGATGAAACAAGAGAAACATTTGAGTGGATATTTGAGACTATGCTGACTTGTATGGGAGGGAAGCATCCTAAAACTATAATCACCGATCAGGACTTTGCAATGAGGGCTGCTATCAAAAATAAGCTACCAAACACTGTCCATCGAAACTGTTTCTTCCACATCGTGAAGAAAGCACAAGAGAAGGGTGGAAGGGTGTTCTCAACAGAGGCAAATAAGAAGCTTCATGCTGATCTCTTTGACATCCTAAGGTACTCATTGATCAAAGCGAGTTTGAGGACTTGTACTTGTAAGTTGCCACTAACATATGACGTAAGAGGCTTCAAATACATGGGCGACATGTGGGAGAATAGGACAAACTTTGTTCCATGCTACTTCAAAAGGACTTCTTCCCTTTTATCAACACTACAAAGAAGGAGTGAAGGCACAAACGCACTATTCAAATTAGATGTCGGGCCAAGGTACAAAGATCAACAGATTTATGAGTGAGTTTCAAAGAATATCGATACTACGAAAAAAATCAACAAGAGCAAGACTTTCTTACAAGACAAAAGCCTTGGTTGAGCACAAGGTATGAATTTGAAAGGCGGTCGCAAAGGCGTATAAACGTAAAAGATCTTCTTCAAGTTTCAAAAGGAAATAACATCCGCAACCATGTATGTGGCTCATGAAATACGTAAAGGCAAGGTGTATGCAAAGTGATGAAATCTGAGGAGCCGAGAAAGTTTGACTTGAGTGGGAGGTACATTGTGACACCGGACTTGCCCAGAAAATGTACAATTGCCTCTGTTGCAAATTTGAAAAAGATGGCATAATATGCTCCCATATCATCAAGGTGCTAACAAACCTCAATATAACTCAGCTAGATGAGAAGTACTTCATTGAGAGGTGGAGAAATAAGGAGAAGAAACATTTCGTAACACGTAATCTTTGTTCCCGATTGACATCGAGAAGAGCGGGGCCACCGAGGCACAATATTTTGTCTAATGAATTGAGCACTATTGCTTCGGATGGTTCTAGGACTATGGAAACATTCAACTATGTTCTGGAAGAAGCTCACCAAATGAGGAAAAAACTCAATGACCAAACAGATCAAGTCATTCAGCCTCAATCACAACCAGCTCACCAAAGGGGTAATCAGGTTTCACAAGCTAGCAATAATGAAGAAATGGTGGCTCAGACACGAATTGGTCAACAGAGGGGTCTAGAGGTTTCACAATCTACAAACAATCAAGTAATGATGCCTCAGACACAAGGAGGTCAGCAGAGGGGTCCAGAGGTTCCACAAGCTAGAAACAATCAAGCAATGATGGCTCATCCACAAGGTAGTCAGCAGAGGGGGCTAGAGGTTTCACATGCTACAAACAATGAATTCATGATGGCTCCTTCACAATCAAGTGGACAAAGTGGTACAAGAATTCTACAAGATCCCGATAATGCTAAGAGAAGAGGAAGGCCAAGGATATTGGGCGGCGCGATAGGACTAGCCGAGGATGCGAGAAGCAAACCCAAAGGTAAATTTACCTGCACACATTGTCGAACCAGGACATAACATTGTGACATCGAAAAGAAGCATCTTCCTCAAGTGCCAAAGCCTTTAAAAAGCAACAAAAAGAAAGTCGGTAAAACTGAAAAACTTTAGCTAAATGCAACCAATGAACAAAATACAATAGTTTCAGATTTATATTTATCAAATGTTGCTGATATTATTGGGCGTGACAAATTGGACAAATCAACACAACCACCGGCGGAAAGGCCAGGGCAAAGAGAACCAAAAATTGGCTAAGCTAAAGGGTCGACAAGTCGAAGAGAAAGGGCATGGGTCAAAGAAATACAACAGAAAAAAGGGATGGACTAGTAGCTAGAATAATTTTCATTAGGCCAACCAATTCATGTGTAATTTATGTTCGAGCACTTTGTATAAATTAAGTTTTATCTTCGTTTTCGACAACTACATGTACTTCACTCTCCGGAACACACTATTGCCCAACCGAATGACTATTGCAAGTAAAATGGGACAAGGATATAATGTTAGTGTCACAAGAGCCCAACCGACATGGTCTCTGTTTGCTTGTCTCCCAAGTGTGCATGTTAACTCTTGCTTACACTGTCAGAGTAAATTACTTCCATTTCCTGTTTATCCCATAGCAGGCACTCTGTTGTTGCCTGTTTTGTGTTCAGACAAGGAAGAGGAAGGACATTTGTTGTTAGTTGTCACTCACAAATACTGCACTATACATATATGTTAAAATCTAAATCACACTAGGCCATAGAGGGCCTACACTTCATTGACAGAAAAACTGGAAACACATATGAAAGAGGCAAATAGAGAAAAAACAAAGGCATTTCTAATTCTTACATGTAGTATCTTAGCCAAGATATTGGGATCCACATACCCCGGAGGTCATTTTGGCTATAATGAGCAACACCCTTATCGGTATCAAGAAGCCAACTCAAGACTAGTGCAAGAAGGCATGGAGCTTCAGCTGTAAGTCCGCAACAAGAGATTGGGTGTGAGCTACAAGATCATTAGTCAATAATACAAACACAACTTTTACTTGTCATCGATAGTCGATATATTCTAGTAAAATAAAATAGATTCAGGAAAACTTTGGTGGCATGGAAATTACCTCCAACGGCTTAGACATCTTGTAGCTCTTATCTGGATTTGAGTCATCATAGATTGGCGTGAGAAGCACCGGAATAACACAACTGCGGATGCAAAGGACCATAATCGAGTATTTTTTTCTTGAATAGTAGCATTACCGGTGCTTGTAAATACAATCTCTCTGACATCTCCTTGTTGAAAGGGGGGCAAGCAACAAATAAAAAACAGACTTCCTAAAAATCCTAGGCAAACGAAAAACTCAAACCAACATCACAAAGATCTTTGAAATGGGTGGCCAAGAACAATGGTGGCCGAGACCAGGTCAATGGTGTCACAACATCGCCGACCGAGGCACAAGAGGCAAAGTGAGTGTCTTTGTGATAAGGTGAAGAACCCCCAACAACTATAACTTTGCTCGGCTTCTCTTAGAGAAAGCAATAGAGGCACGCAAAAGAACACACATGCCAAAACAAAGGCCACGGAAAGCAAACGACATGGCCCGGGTGAGATTGAAGTTTTGGTATATGCGGGGACTCTAATAACTATACTAAACAATATACATTACCCGCTTATATACAATAGTATGGCTAATAACTCTACCACTCCATTTGAACGATCATTGGATTTTAAATTTCACAAAAAGGAAGATTAAAATGCAATAGCATCAGACTTCATTTCCGTGAGTCGCTAGCATATAATGAAACGACAATGAAGATAATATGATGTCTCCTAGAGGTGAAACAAAGTAAGGCTGACAGCACTTAAGACAATGTGACTTCTACAAAGGCTGACAGTAGAAAACCCTCACTAGTACATTCTACGACCAGACTAATGATAGCCCAAATTTTTGAGTATCCATATAACAAGACACAATTTTTTTATGAAAGGAGACATGTGTGCTAGCACAACCGATGGATAACACAAACCTTCTTGCATGCCAATGAGATGAGCAGCCACTGCACAAAAGCATCAATTAGTACAATTCTATCCAGAAATGTACCACACATATTATGACTAATAATGTAACAAAGGAAGGGCACAGGGAAGACACCCCCAGGGCTTTGTTTGATGAAAGAGGGTGGTGTCCTACCATAAAGCACAAGATACAGATTTGAACAATTTTAATCTAAGTGAGAAGATCGCATATTGCACATGCCAAACACCATAATTGCAAAGGGTTCAAACTTGCAATTTACTACTAATAAACGTGCAATTACGAGTGGATACTAAGTAGTGGGATCCAAATCGAGGGGCTGCAATTTGAGCCAACTAACAAAAAAAATGGTTTCAGAAAAAATTGATTCGGTGGATGTATAAGTTATAAAACCAAAGCCATTTGACCTCCCTAAAAATCAAATTTTTTAGACGTAATAGATATCAAATTTGTAGGCTAAAACAATAGACATGAATGACATACCTTGCCATCCATGTTAGTCATTACAGCTGAGGTTTCTTCAAGGATGTATAAGTTATAAAACCAAAGCCATTTGACCTCCCCGAATCCCGAAAGCAAAGTGATGATCTAGCCTGAATCCAAAAAGAGAATACGTAAGTATTAGCCACCAATAAAAATGCCCATGAAAATAATTGAGTCAAAATAAATAAATTGGACAACAAAAAGACCTGACACTGAATGCAGCAGCATGAGTGGGAGAAATGGTGGCGACATAAACACTAAAGGTCAGGCAAGGTCAAGGTTAGCAGATTGATCATCCTACCAGAAAGAAATGCAAAGGCAATGCGGTAGCAATCAATTAGGCATATGGACAATACAACAGAATGCACATGAGAGTCTAGGGGTCGTGGGCGACCATCTTCTCCTAGAGAATCCAAATTTTACATGTCAATCCAGGTTGCATCCCTAAATCCCCCACCCCAATCGAGTCAAAATAGCTAGGTTAGGGTTGTAGAGCTTGATTTCACGCTGCTTGATGAGGAGAAGGAAGGGGAAGCGTGAGACAAACCTACTAATGCAAGTCACCGAAAAAATTGACAATGATAAAAAATATTTAACATAGCATCCAGCCAAAGTATTTTCATCCACTTTACAACCAAGTGTACCAAGAACCATTGACATAAAATGTACTAGCAATGTCGTTTTTGCCTATAGTTTCAAACTTGTTATGGTCATGACTCATAAGTACCTTATAAGCTATACCAATCCAACTAAAAGCGGTTGAGTTTCATGAGCAAGAAACCTTCGAATATGAAAGCCCATCACAAATAGCTTTACAAATGCAAATGACAACTTACATAGTAATAGTTGATGGTCGATAGAGATGAGGAGTGAATCATTTGTGAGCATATATACCGTCAACTAGAGGTTTTGCATAGCCTTGGATAAACAAAGACAGATCATTACTTTAGGATCCGTAAGATCAAGAAAATTCATATCACAACTATGCAAATTGCATGTTTGAAATACTACAACTACTACTTGCTATTAATGCAATTATATCAATATGTATATAATTAGAAAAACTACATCATGCATGTGACAACGGGTCGCTAGTTTACTACTTATAATAATCATAGAGATTGATGCAAGGACTTACAATAAGTCCCGTGCATTTTCTAGTCATACTACTAAAGCACAAATCACAATAGACGTAAATAATCCCAAGAAAGAAATAACGGGCATACCTCCAAAGCCTAGGGGCCTTCACCACAACACATAACCATCTTATCTCCATCTCTCTCTCATCTTCTTCCTATGTCTTATTTGCTCAATTATGGTTGGTTCTACTCATCACCCTCCTCCCAAGTACAAAAAACCAACGAGTGTTGTGGACTATTGTGTGCTGCAGGGACACAAGTGACAATTGATGAATATAATCTCACACACATCCCAACAAAAAAGAAAGTCACAAAACCATTTGCCAATAGGTTGTTGCACAATGAAGAGAAATGCATCAAGAATCTGATGAAAAAGAACACTACTATAGCATGAAAGCAAGACCATTTTTGTTCCATCACATCATAGGACCCACAGATGCACATATACCAAAACCATCTCAGAAAGTCACAATTTATCTTATATATATAGGTAACAAGTCACTGTGTTGAGATCCTTTTTATAACAATGTTTCATATATAAATAGCCAAATTAGATTATGCATGAAAACAAAGAATATCAATAATCCCCGACCGACTACACAACTCAAAATCCGTTTAATTAGATACAAATGTTACGGTTTCGAGGGAGAACCAAGACGGTTGTGGCCGAGAACGGCACAACTAACAAATGGCGGCTAGCATAGCATTGACCGGTGTTGTGCGCTGCAGTTCGGTCTTGCCAAGAAGTTACCGCATGCTATGCTACTCTCTCCATTGATTTCCATGTGAACAACGGTAAAGTGTAGCTCACGCATTTTTGATCTCCGTGTCGATCGGACCATTTGGGTTTCCATTTCCATGCAAGACAAGACAAAGTTAAGAAATAGAAAGAGAGAGACGCACAAATAAGTAATAGGATTTTGATCTCCCTACAGTGGAGTTATTTGGCAAATTGACACTAACACTACCTAGTTGGGGAAGCTTAAGTGGTCTACTAACAACCCACTCATCGCTCCCTACTCCCTAGTTGAATTTTTTACAAATGTGAATTGGGAAAGTGGTCGACGATGACTCCACTTGCAAATAAGAATTCAACAAGTGGTTGATGACCGACTCCACTTGATATAGTTGATAGTACACCAGACTGGTTGTGTTCAATGTGAGACCCATATTGTTCTTTTGTTCGTCAGACCCACATCTAATCTCTACTCTTCTACTACACTAAAATAAGACGATCCGCACGGACCGAAATGTGGTGCTCACCCTCCCCGTGGTACCTCCTGGAGACGATCCGCCTCCATCGCGAATGCGATCCGTGTTCCCGCCGCAGCGACCACATGCACGCGTCTTTGCCGGTGAACTCCGTGAGCGGCGGCAGCCGACAACGAGCAATCAATCAATCAATCATACTGTGCAATGGGTACATAGGGCCATGCAGGTTTGTCACTTAGCTGGACTAGAATGAAAATACATGGCCTGATACATGAAAGAAGAAAAAGTTCGATTCTCGAGCTAACTTAACTTTTTGTCAACAGATACAGTAGCTTGGACAAAATCGGGCCCATATGCACAACTTTTTGCTTCGCTCATCTTTGCTCCTCCGATTCACCATTGGATATATATAGTCAAGATCTGCACACTAAAAAAGAGAAAAACAACTACACCTGCAAATGCAAGTCACCGAAAAAAGACAATAATAGAGAAACACACTAATATAGAGGAAGATTAAAATTACGATAATGGGTATATAGATACAAAAATAGCTAACATAACATCAAGCCTATAATAATGCAGATTGTCCAAGCTTGTTTACATAGACACACGACCTTGTTTACTTTTAGTATGCTCTCAGCATTTACATAGACACACGACATTGTTAACAACCTAAACAAGAAAAAACTAACTCAACACATAGATCGGGGCCTACAATCAGGCGGGTTGACCAAACTTTTCACCATACACCGAAAAAGGAAAATATATTCGGATCCAAAATCAACTCACATTGAACGGAACCAATTGAAAATAGCAACTATGCAAAACTAACACTACCTGCCTAATTTGGGATGCACCATCAACCGCAATGTTCTCATAGCAAAATAGCGACTCATTTAGGTACTTGATGCGAAGATTACCAACATCATTGTGACTATACTTCTCCTTCATACTGACTCCAACATCGAAGTATTCTAAATTCATCATTGCACGATTCCACTCTCATTGACACATTGCCGCAAGTATACCAGGATAGTTAGAAAGTATGAGGGACACATACACCATGAATATAAATGAAGCAATCACTAAAATGAACTACACATACTCGGATCCAACCGCACCAAATTTTTTTTCATACACCACTTCGTAACCATGCCATCCGTAGTCAATTTTCACCACCTTTTTCCAGATTTCCTCAATGTTGTCCCGCTAAATTTCGAAAAACCAAGACAACAAAAAAATCTCATGTTAAGTTGTAACAAAATAACCGACAAATAAACGCCATTTAAAAGATACTCACAAATTCATCTTCAAGAGCCTTTTTGAAAGCAAAGTCAATTCCCAAGCACATGCAAAGAAGGATCCAAAACAAGTAACCATCTCCGGTTTATAACGACAACAACAACATACCACCGGCCATTAAAAAACGAGATAGGGAAATACAAATGACAAAAATAAATAAAATTCTCCATTAAAAAAGGAAGAAGCAAACAACGGTTACTAGAATGCAATTACGATACTTACACCGATACCATTAGTATTACCCAACCAAAATGGCTTTGTTAGCACCTTCAAAACATCTCAAAGCATTTGAACGAAGGATACTCTCATTAACATCATTCCCACCATGGTTGCCAATAAGGAAATCCTAAATAACAAAATTAACATGACCAAAGATATACAACGAGATTCATTCAACAACTTATGCTTTACGAAAACTAACCCCAACTTTCGAGAAGAAATAATGCTTCCTTGAAGTCCGAGGGTGCTTCCTTATAAACATGAGTCTACACAGAGAATTGATAACAAAGTAGCTAACATTTTGTCCCTGCTTCAAAGAGACAAGAGCACCCAACTGCAATCTTACACCACTAAAGTTCACAACCTCAAGTCTACAACACGAATGAAACCATGAAGAATGCATCAGAAAACCAATAGCAACACAAGAGTGGGAGAAATAAAACCGTAAAGATACTCACTTGGAATATGCTCTATCTGCGCCCATCTCCAAAGCAATTTGATACAAGTCACCCTCCTCCTTAGTTACTCTAATCTTACGACCTTTATTAAACAAGCGGGCTCTGCTTGAACTGGCTAGGTTGTGCAAGCCGCTTTGCGCTACTTGTATGAAGAATCAACTTTACAACTTGAAGGCTCAAAGTAAGCTTCACTTCTGAATGAGTTGCTGCCACCAGAGTTTGTAGACAAGCCATCTCTCAAGGGGGTAGAAAATCCACTACCTCTCTACAAGGAAGTAAACAAGAACACAAGTTAAAAAAATATACAAAATACAGCACAAAGAAGTACTTCATATCAATAAGTTACTCATAGACGTGTTTAAGTATCTGGTCGGACTACACCACTTATTAGTTCCTCGCAAACATATGTTCCAATCACAAAGACACTTCAACAAAGGTGTCACATTTCATCCAAAAGGTGTCACATAAAACTCCCAAAACCATATACAATCACAAAAAAGGTGTTCCAAACACAAAGAACATCCGATAGTCGTTACAATGCACTCTAAAGTATAAATGCATCTAAGACCGGAGAAATCCGTTATACAATGGGCGCGTAGCTCTGTGGGGACCGATTACGACTAGAGGCACAAGGTTGATTCAAGGGAGCGGCGGCCCAAAGAAGCTTCCTGTTAGATAATGATACTAAGTCGGTGCACAATAGGATAATTCAAATACAAAGAGTAGAATGAAATGGCAAAGAAGAGTACCACAGAATTGACTTGTTGGTGGACATCAGTACCCGCAACACTTGCCTTTGCATATCTCGCTCCAACAAAGGGACATGACTTAGCTCTCTCAACAGGACAAGGAATAGATGCAAATGTAGGAAAAGGACGCCTCGGTTTAGGTTCTTCTACAAAGTTTCCATTATCATCCTCATCATCTAGCAATCTCATTGAAGGCATACTAGGACTATTAAAGAATACAAAGAGCTTCTTAATAGAATGAGTGTTGACATGTCTCAAGCATTTTCCCTATTCAAAGAAAGCATTATAAAAGATAAAAAACATGTACAACTAACCTAGAATACAAAATATATTGCTAAACAAAGTGCAAAATTAAAATTACTAACCAATTTGAGGATCACCAGGGAGCCGCCGACGTTCATCCAAGAGCGTCCAAGAAGCGGCATCTAGGTCCACATGAACCCGACCAGTCTTCATTCCATCATAACCGTCTTCAAGACGACTTAGTGGAGATTTACCGGGCCGTTTAGACATTGCACGCCGAGTTTGAGCTGTGTTAATTGTCCTCTTGCCCTTCCTTGTAGCAGCAGGCGCATCTAAACAAGCATATAGCGACAACATAAAGCATCATAAAACCTAGAACGTACAATAACAATGATACAGATAAGTAACACACCCGGTGAGGCATCGGAAGAAAGTAGTTCAATTGGACGGGGGCCGGGCTAGATGCATGGTCTTTCCGCTTCCCTTTTCTTGGACTCTTAGTAGTTTGAACAGGGGAGCTTCATCAAGATTTACTGAGGATTGTCCAACGTAGATCCAACTCCAAAGAATGGGTTTGCAACCACTAAGCCGTGTACTCAACCTTAAGCTCATCTTACGTGGACTCATGGAAGGTTGAACTCTGCGGCTAACACCTTGTGAAGCCCCGCTTCTCCTCGTCTTTTCAACTGGACCGTGAGCCGCATCTGAGCTTGTTTGTGATAATACAACTCTTTTCCTCTTCCCATCTATTTGAACTGAGTCTGAGCCAAAAACATGAAAAAAAAAAAAAATACTACAATACCATTAATACAACCGCATGATTAGAAGTGCGGGGAAAAGAAAAATTGTGGCATGAATAAATAGGAAATGTACACCATGACTCTACAAAAACAATGTACAAGAAACTTTGAATTGGTGGCAGTTCTCATACCAAATTTCATAGCATGTACATATATCTCCTTTTGGTTGTTAATAGTAAGCTAAAAAGTGCAAAGAGACACATATTGGACCATGAAACATTCAAACAAACACCACAAAGAGTTTAAAAGATTAAAATTGTGCTTCTGACAAAATCACACAAAAGAACCACTAAAGAGCTAGACACTCTAACTAATGGGTAGGAGGGCAGTCAAGGGTGCAAGCCCTCGAGCCCCAAGCACAGACCACAAACAACACTCCTCACCTGCTATGATCAAGCCAATTCCTCCTCGGTCCATTGCTCTAATATAACACCATCCCTATAGCTTCTCTATAATCTACTCTAACACCCTTTATCTATCATCCCGTAAAAAAAAATTGGGTTTTAATTATCGACCACCAAAAAATACACATTATAAGTAGATATTATGTATTCATCATGAAAACTAGATATTGCACATATTCAACACTATAATTGCGAGAAATTAAAGTATGCAATTTCTTGCTTAAATATGTGTAATAAAAGGGGTTAACTATGTGACATGGCAGAAATTAAAGTATGAAAATTGCTAGAATTGAATGTATCATACACAAATGGCACCGGCCTAAGGTTATGTGGTGGTCAGAATAAAGATTAGACAAGGTTTGTGAGCTCGGTTCTATATATTACGAGATATCAAATGATTCCACATGTCGACGATAAAAATTGCACATACTAGAGTATGCAATTTACTACTAATGCATGTGCAATAAAAAATTGAAGCATATGCAAATGCGGCCTGATTAAATATATGAGAGCCATAGATAGGTGAGAGTCATAGTTCAAAGACATAACATAAACTTTTAGCTATATGAAAACCACAGATAGGTTAGAGCCATAGATTAAAAATATGAGATGCAAGGATCACACCATATGCAATATTGCATAACTACTGATTTTGCCTTATAAAAACCAAATTGAGCAATGACTTGTGCCCAATATAAGAATCATGACCCACTTTGCTCCTAACCTACCCTTGTGGTGGTTACGCATCAATCAAACAAAGAAAAAAAAAAAAGTCTATTATCCTAGTGCCCCGGTCCTAACCTTTGCTCCTAATCTGCGGCTCCAATCGGCAAGGATAATGCACAAAAGCGAGATTAGCGGCTGCAGAAAGAGATATTAGTCCCGCAGACCGAGAAAGCATCACCACTTGAAGACAAGTTCAGAACAAACATTGATGCACTTGTAGAGGAGAACCTAGTGTTCTTGATGAAGTTGAGCATGTCTTTCCAACAAATACAAGGATTTCGCACAAAAGTATGATAAGCTACAATCTGAAATCGGCAAGCTAACCAATGACAAGCTAAACTTAAACATGGATGATACAAACGAATACCCTACTGATTTGGGAATGGAAGCAACAAAAAAGAGGCTAAGAGAACTCAAGATTGAAGTGCAAGTATGGTTGGAACAGAATATGATGTTCAAGTAACCACAAGTGACTAAAAAGCGTAATTTACTAGTTAACATAATGCAAAAAAAGTAAAGACCAACCATTTCGAGGCACACCGGGAGGTGCATGTTCATCCAATTGTGCTTGGGTTTGATCACCAACAAAAGGACTTGAAACTCTTTCACCAAGTCCATCCAATTGACTTTCTCTTTGATGGTCGGGAAAAGGAATAGAAGGTATCACGAGGATTTTGCACACCACGAACAATATCATCACCATGATTCAAAAGACCTTGTAGCATTGGTAATGTTACAACCTTTTTCGCAAGGAACAAAAAAAAAATTAGTTACATCTTTACTTAGAAGACCATGACAGGGGCAATAATTTAGACAAGCTTAGAGTCTACTAAGCTACTACAATTCGAATGCTATAGAATATAGATACATTGCGGTATACCACTATGATTCAACAAAACTAGTAGAAAGCATACCCACGAAATTGACAACCACTAATATGCGAAACCAAAATAAACAAGCTAAATTCATGTACCATTTTGATTAGATGTATTACGAGGTAAGGTCTCGATCTTGTCGAGAACCGGATGAGGCTTCTCTTTACCGGCACCACAATCGAAATCCCAATAATCCCGAACCATACAAGTCCGAGTCGGATGAATCTCTCTCTTCACGATTGACATGCACACCTTCTCTTGTTATAGTGGCACCCGGCGGCGAAAAAAAAAGCACCAACATCGGGGGCGCGATTACTAGCAATATTGACATCTTTCACAAAGAAAGGTACTACTACTAGAAGCAACACCGACATTAGGAGCACTTTCGCAATATTGACTTCTTTGACAAAGGTAGCACTAGTGCCAAAAACACCAACGGCGGCGGCACTACAATTATTCACCACTTGGACAAAGATTAGAGCTAGCACCAACAACACCAACAAAGGGAGCAATGGAATTATTCACCTCTTTCACAATAGTAGTACTAGTGCCAAACAATCGGTTGCCGCGCCGTAACCAGTTTCGAACATCAACAAGTCCGGGAGAAGCCAAAGGGGCTTGATTCATCGGGAACTACATTATCATCTTCATCATCACCATTACCATCACCTACACTAGCCGCTCTGCGCCAGTGAGAACTCTCGGTGATCATTTGAATGTGAAGGGAAACGTGCCATAGCAACGGTATGCATATATTTGAACATCTTCGCAACAAGTGTATCGGGACATTTATAGCCCAGTCTTGTGTGATGCTCTCTCGAAAATCTTATGCAAACAATCTTTGTCTGTAATGTAGTTCAATATTAAAAAAAGCACATATAACTCTAATGAAACAAACATGCTCAAAAACAACAAGCATGATTAATGGTAGTGTTAGAAGGGCCATCAACTCAACCGAGAATATATAAACAAAAAGGAATTCGACTTATTTGTCTTTTTCTTAAACAAGAAGGAATCCTACTCCACACTACATTAACAAGCTCAAATGCAATCACCCTTGAGGCTTTGACAGGAATGACCACTGATAGGTTAATTGCTTTAACACAAAGAGTACGAAGTTCCACAAAGCCTAAAGATATTTTTCATCCATTATTCAGGATATGTGAAATCTAAAAAAGATAACTACAACCAAACACATGACACTACAGCCATACATATCTAGAACAATAAGCAATACATAGTTTATTGAAACATTTGTCTTCTACAAAAGAAACATAATTTCCATGATTTCATCTCTCAACAACCATTCCAAACTGGTTATGTGACTAAGCATACCTCCTCGCCTAATGAAGCCCAAATGTTTGTCCATAGTATACCTAAAGTCCTCACAAGCCTCTTCAACTTCATAGTTTTTACGCATACACGGTGTCTTGAAAAGGTCTCACCTACAAAAAAAAAGTTTTGTTTCTTGTCGGACATATTTACTGACCTTTTAAGTCTTAAGACCACCATAGACAAAAACACGGACAATTCATAAATAGAGCAATAATATAAACTCAAACTCACCGGTCTCTTTCCATACGTGTTGCCAGACCCACGATCAAATGAAGAATACCTCTTAATCATTGAGCCCTTCCAGCAGTAGATCCTAGGCATATCTTTAGGCAGCTGATTATGTCGTCCATAGCACAAGAAGTCAAGATAGTAACCCTACATATATCAAACAAATGGAATGACTATTGCAAGTAAGAATAGGAAGCAGGTAACAACCATAAAGTCAAGATAGGAAGCAGGAAACAAATGGATGCAGGTAACAAAATCAAAAAGATATAAGAGCACTTACAGCAAGAAAGTATCTGCGGCCACCAATCACACCACGACCTTTGTTCCTATAGTTTTTTATGGAAGCAAGCATCCAGTCATACACAAGTTTGGACCAATTCCAATCTTTGACCGTACTCACATCAATCAGCGGTCCAAGGTACTGTGGGCTGGGGAGAGTACTTGAGTTAGAACACAGAAAACTAGACAAGGCTACAACCATAAAGTATCTAAAGGTATCATCATCATCAAGTGTCTCTTCTAACAACTTCTTCCCAAAGAACTTGATTGAACGTAGAGAAGGAAGCTTGATTTTGTCTAGGAAGTCCTTCCTCATCTTTTCATTATGCATCTCCTTGATATCCGGACCACCAATGGGAATCCCCAAGAATAGGTGCCGCGACCACCGGGTCAAATGGGATCACCTGCCCTCCAACAAGGATGTCACCACACTTAATGTCGACTTGATCCGCTATCCATTGCACAAAAGCTTTGGGAGCTGAACAACCATCATACTCAAGCAAAACTCCAAATCCTCGGTCAATAATTATCCGCCTCTTCCGTTCATCCAAATTTGCAATTATATTCTCGACCAAAGTAGGCTGCTGTTGAACCTACTTCCTGCTTTCTTTGAAGGCTCTCCAACCTGAAGTACCGGCAAGAGACTTGACTTCCCTTTTCCTCTACCTCTAGCCGCTTTCGGCTACTCGAAATCAATGAAAAGAGGAGAAAAAAAATATTGTTAGCATACTACATTCAATACAACCTGAGGACAAATGAAAAAAGATGAACAGCTAGCTAGTAGATGTACCGTTTTGAGAACGCGTCGTCAGGCACCGAACGCCTTTGGATTACCCATGCCTTGAACAATCTTCGAGAACCGAGAATAAAAAAATGTCGGTACAATTGAGAAGTGCGGTTGAGTGAGGACAATTGAACAACCATGCCTTGGATTACCCATGCCTTGAACAACCATGTCGGGTACAATTGAGAAGGACAAATTACATAAACAAAGTTGAATGAGGAAACAAGATGTTTTAGAACATACTCCTGTGATAAACTTCTTGCACATGTCCGAAAGTATTGACCATCTCGGTTAAATCGGAAGGATTTGGAATCTAACAAAATGAAAGAAGATATATCGGATAAGTATAAATAGACTAGGGCACACATAAAAAATGTAAAACAAATAGAAATATTAGCACCCTGCCATCATTGGTAGCTTCGTTGTTGTCCTCATCTTGAGAGGTCATAACATCGAGAAGTCATCATCACTATCACCATTTAAAGACTCCTCCGAAACAAATTCATCACTATCCATGCCTACGAAATGCAATGATCTTTAAAAAAACAAAAAATGATGTACCAAAAGAGCCAAAACTAGGAAATGAAGTCGTAAGTAATCAACATTTCTGCAACTACACAAACTGTTGTTCAAATCGCCTCACAAGACATTACACATCTACACCGGTGGAGCTACATTGGCGCCATAGTGGGCTATGCCAACCCTGATTATGTAAATTTTCCAAAGTTTATATACTGTTCAGAGAGTATAGATAATAATAGTGTAGAGTAATGGTAGAAATAGATACATGGTGTTTCAAAATCTTCACAATCGCATAGCTACAGAATTATAAAATGTGAGGTGGAATCCCCTCCCACCACCCTAAGTTAAAAAGTGATGTGTGGTTTAGAAAAATGCAAACAAGATTGTTGATAATATAATTAGTTCACCTTAACAACCCGACAGCTGAATAAAGGTAAATAATTAACCAACTTAGCCTCAAGAAATAGATACAGGGATAACCTGCACTCACGAGTCTCACAGGTAAAACAAAATTTAGGCAAGCCTGCATCAAAGTCATGCTGCTAACAGGAAAAAAAGCCTAAAATTAATTTGAAAAAAGGCGTTGATTTGTTTGTGGGCTAACCACCTAAATACAAAAGAAGATTGTGTTATTATTTCCAGATCCCTCCTACGTTTTCAAGACCTAAATTAATCCACTGGATCCTGATATACCTATGTACACTAATTACAGATTTTGTGTCACTAGACCCTAGTCCTTGCACAACATCACCAAGCTGTGTTGAAACTTAAGTATACAAACCAGAAACAGGAATCTATTTTACTAAAAATTATAAACTACAATTAAGCAACTCCAATAAACAGTCATGGATGTATTTTAAGAGCAGCTGAGTTAGTTTTGTTCCCAAGCCATAACATTACAAGCCTCACTGAAAATGCAACTTTGTGTATCATGTAAGCTCAAGCTCAAGCTCAACAAGATACAAAAAAAAAAAGCAAAAAGAAATCATACTCATGAAAGCTGCTTTATGAGAAATTAGAGCATCAATCCGTGTCTCCAGATTTTAAGACATCCTAAAAGCAACACATACTCTCATCCAGGAAATAGGCCAACAGTCCAAGCCAATTTATCCACCAACAGGGGCTGCCTGAGTGACAGAGCTAGCCTATCCTAAAAATTTCATAAACACAGTAGCTAAAAAAAAACAAAGGTTCTGTTTCCCTGTTGTCCCCTGAACCCTGATCCCTTCCTCTCTTTCTTAGCTTCAAACCAAATTAACCCTCCTCAATATCTTCTCCATCTCCAAATAAGAAAGACAAACACTATCTATACTTACTTATACCAGATTATATGTCCCTAGACCTTGAACAACAAAATCACCAAGCTCTGTTGAGCTAAATTCAGTCTCTGAACTGAAATAAAAAAAATCTATTTACTGAATAAAAAAAACAACTCCAATCAACATGTGTATCAGACTGCAGAACTCCAATTAAGTATGTGATGTTTAAATTAAAAACGGTGTGATAACTACATTTCCAGACCAATTTCACTCAACTAGTTTTTCCGAAGCATTTACGCCTAGGCATAAATGAAATGCAGATTTGAGTAGCAAACAGTACAAGTTCATTCAGATACACAAAAAGGACAAATAATCAAACTGATCCAGGAAGCCCTGTTGTAGAACTCATCCATCATAAAAGAAGTTGGGATCCATTCATTGATTAATCATTCATTGAAGCTCTAACAACTAATCTAAGATCCTAAGAAGCTACAAGACACAACAAGAACAACCAAAGAAGCATCTCCTATTGAAGCTCTAAGATAGTGTCATCTGAATTTTTAAACTCATGTCGACATGGCACAAAGTATGGGTACCTTCCACCAATCAAGACAGGCAAGGTGGTGGGTAAGAAAGCATATTGAACCAAAGCTGCTGAGCAGCTCATGAAGTCCACTGATAAGACTGAAATTCTGAACCATATATGCATAGCTGCAAAATTAGTGAAGCTCTAAGATAGCATCATCTGAATTCTCATTTCAACATCGTATTGAGTATGTGTACCTCCCACCCTTCTAGACAGTTTTTTTATCTGTTTATATCTTCTGAACTCAACTAGTGCTTCACAAGTATTGTCACAAACAACACAAGACAAGGAAAACTGAAATTCAAGACAAACGCGAGAGATGACAAGCTTCTCGCATGACACAATGACTTGCCTCAGGCTATTACAAAGTATGAATACTACTAGTAATGTAACCATGGTGTGCATGACAACCATGGACATATCAACATTGGCACCACACACTTCCAACTCACTAACCATGCCAGCAATACAAGGACTACAAATCAGTGTCATCAACTAGATCGAGAGACATAGAACAGAAATGTTGAAGCCAGAACTTGACTACAAGATCCATCACCCTCGTACCTCCCCGTATGCTTGATTTGCTTCCACAGGATGCCAAATCCAAAAGCACATCACCATAACTTGTAGATCCATCGGCCACAAAATCACAATCAATCAAAATGAATAGATCCGAGAGAAAACAGAGAGGACAAACCCCAATCCCATTCAAAATGAATTAGAGAGGGCATTACCCTTTCCGCAGACAACCCCAATCCGTTAAGCCCCGGTACCTAATCCGGCCACGCAATCAAACAATATGCATGCATCCAGAGAGAAAGAGAGGAGAAAACCGAATCCCACTCAAACTGAGTTACACAAACAAAAGAGACCCCAATCCGGACAAAACCTACAACATTCACAAATCAAACGCACAAACTAACAGCTACCGAGCACAAGACCTTCAACCATTGAGGGATTCAAGCCAAGATCTACAACCAAAAGCAAACAAACGACCACGAAACCACCTTCCGCCGCATTCATGGAGCAAGACACACATGCAACGAGAGGGTACCCGGAAGTAGAGAAGCAACTCCAGCGGGCCTCGGCGACGCGGAGGAGGAGGAAGAACGCCCGGACAAATAGCCCCCACCGCCGTGGAATCCGCACTCCGCCTCCCTCTCGCCCCCTCCGGCTCTCCGCCTCCCACTTGTCGTCCGTTTCTCTTACCGCGCACGATTCGAACAAAGAATGCGAAGATTGGCATCCAATGCTATCCTAACGGGCACACAAAGCGGGTCCGACAAAGGAGCGCGACCGCACCGAAAGGAATCGCCTGGGCGCGGACAAGGAAACGCCTGGCGGGCGGGCGCGCGTCGAAAGTGCGCGTTGCGCGTCTCAGCCCGGCGGCAGCGTGTCGCAAGAGAGACAATTAGCTTTTCTTTCAACGAGACAAGTAGGAAAGATGTATTACTTATTAATACCCTGAACTATATCCTAGAAACTTACAATCCTACCAATTCAAAACGACTGATCCAGCCAGTACCTTAAATTTGTACTAATAAATAGCTTAAATAGGTAAAATAAATTAACCAAAATCAATATTACAGCCTTTCAGTCAACCCCAAATTTACCAAAATTCGTGAAAGTTCGCTGAAATTTTGAACCTTTAGTCCTATGATCCAATACTGTCAAGCAAAAAATTTAAACAATTCTGCCAAGAATCCCAATCCTAACAACCTTGGTTTGCAGTATATGCATTTACAGAAATCAGGAGGTTGTTTTGAAATCAGGAAACAAAACCCCAACTTTTACGTTTCATAAAAAACTCCAAAGTTCTGAAGTCAGAACTCATCATCATTGAACACCATTTTACACATCAAAGTTACAATCCATGGACATTAAAAAGTACCGGGCCAATGATTGGTCTCATTTAGGAAGAGCAAGGCAATATATGTGCACATAACAAGAAGATACATGCAACTAGGTTCATCTGGCATACTAACAGGAAACAGACAGGTAGGCACCTTGAGCAAGATGCTCAGGTTGCAAGAAACAACATAGCACGGTAAACCAGCTCCAGCAAGATAACAGGAACAACTAATCACTGACTTAAGTTGGCATTACAATATAGGTAGCACTAGGAAACAATCCTAGACAAAAGGCAGCACACTTACTTAATTAGTAGATAAGTGCTTCCCCATATGAAACTTATCAGGTCCAAGCAGATACTATTAAGTTGGAGCAAGTGGTGGAACTAAAAACAATCCCTCACCATAGGAAGAAGGCAGCATTCTTAGTGATATCAGTTGTCCATGGCACTTGTAGTTTCCTGATGTAACTAAGCGGCAGAAGATGCGTCTTCAGCTTTAAGCTTTCTATCAGGGGAACTAAAACCTATATAAATCAAAAAGCATAGTAAGTGCCAAGGGGTATCATCGACAAATGATTGAGAGGTAAAAAAAAAGGTAATTAAACATGAGATACATGAAAAGACTAGCACTTGAAAATTTCACTTGACTAAATCAACTATAGTAGAAACCTTAATCAATTACTTCCTGCATTCAAGGACATGAGATCTTTAGGACATTGCAAGTCTTGGACATGCAACTTTGAATTTCAACTAAATAAGTATCCTTACTATTGTGTTTTTTTGTCATGCAACTTCAAATTTTACATAAATTCATGGTATATTATTGTGTTTTTTGACATGCAATTTTGAGTGCCACCTTTTAAATAAAACTTGTTTGCACATAATTATAAAGTGACTGACCAATCTAAACATTATTTTATATATTTATACATGGAGGCAGAAGATTTCATTAGTTTTGAAGTAAGATCTTCACTACAAACACAACAACCATGGAAATCCAGATATTCATTAGGGGCGGATAGTCATTAATTCAGTATCCTAGATGATATTATGGATAGCAAAGCTGAGTAATTAAAGTGGCTGAATGGAAACAAATTTGTGTATCGCATTATTATCAGTTTGCATCCTTGCATAGGACTGTTCAAACAACACCTGGAGCTTTCTAAGATTGTGAAAGAAGATTCTAGGGTTCCAAAGTATATGACAATGGTTAACCTAACAATAAAAAAATGAAACAATGAGGGAAACAGATAACAATATTCTACTAAGACACTCAAACCATAGTGAATGTGAGGGAAGGAGGGAGGGAGGCAGGTATGCAGGGAGGGGGAGAGATTCCCAAGGAACAAAAGACGGGATTTATCAACTGAACTTCTGAAAGTAACAGTTAGCACAGCTTAGAAATTACATATACTGATATAAAGCAGGAGCTATTAAAAACTGACATATGGACATATTTGTCTTACGGTACAGAAATAATCAACACATTATAGTGCTGCTCTGCCACAAAAAGTAGTGTACCGTGTGCGTGTTTTTCTTTTCTCTCTAGATAAGTTCAGTCACCTACCTAAAGAAGTTAGGAGTTTCATTGTTGCTTTCTCTCTCCCACATACACAAACAATTGTAAATAATACGGAAGAATGGCGAGCCTATGTGTACAAACACCCATGTAAAATGCTTCGGATGATATGGTGCAAGATTTTCATGTCAACAATAACTTGGTAGAGCCAAATCACAACTATAGTAACTAGGATAGAGTTTCTTCCCATATGTTAAGCCAAACAAAAGAAACATTAAAAATGCGAGAGTGTTGCTAGCGAACTTACTGATGTTAAGTTTGCTCAAGAACTGCAAAACTTTATGAACACTACCATTTCCATCAACAACTGCACAAATTATTCTAACTCTCTTAAGGTGTGACAATATGGTTGGCGGTAGCTCCATTGGATTAAACATTCCTTCCATTGTCACACAAGCTTCAAGTGGCTGCCTCTGCATTATGATAAAGATTTCACCACGATCAACCAACAATCTACATAAAGTTATACGATGCAACAGTTGCCATGTCAGAAATTGTTTACCCTGAGCTCTAGAAGAAGTATGAGGTCCTCTAAAACCGGCGAATGTTCAAGAATACATGCCATTGGGTGCTCATCAGGCACACACCAGTTTTCATTAAGAGTCAACCTCTTCAACTGATTAAAAATAGGGCGAAGTTTCAAATCCCTTCTGAAAATGAACTGTGGACAGATAGCAACCAGATAAGTCAACAAATTTAATATAAACATGATGTTTGAGAAGAGATGGACATGAACACGATTATTTGAGGTCTAAGCATACCGTTTCAGGGAAAAGCTCCCAACACCAAAGACTTTGCTTCAGATACAGCATCCAAAAGCACAGAGGCACTGTCATCCTGGATGCAACCACCGCAGCTCCCATCACCACAGTCTCCATAGCTAGAATGGCTGCAGCAGTCTGTACAAAGTCCATTGATTGCAACAGCTGCCTCATCCAACAAGGGCATTTTCTGAAGTACAGGAGTCCTCCCGACAATGCCGGCTAGCTTGAACGAAGAAAGATTTGGGGCAAGAATTCGAGCTCGGGAACTCTGGTTGAATACGCTTGTTCTGATAGTTAGATGCCTTAAGGACTGGGATGAGATCCTTTCGGCACGCTCCAAGTCGCAGAATAGAATCTTCAGACGTTGCAACTGAGGACATCTCGAGAAGTCAAGGAAATCATTCTTCAACACCAAACTGGTAAGCTGGAGGTGGATCAGGTGCTCGGAGGCGAGGGGTGGGACCTCTCGCTGAAGCCGACCAGGGAACGCGAGCCGAAGGAGCTGGACTTTGCACTCGACGGCGTACATGACCCAGCGCCAGACGTGGGGAACGTCAACAGCGTCTCCGGTGACCCTGAGGTCAAATTTCTCCAGACGTGGACGTGAGTCTCCACCAGGCTTGTCTCCACGGTGGAGCAAAAGGCCATCCATAAACTCCCGGATCTCCTCAAACAGCACCGGTGCCTTCCCGTCAGCAAACAGCACCGGCGTCTTCCCGTCAGCACACAGCACCTGCGCCTTCCCGTCAATGCTCAGGCTAGGGGCGGATTTCCAAAGGTGGCGCCAGCGCTGGGCGAGCACGCAGGTCCGCACTACCTGCTGCGCGGGGAGGAAGGAGAGGACGTGATGCAGCATTTCGTCCGGGAGGGCGCTGATGCGGTCGCCGCTGCTCGCCGGAGATGCTTGTGGCGCTTCCTTGGGGGCATTACCGGCAGGCATTCCGGCGGCTGCGGGAGGATGCCTAGCTCCGCAGGGCATGAGGCCGGCGACGAGGGTGAGCTGCGAGATTTGGGGACGGGGCGGATTGGGGTTTTGCGCGTGGGCTGTGGGGGCTGGGGGTTGCTGGTCCGTGAACCCTACTACTGTAGCTAGGGTGGAAGCATTCGGCGGCGGCGGCGGAAGCGGAGATGTCGCCGTGTCGGGGCTGGCAGCGGCGGGGAGCCGTAATGGTTGTCGGGACTGGGCTTTACACTCGTAGCTGGCTCGGGCTGCCATACATGCTCGTGGGCTGGGCTGTGCGGAAAATCGGGCTCGCTCACTACGATGCGTCAACGGCAGTGGAACGCTGGTGCAGCGTGTGGCTGTTGTTCATCAGAAGCTCACGAATTGTAAACTGGGAAGTTGGACGCGAGCAAAGGTAGCTAGATTTTTTTTATATAAAATATAAATTTAATTAAAAGTATTTTTAAATAGTTGTTTTGTTTATTTGGTTATAATTTTCTTTTCTCATTTGTCTACACTTTATCATTAGCCCAAACGTTTTTATTGTTTTTTAGTTTAGATATATTCCTAATTATAATTGAAATGGATATTATTTTTTTTCAGATATGTTTTGCTCAAACTTTTTCTTTACTACTAGCTAAGTGCCCATGTGCTGCTACGGGTTTTAAAATCCACACAAACCTAGGCATTTTCTCACATACACATAAATGAAAAAAAAATCTTGTGCATCATGGTTTGATTTGAGTAGGTAATCAAAACACTTTTATGGTCAGATCCTCTTGCTAGCACACCATGTACGCCTTCTTGGAAACTGTTTACATTAAAATTGCACCTAAACAGTTTAGATCGCACGAATTGCAATAGCTTTCAAATCCACATTCTAAGATGCATTGCCGTAAACATACACGACACTGAGAACAAAGTTGATGAACCGGTGCTCCTGTCTTCCCAAATCATAAGGTGGTTCAGAAGCCTGACAAGAAAAATAAATAAATAAGTAACAATTGAGGTTACATTGACCCTGTCATAATCAAATGAATTGTTAGAAATCTACAGAGCTGCATAAAGAGATTGGAGACAACACAAGCATGCTATAATACATCGGAGACAGCACAAACCATACTATTGTGCCAAAACTAATAAATGAATCATACATTTCGGTTTGTGCTGACGATCTTGCCGAAGATTTGCTAAGAGATTGTACTTACACATGTTCACCATCGTAGTGGGGACTGGAAGGGAGCCATTTATCATGTATTGAGGTCATCGATAACCAAGTACGCGAGGCGTGGAGCATGTAGAGATTGGATTACCAACTTGACCGTCACGGCTGAATACGTCTACACATCTAGCCTAAGGCCACAGAAAAAGTCAAACCTCGACAACCAATGAAATATTTAGAAGATACAGATGCCACACTCAGATGCTCTGAAGAAGAGACATTGCATATATTAACCTTAAAGGTGGGCCACAATTTCAGTTTGTGTACATTAGTTTTAACCAAATAAAAACCAGGAAAATCAGATTATTAAAAAAAACTCACAAAGTGATATATTCCTTTGATACTCACAAACAAAAAACAAAGTAACTTTGCATGAGATAGGAGATTGATAGTGAGTGTGACATGATTGATACCGAACATTCTTAAGAAGAGAATATAGCATATTAAAAAATAAGAACACTAAAAAGAACTGCTAATCAGCAAAGTTTGAAGTGAAATTAGATCTCCCGATTTCTTTGAGAAATAGAGACACTCATTGAAGTAAAGAGATTTCTTGTTCTTTTGAGAAATATAGAGTCATTTGCAGGCTGACTAAACTGCTGATAGACAATACAAATAAAATACCATGAGATTCCTCAGTTTTTAATTATTTTTGAACGCTTAATGGCAGGAGCTCTGCCTTTCAATTAAAAAGAAGAATAGAGGTTTATGTACAGGTGGAGGGGCATGCCCCCACAGAGGAAAAAAAGTGAAAAGTGAAATTACATATTTCTTAGCTAATTACCCCCTCCAAGTTAAGGCCCTTTTTCTTTGTTCGATATCCTCTTTTACTCTTGAAGCCATTTGCATTGCCGATTGATGTGCATTGTTGAAGATTCTTCTATTCCTCTCCTTCCATAGGTTCAAGAGAGTAAAGATCCACCACACTGTTGAAACGTTTTCTTTCCACCTTGGCAATCTTGGTTTTGGCCTACTCCCACCATGACATGGCAATCACAAAATCTTACAGTGAAGAGGCTTCATCTGTCAAAGGTTCTAGTCGCCATGCTTATTTGCACTTTTGGGAACTGATGGCATCATTCATAAAAGATGCTCCACTGCAAATTAGAAAGTCTGCACTGGAGGCCATGGAACTGTGGCGACTGACCAAGTGTTCCGTCAGTGGATTATATTCGATTCTTTTCTCCTCACAACCAATATTTTACTTACAGCTTGCAGCTTTCTCTCTACTTCTGTCTGAGCCCTTCTGTCAACTTTCACTGGTTAAAAATTGTTCAATGGGAGAAAATTGCTCATCTGTTCAGGAATCTGGCATAAACCAAAGTGCTGAGTTGATGCCAGATTCAGAGAAGGCAGTGCATCTAAGAAATGAACTTTCACACTTAATCGAGTTCCCGACATCTAACTTCTCAAATCTGATCTGACAGCTCGAGATAGGGTATATAGTGTATTTACTGTATTTAGTGATTTTAAATTCAATAGCAGTTTTTCTTAGCTCGTGTGTTAATGGTCTGTTGGTGTTTTCTTTCACTAGGTTGATGTATTCATTGCCTGGGCATTGTTGCTATCCCACCTGCAGATACTACCAGTATCTTCCAGTATCAGGGCAGATGTGCTACAATATATACAAGAAAAGATCAGTCCGTGCATAGCATTTTCCAGCATATCCCAGTAAAGGCTGCTGCACCTAGTGGGAAGAAAAAGGATACTGAGCTAGTGCCTGAAGCAGAAGCTGCTGCAAAAGCTTCGAAGAATGCCATAGCTACTTGTTTTTTGCTTCCATACTTGGAATCTCTTTGGCCCATTGGGACTCTGCAAATGGCCTCACTTGCAGGCTTATTGTACGGGATGATGATTAGGCTGCTGCCTTCTTTTGTGCGCACATGGTTTACTACCTTGAGAGACCGTTCATTGTCATACTCAATCGAGTCCTTCACCAAACAATGGTGCAGCCCTCTTCTGCTAGACGAATTTTCTCAGGTAAGATGATCTTCTTTTGGCAAGATATTGGCCCAGCATGTTCAAATTTGTTGCACAGCTCTGATCTCTTTCTAAGGTTTATTTGACCCTTAAAAACTGTTATACAAATAATCAATTGCGCACAAGTATGTCTTTAGTTTTTAGTTTTATTTTTCTATATTTTGCGGACCACATGTGGTAGTGGCTGAGTGGCTTCATTCTGTACATCTCGTGAAATCAGATAGGTTAGTCCATGTCATCCTTAGGAGCCTTATAATTGTCACTGCACAAACTTTACCTTGTTGCAGGTTAAGGACTTTGTGTACGGCGATGAGAATTTCTCAGTTAGCATCAACCGATCAGCTTTCGAAATTGTTGCTACATACAAAAAGGAGGAGACACGAATTGACCTTGTCATAGGCCTTCCAAACTTTTTTTTTTTTTTTTTTTGAAAGCACGCCTATGCGTGTATTGCTTTAAGGGAAAAAAAGGAGTTTGTTACACGCGACCAGGGCGTGGACTCGAGGCGAGTTGCCTTAGCACACGGCCGGTAAACATACGACATAGATCACCGGCTAAACGGTGCAGCGGTGGAGTTGTGGCTAAAAAGGAAACTAATCTTGCGACCGCAGATGGTGCTCACGACACTACGGGACGAATCACGAACAGTGGAGCCAGCTTGGAGTAGCTTGCCGCCACCCATTCCTCGCCCTCCACCTTGATGTCGGAAAGGACACGGGGCGCCGTCTACCGTGACGTGGTCGAAGGTCTGCTGGTTTCGCTCTTTCCGGATCACCCAACCCGACTAGCGGGGACGAGGGGAGTTGAAGGCCTTCCCGGCGGCGGGACGGGACTCCCACACGCGTGTCGTAGGCCACCATTGGGGGGCGACCACGTCTGGCCCTAGTGTGATATCTTTGGAAGCCGACTACCCCCAACACATGCACCCAAATCTCTTCGGTGAACACGCAAGCGCCGAGTAGATGCCCTTGCGTCTCATCCTCCCGGTCACAAAAGCACGCACGCCGTCGCATCCGGCTAGAGACCGTGCTCGTGTCGCGATCCGCTGTCCAAAGACGCTCATGAAGAGCGAGCCGAAGAAGAACTTGACTTTAGGTGGTGCGCACGCCCCCCACCTCCCATGCGCCTGGGAGTGTAGAGTAGCCGATGTGAAAAGCCCGGCGTAAGCGGAGGCGGATGAGTATTGCCCGCTGGCTGTCCAACGCCCGACCGAAACCGTCCGCACGCCATCATCGATCGCCAGCTGCGTGGGAGCGGGGTGTCGAAGAGGAGCGCATACCGAGTACAACTACCGCACGCGTGCGCCCGGTGATGTCCCCGATCCAACATCGACGGCGGTAACGCCGTCTTTGACGGACCGTCTCCTGCGCGCCGTGCCGACCGCCCTGAAGAGGTTGGGCGCAAAAAGAGCGTATAGCCCCTCCGGGAGCCGTGTCCGTCGTAACCTTGCGGTGCCGCCGTCGCCAATGTACAACTGAACCGAGGCCGGAACATTGCATCGACCGGTGGCTCGGTTCACGGGCGCCAGCCGCCCATGGAGCGGAGTCGCCGGTGCGCCTCATCCACTCCCAAAGTAGGCGGAGCCGTGGCTAAGCACCTTCGGGTTCGGGATGCCGAGACCGCCAAGATCTCTTGGCAAGCAGCGACGCCAAGAGACCCGACACCGCCCGCCGGCGGCGCGGCCAGCCCCGCCCACAGAAAGGCCGCCCACGCCCATCGACCGCCTCGACGCCCAAGGCGACAAGGCGCAGCAAATCGAGGCGTGGACCGAGATAGCCGAGAGCGTGGACTTGACGAGGGAGGCCCTGGCCGATGGTGTTTAGCAACCGCCCCTTCCAAAGTCGGTATCCCGGTGGCCCACCGCCGACGCGATGGCTCGCTCCGCACGATGGAGCTTGGTGATGGAAAGGGGCCCCCGGTGGGTGACGGGAACGGCTGCATGCAAAGACGGGAATACCTGGAGCACACGGGCGACCACCTCCTCGAGCATTGGATGGGCGTCGAGAGCACTTGTCCAAAGTTGGTGTGCGGGACCGAGGCGCCGGCGAAGAGATCGAAAGCACCTGCCGCATCCATGCAAAGTCCCGCGCATGGAGCCAAGAAGATGACTAGGTCATCGGCGTAGAGAGAGGCCCAAAACTTGATGGAGTTGCCGTGTAGCGGAGTGAGCTGGGATTGGGCATCGGCCGCGAGATGAGAGAGTTGAGGACCTCCATGACGATGACGAAAAGCAGCGGTGAGAGCGGGTCACCCCTGCGTAGGCCCCCGGGCGTGGTAGATGCGTTTCCCCGGGCAGCCGTTGATGAGGACCCGGTGGTGGCCGTGGGACAGTAGCAATCGAGATCCAATTTTGCCAACGTAGGGGGAAGCCGAGTCGCCGAGGACCTCCGGCAAGAATGGCCATGACACCGTGTCGAAGGCCTTTGCGAGGTCCACCTTTAGTAGGATCATGGGAGTCCGCCTCACGTGTAGCCACCGACAAGCTAGCTGCACCGTCCGGAAGTTGTCGTGAATCCGCCGTCCGCGAATGAACGCAGATCGGTTCACTTGGACAAGCTCCGCCATCCTCGGTGCGGTCGTAGGGCCAGCCCCTTTGGCGAAGAACTTGCCAAGGCAATGTACCGGCTGATCGGCGGTAGTCCTTCAGTCCCCGTCGGCGACTGCGTCTTGTGTAGGAGTACTAGGAGGGCCTCATTGAGGTTGTTGAAGTTCCTGAAGTCGAGGTCCCAAAGCGCCTGGAACATACGCACCACGTCCGGGCCGACGATTTACGAACTGTTACCCCCTGCGCCACGTCAATGTTGAATGCATAAAAAGTTTGGGTATTAGTGAAGTGAAGTGCGGAAAATGGTTGCTTTCCCTCACATCATTTGTTCGCAACCAGGTAATTACTTAGAGCACAAAATATAAGGCAGTTACTGATGGCTTTGTAACATTGATAATAAAAAGGAAGAATGTAGCACTAAGTAACTAAGCTAATCATTTCTCTCTGCAGAATGGCGCGATAGTAAAGCATTCTCCACACCAGCAACCACAGCCTTCTGCGGCTGGCGTGCAAGACGTGCAAGCACAAGTTCCATGGCGCCTGCCTCTACAAGTGGTTCTCGACGTCCAACAAATCGACTTGCTCTAGACAGTTTGATGGCACACTTCATGTAAATGGCGTGTATACACAGTGTTCAGCTTTTACAAAGGCTTGGGCCTTTTCTCACTAGGCTCATCCGTTTTGGCTGTTAACTACTCTTGGGACAGTACGAGACCTATATGGAAGAGTTCACATCATAGGAATCAAGTAGATTGATCATTAAAAACTGGGTACAAATTTTGGGGTAGCTCCCAACTTAGAGATTTGCAGCGCCCTATCAACTCAAACATAGCAATGATTTGAGGTTAAAGCAAGCTGCAAAACTTGCTTGCAACTAGTGATCATAAATACTCCCTCTATTCCAAACTGTAAGTCATTTTGACCTTTTAGCTCATCCATTTTGTTGCAAATACTAGATGCGTGGCAAAATGGATGTATCAAAAAGTCCAACTTACAATTTAGAACGGAGGGAGTACTATTTATTCCAAATTTCTGGAGCCGCACTGGCAGACGGCACAACTTATAAATGCTATTGACAATCCTAGAAAAGCTATGGACAATCGTGGAATGAAATGAGTCGTGGGCGCCCCAATTTGGTACTCCTACCATTTCAAACTATTTAGCTTTTGATATGCATATAAATATGTATTGTCTAAATATATAGTGGTAGTCATCTAAGATATAAATATAAATAATTTGGAATGAAAGGAAAAGGGTTATTGAACAAACTAATGAGTTCACAATGCAGCAATTTCTGAGCCACCCTAAGGCACCATCCATAAAACATCTGTTCAACCAACAACTACCTCAGCCATAGAGTACTTAAAAAAAGGCTTATAAAGCTTGTTTTGATCTGTGGAGTAAACTGCCACTACGCGATGAGTAAAGGGAGCATGGTCAGCATGAAGGCCTCGTAGGTAAAAAGTTGCCGACCCCGAGGACGCAGTGTCCTTCTCCTTGAACTTCTCCACCCCTGCAAAGTAATCCAAATAAATGACCACAGGTGTTGGGGATACCAACATGTTGGCAACCCCCTAGTTGTGTAATAGACCCAATTAAGTAGTTTGGAGAAGGACATATGAGGATTAGGCCCATTTTATAGCCCATAATGGCATTCTTGTAAATACTGGTCATATTTCGGGTAATAAAGAAAGGAGCCCCTCCCACCTTCCCTATAAAAGGGGGAGAGGGGGAGGAGAGAAGAGAGGGAGGGCAGACCTGTCTGCTGCCCACCTCCGCCATTTCGTCACTTTGATTTCGGTTGTCGCCCTTCGGTGGCGATATTCGCCGATCTCTTCGGGCGTGACTTCGCCGGCCCAGGTTCGGCTGCGACGCCGTCGGTCATATTCGGCTGGGACTTCCTCAGCCGCCTCGGTTAGACTCCCCGGTCACATTCGTCACCGAGACATTCGTCGGTTACATTCGCCACCGCGACATTAAATCAGTCACATTCGCCGCCGTGACATTCCTCGGTCACATTCGCCGCCGAGACATTCGCCGGTCACATTCGTCATCGCGGACATTCCTCGCCACATTCGTCGCCGACATTCATCGCTCACATTCGCCGCCGGCGAGACATTCATCGGTCACATTCGCCGCCGTGACATTCGTTAGTCACATTCGTCGTCATGACATTCGCCCGCCACATTCGCCGCCCGGACATTCGTTAGCCACATTCGTCGGTCTTCAACCCGCGACCTAGGGGTGGCATGATTTGGTGCTACTCCAACATTGGCGCCCACCGTGTTCGGCTTGAATTCTTCACGAAACAACGAGCATTTGTAAAATGTCATTTCATCCTATTTTTAACCTCATCCTTGCATGTTTAACTCTCAACCGAAGACATGCAGCTAAACCGAACGCTTCAACCGAAGCCATGCAAGGCAAGGGCGACACACTTGAACCGAATCCATGCAGTGAAGGCCGAATGCTCAGCGAAGGTGCTTTCGGAGCATGACTGGTCAACAGCTTGATTAGCCTGCGCACGCAACCCTCCAGGTGAGAGGTACGAATACAGAATACCACAGATTCGGTTTGTTTCGGCTATTCGGCAGGCAGCTCCAGCTATACGTGGCTTTCGTTCACGGGAAGATAACTGGTCTGATTTCCTATGCTAGTTCCATTTCTTTTCGGATTAATAATATATGTATGTGTGTGTGTATATATATATATATAACTCTTCGGTAACTTCGACACAACAAGATACGACCAGGGCCCTATTACTCTTCGGTATATGAAGAAGAAACAAAAACTATTCGGTAACTCACCAAGTTGCGTCGCAGCTGTTTCTTTCTGAATTGTAGGGCGGTGGTTCCTTCGGCTAAAAGAAGCTTTCGTAGTTTTCTTTCTCGATGCACTTGGCCGCCGGTTCGGTTCAGCAAGGGCAGGTCGGGCGAAGGTGGTTTCGCAGGGTTTTTAGAGTCAAGTTTATTCGTGCATGCCACAGGAGCAACCTGGGTTTCGGAGTCAAGATGGAGGCGAACAGCCTTTCGTTCTGACGAAGATTAATCGGCTAAAAAGCAGCGTCAAGTTTTTCACCTACTGAACCAAGAGCCTCACGCTAACCAGCTCCCTACTTTCACTCTGGGCGCATTCGTCTATCCCCTCGCAGGGCGATGTCACCAAGAGCCTCACGCTAACCAGCTCCCTACTTTCGCTCTGGGCGCATTCGTCTATCCCCTCGCAGGGCGATGTCACCAAGAGCCTCACGCTAACCAGCTCCCTACTTTCGCTCTGGGCGCATTCGTCTATCCCCTCGCAGGGCGAGCATGACATCGCAGCATTCTTCGCAGCGGTTGGGCGATCTTTGGCACTCTGCCACGGACGAGCACCTCTTCGCATGGACAAGGACTGCATTTCGGTTAGTCCATCAATAACCGAAAGTACTGCATTTCGGTTCATAACATGCATTCGGTTGTCCAAAAATAGGCATTCTCTATGCGTAACTATATACTTGTTTATTAACAAGCTAACCGAGTTACCGAGCCTCATGCATTCGGTTGTCCAAAACAATTTATTATATCTAATTTAACAAGCTAACCGAACTACATATGCATTCGGTTGTCCAAGCAGTTGGCCCATTCAGTTTTATATTCATAGTTTTATACACTTGTTTATCCTTTACTCTGACAAACTAATTATATCCTCTACTCTGCATCATGCATCCATAAATAGCAAGGTCTGTGAATAGCGTTTTCAAACTGTTTGCACCGAAAGGACAAAACACTAGCACTCGATCGCATTTGCATGCAAAAGCTTTTCCTGGCTTTTTCCAAATAAAAAGTGATGCACAATTTTGTTCCAATTGTGACCCATAATTTTTGCTCATGCATTTTCTGTTTTCGGCATGATCCATAAATAAGTAATCTCTAATCACCTTGTGCCGAAGGGGTGAAAAGCTAGCCTTCAACCGAAGGCACTACATTTCGGTATGCACTGCATTTGGGTGTGTGGCATCAACCCGAAAGCTTTGCATTTCGGTGAGTCCATCATCAACCGAAAGGACTGCATTTCGGTTCACAGCTGGCCAGCAAGCAACGACAATATCGAGAGCACGAATCTTTAACCGAATAAGCGGCATTTCGCATGTTCAGAACTAACATGTTTCGTCTACATTACATTTGTCGCTCCGAGATCGTAGCAATTTCATTTTCTATTCTCTTTGTCAAACTACTAATCTTGAGTAACTTTGGCTAACATGTCCTTTGTGTTTGGCATATAAGCACCACGTGTCCCGTGTTAACATGCAGACAGACATGGCGAATGCAGCGAATGCTCCAACGAGCGGTCTCCTGGCAACCGAAGCCATGCAGCGAAAACTAACCAGTAACCCTTGAGAAGCGTCATCCACTGGTTTCTAGCAATTGGCGAAAGCATCTTTTCCCATTCACGATCTCTTTATTTGTGATCTAGCACACAGGCTTTCATAGAATATAGCACTTGTCAATATTGCAAAACAGCAAAATTACTTTCGAGCTTTTCAGCAAAGGACTTAGCGACGGGTGCCTGCGGGCGAGTGCGAGGGTGTTCGTCAACTGGCGAAGCTGTTGAGCGAAATGACTTCCGGCTTCCGGTCAGGTGCTCGCCCAGTCCAAGTGGAGGACGAAGAGAAGTGTTCGCTCCGGCCGGTGAAGCCGCTGCCGACCTGCACGTCAAAGTGATTTGAGGATGCCAACAGCGGTCTCAACATGCGTGATAGAGACCAATGAGATAAGCATTTCTTTGTCATACTCAAGCTTTCACATTAATTTAACCGAATAGAAAATACCATTTTATGTGAGATAAATCTTTTCGCTGTTGGTGCTCTTTCGAAGGAAAGAGCCAAGCTTTTCGGTAGTTAAAACACCAAAGAGAGGTTCACACTACGCTATTTTTAACCTCATACCGAGTTCATTCTTGCATGTTACAGCGGAGAAATGTTGAAAATGCTAGTTCGCTCTGGTCATGACCTATAGTTCTCGCTACAAAAGGCATTTTCTATTTTTGTCGTGATCTATAAAGTTTCAGCTCTAACTTTTTCACGGTCAAGCAAAGTGACACAGGTTCATTGAAAGCAAAGAAGTGTTTCTTCTTTACAGGAGGAGCGAAGGAATTTTCGAAACTCTTTCTTTCTCTCAGGTCTCAAGAATTTCACCACCGAAATGGCGCAGGTCCAACAAAGAAAGTGTGTTTGCACAAGACTGCACTTTTGGCTACCCAAAATAGATTTCGGTCTTGGGTTTTATCACTTAGACTTTCGGCCAGCAGAAGCTAGTCACCGAAAGCTCCGGGCGACCATCATCAAACTTTGTTTTTCTTTTCGTCGCTTTCATATTGTTTTACAATTTTTGCTTCCTATATGGTCACTAACCATGCAGGCTTTCCAACAGTTAGACATGTTTTTATCTCAATCACCATTTCTAGAATTTGTCTCGTCACATTTTACAAGATTTGCGAAACTATAGATCTAATCTCTGCCTTGCATGCAATCCCCTCTAAACCTGCACCGTATATTCGCTTCATGATTACAGGTTGCCCCGTGTGCTATATAAGGTATTCGACAATCTGTTATATTTCTTTAGATGTAAATGTATCCTAATAATAAATGTTAGGAGGTTTTCCTTCATTATCCTTATACGTGAAGTAACAAAATCTTCTTTTGTTTCGGCATATAAACACCACACGTGTCCCCTGTTGGCATGCGGATAAATATATCAAATGCTCCACATGTCTTTCGGCTGGTTCACAGGCTCAGCTTTGGCAACACATGCAGTTAGCATCCTAGCACAGCTCCACCGGATGCTCAGCTTGGGAGGCGTGTCCATCCGAACAAACTTTTGCACACAAAGCATTTCCCGATGGAGGCGGTAAAGGTTGCATGGAGCAGTGCAAGTCTGCTTGCTATCGAGTCACCGACTGAGCAAGTCCACCAGCATCCGGAATGTCGTAAAGGCTGCATAGAGCAATGCAAGGTTTCACTAGTTATAACAAAATATTTATTTATTACGTGTACCATTCGGCTTGTGTTCATTCATGTATAAAACGCCTTAAGACTTCGACCCTTGATACTTGAGAAGAGATTGCTGTCCAAGGTCAGCAAACATTGGCAAAAAAACGCCATAACCAAAAGGCCCAAAGCGGCCGAAAAACCCCGTGAAAAAGAAAGCTTTTCTCGGGCGAAATCCCAAGGTGACAAAACCCTAGGGCCGGAGGATAATAGAGGTGTATCTTCGCTGCTGCAAGGCGAAAAAGCCCAAGCAGAAAAGGCATTCGGTTGATAAACCCGAAGTCAAATCACATGGGAGCAGCTCTTCAAAGATGGCGCCGAGATACGACGCCTAGAGCATTGATTTGCAAAAACATGATGACTAATCAATAAACACACCTATCTTCCCCGGTACCGTGAAAGAAATACTTCGATCCTCCAAAAAGGTGAGAGCGAAGCAAAAAACAAAAGCCAGAGAGGCTTAAGACTTCAGGCACCCGGAAATTGGGGCGAAGCAAACAAAAGTCAGAGAGGCTTAAGACTTCAAGCACCGTGGAAATTGGGGCGAAAGCAAATAAAAGCCTAAGGGCAGGCACCCGGAAATTGGGGCGAAGCAAATGAAAGCTCGAAGGGCTTAAGACTTCAACCACCCGGAATGGGGCGAAGAAAACAAAATCCGAAGGGCACAAGAATTCGACTTTCGAAGCATTTGAAAGAGCGAAACAAACAATGGCCTAAATCATGTGAAAGTCACCCCATTCGAAATGCATGCATGCTCGGTCCTCATCCTTTTTCGGGTCGCGTCCGGACACCTGTTCGCTCCTCATCAAGCCGAATGTAATTTCATATTCTTTTTGCATTCGCTTTCCCCAAAAAGCGGCAGCCAAAAATGGCGCATGAATGGTTCCAAAATAAGAAGCTGAAACGTCCGCGATAAAAAACACGTTTTTCGGTCAAAAACTAAGATCGATGAGCTAACGAAGATTTTCTAATCTCTCGTCAAAACATGTCTTTTTCGCCATAAACTAAGGCCGAAAGGTCAAGAAAAAAATCTCCGTAGGCCTAAGGTCTTTCAATAAGGCGATCTTTTGTATCCCTCTATATTCGGTGGATTTATCCGCCAGGTTGCAAGCAATCATTTAGCCGCAAAAGGCTAGAATCCGAATTCAGTGAGGAAGTTGAGTGCATGCGAAAGAGCACCAGTACAACCTCACCAAAAATGGTTGGGGATATTGGCTCCTCGAACAAATGATCACGCCAAACTTCAGGCGCATTCGACAACCAGGGTGAGCTTTCGGTTGCACCGGGCATCTCTGGCAGCAGGCCAGCAGGCGCAGCTGGAGCAGGCTATTCACGTTAACTTCCAAGGGTCTGAGGTTTTTTAATGAGGCAACCCTCGAAACCTTCGGTTACGAACCCCCATAAAAAGCTTTTTCCCCAACAATATGTTATGTGCGAAGAATCAAGTCGAAAACTTGGCGCGACGAAGTCACGCCTAGTATATTCGGCAAACATCATGCCTGATAAGGTATATGCTGAAGAGATCAGCAAACAGTGGCCACAGTGCCAAAAACCCAAGGCCATAGACGACCAAAATTCTAAGGGAAGTTAAAGAATGAAACCTCCAAAAGCAAGCTCTAGAGTAGAGAAGCCTTAGCAATCCGAGCATGACTGAAAGGGATCATAATCGGCAATGAGGCAGGAAAGCCTCAATGAAAAAAAAAATATATATATATATATATATACTATTCTCCAGCCTACGTGTTGGTTAATAAACAACGCGCCGGCGGAGCGAGCGCCGCTGTCCTCCGGCGAGAAAGCAGAACCAGCGTAATTAATGTGGGCCCCCAACACTTCAACGTTGCATGCACTTCTATTATTAGGAAATAATAAATTACCAACTTACTAATCAGCGCCACAATCCACGCCCTGCATGTATATATACGCCACATCCCTCTCGATGTGACCGCGGCGGGCCCGTCCATGCTGGATGCGACGACGGCGTCGCTGCACGGAGCGTCATGGCGGCACCTCTCACCTCGCCGGGAAACCATCCAGCTTGGCAATCTCGTCAAGAATAGTACGATCGTCCCTCGCGTGACGGCCCTGGCGGTGGTGTTCCTCCCGTCCATCGGCGGAGACGCGTCGAGCACGGCTTGACGGAGCACCTGGCGGCGGTGCGCCGTGTACCGTGTGAGCAGCATCTCCATCTGGACCAGTCATCGACTCATCGGCGATGACGCTTCACCCACGGGCAGCGGCAACTCATGCAGGCTGACGTCGCCGTATCTGTGGCCAGGAGTTCCGCTCCCGTGGACGTCGCCATCCTTCGCGGCAGCGCGGTCCGGCCGCGCGGCGGTCCTTGCTCCCTCCCGGCGGCCGCGACCTCCGCGCCCTCTCCTCATACACGGCGGCGACGCGTGGTGGCTTCTTCCCCGTCCTCCATCCAGCAACGTCGTCGTTCTCTCGTTCAGCGACGCTGGGTGCCGGATCTTGTGGAGCAGAGGCAGCGGCCTGCCTGCCGAGGCGCGGCGCGCGTGGTCACCGACGACGACGGCTGCACTCCACCCCCACCCCGACCAGTTGCAGTGGCGCCCCTTCCCCACGACAGATGGCACACCGGTGGCCATGGCGTCTTGGATTGGTTTCGTGCCGTCCAACTTGCCCACGTGTGCCATGCTGCTGTTCGTTAGTGCCCCTGACGCCTCCTCAGCGGCGGCGGCATGGCCCCCCCTGCGGATGGCCCCTGCTGGTGACCTTGCTTGCAGGGCCTCTTCCTTAGATCGAGCAGCGCCTCATCGTAGCTCCCTGTGTCTATTCCTACATGCTGGACTGAGGCGGAAGCACATCCATGCATGGCAAGAATCAAGCCTCCGTGGTTGCCGAACGGAGGAGTTCTCTACCTAAGTCCTAGTACGAAAGATACATGCTGTACGTAATGGATTTTTGCTAATGAACTTAGCCAAACGTTTGTACATATGTTTTGGATCTTAAGAGCTTCAACTCTCGCTTAAGAACTTGTTGATATTGTTGGATTCGATTATTTCTTTTACAAGATTGATGGATGTGCAGATTTTCTTTTTACAAGATTGATGGATGTGCAGATCGGTGTGTAATTCGTGAATGTTTCTTATCATTGTCCAGATTTTCATGTATGTGATTTTAACAACAACACTTAGTGTTTTGATTTTAGTAATAAAAATTACGCCGTCTGGAAACATGATGGAATTATTTTGTTATGAACTAACACTACTAGTAATAAAATCTACTTAACAAAATGTTACTATTAGTAATAACAAATAGTTATTTGAACGGTGAATAATTTATTGGCAAAATTATTACCCACCGCCAAAGAGGGAATTATTTTCTTAGGAAACTGACACTACTAGTAATAATTTACCGGAGCAAATGATAATAGTAATAATAAATACAAAATTGAAATAGTTACTGAAACAAATGATAATAGTAATAATAATAGATTTTGAATTATTTTCTAGACGCATAAGTGATAATTTTTTTTTTTTTTTTTTTTTGTTAAGCCATTTGGCCCTTTATTGATCTTGAATAACAGTTACATCGTTTCGCCAAAGGCCCTAGAATGAAACTAGGGGTTCATCGACCCAGTTCATGAAGATAATTTGCTTTGCAAAGCTATTCTAGCTAATTCATGAGCTACACAATTTGCTTCCCTATTACAATGATCAATAACAATAGAATCAAAATCTTGCCATAGGGAAAAGCATTCATCATAGATTGGAGCGCCCACCGTGGCAGCCACACCATCCTTCATTGTTTCTACCACCGCCAAGCAATCTGATTCAATCATAATTCGGTTGCAACCCGAGTCTCGAGCGAGCACGAGGCCTTCCTTGAGAGCCATCGCTTCTGCTGTTGCTGCATAATAAAAAGTATTTGACCGGCATAGGAAAATTTACCGCTCAAAGGGGCGGAGACAATTATTTGCTTAAGAAAATGATATGAGTAGTAATAAAAAACCCCTGTTATTACCGCTCAAAGGGAAAATTTACTCTCTAGACGTAATTAATTATTACCGATCATGATGAAAAAAAATATCCTAGTATTATTCTCAAAAAAAATCCTAGTATTAGCTGAAAATTACCTAGTATTTATTTGCTTAACATAAATTTACCGCTCACATGATACTAGTAATTATTTTCTTACCGCTCATAGGGTTGAAGGGAATTATTTTGTTACAGCTCATAGAGCTGAACGGAATTATTTTCTTACTGAGCACACGGGTGATTAACAAAGAAAAATTACAGATCTCAAGAGAGAATTATTTTCTTATCCAAAGAATAGTATGAGTAATAAAGAATACTCTCACTGCCTATTGGACATGAGGGAATTATTTTCTTACCGTTCGCATACCAGGACGAAATTATTTTCTGACTGGGACCGGACAAGCCAATAATTATCATGACCAAATTTATTGCTCACAGCTCCGGATGGAATTATTTTATTAACAAAATGATACTGCTAATAATAGTCGCATGGCAGACCTTAATTAGGAATTAAAAATTATTGGCCAACATCTATGGCATCCGCCCGGACTTGCATGCGCTTTGATTCCTGCAATCAATTCTGTACTAGGCATGCACGCAGCCAATAATGAAGCCGCAAGAGTCCATTCAAACTTTGCCTCGCCGGACTTGTCACCCACCGCCGGCGCGTTGGTTATTAACCAACAGCCAGGCCGTAGATTAGTGGGGTCCTACATATATATATATATATATATATATATATATATATATATATATATATATATATATATATATATATCTTTCGGCTAATATTCAAGACATAGTACGGACCTTGGCCACCCCCAACATGAAAGCTTTGCCTTCGGATTCAAATTAAATTCTGAAGGGCTTACAAGTTTTGTCGCTTCGGGTTTAAAAGCATGTCAGATAATAGCCAAAAACAAAGTGCGACGAAGTAGCACCTTGTATATTCGCCAAAGCCGATCCGGAAAAAGTTTGTAGAAGAAATCAGCAAACAGCGGCCAAAGTGCTGAAACTATAAAGGCCAATAAGCCCTGAGCGAATGAGAAATCGAATGCGTATGTATACTCGCCCCACGTCCCGAAAGGTTTGGGGAGTTCGCGCCGAAATGATATAAAGGTGCTGAGGGGCTTGTTTTTGGCTCGCCTTTTCCTATATTCGCCCCTCGCCTCAAAAGTTTGGGGGAGTTGGCGCAAAACAATAGCACGAATGCGCCGAGGGGCTCGTTTTCAGCTCGCATATACCTATATTTGCCGCACATTCGCCCCTCGCCTCAAAAGTTTGGGGGAGTTGGCGCAAAACAATAGCACGAATGCGCCGAGGGGCTCGTTTTCAGCTCGCATACACCTATATTTGCCCTACATTCGCCCTCGCCTCAAAAGTTTGGGGGAGTTGGCGCCAAATGATAGCTTCGAATCCGAGGGGCTCATTTTTAGCTCACCTTTACCTATATTCGACCCTCGCCTCAAAAGTATGGCGGGGAGTTGGCGCCTAGGTAATATGAATGCGCCAAGGGCCCACCTTGCCCTGTGTTAAGCCCTGTGTGTCCACAAATCGGAGATAATCGGGCGCAAGAACAACATCGCCGAAACAATAAAAATGTGCCAAGGGGCCGGTTCTCGCCGATTCGCCCCTAGGTCTCAAAATGGTGTTTGAAGGTTGAATAGTTTGGCTAATCCTTTGGGAAGAGGTCTCCAACATCGCTCTCGAAACCTAAATTAATGTTTCGACACTGAAAAGGCATCCTCGGTATCCTTGATTTCTTCATCGATGAGTATCACAAACGTCAGCCAAAGGGAGTTGGCGCGATGCGCATTGTATAAACAATCCGCCCGATGATAGGAACCTCACCCGACGCCTGCAGAGGAGAACAATGAAGGCACAATGTGATCCCCCACAACCATTTTTGACAAAGACCAACCGCTACACATGCCTCAACCGCTTTCACGAGAAGCAAGTTGCCAAGGATGACCAGGGAGGCGCGAGCAAAAAAGGACCCCTCGAAGACTAGCGAAAAAGAGTGAAGACTATCGAGAGACAGGCAATCCTCGAAGCCATCCCGGGTACGGTCAAAGAGTGGGCATCGGCATCCAAGCTACAATTGGGGCCGTCACACCTCATTAATCGGCTATTCGGTTTTGAACGAAGGTTCATATCCGAATAGCTGAGGGGTTACTGTTGAGGGATACCAACATGTTGGCAACCCCTAGTTGTGTAATAGGCCCAATTAAGTAGTTTGGAGAAGGACATATGAGGATTAGGCCCATTTTATAGCCTATAATGGCATTCTTGTAAATACTGGGTCATATTTCGGGTAATAAAGAAAGGAGCCCCTCCCACCTTCCCTATAAAAGGGGAGAGGGGAGGAGAGAAGAGAGGGAGGGCAGACCTATCTCGCTACCCACCTCCGCCATTTCGTCACTTTGATTTCGGTTGTCGCCCTTCCTTGGGCGACATTCGCCGATCTCTTCGGCGTGACTTCGTCGGCCGTTCGGTGCGGCCGTCGGTCATATTCGGCTGGGACTTCCTCGGCCGCTCTCGGTTGAGACTCCGCCGGTCACATTCGTCACCGAGACATTCGCCGGTTACATTCGCCGCCGTGACATTCGGCCGGGCCACATTCGCCGCCGCGACATTCCTCGCCCACATTCGTCGCCGAGACATTCGTCGGTCACATTCGTTGGCGTGACATTCCTCAGTCACATTCGCCGCCGAGACATTCGCCGGCCACATTCGTCGCCGCGGACATTCGTTAGTCACATTCGTCGTCATGACATTCGTCATCACATTCGTCGCCGTGACATTAAGTTAGCCACATTCGTCGGTCTTCAACCCGGCGACCTAGGGGTGGCATGATTTGGTGCTACTCCAACAACAGGTAAGATTCATCATAACCATATTTGCAAGATCAGATGCAAAGAGAAGTCTGAAATGTTTGGGTTTGCACATTGTGCAGGCATTAGTTACCTTAACAGCGAGGCAGCATCTGCAGAGGTAAAGGAAGAAAAAGAAAACACGATTAGAATTTGTGGTACATGACAAATTGAATGCAGATAGGACACTTAAAAAATATATAGTTTTAGACATCGCAATAGTCTTGATCAGAATACATAGCTGAACTAAGCAGGACAGTTCATTAACAAATCAGTCTAGTTAAATCTTTACCTAGTTAGTTCCTCCGTTTCAAATTGTAAGTCATTTTGACTTTTTTTTGTACATCCATTTAGCCATGTATCTAGATACAATAATATGTCTAGATACATAGCAAAATGGATGAACCAAAAAAAAAGTCAAAACAACTTACAATTTGGAACAAAGAGAGTATTAGACAAGCTTACTACTCAGATATCAACCAGTTATGAACATCCATGACAACAACACTGTGAAATACAATAATTTCCTTACTGATAAGGTTCAGAGAACATATTTAAGAAATGAGCAGCAGTTGGATTCAAGGAAGGTTCTTACTCAATGAAGTTATCATATTCAATTGCTTTTGCTGTTGCCCCCAGTCTTGTCAAATTTAGACACAAGCAGATCGAGCACGGTTGGAGAGACAGAATATCCCAGACTCAGAAGAGCATCATGCAGTTCTGATGTGTCAATCCTACCATTTCGATCACGATCAAACCACTCAAATATTGCCTGAAAAGTACAGCAAAACATCAGTTCACTACAATAATTCAAGGTTTAATTTTTGCTTACATATAAGCAAAGGGAAAAGGGTAAGTTGTAGCTCATCTTACTCTCCAGTTCTGAAGACTGTAAAACACAGAAGTGAATTCCTTGGGTCCTGAAAGGGCAGAAACAAAAAACAGCATATGTTTATTAAGAAAACTAGACATTACAGGAGATTGAAGGGAGATACTGAATCTGATATAGGTAGATCATACTAATTAAAAAAAGGAAGAGAAAAAGAAACACAAGTTAGGACTGATCTTTTTAAGTTCACACGAATGAAGAAGCACACATCTCATGGGCTTGAATAAAATGGTATATGAAAATCTTGTACAAATTGTTGACTACAAAGATCAAGTTAGGACTTTCAAATTACACAGAATCTGTGCCGAACTGGATCCAAACTCCAGCAAACAGGATTGCCCAAAAGGCATCATATCATTACCAATATATGAAACTATGTCCAAGTGTTGAATCGAAAGGCTTGAGAGTGACATAGCCTACTAGCAATACTTGATTGCTCAAACACTAGTTCCATACTTCATGTTAATATTGCAGCATGTTGAGCACGTGATCGGTACTGCAAAAATAACCCTACAACTACCAAGTCATCTACAGTCTGGACCTCTACATGATCATCTTGGATTTTGCATTCCTTTTCTAAAAAGACTTGGATTTTGCACATAAAGAAATGGATCTACTTGACCGATTCAATATTGATCACTCAATCAAAGTCTAAAACAAAAATGAACTATCTGATTCTTTAAGAACGGATCGAATTGCTAGTTTGGCACTAGAGACAAAAGAAGAAGTAATTTCTAAGTAAATGCATCTGGAGGCGACTAGCACAATCCAGATTGCCATGCCAGTGTTACAGGAAAAGGCTAGATAGCCTACTAGCAGTACTCAACCGTTGACACACTAGCTAGTAATCAGGAGGAGACTGAGAGGCGTCTGATGAAAAGTAAACTCACCGAGCTTGGGGACGTTGGTGTAATTGGTGAAGACGTGCATGAGGAGGTGAACGGTGCGGAGGCTCAAGCTCTGGTGGTTGTACGACCCTGACGACGACGACAGCGCGGACTGAAGCTCCTTGTCGTCGATCACGCCGTTGCCATCGCGGTCGGCCGCCTTGAAGCACGCCACCACGTTGGGGTTGGTCCCGAGGGAACAACCCGGCCATCTTCTCAAACACAGAGTCCAGCCTACGGTGCGCGGCGGGTATCGACACCGGCGTCATCGGCACACGCTTGCGGCGCCTGTCCCCACCGTCTGAGAGGGTGGCCATCTCATGAAACACAGGGTCCGGCTTACGGAGCTCGATGGGTATTGACACCGGCGTCGTCGGCACACGCTTGCAGCGCCGCTTGTACCCACCGTCTGAGAGGGTGGCCATCTCCTGAAACACAGGGTCCGGCGTACGGAGCTCGGCGGGTATTGACACCGGCGTCGTCGGCAAAGGCTTGCGGTGGTTGCGGTTCATGGCTCGCGGCTGGGTTTACAGGGCGGTGTGGAACAGAAACAGGGACAGGGAATGGGAAGTGTTGCTCGCGAGATGAAGCAGAGGCCAAGTAAATGAGAGCCTGCATGCATGCAGTGTCCCTCCCTCGGGAAGCCAAGGAAGCCATCAAAGCCCTCCCGGCCGGTTTTCCTGCCGGAGGTCGGTCAGCTCACGCATCACGAGGCCGCCCAGCTCTCCGCATCCTCTCTAGCTCGGCGATATCTTCTCAGCGTGATTAACACCCGGTCACATTATTTTGTTCATAGAGTATTAGCTAGTGTGTCGTGTGTGCGCACGCGTGCATGGTGAGCCGTATATACGTCGTGTGCCGTGTGCGTACGTGGTTAGCCGTGTGTAGGTGTGTGTGTGTGGTGGCCGTGAGCATGCATGTGTTACCAGTTTCACTAAGTCAGTAAGCTGCTGATTGATTAAAATCTAAAGCATAATTAAGAAAATTCCTGCCATACAGCAGCACAGAGGGGAGAAGAGTTGATGGTGATGTCTCACGGAAGGGAGGAACTTATACAGTTATACTTGTTTGGAAGATCGATCGGACAGGGGAGGCCAGGATCGATGGGGCATACCTATATATAGGGTGTTACACAAGTTTGATGTCTACAATCTTTTCTTGAGCTTATGGATACAGGCTGAAATTAGGGCAAGACATGCGAGCATGTGCCCACAACTTATTCTCTTCTATGTGGCATGGCTTACAGATCTCATTTGTAACTGCCTGTTGCCCTGTTTCTTGTGTTTGTATGTGATCAAGGCAGTACGGGGAAACACTGCAAAGTTACAAAATAGTCTTCAGTCGGGTGTTCCCAAACAATACTCGCCCACAGTAGCGGATGCATGCTCTGTCCGCTTATCCTCTCCAACCAGTCGATCTGGCCCAAGGAGACCACGGTCCTTCAAGTTTGAGAATTTTTGGACCAAATTGCCGGGATTCAAGGAGGTAGTCCAGAGGGCATGGGATGCCCCCAAGTGCCCATCACGAGCCTTTCCACGTGCTATATCACAAACTGCACTCAACGGCGCAGAAGTTAAGAGCATGGAGCAAAGACACCATCTCTGACGCCAAAAAGCTGTTCTTCATGGCTCAGGAAATTATTCTGAGGCTCGAAATCGCCCAAGAAAGTAGAAACCTCACGCCGGCTGAAATACAACTTCGATCTAAACTCAAGAAGCGTGTTATGGGACTAGCGGTAGTGGAAAGAGCAAGGTGCAGGCAAGCATCCAGAGTAACCCTGGTTAAACTAGGAGATGCTAATACAAAATTCTTCCATCGAAAAATCAATGCACGAAGGAGGAAAAATCACATACAAAGGGTAAAACAGGGCGCCGGTTGGGCAGTAAATCATGACGACAAGGACGACATCGTCCACAACCACTTCGCTGAGGTCATGGGACGCCCGCAGCCGAGGCAGCACGACATCAATTGGGAAGAGTTAAACATACAGCCCATAGACCTCTCTGACCTTGACGCGGATTTCACTGAGGATGAAATCTGGGCGGCCATCATGCCGATAGACAAAGCGCCGGGGCCTGATGGTTTCACGGGAGCATTTTTCAGAGCATGCTGGGAAATTGTCAAGACTGATATTGTATGAGCAGCGAACGCTTTTCATGCCTTAAGAACTCAGAGCTTGCAGATGGTCAACTCGGCTTCGGTGGTTCTCATCCCAAAAGAAAGATGGTGCTGAATCAATAGGAGACTACCGACCCATAAGCCTGATACATTCATTCGCAAAGCTAATCGCAAAGGTCCTAGCTCTAAGACTTGCACCGCACATGTCGTCCCTCGTCTCCTCGGCACAGAGCGCTTTCATTAAAAAAAGGAGCATCCATGACAATTACATGGCAGTACGCAACGCGGTGCGACGCTACCACAGGACCAAACAACCGGCCATCTTCCTCAAGCTCGACATTACAAAGGCTTTCGACTCCGTGCGCTGGGAGTACCTTCTTACCCTCCTTGACAAACTGGGCTTCCCCACGTGCTGGAGAGATTGGGTGGCTGCGCTTCTATCCACTTCCACAACAAGAGTTCTACTAAATGGAGTCCCAAGTGCACCAATCAAGCATGGCAGAGGGCTTCGCCAGGGTGACCCGCTATCACCCCTGCTCTTCGTCATAGCCATGGATCCGCTCCAAAAGCTGCTCGAGCTTGCAACTGAGCGCGGCCATCTCTCCAAGCTGAGAGGAAGAACGACACAACTAAGAGTTTCCATGTATGCCGACGACACAGCGATTTTCATTAAGCCAACAAGGAGGGACGTGCTAGCCCTATCTCACCTCCTAACGCTATTTGGTGAGGCGTCAGGACTGAAAACAAACTTCCTCAAATCAACAGTCATCCCAATTCGGTGCGAACGACTAAACCTAAGCGAAATTCTCGCTGGATGCCCGGTGAACACCTCTTGCTTCCCAACCAAGTACCTGGGCCTTCCTTTGACGTATAAGAGGCTCAAAAGAGTGGACTTTCAGCCTTTGGTCGACAAAGCGATCGGCAAAATCTCAATATGGAATGGGCGGCACATAAACCAAGCGGGTCGGCTAACTTTGGTCAAAGCAGTGCTTACGGCGCAAGCGGTCTACTTCCTTACCTCGCTACGTGCACCTGAGGAGGCGCTAAATGATGTCGACCGACAACGAAAAAGCTTCTTGTGGGCAGGTGCCGAGGCGCTCACGGGAGGGAAATGCAAGGTCAACTGGCCGAGATCGGCACGACCCAAAAAGTCCGGAGGATTGGGCATCCTTCAGCTGCGAAAATTTGAAAAAGCACTGCACCTCAGATGGCTTTGGAGACAATGGTCACCAAATGAAAGCCTCACGACTGAAACTCCATGCACCAATACCGACAAGCTACTATTCGCGGCATCAACCACGGTTACAATTGGAGATGGAAATAAGGCGCTGTTCTGGTCAACTGCATGGCTGCATGGGCAGCGACCATGTGACGTGGCACCCAAAATTTTTGCCATTTCGAGGAGGAAGAAGTCAACGGTGCACCAGGCTCTCCTGAATAACGCCTGGATTACAAACATCAACCTACAACATCGGGACTTCACATCTTCGCACCTTTGCGAATTCATCCGGGTATGGCAGGCAACAAGGCAAATCAATCTAACCCCGGGCGTGCCTGATACTATCTCCTGGAAATTTGATAGCAAAGGGGAATACACGGCCTCCTCCGCATACCACGCGCAATTCATCGGAGCAACTCAAAACAACCGAGAGGAAATTATTTGGAAGCCGTGGGCGCCGCCCAAATGTAAGTTCTTTAGTTGGCTTGCAATCCGAACAGAATCTGGACCGCCGACAGGTTACAGGCACGCAATTGGCCAAACCAGCAAACGTGTCCTCTATGCAAAGCGCACCCGGAGACCGGAAGACACCTCTTCATGGAATGCAGGTTTACAAGGAGAATTTGGAATGACATAGCAGTGTGGGCACATAGTGAAAACCTACACCCTGGCGCATGGCCGCAGTGCCACTCCCTCCACAGCTGGTGGACGGCGCTATCCAGAGCGGAGACCTCAAGCAGGAAAGGAGTTCGAAGCCTACTCATGCTTGTTTGCTGGGAGATCTGGAAGGAAAGAAATGCAAGAGTTTTTCAAAGAAGCGAAGCGCCAAACTTCATTGTCCTTCAGAAAATCAAAGACGAGGCGTGCTTATGGAAGCCGGCTGGGGTGAAGCACCTCTCAGCCCTACTCTCGCCGCCCTTTTGATTCTCGGCTTCTTTGCTTACTTGCTTTTTCTTTGTATAGCTCTGTATAGTTTCTTTTTGTTTCTTCTAGTGCCTAGCTTAGTTTGCGTCTGTTTTTTGGTTTGTGCCGTCTGGCAAAATCACCTTTTCAATATAACAAGCAGCTCTTCTGCGGTTCGTTTCAAAAAAAAAAAAAAAAAAAAAAGAACAAGAACTCCCGTACCGGCCGAACAAGAATACCTTCACTCCAAGTCTCCAAGTGACCAACCACTTCTTTTCAAGTCAGTGAAATACTACATTGTGCACCATCAGTTGGGTGAACGAATTAAACTTGGGGTCGTCTCCCATTAAAAGAATGCATATATGTAAAAAAAAAGTTTACGAGAAACCTGTAAATGATTTAAACTGACGACTCTGCGTACGTTGCAGTATGATATCTCTTTTTTTCAACCATAATACTGACCAAGATCTATTTAAAATCCTAATTTTTACTGCAAGATCTATTTAGCGAGACAGACCTCTTAAAGGAATTGCATGATGAGTTCATGTAATTATTAAGCCTCCCTGCCTAATATTCTAACCTTGGCTCTCGCTATGTAGACTCTTCTAATTTGTAATCGTATTTTTGAACTAATATCGAATCATCCGAGGTCATATAGAATGCGTCTGCTTGTGTATAATTCAAAATTTAAAATAGAAAAATAAAAAAAAAAAATGATTTTCTATTATTTATAAAATTAAGATCTTCAAGAAAATCTGTAAAGGACAGAGCTCCATGTCTATGTTGACCGTTTTGTTCTTTTCAAGTTTAAATAAATGTTCGGTAAGTATTACTAATAATTTTAAACCAAGAGTAATTCATACGATATAACGACTACTGGACAAGTTTCATAATTTTCCAACTTCGTTTGCTTTTTTAGAATTTAAAAACAATGCACCCGCAAGTAAATGGTCGTGTTTAAGTGAACAAAACGATGATATTTCTTGTGTTCACCCTGGATGAGGTCTCACATTAGACTCAATAACACGAATATCATTTTTCCATTCACTTTTTCTACTTATTCGAATGACTTGCAGTTCAAATTTGAGTTTTGAAAAATAATTCAAATAAAAGAGATGAAGTCTAAAAAAATACCAAAAGTGACAAAAAATTCAAATTTTGAATATGTTGTTGCAAGTATTGTAGCATGGCCTCAGAAAAAAATTAGGCATGAAAATGTAAAAAAAAATTATGTTTGCCAAGCGCAAACAAAGACGCTTCGGCAAAGAGCTTCTTTGCCGAAGCGTGAGGATGGGGCGCTCGGCAAAGAGACTCTATGCCGAGCGTCTTCCTCGTGGCGCTTCGGCAAATAGGAGGTTTGCCGAGCGCGGCGCTCGGCAACGACGCCGTGTCCGGTAGTGTAGGCAGCCATGCCTGCCCAACCCCAGCATTCATAGCCACCGCACCATCTCCTCGTGCTCTCTGTGTGTGTTACGTAGGGCAACGGGCGGCGAGTAGAACGAGATGGCCGGATTAAACTGGATTGCGGGGGTTACGATGGGACGGGATTAAACTCGAGTGCGGAGTGCCCGGATTAAACTCGCGGGCGAGTTACGAAGTCACCACGAGGTCAATGCGGCGGGGAAGGCAGGCGAACGGGTACCGGGCAAGCCGCGAGTTCCTCCTCTGGTTCACGCGCACTAACAGCTCACTGGGCCGCCGCGAGGTTAATGCGGCAGCACCGCGCGGAATGGCAGCCGAAGGGCAAGTCCCCTAGCCCCGTGCATGTCGCCCGTTGCGCGTACCAGTGGTATGTATCGGCGGCCGCCAACGAACGAACGCCAAGAGACGGAGGGAGGTCGACACTACTGGTTCTTGGACTGCACGCGGATTAATCACGCCGAGTTACGAGAAAGGGAGATTAAACACGCCTCCGGTAAGCTATCAGCCGCGCGTTAATGCGGTGCCGCGCGCGCAACGGGAGCCACGCAACGGCAGGCAGGCCGCGAGCGCGCTCCGAGTTCTTGACCGGCCCGGCCTATATATAGATACATACACACCTTCACACCCACAGCGCAGCATACTTCCATTGGCGCTTTCTCCCTGCTAATCAGCATCTTGTTTCCTCCCCTCCGCCAAAAAAAAAAAAAAAAGAAAGAGATGGCCAACAAGATCACCGTGCTCTCAGATACCCCCGTTCCGCTGCAATCACTGCTCAGAGTGCCTTGACACGCCGGCGTACATGGTAAGCAGAGCACCACCATCTACTCTCTCTGTCCGTCAGTATCTCTAAAATTAAGCTTGACCGACCTCACATGCAGTGCAAGAGCAACCACCTCACATGCCACTTGTGCTATAAGAACAAGTGCGGGGAGTGCGACGAGCCCTACAAATGCCCTCTCCCCGGCTGCGACTTCGAGGGTCCCTGCATCTACGATCACTTACACCAGAAGCACTACTCCGGGAGCATCTGCTTCAACGGGTCGGTCACGGTGAAAATGCACTCCAGTGAGAAGTTGGTGGTTCTCCTAGAAGCCACCACGAAGCGCGTAGTCTTGCTCCTCAAGGGCGGCCCTAGTGACGGACCATCGGGCGATCACTGGTTGGATCTGCTCACCATTGGCCCACAACCCGCGGCCGACGGCGTGCTGAACGCCGGCATTGAAGTCCGCATCCCATCGGTTGTTCGGCCAGGGCAAAGGCATTTGGCGGGGCCTTTTACCTTGCAGTGGAGGCGCAACTTGGATGAAAAGAGCTTGCAGGAATACATCGAGGAAAGGGGCGACTTTATAATACGCAACCATTATTGGAGCTCGGACCAGACAATCGACGTCACGGTCAGCATCGAGCAGGCCCATCAGGCAGAAGCTGAGAGCACAGCTGCACCATGAACAAGCGTGCCCGCGTGGCCGCCTCCTCGACCTCTGCCTAGACTTTGTTTAGCACTCGGTTGTTTAGTGCATGTATACCGTCGTCTTTGTTTAGCATGTGTTCCTCTCCCTCGTTTCCCCATGTAATTTTCTTTTATCTCCTTGAGTCGGTTGTGGTAGTTGGATTTGGGTTTCACCGTCTATGACGGTGTTTGTATCGGTGTTGTGGCTTCAAAAGCTTTTTTGTTGTAAGGCTCTGGGGGATGTCCTGGCCGTATATGCCATCGATTGCATTTACAAGGAGGATGGCTGCACTGAGAGAATCACCTCACCCTGAGGCACCACCAACAGTACGCCTGCATCTACGGGCCCTACAACTGCCACTTCCGGGGTCCCTTCCTCTATGAACACAGAGCACATCAACGCCGCCACCACCGTCTGCGTCGACCACGGTGGAACTGCGCTATAGTGTGGAGTTGCTTGTGCTCCTGGACGTCAACAGCAAGCGCATCATCTTGCTCGCCACAGCGACAGTGACATACCCTCGCACCACGCGCTGCGGCTGCTCACCATTGGCCCTCCAACGAAGCGGGAGGTCCCCTGCCGGGGAGGTTCGCCTAGATGGGGTGGTCGATCGACCCGTTGGCGAAGGGCACTGTGCCATGGAGTCGCAGCTTGAAGGAGACCGAGCATTACCACCTCCTAATACCCAACTCCTATTGGAGCCCGTCGCGGACCATCAACGTCAACGTCCGCTTTTGGAGTAGGCCGAGCAGGTCGCCGCGTAATCCTCAAGCCAACGTAGACTGAAGCCAAGTCATCTAGAGTGGGAGCGTTGGTTTTACAGTGTGAGTTGATGTCTACTGGGTTAAGTAGTTGGTATGTCGGTTTAGCGCTTCCCTGTACTCGTTTCTATCATATGGTGGTTGCCAGTTTGTTGATCGTGTTCTTGCGCTGTTCTTCATTTCCTTGTTTGATTTTGTCGTGTTCATGTTGAATTTTTCATGACTCTCTGTACACTCTGTGTTTTAAAGATGCTCAAGCGTTCAGACATGTTGAGAATTGGGCTGGTGTGAACCTGCAACGAGTAAAATTACATTTTTTTTAAAAAATAAAACAAGCGGTGTACGATTGCACTTTTTTTAATCTAATTATAAAAACTGAAAAAAAAGAGAATCATTATGTAGATCGACGGAGCCCGTTATAATCGTAGAAAAAAATTCTTTTATCGCTTTCACCGTAGCAACATTACCAGTACTCCCTCCATTCAACAATCTCATTGATGACATTATCTTCGGAATGTGAGGAAGAAAAATAGGCAACACACTACTACAGGCTTTACTTTGCGTGATACTGCCCAAAAAATTCTGTGGTGGGCACTTGCTTTGCCCGCTACAGTTAATGCTCGAATTAACCGTAGCGGACACTTTTTATTTTCCGCACAGAAAATCAATTTACTATGGCGGGCCTTTATAACAGGCCCGCCACCAAAAATACCAGCATTTACCATGGAGGATGTCTTACAAAGGCCGGCCTCGTTAAAAATAGTGAGGCCCATGGCCAAAGCCCAAATCTTGCTCCTACTGGGCCATATATATACAAGCACTTAGGTTTTTCTCCCCACCGACCCATTCTTCACTTCCCGAGGCTCCCACTGAACACAACGTCATCACCGCACCTCCCCCATCCCCTCTCCCTTTGAGCTCCATGTACAGCAGCTCCATGGTGGCGGCCCCTCCTACCGCGACGAAAGCGGCGGCCCCTCCTTGCCCCAATGACAGATCCACGGTTGGGGCGGCACAAAGAGTCCACGGTTGTGCGGATCCACGGTGGGGAGCAGGTCAAGGAGTCCACGGCGAGAGCGGCTCGGCGGCGTGGATCCATGGCGGGACCAGCTCAGCGGCGTGGGTCCATGGAGGGGGAGGAACAAGGAGTCCACGGCGGTGCAGATCCACAGCGATAGCAGCTCAGCGGCGCGGATCCACTGTGGGAGCGGCTCAGCGGTGCTGATCCATGGCGAGAGCGGCTCGGTGGCGCAGATTCATGGTGGGAGAAGCTCGTTGTCATGGATCCATGGCGGGAGCAGGTCGGCGGCGCAGATCCTCGGTGAGGGTGGGGAGGGCAAGGAGGCGGCAGCGGCCTGGATCCACGGCATGAGCGGATCCACGGCGGCGATGGCGGTGCAGGATCCACAGTGATGGTGGCACAAGGAGGCAGCGGCGGCACAGTACCACAGCGGGGGGGGCGGCCTCCACGCCGAGACGGCGGCGGCGCCGACCCGTGTGGATGGGCTCGTCGGGCGGTACGGCGACGACTGTCGTTGTTGGCGCCCTTGGAGGTGTTGTCGATGTCGAGGACGTTGAGGTGAGCGACGTCAATGGTGACGTCGGGCGATGTCATTGTAGCATTGATGATGGTAGTAGGGGCTCCATGTTGGTTGAGATGGGCTTGCCTGGCGATGTTCTGATCTACGAGGTGGTTGACGCTGTTGGTGTTCATGATGTCGGGGTTGGCCTCAGTGATGTCGGTGTCGACATCAGGCGATGTCGTTGTGTTGCTCCTGATAGTAATTGCGTGGATGCTCCTGGTGTTCCCAGTGGCATAGGAACTTATTTGCACCGTCGTTAGAGCCTCGCGATGTTGGCCTAGTTGGGTAGGCTTTTCGTCGAACAACTGGTGGACGTCGGTGGTGGCCTCCTGGTCTGATTTGATCTGAGCTGCGGTAGCTTGTGCGTCCATGAGGTAGTTGTACTCGTTGCTTGCAGCGCCGGTGATCGTGGGAGCGGGACGACGCCGGGCGGGCGCCGTGGGAGCACCGTTGTCGCCGGTGGCGCCCATGGTAGAGGTGGCGTCGAGGAGGTCGTCCAACTTGCCGCTGGCATTCATCTAGGCGATGTTGCCTGGGAGGATAACGTTGTGCTGGGATGCGAGGGTGGAGTCGTCGCACCTTGGCATCGTTGTAGATCGCAACGTTGTCATCGGCACGCACATCGGACAAGATGGCGGCGTCTTTGCAGCATTGCTCTTTGGAGAGGCCACGGGTTCGCTGTGAATGGAGATGACGCCGTCGGCGTTCGTGGTGGCGTTGACGTAGGGGTTCGTCATACGGCGAAGGCGATCTTCAATCTCGCCGGCGCGCCGTCGATCTTGGCGATGTTGTCCTCGAGGAGTTGCTTGAGAGCCATGGAGAAGCTGAGATTCTCGGAAGCCATCGGTGGTGGGAATCGCTCGGTCTCCGGATACCACCGTCACAAACCGGAGGGATTCCGGCGGCGGTGACATGATTGGTGGTGAAGTTGGGGGCGGTGGAGATGACGTATGGCAGCTCGGCGGCGGCGCACGACGACATTGACGCCGGAAGCGGGCGGCGTTGGGGCGATGGCGGGACGCGCGCGACGGCGGCGTAGGGCGGCGGCGGCGAAGCGCAGCGGCGGCGCTGGCGGCATGGGCAGCAGCTACGGCAGTGAAGGCGGCGCACGGTGCGCGAGGTAGAGAGACGGCGAGAGCTCGAAGGCAGGAAAGCTTAGGGTTTTACCCCTTGATTATTTCTGATTAAGATCCAACCGATTACAAGCCCCTTGTATTTATAGTCCGAATAAGACTTGCATCTAAAGAAATCTCCTTATTTATTTTCTAATTATTTTATTTCCTAACTATCTCTTGCTTGATGGTGAAGACGTGACGACGGCGGCGGCGGCCAGCCATTGGGCCGCTCCTCCTCGCGTGCGGCAGCAGCCCATTTGGGGGCCGTCTATGGCACGTGACATTCGACCTGTCAATACATATGCCATTGCCACCATCGGCTCGCAGACAGCTTTGACTGTACAGCTTTAGTACTCAGGAAAGCAAATTGCTTGGCTATTTTTAAATTATGTATATATAACATCAAGGTTATTACTTATTAGTACCCTGAACTATATCCTATAATCTTAATCAAAATCAATATTACAGCCTTTCAGTCAACCCCAAATTTACCAAAATTCGTGAAAGTCCGCTGGAATTTTGAACCTTTAGTCCTATGATCCCGTCCTGTCAAGCAAAAAAACAACTCTACCAAGAATCCCAATCCTAACAACCTTGGTTTTTGCAGTATATGCATTTAGGGAAGTCAGGCGATTATTTCGAAAACAGGAACCAAAACCCCAACTTTTACGTTTCATTAAAAAAATCTCCAAGTTTTAAGTCTGAACTCAACATCATTGAACGACATTTTACACATCAAAGTTACAATCCATGGACATTAAAAGTACCGGGCCACAGATTTGTCTCATTTAGGAAGCACAAGGCAATATAGATGAACACAGCAAGAAGATATATGCAACTAGATTCATCTGGCATACTAACAGGAAATGGACAGGTAGGCACCTTGAGCAAGATGCTCAGGTTGCAAGAAACAACATAGCACGGTAGGTAAACCAGCTCCAGCAAGATAACAGGAACAACTAACCACTGACTTAAGTTGTCATTACAATATAGGTAGCACTAGGAAACAATCCTACACAAAAGGCAACACAACAATATAGGTAGCACTAGGAAACAATCCTAGACAAAAGGCAGCACACTGACGCTGGATCAAATTTTTGGAGTTCAACGACAAGGCCAAAGACCAAAAGATCAAGAAATCCGTGAAAAGGATCGAAAACATGCTAATAATGAGCGACTGACGCTGGCATCTTGCCGAGCTGCGTCCGGCGCTGGCACCACTGGCGCGTCGATCGCGCGGTCTTGCGCAGCCGCCGAAACTGCGCCGGGCGCTGCCCGGGCGCGTCGGTTGCTCGTGGCGCGCGTCCGGCGGCCAGCCTGCCCACGAGCAGCCCTGTTGTGTGTCGGGCGCACGACTAACGCTGGCGCCCAGCGCCAATCGCCCGCGTCCCGCGCAGCCCTAGCTCGCAGGCCTCTCTGTTGAGCGCAAGACGCGCGACTGGCGCGCGCCAGTCGCTCCCGGTTCGCACACCAGTCCACGGACATCCGTACGGGTTCGAACCGATCTCTTTCCTAAAGCAGTTTGGGACAGTTTTTGGAGATTGGAACGCCCAAGGGCGGTTTTCTAAAAGGATAAGACCACCCTCCTCTATATAATAAAGAGGTTAATGACCGATTTGATCTTATCTACATCCAATCGATCAACTATAAACTCCAAACCCTAATTACCCTTTTCCAACCCCGCACTTTGTTGTCTGGCGTCTTTCTCGACAAATTTCGCAAGCATTCTAGGTGGCCTTGCCGACCCTAGCTAGGGCAACCCTTGCGTGCGCCCTCCCGACGGATCTTTCCGGAGTGCGTTCCGAGGTAAATTTCGGCCAAGATCGGGCTCTACATCGACCTGACCGTTCTCTAGATTGGTTTCGTTGGTGAAGCTGCGAGCCTTGCCGCTTGTACATGTTGTTTGCAACCTCGTGGGCGTCACGAAGCCCTCCCGGTGTGTTGGTGCCCCTAATCAGCATCAACAGTCACCCTCGTCAAGTGTCGTAGTTTACACCCTGTCCAGACAGTGGCACGTACTGACGGAGTGACGGTCCATTTACCAAGCATTGCGTCGTCTCCTGAATATCCTGGGAACTGCTCTTCGTTCTCTATCAATCACCAGATGCTTGAGTGCCATCACAAGAAAAGCATCTGCAGGAGGGGCTAGGAAATGGGTTTGCATTGGGCTGCCTTCTGTTAAGGTGCCCACTACAAGCTGCTTATTGGTAGCGGTATACTTTATTAATAGTGAAAAATAAGTCTCAAGAGGAAAATAAGGTAGTCTGTTTGCCTGCCGTCTCTCTCTCTCTCTCTCTCTCTCTGATGGAAAAAAGTGTATTATTGGATCCCAAGTTTATTAAAGTGTATTATGGGGAAAAAATATTTAAGTGTATTATTAGGCCCAGGTGCTTGGCTGTTTTCTCCTTGCTAATTCTGAATTTCTCATGCATATGTTATTTCGCTTGCTTTGTTTGTTAAAAAACTTGGTGCCTTGCGTCGCACCCAAATAAAGCAGAAGCTATTAGTTGCAGACCTGAAGGTGATGAGGCAGACAAACTCTAGACAATCTTGTGTGTTACAACAACTTTACTAGCACTGCTCCTTTGGAATGCTGCTTTTTGCCCTTTAACCTTCTTTCCCTTTGAAAAAAAATAATATGATGGAATCCTGCATGCTTCAGATGTAAACAAAGAATAACCTGATAGACATTATTTGCCCAAGAAGCAAAGTTGGCTTATCTGGACCGCCATCCATTTTACTGTGCATGCAAGCACACATATTGTATTAGGATTGTCTCTCATCAGGGTCAGGCGTCGCCTCTCTCACACACATACACACTGCAGGAACACATACAAACACCATTTATTTATCCATCTACCGTGTTTGGCTCAATCTTTTAGGCAGATTGTATTCTGCGAAATCTCCTGCATACTGGACGGCAGTGCCAAATAGATCAAACCGAGGTATGTAACTACTTGACTACTCCCTGCTTCGATTGCAAATATATGTCCTATCTATCTGTAATATGGTGTGCATACACATAGGGTCAGAACATGTTCAGAAGCATGGACATTAAATCCTGCAAAATTTTGACTTCATATATGTGTACTTGTGATGGTACTTGCAGGAATAATGTAAATGTGTACTAGCTTCATTCTAGTGATTTTTGACCTGTCCACAGGCACGCGATGGGTTAGATTTGTAATCCAAATAAACAGAAGCCACAGCTGCAGCAGCCTGCATGATATTGTGCAGTCGGTGTATATATATCATGAATGGCGCTTTCTTCTTCCTGCATCCAAATGAGATGAAGATGGTTGCATGCCGTTGCTCAAGATCAAGCTAGCTCTAGTACCATAGCAACACATATACAGCTGATAAGTTGACGAGCTTGATTACTGGTTGGTCGAATTCAATCCAATCCAATCCAGTCGATCATGCGTACTGAGGTAATAATAATATAATTAAAACAGGGCTGCTCCATTTCCCTTTTTCACGTCCCCTACTGTGCACTGATTGCTATGGATGCTGCAGGTTATCAAAGCGGACAGCATTGATGAGGCTGCCGAGCGGATTCTTGATGAGCTCAAGGAAGACCCTGCTACTACTGCTCGAAGCATCAGCAGCAGAAACAATGTCATCTACTTTGACGGATGGGACGGGCTGGGTGCATCTGCCGTCCTCCGAGCCGTGGCCCAGCGCCTTACTGCCATGGCTTCGTCTGATGAGGCCCCGGCAGGACTGCAGTTTGATCAGATCATCCACATCGACTGCTCCAAGTGGGAGAGCAGGAGATCGCTTCAGCGGGCAATCGCGGAGCAGATGAAGCTCCCTGCCCAGATGAGGAGGACGATTTCAATGGGATCCTTGAGGGCTCTCGCACTGAGATACCACAGGTTCTCAGGGCGATGCTTCAACGCACACAGGAGCTGAGTCACAGGTTCCTGGTGATCTTCCACAATGGAAGCACCGAGGAAATTGATCTGGGCATATTTGGCTTCCTTTTGTCCGGATACTACTCAACTGCCAAGGTGCTGTGGACATTCCAAGGAAGATTCCGGCTGTACCCCAGGATGAAAGTTGACAGGGCCTTGAACAAGAGCAGCACAGAAACAGGAGCTGCCACTGATGTTTTCCTCTCAGCGGTCACAGGAAAGGAGCGACATCCACATGTGTACTGGTCCTACCTTGTGCAACAAGAGGCTGCCGACCTAGTAGCTGCAGCAAGCAAGAGCAACACTCGCGTCATCAGCTTCCAGCCAGAACAACAAGTGCTGCAGGGTGACATGCTGGTCAGTGATGCTGATGACGACGATGGACCATGGCGAGCTGCTGATGCTCTTCAGAGTGAGATGCTACTAGATGTGGAGCACTGGCACCATAACCTGGAATCTTTGCCCCCTCACCTGGTAAGGTCTGCAGACAGCATGGCTTGCATGCCGTATTGGACCTCAGCACCCTACGAGGCTCTCCTTTCTCCGGTCAGGGACATGTTCCAACAATTCGGCCAACTTGGCGTGCTGAAGCTCTCACACTGCACCTTCAGCTTCTCATCACCTCCATTCCTCTCAAGCAACAACCTGAGGATTTTATGGCTCGACCACTGCATAGACGACCAAGTAACCAACAAGGATATAGATCCAGAGGAGGCGGACGAGATCCGCCGATTCTTCAAGAGGTTATGGGTGCTGGACGTGTGCTACTCATGCTGTGACCGAATCTTGTCTGCTCGGATGATTGGTCTGATGACTCAGCTCAGGGAGCTTAATGTGGTGGGAGCCCATGATTGGGACATTGGCCAGCTCCAGCGGAGTTTGCCTAGCATCTGCAAGCTCCGAGTGACAAAGTCAACAATCGGCTGCACTAGTTGCCCCGAAAATGACTTGTCCTTGAGGACGAACAAGATGGAGCTGCTTCTTGACTTTTCAGGAAGCCGTACCATGCAAGCGGGAGGTGGAGGAGCAAACTTATTTGGGATAAGCACCAGCAGCAACCAGCTTGAGACTGTGAAGATTATCGATGGGTGTGTTGGGATTGAAAAGTTCTGTTTCAGGGGATGTGCGAAGCTGAAGAATGTGTTGTTGAGTGGATTGTTTGAGGATCTCCGCATACTAGACTTGTCAGGCACAGCAATCAAAACACTGGATCTCAGTGCCATGACAGCCCGAAGCCTGGATGAGCTCATCCTAGATAACTGCGACAAGCTCTGTGCAATCCTGTGGCCACCAAAAGACAAAAGGAAAGGATACATGCAGAAGCTGCACATTGACACCACGTGGTCAGCTGCATCATCGACACCCACGAAAGAGAACTCCACAGAGGGTAGCAGCACTACCGCCGGCATCACAACATCATCGTCATTATCTGTGGTCCATGGTGGTAGAGTACCCTCAGAATTTGATTGGTGTATCAGGGTAAGAGATGCAAGGCTCCTCAGGTCACTTGTGCCCTTTGAACAGTATTTCAAGTACGATGTTCTGGTACATGTGGAGATTTACTCTCCTACCGCTGCTTTTTCTGCTGGCAACGACAATAAAGCTGGTAGTAGCAATAGCAGTATCAAGCAGCAGCAGCATGTTCCTCTAGAAAAGGTGGATAAACCTACAGATCTATATGCAGATTTTGAGGTCACCTTGAAAGACCATCCACTTCTTCAGCCAAGCGAAGGTGATGCTCCAATGCTTACCAAAATATGGCCATGCCCGAGTATTCCTTCTTACAACACCCTGAAATGCTACACTCACATACAAGATCACCAGCTGAGTATCAAATCATTGACCGAGGGTGAACAACAGACTATGAATAGTATTATTACACCGGATATGATATGTCGCAATGCTTGTATCCTGCATGTGCATGATAGCTTGTCCATCACCAATATGCCAGGCCCTGCTCCTGCACTGGGTTCAACATGGTACTATCTAACGTGGTGTCGAGTCGAGCGGTGCCCAAAGTTGGAACATGCATTCACCGCTCCTCAATTACAAGCAAGTGGTGACGTGGTCGTCTTTAAATGGCTAGAGACATTTTGGGCGTCAGAGCTTGCTAAAGCACGTTACATATGGAATTGGGCCCCGCCATCGTTGTTCCAGTTTGAGCAGCAATCATTTGAGGATTTCAAATTATTGCACATGGACTTGTGTCCGAGAGTGATACATGTACTGCCCTTGGCCCTTGAAATGGTCAACCACTCAAGTCTACGCAGTCTCGAGACAATAGAGATCATGTGGTGTGGTGATCTGAGGGAGGTCTTCCCCTTGTACACCAAGGATGCTAAAAGAGAGCAACAATCAGCAACAACTACCGTGCACTTCCAACGTCTGAAGTGCATCCATCTGCATGAGCTGCCCAAGCTGCAGGGCATCTGCGGGCGTTGGAGGATATCCACGCCTAGGCTCGAGACTGTCAAAATCAGGGGCTGCTGGAGCCTCAAGCGTCTGTCGGCTGTCGGCAACAACACAAGCAAGAAGGTGGAGTGTGATTGCGAGAAGGAATGGTGGGACAAGTTGGAGTGGGACGGGTTGGGCGCCAATCACCACCCTTCCCTGTACGAGGCGACCCACTCGCGGTACTACAAGAAGACCCAGCTCAAGGGCTCCGTGCTCAGATAGATAACTGAGGTATGCATGTATTCACGTCGGTGGGTGATCTCTCTCGGTAGCCTACATTTTAGTATCTACTTAATTTGTGTGTTTAACTGACGGTACCTACACGTTGCTTGCTTGCTTCCTCTTTCTCAACTCAGGTGTGTGGATGGATGGTGTCATGGTTATACTCTGCTTCTGTTTCATCCCCTGCTTTCGATTCTTTGGTTTGTGCACCCATGGTGGCATGGTGTAAGTACGTACATGCACGTGCGTCTTCTGGTGCCAGTTCGCTTATTTGCTTGTTTGGTTTGAGAGTGAGTGTGGTGATCATGCTATCTTACTGTCAGAGAGATAATAAGATGGTGTGACACAGATCAATGGATCTCTAAGCAGTAGAGAAATGAATAAGGGACACCGAGAGACTGGCTAGCTGTTGCTGCTTGCCGTGCTCCGATCTCGTGTGTTGCAGCTTGTTGTGTGATGTGGTGTGTAATTCTCTTGTCAGGTTGATTGAGTCGTTTGCTCTCATGCTTTTTTATATTTTTATTGTACTTTATTAAGTAAACATGGATGGATGAATAAAATGTTGATGCTTGTTGAGTGCATGGTTTGTTTGTAAGAGCAATGCGTGTGATTCCATCTTTTGCATGGGGCTAGAATACTACTGCCCCTCCTCAAGATTACTTTGAAATTTGAATTAAGTGTTCTAGCTAGTTTGAAATTATCCGGACTGTGATACTATGAGAAATGGAGACATGCACCCCATTTCCGCTCTTCGTGTCTGACAAAGGAACGTCTGTTCCAGAGCAATGCAACCGGCGGGCGGTGCTCGACGCCTCGCTTCCTATGATCCTATCGTACTCTGAAACACTAGATACTGTTACTGCAACACAGGTTTACTTGACATCACGCCGTTGGAACAGACAGTGAACGAAGGCACCCCCGAGGACCGAACAGGACGTTGATGGAGCCACTTCTCAGGCCAAGTCGAACGGCGCCGCCAGCCTTGGTTGATATAATAAGCCGTGAGGAACTGTCACCGTTGCACAAATAATTTTAACAAACGTGTTTCCTTCTTTATGGGCGGTTGATATAATAAGCCACAACTATAAATGTTGTCCTGCACTTTAGCTTACAAACCGTGCCTAGAAATTGATTTTTAGGGGTTTTAGAGACTACGGTTGACCTAAAACAAACTGCCCTTAAAAATGGATGTATTTTTCACGGACAAATAAATTTATGGCTGCCGGTGTTTATTAATTATTTTTACAAAATACGAAGGCACCTGCCATGCTCGAGTTTGTCTGATATTGATAGTTCGGTGGACAACAATTTTTAGTTAAAAAAAAAACTTGCGTGATGAAAAACATGCTTGGGTGGCACAAATGGACTTCTTCCTAAGAATTACATTTATTTATTACTGGCACACCCCGAAGGCTGAGGCTTGTGAGCTACTACAACGACTTTACTTGCAGCTAGCTAGCGAGCTTTGATGCCTGCTGCTTCCGCTCTTTAACCTTTGGCTTTGGAAAAAAAATGATACGACTATGCTCTGGAATCATGCATGCTATGGCTGCAAGCAAAGAATCATCTGTTAGATATATGGATGAACACAGAAGTACGTAAAGGCGCCCTCCACCGCATGCATATATATGATATTTGCCAAATATACAGCAAGGACCACTATCCCTTTATTGTGCAAGCACGCATCTTGTATTCTTGTATCAGGATTCTCACTCAGGCATATATCACCCGCGCTCTCTCCCTCTCACACACAAATAGACAGCCAGACACACATTCATCCTTCATCGCTTCAGTCTATTAGGCCGATTATTTATTAATAATATCGTCTTGCAAATTAATTCTTCTACCGGCCGCTAGTGTCAATATTCAACACAACCAACGAACTCCATCTACATCAGGGCCATTATTACTGAAGCTTATTCAGTAATCATGGCTGAGGCGGCGTTGTTGGCTCTTGCGGCACTCCTTTCTGCTAAACTCAACCTACGCGAGGTCTCCTTCCTTTCGGATTGCAGGCAATTGGTGCTGTTCCTAAATTCTGAAGACCATGCACACCCACCGGACTGGAGGATGAAAGCTTACACCCAAATCTTTGACAATGTTGCGGCCAATACAGGTGCTAGGATCTACAACATTAGCAGATATCTCAATACCACGGCCGACATCTTAGCTAGACTAGCCTACACAACCCCTGTAATTCAGTTTGAAACTTACACACCAGGCTGTTCTTATGTAGGCGCTGATCATCAGTGCCCTCTCAGTGAGGCACTGAACTCTGTACACCTTCCTTTTGTGAAGGTTCTTGCAGCTTCTTGCTGCTAATCAATATATGCTTGTTTGATGTAAAAAAAAAAAAAACACAATCTACCTGAGGTATGCCACTTGACTAAATGTATATCCACACTGCATGCATAGATATGGAAATCAATTATCTAGGCTTTTTTTAGGCATATATATATATAGTGTGATGGTACTGTCAGGAATCTACCCTACTAATACACCAACTTCGCTGCGTTCAAATCTATTTAAATAAACGTCTCAGATTGCTCCTCAACCTTCTCTCTCCTTACCCTTTCACAGTTGACGATCATGTATGGGCTTCCATCCTCCCGTCGTCATACTGCCCACATCCTTCGTCATACCGCGCGTCATAACGCGCGAGATGAATTTGCTCCGCAATCTCAGCACTCCTTCCTTTTTCCTTTCCTTCCTTTCAACGCCAAACCTTTCCTTCTATGGCTCCAACGTCAAACCAAGCGCCAAAAACCGGCCGCGTACTCCGTCGTTCTGCTCCACGGTGCCGCCCCGGACCGGTGCGCGACGCTCCGCCCCGACGCCCGCGAAGCCGCTTTGCGCCACGCTGTGCTCGCTGTCCTCGTCGCGGCAGCAGCCTCGACACCGGAGCCCCAGACCGGTGCGCGATGCTCCGCCCCGACGCCCACGAAGCCACTCTGCACCACGCTGCGCTCGCCGTCCTCGTCGCGGCAGCAGCCTCGACACCGGAGCCCCGGACCGGTGCGCGACGTCGACCAACATCACGACGCCGACTGCGACTGCCCTGCCCCGTCATCCCTACTGCGACTGCCCTTCCGGGCGACGCACCAGGAGGCAAGGTCGTTGACTGGGAGGTAGGGGCGGAGGTTGGAGAGGGAGCGCTCGAGGAGGGGCTCCATCGAGAGCGGAGGCTGGTCGGGAATTGCAATTCAATTCAATCAGGTACGGCTTTACTAATCACGTATATCAAGCTTCCTTCCTGTGAGTTTGATTTCAAGAAGCGAATCTGTGAGTTTGATTTCAGTTTGGTGCAGTTAGACAATAACAATTAACCTATCGCTCCATATAGGCCTGTTAATTGTCTAAATCTTCAACTGAATTAACTGTCTAAAGCTAGGCGCTCAAACTCTGAACACTGAACTCTGAATTGGGTGTCCTCTGAACTCTGAACACTGAACTCTGAATTCTAATTGGGTGTCCTCTGAACTCTGAATTGTGGAAAGTGATGACGGACTGAACTCTGAATTCCAATTGGGTGTCCTCTGAACTCTGAATTGTGGAGAGTGATGGCCACCGTCAGTCTGGTGCAGTTAGACACATGATGCAAGCAGTTCACTTGCGGTTCCTGTCAGTAATAAGCGCGTCTACCTGATGCTCGATGGACCTCTTAACTCTTTAGGTTATAAATTTGTTTTATCTGCACTGGGCATCTTGATGTTAGAAGTGTCGTTCCAGATTTTTTTTAACCGGATTTTTAATGTGTGAAGAGACTGGGGAAAAGGTTGTTCTCATAGCGATAACATCCTCCTAGCTCAGTAATGATAGTGATTGTCTGGTAGTAACTATTCAGTTTGTAATTGTCAGAAAGCATTCTTATGTAGCAGTACCAACGCTGCAGCAAACTTTTCTACCCTCTTGTTTGATGGTCGTACACGATGCAGCCCAGGTGTTTGATGGAGTTCCAAGAAGTTGCGTGAGCAGGTGCTGGTGGGTAAGTATCCATGTTTCTTTGCCCATAATTACTAGAAGTAGTGAATCCACTATCCAGTATTGTCATGCAGACATAGTGATGGCTTGGTTGATGTTTCAGTATTATAAATCCTACTGTGAGCCTGTGACAATTACCTTTCTTTTACAATTGTATCTGATTGATCTGGGATCTTACGAAGTACTGTCATCAACATTGATGATCAAGATGCTCTTTTTCCTTTTGTCTTGATTCAATGAGAGAATTTCTAAGGTTTTTCTTTTTATGGATCAGTGTGCAAAGGAAGTGCTTCAAATTCCACTGCACCACTTGTTTTTTTTAGATATATTTAGGTTCCTTGACAACCCTAAATTGGTTCACTTAGTGTGTTTCCTGCAGATTTAGTTACCAACTTATCCCTGTAGCATATTTAGATAGTGGTTTGTAGTTTGATCACTCAATTGATTTCATGAAATATTTTAGTGTTTCAGACAGTTGAGTTTATTATAATTAACTGTCACGTGTATACAGAGGTTACCCTTCAGCTATTACAACATACCCTTTGTATACTGAGTTGCTTCCTTTGCTGAAAGGCACTGACATTTTCATTCAGTGATCGATTTACTTATTTGTTAAACCTTTTTCCAGAACTTTGTTGGCCATTCCATATTTGAATGTTACATTGCTACTGGCTCTGAAACTGATGAGTTATGCATTCTATAGCTAAGCTTCCATAAACTTGTTTGGACATCTGATTTGTAGTTAGATTGGCCAGTACTTTACCTACCTTTATGCAAACATTGAAGGCAGACTGCATTCTCAAGTACTACAGAGTGCACTTTCTGAGCATGATGCAAAGGCAAAAGTATATTTTTCTATTGGCATGCATATTTCTTTTAGCTAATTGTATTTCTTTATGTATAATTAACTATCTATCATACTGGTGGTGAATCTCAAGAGTCTTCTTTCTTGAATTGTTATAACGGAGAATCTTCTATTGGCCCATTTGCAGATCGCAGGTGTTTGACTTTATTAGGATGCACATAAATTCAGTCACTCTTAATTAACTGAGGACTTAGTTTGTGGAACAACTATTTTTGAAGGTTAGTTTTCAACAAACTAGGAACCTTCTTATCTGCTATAGTGCTATGACTAAATTTCGGTACGGTTTGTTCTTACCAAATACAATTATTTTCTGATAGCTGTCATCTCTGTTCTACTATTAATATGCACCAGTTTTTTCTACAATGAGTCATTGTTATCTGGTATATATATAGATGATGAGATAGGTGCCTGCACACACTTGTTATCTAGGATGTATGACGTCGGACGCCCGGGCAGTAAGTATACTGCTTTGTAAATAAACAATATGGAACAATCATATGGCTGAAATTTTAGTTCTAAATTTATTTTCCAGATCAATAAATATGAGGGGTCTGAATCTTTGTAGTAATTGAGAGAGCAATGATGTTGAAACTGCAAATTAAACTTAAAAATAGCAATTGGTTTAAATGGACATGTAAATGTGCTTAAATTAGTTCTTCAATTCCATTCTATTTTGCACTAAATTGTTTTACTTCGTATTTTCAATGTCAACCGTTATGTTAGCACGGGCATTATACTAGTACTTGTAAATTATTAGCTAGTTGCATGCTGAAGTGTTTGATGATGTATTATGTGATCACTGATCAGGCATAAGACGAAGCCATGGGTTAGATCTTTCTATTGTGTCGAAACAACATAGGTCAGCTGCTGCCGCCCTGACCTGAGATCCAAATGAAATGGATCGGAGTTTGTTGCAGCATTATATTATAATATCATCCTCTGCACAAGATCTATCTGCTGGTGGCTAGTAGCTACTGAAACCTGACAAGTCGACCGACCTGCTGCTGGTGGTTAATAATCACATCCAGTACATCTCCATCATGCGTACTGAGGTAAAAACAGTTAGCATGCATATGATTTATTTCCATATTGCCTCGATTCTGATTTTCTACACTATATTGTCCATGTTAAGAAAAACACTATATTTGTCTCATGGGTTCCTTTTTCATCCTCTGAATAGTAGGTAGCAGCCTGGTCGATCAGCCAGGCATGTGCGAATCAACCGATTAAATGTCACAAACCGTTAGATTGGGCCGGGCCGTGACACGCCGGCGGGGGCGACGGCAAGGGAGGCGGCGGCGCCAGCCCTTGGGGCCGGTTGGGGGGCGGCGCGGCGGTAGTAGGGCTGGGCGGTGGCGAGGCGGGCCGGGTTGTGACACGCCGGGCGGCGGGTTTGGGCGGCGGCGACGGTGCCGGTCCTTGGGGCCGGCTGGCGGCGACGGCGGTAGTAGGCTGGGCGGCGCCGAGAATGGGCCGGCCGTGACACATCGGGCGCGCTTCCCCGGGCGGCGAGGGTGGCGGTGGAGGTGGCGGAGCCGCCCTTGGGGCCGGTTGGCGGCCGCGTAGTAGGGCCGGGTGGCGGCGAGGCGGGCCGGGCGCGGACACATCGGGCGGGCGCTTCCCGGCGCGACGGCGAGGGGTGGCGGTGGAGGCGGCGCGCCGCCCCCGGGCCGGTTGGGGGCGGCGGCGTAGTAGGGCTGGGGCGGCGGTGAGGCGGCGCGGCAAGTGGCGGCGTCGGCGGTGGCGGTGCGTGGAGGGCAGGGGGTCTCGCGACGGTTGGAGAGGAGAGAGAGGGCATGAGATTATTTCTTTATTGCTTGTCTCCCAAAGAGATTACTGCACCCTTAATTATATAGCCCTATTAGTGGGACTTGTAATCCAAGCAATCTCTCTAAAGGTTTCCTTATATGATTGGAATACTTTTACAAGCAATCCTATTTATTTCGTAATAAGGGTTTTCCTTATAGAGTTGGAATATCCCTTGCACACCAAAAGTCCTAAGATAATCCTAACTTGATGACGGCGGCAGACGGAGACAGGGGAGGTGGCGGCGGCGGGCGGCCGCACAGAGGCTTCGGCCCTCCTTCCGCCTCGTGCCACCCCTCCCCCGGCCTACCGTTGGCATTTGTTAAGTGCTAAAAGAATATGAAGGATTCTCGTAGTTTATCGTAACACCTACCATTGTAGCTTTTCCCTAGGATGAGTATTCTAGAGTATCGTATCCACGTGGAAGCTTTGGCTAAAGAATCTAATAAGTCACAATCATGCATCTACTAACTTAGCAAACCACTAGACTATAGTGAGGGGGTAAATGATAAAGGGTAAGTAAATAACAAAGCATAAAATAATAGTATACCTAAGATTACAAAAGAGAACTAAACTAATCAAGAGGTCAAAGGGAGAGATCAAGGTTCCTATGTTCTTCTTTATTACTTAGATTATATGATAGTAATCATACTAATGCACTTTGGAGCAAAGCAGATCCGTCCCAACTCTCGAGAAAGATTGGGAAGAAGGTAGTCGAGAAGGTCTGCCAAAAGCACTACGAAAACACCAATCCGAACGTGGTGGAATACAAAGGCCTAGAAATTTGTCACCCCCGGGCTACCACAACTAACCGTGGGATTGGGCGCAATCTCGTGTAACCTATAACCTAGACACCAAGTCTACACTATCGACACTACTCTAGCTACCCGAATAACTAGAGTCCTCAATACGAGCGGAGATCCCATGCAATAGCATAACAACTATACTTAATCAAATATATGAAAATAATGGAAGTAAATAGAGAAGATAAATATATGAATCATAAGTCTTGTAGAGAAGATACAAAGACATACCATACTCTGAAGACATCTCCGTGAGCATAGCTCCTCTCTCCTTTACTCTTGATTAGATCTAAGTTAGATCTAATCTAGTTCTAATTACATGGCTAATCTATCTCTAATTACATGACTAATCTTCTTCTAATCTACTTCTAATTCACTAATCCCGAGAGAGGTTATCCTTACAATGGGACACCTCTACAACCGAGAGATAATGAATAGAATGAGATAGAATGAATTAGGGTTTAGCCCCGAGTCGTGGGGTCTTCTTATATAGGCCTTGGCGATGAACGATGACCATTGGATCAAACCGACGTTCAATAACGGTGTAGATACAACCTCAAGGTCGGGTTACAAACCGACCTACGAAGATGGGTCGGATTAGATCAGAGCCCGGCGGCCGCCAGCAGATTTGGGCTTGCCGCCAGCCCCCGTGGCCAAACCATGTCATCTTTCTTCCGGTACCTTCTAGAGTGTTTTAGTCCACATTTTGGGTCGAAGTTACTTCACGGTTAAGTCTTGTCATCGTATGTGAGATATATTCGAACTTTCTCCATTCTTCTCTCATTTTATCTGTTAAGTCTCTCGAAAAGATATAAATCACCAAAGCTCGTGGAATTATGTTAGTTAGACCCCTAGTCTATGTTGATATTCATTTTAAGCCCTTATCCATGTTTAGTTAACTAGTAATATTATGCTATAACAGGTGTCAACACCGGCCGTGGCGCAGTTGGGCTGTTTAGCCCGCCCATGGTCGGCCCAATTCTCGCACGTGACATCTCCCCACCATTCGACGAGGGAGCGCGCCCCACGCGCCGCCCAACCCACCAAGGTTGGCGCCAAGGCGATGCCGATCGGGACGCCGCGACGCCGGGTCCATAGCCGAGGATGAGGGGACCCGACTTGTTGTTGTCGCCATTGCGGATGCTGGCTTCCTCGTCGGGCGAAGGAGAAGTCGGCGCGGGTTCCCGGGCGTGGATGCTAAACTTATAGCTTAGCGGAGGTCGCACGGCGGGGCGGTCCATCCATGTTTGCCGCATGACTTAGGCGCCGAGGATGCCGGACAAAATGAAAGTCTAGCAAGTAGCCGAGGAGCCCGAAGGTGTACGTGGTTGGCACATGTACCGAGCATGTATGTGCCCGCAGAACACGCGGGCGAATCGACGTGGACCGGGCCGAGGAGAAGCGTAGTAGGCGGCCGTAGAGCGTGTCACCGCCATCTTGACGGGCGGCCCGACCTAGGGCGCCGGGGCTGTCGGCGTGTCGACGATGACGTTGTCAATGCAGAGGAACTCGTTGCGTGATTGTCGAAGAGGAGGACCATGATGTCCTCGAGCTTGACGCTCAGCATGCCATGAGGAGGAGCCCACCGCGACGCCATGCAGGGAGGGCGCCACCTTCGAGGTGGAAGTCTTGCAGAGCTCGGAGGTCAGCAGGATGTAGTAGCGGTGGAAGTACCTCACTATGCCGTAGAAGAGGCTCCACCTCGGGTGCGCTTGCTTGAAGCTCGATGGCGCTTAGCAATGATGCCGAGCTCCCGGTTCGTCGGTACCCGTGTGCAGCTCGCTGAGGAGGTCACCCGACGCCCGTCGCCGATCGCCTCCATAGCAGCCGCCAGCGCCGCCGCCCCGGCGCCTGGTCGGCCAGGTGGCGCCGATGTCGCTGTCGATGCCGGGCGACGCCGCCGATGTGGTCGGCACGGGGTCGCCATGTCTTGAGCCGCCGGCGCTGGCAGCTCGTCGTCGTAGCGGCGAGCAATGTCGATGGCCTCCTCCATCGAACGAGGCTCAAACCACTCGAGCACTGTATGAAGCGTGTTGCGTAAGCCACCGACCAAGAGGTTGACGCTGTGGAGCCGGCTCTCAAGGTCCGTGCATGTTGCATAGCCCTCAAAAGCGGTGATGTAGTCGCCCGACCGCCTCCCGAAAGCCGAGGGGCGAACTCCCGAAGGGTGTCACGACGATGGGGGTCCGTTTGTGTCGCAGGTAGTGGGTGAACACGCCCCACTCGACCAACGGCCTCCTTCCGGCGTCCGGCCCTTGGGGCCGGTTAAAGGCGGAACGGTAGTAGGGTTGGGCGGCGGCGGCGGCGGCTGGCGCCCAGCCGCTGGCGCGGCGGCGGTGGCGGCGTATGGCGGGCCGACGCCGGAGGGCAAAGGGCGCGGCGGTTGGAGAGGAGGGAGGGAGCACAAGATTATTTCTTTATTGCTTGTCTCCCAAGAGATTACGTACCACTTACTTATATAGCCCGGCTAGTGGGACTTGTAATCCAAGCAATCTCTCTAAAGGTTTCATTCTACGTTACCGCTGCTCACTCTATTTGTAATCCTGGCCGGTGGACCTAGTTGTACTACAACCTTCCCCTCAAGGCCCTGTTTTGTAAAATGACCGCTAATCTATAAAGTTGTTTGTTGTAAAAAAAAAAAATAGTGAAACGAGAGGGAGTAATGATAATCAACTTTTACGTGCAAACAATGATAAAATTTCTTGATCAGTTGTATGCATTAAATTATCCATAAACATTTATTATAATTATACAATATCTCTCATTTTTTTTAGCGGATTTATACAAAGGGCAATTGCTACGGTATCTCGAAATGATTGTGGACCGTACATTTTTTCCGATCAAACGGTCACGATCATCTATTACCTCCTAGGTGGTAATAGTATTTATTTAATTTTTATTTTAGCAAATACGGTAAATAATGATAGTTTTAATTAAAAAATCTTATTTATAGATTTTGTTGCATGCGCGCATGGGTAAACTTTAAGTAATATGGTTAATCTTTTTTTTTTTTTTGTAATTGATATATTCTCATGCCTTTTAGTGTACGTGAATTGATTAGTTTTAGTAACGTACATGACACCAGCGTGGCGTACGTGACTTGTAGTGTACATTTTTTTTTTTTTTATGGAAGCCAGCATGGCTAGCGTACGTGACCATTTATACTTTTTTTTTTTTTAATTTATTATTGATATTCATGTGCCTTATAATTTTATATGTGACTTGATTTGCATGTCTTACATGGTGTGTGGTGTGTCATGCACGATGTGGTGTGCTGTGTTAGCAGGTTAGGAGGAGTGTCATGCACGATTTTTTTTTTTTTTTTTGAGAGGTGTGTCATGCACGTTAGCGTGTATTGTTAGGTATAAGAATACACGGTGCATAGATGTTCAAAAAGAAAACAAAAAGTGTAACTGGTGTGTCAATGCATATTAGTGTGTGTGTGCATAGGTGTGTTGAAGAGCACTTATTTTTCTTTTTAATTCATGGCTATAATTTGTAACAGTCTTTCTCCCTCGTATTAACTCTGAATGTGATGATTTTTTTTCTAAAATTTTCTAAAATCATGATCCATCAAGTTATTATGCTCTTACTGCTATTATTTTAATCGCCTTTTCTTGTGAACATTTCGAAATTCAAATTTAAAAATGAAAACTTTTTTTTTTTTTTTAGAATTACAAAGACAACGCAGACACTCAACACGCACGCACCTCATCCCTATGAACACACGTGACGCAAACCCTACCCCTATGAGCACCTCCGGAAGGACCGGGCAGCCGGCAGATCCGAGATTCTCGAAGTCACCATAGGCGCCTCGTCGCCGACGGAACGCCGCTACCACTTAATGCACAACGCCGGTAAATCCCGGGAAAATCCCAAGAAAGGTGCGAGCACCGATTTGAACCCCGGTGGGTAGCGCCCCACCGGGACCGCCCTACCATTGGACTATGAAAACTTTAGACGCCAATTCGAACACTAATTGATGTCATCTAAAAAAGTTATAAACATAGAAGTTGTATAGGAGTAACTCATTAAGATGTACAATGTACAATTTTTATTTTGGTTATTTGTTTATTTCACAAAGTGATACTAGCATAGTTCACAAAATCTGAATATCTCTCATAGAGATTATGAAACTACTAGAGAGAGATATAATATTTGTGAACAATGTGACTAACACTATGTGAGAACAAATGACAAAAATAAGCATTGTAGATCCTCGAAAGACATGAAACTTTGTAGTTGACAAGTTTTTGATTTGAAATCATCTTGTCATGCAAAATAAGTTCAAATTTTTAACATTCAAAATTTGTTTTTTTTTAAAAAAAGACCTAGGATGGAGAAACAACTAAAATAAACATTGATCCTGAGAAGAAATGAAACTTTGTAATTGACAAATTTTTTATTTGAAACCATCTTATCATGCAATACTATATTTGAATTTTACAAATTTAAAATTCAATTTTACAGGACAATGGGCCTAAGTTAACATGTCAAATTTCAGCTTAGAAGCCCCAAGCCCATCACGTAACCTGTTACACAAAAAAAAATGGAGCACGCTCTCTCCGTGATTTGTTGAATCGGCACTGCCGTCTCGTGCGCGTTTGGAAGGAGGCCGGGCATGCGGGCATGCCGCATGCGGCGGGGAGGGATTGCCTCCCGTATTAAAGGGATGCCGGACTTTTTCTTTTTCTTGTATTTATTAATTTATTTAGTAATTCATTAAACTGTAAATAAGTAACGGCCCAAATTAATTTGAGATATTACCTCCTGGTAGGTAAAAAGAGTACCCGAGCATTGCCCTTATACAGTATCTCATAACATATATTAGGCCGTGTCGTTGGAACATTGGGTTAATGGGCTTCTAAAATAACACAGACAAACGTTTTTTTTATACGAACCTACTATAGATTACAACTTCATGAGATACACGTTATATATTGATGTAGTAACAACTGGTGGTCAAGGCTAGCTTGTCCTAAACAAATTTTGAAACAGAAGGATGGAGTAGCTGCTAGGGAAAATTGTGATCTCAAGCGATGATGGCCTGGCTCCTCCTCCATATAGACTAACAATGCATATATACTACATGATGTATGTAGGTTATCAAGGCCGATAGCATCGACGCGGCTGCGAATTCTTGATGAACTGAAGGAGGGCAGCATCAGTAACAGCATCACCGGCGGACCTTGTCGACGTCGAGCTCACAACGCCGCCCCCCTCGCGTGCGCCGCGCACGGAACGCCCTAGGGACGCCTCGTCGCGCACAGCCCGCCCTCGCGCCCACACCCGTTGACTGGGTGGAGCGACCTCGTCGGGATATAGTTCGTGACCACAGCGAGGACGCCGCGCCGCTGTGTAGCCGACACCTATGCCCGCCGACATCGCCGTCGGCGACCCCCCGGACGACCCGCGTCGCCCGGGCAACACGGCGTCGGGCAGCTTCTCCCCACCCAGGCCTCGATCACGGCCTTCGCCGACTCCTTCAAGCTGCCTTTGGAGCAACGGCTCATCTTGTTGCCGCCGCCCCTGCGCACTACCCGGCGATGAGTGGATCCCCGGCGTAGCACCCGCCTGGCGGCCAAGTCGGTCTTCGAGGACCCGTGGCCGGAATGTATGGCCCAGCGTGTGCTTCTCAACAAGTGGGAAGGCCGTCCCCGACAGGGCTACCTCGTTCACCCCGATGACGCCGGTGGACGAACCGACTCCTCAGCGACTTGGGGACACGCCCTGACCACAAGCGCCAAGCCATCCGCCGCACAGGCGCTGACCGCTGCCTGTCCATCTAGTGGTTCAGGCTACACCCTTTAGTCGCTTAGTCGCAAAAGCTAGTTTTCCTTTAGAAACAACTACTGACGCTCCACCATTCAAGCCGTTGCTTTGTGTTAGTGTGCCCGTCTTGTGTGCTCCCGTGCATCTCGCTAGGGTTCTCGCACGGCTGTAAAAACATTCCAACTTCTCTTAATGCAATACAGCCAAGTGCCTGGTTTCGAAAAAATGATAAAATTTCTTGAAAAGTTGTATGCATTAAATTATGCATAAACATTTATTATAATTATACAGTATCTCATTTTTTTAGGGAATTATACAGTATCTCATATTAGGCCGTGTCGTTGGAACATTGGGTTAATGGGCTTGTAAAATAAGACGGACAAACGTTTTTTTATACGAACCTACTATAGATTACAACTTTATGAGATACACGTTATATATTGATGTAGTAACAACTGGTGGTGAAAGGCAGCTTGTCCTAAACAAATTTTGAAACAGAAGGATGGAGTAGCTGCTAGGGAAAATTGTGATCTCAAGCGATGATGCCCTGGCTCCTCCTCCATATAGACTAACAATGCATATATACTACATGATGTATGTAGGTTATCAAGGCCGATAGCATCGACGCGGCTGCCCAACGAATTCTTGATGAACTGAAGGAGGGCAGCATCAGTAACAGCATCACCGGAGGCAGGGAGCATGTCGTATACTTTGATGGCTGGGACGGACTGGGGGCGTCTGCTGTCCTCCGAGCTGTTGCACAGCTCCTCACCCCTGGAGCTTCTGAGGCCCAGGGTGAACTGCGGTTTGATCAGGTCATCCACGTCGACTGCTCCAAGTGGGAGAGCAGGAGAGCGCTGCAGAGGGCTATCGCAGAGCAGCTGGATCTCCCAGCCCAGGTGATGGAGTTGTTCGACAGGCAAGATGAGGAGGACGATTTCCTTGGGGTCTTGGAGGACTCCCGCCGGGAGATACCGCAAGTCCTCGAGGCCATGCATCAACGCATACAGAAGCTGAACCACAGGTTCTTGGTGATTCTTCACAACGGGTGCAGCGAGGAGATAGACCTGTCCACCTTCGGCTTCCCTCTGTTCGGATACTCGACCAACAAGGTCCTTTGGACATTCCAAGGGAGATTCCAGCTTAAACCAAGGATGAAGGTCGACAAGGCCATTAAGACCACTACAGGGAAGACGCATGTTTTCCTCTCGGCCTCACGCGCCGAGAGTGATCCACAGGAGCTCTGTTCTGTCCTTGTTCATCAAGAGATTGATGAAATAATTTCAGGCAAGATCATTACTGCCGGAGGCATCATCACTCAGTCGGTTGCTGCTAAGTGCGTCTCATACATACTGAGGCTGTGCTGCATGCGCCGTTTCTTCAGCATGGACTATGATTTGGCCACCCACAGCTGCAACTACTGGATCTGTGAAGGCATCATACAGCATGGGCAGGAAAAAATTGGCACCGATCAAGAAGACGAAGAACAAGCATGGAGAGCTGCTGAGGCTATGCAGCGCGAGATGCGATTGGATGTGCAATCTCTGCCTCCCTTTGACACTGTAATAATGCTGCCATCCTCCAGCACTTTACCACCCTACTGGTATCTGCCGCTACCAGCAGGAGCCATTCCTAACATTGACATGTTACCACAGTACTCAGAAACACAAATCAGCATTCTCAAGCTCTCTGGCCGCACCATTAGCCTTTCATCACCACACTTCCTCTACTGCCACGGTCTTAAGTTCCTATGGCTCGACCACTGTGAAGACCAAGAAGAAATGAACACAGTTGATACAGCAGGGAAAGAGGAGGACATCAGTCAATGCTTCCAGAGGCTGTGGGTGCTCGACGTGCGATATACACGCTGCGAGCGGATATTGTCTGCACGGATGCTGGGATTCATGACTCACCTCAGGGAGCTAAATGTGGTGGGAGCACAGGATTGGGACATCGGCCAGCTGCAGGGCCAGCTGCCTAACATCTGCAAGCTCTGAGTGACAAAGTCAACAATCTGCTGCAGTGGCCACTCAGAACAAGACTTGTTCCAAGGGATGAACAAGATGGAGCTCCTTGACTTCTCAGAAAACCGCACCATGCAAGGTATTACAGAATTTTCTGAGATAAGCACTAGCAACAGCTGCCTTGAGACTGTGGTGATTATTGACGGGTGTGTTAGGCTGCAAAAGTTGTCCTCAGTGCCATCACCGCTATGAGACTTGATGAGCTCTTCCTGAATGACTGCCTTCCTGAATGACTGCCACAAGCTTTGTGCAATTCTATGGCCACCAGTAGACAAAAGGCAAAGAAACTTGCAGAAGCTGCACATTGACACCACGTGGTCAACTGCATCATCATCTTCATTATCTGTGGTCCATGGTGGTAGAGCACCCTCAGCATTTAATTGGTGTATCAGGGTAAGAGATGCAAGGCTCCTCAGGTCACTTGTGCCCTTCCAACAATATTTCAGGAGCAATCTTGCACATGTGGAGATTTATTCTCCTGCCGCCACTGCCTTTTCTTCCGGCAATGACAATAAAGCTGCCAGTAGCAATAGCAGTATCAAGCAGCAGCATGTTCCTCTAGTAAACCTGCATAAACCTACAGACAGTTTTGTGTATGCAGATGTTGAGGTCACCTTGAAAGACCATCCACTTCTTCAACCAAGCGAAGGTGATGCTCCAATGCTCACTCAGATGTGGCCATGCCCGAGAATGCCTTTGGCCGGACATGCTACACCCACATACAAGATCACCAGCTGAGTACCAAATCATTGACTGAGGGTGAACAACAGACTATGAATAGTATTATTATACCACATATGTTATGTCACAATGCTTATATCCTGCATGTGCATGACAGTTTGTCCATCACCAATATTCCAGGCCCTGCTCCTGCACTGGGTAAAACATGGTACTATCTAACATGGTGTCGAGTCGAGCGGTGCCCAAAGTTGGAACATGCATTCAGCGCTCCTCAATTACAAGCAAGTGGTGATGTGGTCGTCTTTGAATGTCTAAAGACATTTTGGGCATCAGAGCTCTCTAAGGCACGTTACATATGGAATTGGAACCCAACAACAGTGTTTCAGTTTGACGGACGATCATTTGAGAATTTCAAATTATTGCACATGGACTTGTGTCCGAGAGTGATGCATGTACTGCCCTTGGCCCTTGAAATGGTCAACAGCTAGAGTAGCTGGAGTCTAGGCAGTCTCGAGACAGTCGAGATCATGTGGTGTGGTGATCTGAGGGAGGTCTTCCCCTTTTACACCAAGGATGCTAACAGAGAGCAACAACAGCAACAATCAGCAACAAATGAAGTGCACTTCCAACGTCTGAAGTGCATCCATCTGCATGAGCTTCCCAAGCTGCAGGGCATCTGCGGGCATTGGATGATATCTGCGCCTATGCTCGAGACCGTCAAAATCAGGGGCTGCTGGCGCCTCAAGCACCTGCCGGCCGTCAACAAGTACAGAAGCAACAAGGTGGAGTGTGATTGTGAGAAGGAATGGTGGGACATGCTGGAGTGGGACGGGTCGAACGCCCATCACCACCCTTCCCTGTACAAGGCGACCCACTCGCGGTACTACAAGAAGACCCAGCTCAAGGGCTCCGTGCTCAGATAGATGACTGAGGTATGTATTTATTCACGTCGGTGGGTGTTCTCTCCTGGTAGCCTACCCTTGTTTCTTCTTAATTTGTTTGTTTAAATGAAGGTACCTAAACACTGCTTGATTTCTTGCTCTTTTCTCTACGCAGGTGTGTGGATGGATGGTGTCATGGTGATACTCTGCTTCTGTTTCATCCCCTGCTTTCGATTCTTTTGGTTTGTGCACCCATGGTGGCATGGTGTAAGTACATACATGCACGTGCGTCTTCTGGTGCCAGTTCGCTTATTTGCTTGTTTGGTTTGAGAGTGAGTGTGGTGATCATGCTATCTTAGTGTCAGAGAGATAATAAGATGGTGTGACACAGATCGATAGATCTCTACTCTGAGCAGTAGAGAAATGAATAAGGGACACCGAGAGGCTGTCTAGCTGTTGCTGCTTGTTGTGCTCCAGTCTCGCGTGTTGCAGCTTGCTGTGTGATGTGGTGTGTAATTCTCTTGTCAGGTTGATTGAGTCGTTTGTTCTCATGTTTTTTAATACTTTTGTTGTACTTTATTAAGTAAACATGGATGGATGAATAAAATGTTGATGCTTGTTGAGTGCATGGTTTGTTTGTAAGAGCAATGCGTGTGATTCCATCTTTTGCATGGGGCTAGAATACTACTGCCCCTCCTCAAGATTACTTTGAAATTTGAAGTAAGTGTTCTAGCTAGTTTGAAACTATCTGGACTGTGATACTATGAGAAATGGAGACATGCACCCCATATTTAGTCGATGGACTGGAAATTCAAATATGCAATTTGTTGTTAATCTGTTTCTCACTAATTTGTGCTGGTTATATGCAGCAAACAAGGACCAAGTCGTTTTCGCTGAAATTCCGAAGTGTTTTTTTTTTTTTCTATGTGTTGCGCCTACATATTTGGCATAGTAGTCCGGTGCTCCTCCCCTAAAAATTTGTACCCATCTCAAATCAAGGTAATTAATGTTTCTCTTATTTACTTTCTGCCTGGGCCACGTTTGTAGCCAGCCCGAGTCCAGCCCTTGCCAACAAAGGAACGTCTGTTCCAGAGCAATGCGAGCGGCGGACGGTGCTCGACGCCTCGCATCCTATGATCCTATCCTACTCTGAAACAGTAGATATGTTCGGGACATGCCACAATTGTTACTGAAACACACAGGTTTGCTTGACATCATGCCTTTGGAACAGCTAGCACCCCCGAGGACCGGACAGGACGTTGATGGAGCCAAGTCCAACAGCAGATTTGAATTTTTTTTTTAAAAAGGGCAAAATTTCACAAAAAATCCGGGAAGGCACATGTTTTGTCCGGAGACGGCAGGGCGCTCGGCAACGGGGACGACGGGGCCGGGTGTTTGGGTCCGTCACCCTTTGACGAGCGGTTTTCTCCTTAGAAAAAACTGCGCGGACGCTTGGCTGTTTTCTCCTTGCTAATTCTGAATTTCTCATGCATGTGTTATTTCGCTTGCTTTGTTTGTTAAAAAACTTGGTGCCTTGCGTCGCACCCAAATAAAGCACAAGCTATTAGTTGCAGACCGAGGCAGGCAAACTCTAGACAGTCTTGTGTGTTACAACAACTTTACTAGCACTGCTCCTTTGGAATGGTGCTTTTGCCCTTTAACCTTCTTTACCTTCGAAAAAAAAAAAAATGATGGAATCCTGCATGCTCCAGATGTAAGCAAAGAATCATCTGATAGACATTATTTGCCAAAGAAGCAAAGTTGGCTTATCTGGACCGCCATCCATTTTACTGTGCATGCAAGCACACATATTGTATTAGGATCGTCTCTCATCAGGCATCTCCTTTCTCTCACACATACACACTGCAGGAACACATACAAACACCATTTCTTTATCCATATATCGTGTTTGGCTCAATCTTTTAGGCGGATTGTATTCTGCGAAATCTCCTGCATACTGGAAGGCAGTGCCAAAAAGATCAAACCGAGGTATGTAACTACTTGACTACTCCCTGCTTGGATTGCAAATATATGTCCTTCTATCTATCTGTAATATGGTGTGCATACACATAGGGTCAGAACATGTTTCAGTAGCATGGACATTAATTCCTACATTAGCTAGTGCAAAATTTTGACTTCATATATGTGTGCTTGTGATGGTACTTGTAGGAATAATGTAAATGTGTACGAGCTTCATTCTTGTGATTTTTGACCTGTCCACAGGCACGCGATGGGTTAGATTTGTATTCCAAATAAACAGAAGTTACAGCTGCAGCAGCCTGGCACGATGTTATGCAATCATATCATAAATGGCGCTTTCTTGTTCCTGCATCCAAATGAGATGAAGATGGTTGCATGTCGTTGCTCAAGATCAAGCTAGCTCTAGTACCATATATAGCAACATATATACAGCTGGGAAGTGGACGAGCTTGATTAACTTGTTGGTCGAATTCAATCCAATCCAATCCAATCCAGTCGATCATGCGTACTGAGGTAAGAAAAATATAATTAAAACAGGGCTGCTCCATTTCCCTTTTTCACGTCCCTACTGTGGACTGATCGATTGATATGGATGCTGCAGGTTATCAAAGCGAACAGCATTGATGAGGCTGCCGAGCGGATTCTTGATGAGCTCAAGGAAGACCCTGCTACTACTGCTCGAAGCATCAGCAGCAGAAACAATGTCATCTACTTTGACGGCTGGGACGGGCTGGGTGCATCTGCCGTCCTCCGAGCCGTGGCCCAGCGCCTTACTGCCATGGCTTCGTCTGATGAGGCCCCGGCAGGACTGCAGTTTGATCAGATCATCCATGTCGACTGCTCCAAGTGGGAGAGCAGGAGATCGCTTCAGCGGGCTGTCGCGGAGCAACTGGAGCTCCCTGCCCTTGTGATGGACATGTTCGACAAGCAAGCTGAGGAGGATGATTACAACGGGGTGTCCAAGGAGTCTCGTGCCGAGATACCACAGATCGTCAGGGAGATGTATGAACACACAACAAAATTCCTGTTGATTTTCCACAATGGGGGCGACGAGGAGATCGATATGGCCACTTTTTGTGGCTTCCCTCTGTCCGGGTACTCAACTAACAAGATGCTGTGGACATTCCAAGGGAGATTTCGGATGTGCCCCAGGATCAAAGTTGATAGGGCCTTCACCAAGAGCACCGCACAAGGAGCCGCCACCGATATTTTCCTCTCAGCAGTTACAGAGCGAGATCCACAGGTGCAGTGGTCGTACCTTGTGCTAGAAGAGGCTGCAGACCTAGTAGCTGCAGTTGCAGCAGGCAACGGCCATGACCTTGTTGGCTCTGCCGGCATCATACAGCTACAGCTACCACAGGGACAGAGTGACATCGGCAGTAATGAAGACGATGACGCACCATGGAGAGCTGCTGATGCTCTGCAGCGTGAGATGCAATTGGATGTGGAATACTGGCGACATAACCTGGAATCTTTGCCCTCTCGCCTTGTAAGGTGTGGGGACAGAATTGCCAGCATGCCATACTGGATCTCACCACCCTACGAGGCTCTGCTTTCCCCACTCGGAGTCGGAGACATGTTTCAGCAATTCGACAAACTTGGAGTGCTGAAACTCTCACGATGCACCTTCAGCTTCTTATCACCTCCATTCCACTCATGCAACAACCTGAGGGTTTTATGGCTCGACCACTGCAAGGACCAAGAAATCTCCCTGGATGGGGCTCCAGAGAAAACAGAGGAGGACACCCGCCGGTTATTCTAGAGGTTATGGGTATTGGACCTGTGCTACTCATGCTGTGACCGGATCTTGTCTGCTCAGATGATTGTTCTGATGACTCATCTCAGGGAGCTTAATGTGGTGGGAGCCCATGATTGGGACATCAACCAGCTACAGCAAAGGCTGCCTAACATCCGCAGGCTCCGAGTGACAAAGTCAAAAGTCCGCAGCAGTGGCCACTCAGAACAGGACTTGTTCCAAGGGATGAACAAGATGGAGCTCCTTGACTTTTCAGGAAACCACACCGTGAATGGTGTTACAGAATTTTCTGAGATAAGCACTAGCAACAGCTGCCTTGAGACTCTGGTGATTATTGATGGGTGTGTTGGGATACAGAAGTTCTCCTTCAGGGGATGTGCTAAACTGAAGAATCTGTTGTTGAGTGGATTGTTTGAGGATCTCCGCATCCTAGACTTGTCAGGCACATCAGTCAAAACATTGAACTTGAGTGCCATGACAGCTCGAAGCCGTGATGAGCTCATCCTAGATAACTGCAACAAGCTTTGTGCAATCCTATGGCCACCAGAAAACAAAAGGAAAACATACTTGCAGAAGCTGCACATTGACACCACACAGTCAGCATCAACTTCAAGAAGCGGGGAAGAGAAAATGAAGGCTACAGGATCATCATCATCATGGCCCACGGTATTGGTGAATGATGCTCAACCACCCTCTGAATTTAATCAGTATATTTCTATTACGGACACAAGGATCCTCAGGTCATTTGTGCCCACTTTTCAAAATTACTTTGGAAACCCTATGGTACACTTGGAGATTTCCTCTCCAAGCTGTTGTGCTGTAGTCAATGTTAATGGTAGCGAAAATGAAGGGATCAAGAACGAAACTGGAGAAGAACCACAACTAGTGCTATCAAACAGGCAGCGACAGCAGCCCCAATATAATAATAATGCATCAATGTATTATGCTGATATTGCTACCATCATTGTTGAGGAACACCTACTTCAAGGAGGCGAAGGCAATGGTAATGATGCCCCAACCATAACAAGGACAAGGCCTTGCCCTCCCCCTTCTGAACGTCTTGACTCCTCCGACTGTTACCTCTACACACAAGACCTGCAGATGAAGGCAAAAGCAGTGATGGACGGTGGTGCTATTGCTACTATACCAAGTATTATATGTGATAATGCTTACATCCTGCACGTGCATGACAGCCTGTACAACACAAGTATCCCAGGCTCTTCACAATGGTATCATCTACATTGGTGCCGAGTGGAGCAGTACCCAAGGCTGGACTTTATCTTCACCGCTCCCCAGTTAGGAGATGGAAGCAGGGTGCGGATGTGTTGGTTCCTAAGAACGTTCTGGGCATCCCAGCTCCCCAGGACACGCTTCTTGTGGGATACAAGAAAATTGCCATTAAGCCAGATTCACGGCCAGTCATTTGAGAAGGTGAAATTGTTGCACCTTGACTTCTGCCCGAGACTCATACATGTACTCCCCTTTTCATCGTCAGTAATCTATCTACGCTACCTGGAGACTGTTGAGATCGTGTGGTGTGGTGATTTAAGGGTGGTCTTTCCATTATTAGATACCAACAACACCAGGAGCCACCAAGAGCGGCAGCAAAAGCCACCAGGAGCAATAATAACAATGGTAGATTTCCCAAACTTGAAGCATATCCACCTGCATGAGCTACCCAAGCTTTTTTTTTTTTTTTTGAGATCACGCCCAGCCAAACAGGCACTGGCGCGTATTTCATTAAGCAGAGAATTTTTTGAAATACAAGAACGAGGGGACGGCAACACGTGGTTGCCGAAGCCCACCCGACAACAACTCACACGCGGTTGTGATTACAAATAAACCGATACAACTAGAAGGCGCACCCGCCGGACCTAGACCTCGTCCTCCAACCCAGCCAAGTTCAGATCCAAGGCTGTTACGTCGAAGCGTCCGTTCAAAAGAATGTTGAAACGCTCCTTCTTTTTCAGACCAAGTCGACGTGTCCCGAAGACGCCCTTGAGCTGACTCTCAGCCAACAACTCATCCTCAACCTCAATGCCAAGCTTCCTCAAAAGCACGACCGGCACTACGTAGTTTTCAGTCAATAGCAACCCACAAATTGTGTTGTAATATGCCATTTTTGGGTGCAATAGCTGAAATTGCAACCAAACGATATGGTAAAGTTGAGATGCGCAAAAGTCCGTGGTATTAACCTTCAACCACGATGGCCATTTGGGTGTTGCAATTTTTTTTTGTATTGCAACCCAATGAGGTGTTGAAACAAGACTATATTGCCACGCTCTAGTTGGTGCTATAGTATCCTATTGCAACATTTTAGGTGATGCTAGAGGTCTCAATGGCATCTAACACCGAGCGTTGCAATTCCAAAAAGAGGCGTTGCAAAGGATTGTATTGCTACGCTCTAGTTGTGGTTGCTACACGTTTTTGCCACAAACTTGCTTTGGGTGCTATAGATGATCCCCTCTATTACTACGAACTGTGTTTGGATGCTATACTTGTCAATCCATATTGCCACCAAAGGTTTTTGGGTGCTATATGTGTTCCTTTCTATTGCTACGAAATTAATTTGGATGCTATACTTGATGATCAATATTGCCACCAAAGGTTTTTTGGGTGCTATATGTGTTCCTGTTTATTACTACGAAATTTATTTGGATGCTATACTTGATGACCAATATTGCCACCAAAGTTTTTTTGGGTGCTATATGTGTTCCTTTTCTATTGCTACGAAATGAATTTGGATGCTATACTTGATGACCAATATTGTCACCAAAGTTTTTGTGGGTGCTATAAAATAACCACCACAATTGCCACCAGCTAAGATTGGTTGTCATAGGTTGGCCATTATATTACTACCAAAACCACACAGTTTGAATGGTTGTTACATGTGGCCACCTCTATTGCTTCTCGACCTTTATGACATAAAAAAAAAAAATGGGTTGCGATAGGATAAAATATCTTTTCCCACGAATGTTGTTGCTACCATAATTTTGTAGCTATTGCCACATGTCTATTCTCGCCACGCTCATATATTTCGGGACCACCAATAATTTAACAATATAATACAGGATCAATAATAATAATTTATTTTTGGGTGCAATAAAATGTATATATACTGAATTAGCCATTCAAGATAAAAATCCAACACTCAATTGTTTCAACAAACCACCACACACCTAACTTGATACATAGTAATTAAAAACACAAAAGTTTCCAAAGATCGCATTGTTGGAACGAACCCCTAAACGATCCCATCACTTGATCGAAGAAACGGTGACTTCAAGACGATCCCTTCACGCATTGTTTCGCTCCATTAGTGCTGCCCCTTCCTGGAAAGAATGAAAGACATTTGTTTTAGCATTAAGTAAACCGACATTATCAAAAGGGGGCAACAAAGAAATGCACTAAGCCAAAGTTTCATTGCTCATCATAAAATTATCGAATGACAGCATATAATGAACACAAGTATAAACATTTTGACAGCTGAAACAGAAACATTCACAGCAGGTAGTGGAGATTTCAAAATTTCACCTGCTTTATTGTTTTGGGCGTTGGCATGTCGTTTTTTAGCTGCAGCTGCTTGGGTCTGCAGAGTGGATGAATTAATGTAAAGCGGTGTTGGAGTATTTGCTTCATTGCTTGCTTTACCACCACTTCTTAGATGACGCTTGTTAGCTGCCGCCTTTGCTGGATCAGATTTGTTCGCTTTTTGACTTTGTTGAGGTTTCTCCCCTTTTTCACCTTGTTGAGGTTTGTCCCCTTTTTCACCTTGTTGAGATTTGTCTGGGTTGCGTTCAACATTGTCCTGGGAACGAATAAGGTGGAATGATAAAATTAGGCGCCATTTTGCGAGATCGATAGCACTAAAAGTTGTCAATTAACAGACCTCTGTGGAGACCAAATCTTGAGGGGTTGGCACGACATGTACAAGAAGTCGTGTAGTCGCCGCCGTCGCCACATCTATCTTCAATTGCGTTGACATTGTTGTTTGACTCCACAGATTTTTTAGCTAGGCCAACCTATAAAACGATACGACATGTTAGATATAGAACCTAAGGAAAGAAATCCATTCACCAAAACAAGATTAAGATCACCTATTAAAAAAGAATAGAATGTATTAATTTTCTCGAACACGACTTCAAGTGTCATTTTCATTAAGAGAAAAGGCCAAGACTAGCCGACAGAATGTATTATAAAAAATAAGAATCTGGTTTATAACAATACAATAAAGAAAATCTAAAAAACTGATAGATAATTTCTCCACTTTCGCTGTATATAAAAAAAAAAGTATATCCATATACTCAACGTATGAATGCATACTTAATGTATATACCACCATACATGGTCTAGTATAATCATATACTTCATCCACATGCACTTCGCTCGGTCATATATACCACAAATCTTGAGATAAACATATGGGTGTAACTACACCTAGGGTGTAGAAAAAATTTACCCTATATATAAACTCTTTGTCGAACGTAAAATAGTTGAAAAAATGTCAAGCATATCAAAAGCGGCTAACATTGAACTAGGAGCAAAAAAAAATTAACATCATAGTAAATGTTAAAGAGACAAGTGGTGAAGGCAACGTTCTATTTATTAGATTGACCTAAAATGATCATTGAATAGTACCTGCAGTAACATTGATTGGATCTCTTGCCTAAAGACTTCTTTATCGGCCTCCTCGCCTTCATAATTTCTTCAAGCCGCTGCTCGTGTTCTCTCCTTTCGCGTTCCCTGTCTTCTTCCCATTCTTTCATTTGTTGTGTTAGCTGCCCTAATGATGCCATGAGCTCGAGGTGTTCCCGATGCTTTGTTGCTCACGCTTCACGAATTTTCTCCTCGCGTTGCTCATTCGTGCAGAGTCGCTTTCTTGTTGGTTTTATTGCAAGGTACCCATTACCATGCAACTTCCTTGACTTGCAATCTGTGACTTCCTTGTATGCCGCCCTCGAAAATCTCGTTCTTCTCATTTTGGGAAATGAAGTTATTCTCGAATTTGATACCTTCTCACCAATTATGCTTTTTGCTTTCTCCTAAAATTTACAAGGCACGAGATCAAGGAGTTAGTTGAAGATGCAACTCGCAGGCATTCTCTATTTGCATGGACTAGCTAGTAAGTTATGTACAAATTCATTAAGAACTCACATAGATATCCATAGATGATTGGTCTGTCCATTTCCCATTCTTAGAGTGAGTAATGAACCAAAGTTCTAAATCATCGGGCTCATTACCGCTTTTTGGGTCTCTCCGGTATGCAAAGAACAAAACAACTTAGTAATTCTTCCAAAGAAAGAGAGCTTGTAGATGTGATTCTCCACTTATTACCTTCTCAAAGCTACATTGAGAAAAAGGCTTAGAGCCTATCAAATGCGTAGTCTTTTTATGGGATCGATTCCCGAGTTCTTTTCTCGCCGTTGCCACCGTAATGCATAGATTTGAACAATTATCTTAAAGATTTAGACATAGGCATTTTTCAAAAATGCTATTGTTAAGAAAAGAAACAATGTGGAACAGACACTGAATTTTGCGGTCCTAAAATACAAAGAACATATAGTGCCATTTGACAATATCTAATTCTTTCCCGCTTATGCATCATTCTCTCATGGTAGCTGCCGTATACCCCGCCATAGCACTTAAAGTGGAACGCCATCCTTTGTAACGCCTTTAGCAATGCCCAATATCGCTCTCCTTGAATCAAAGTTATCCTCAATCTCCCACCTAGCCTATTATATATTTACAAGAACATGCAAATACTAGGTCGGTTGTCACGTTAGAGTATAATTGAAATGTACACGTAAGCAAAGAATCTTACTAATATATCGATGTTATTGACTCTTTTACATCGTGGTGGACATCTTTCCATGTTCTCACTCCAATGAGTGGCGCCCTTCTCCTTATAAACAAGTACTATTTCATCAAGAACGTGCGGGAGTTCTCACCCACGCTCCTCCCAAACTCGAGAACTCAATTTTTAGCTTTTGATTGCCTGTTTTGGATCTCTTGGCAGTGCCTTCAAGCATTTCGAGGTACCACGCCCTCTTTTCTTCCTATTTTCCGAGCCTATTCCATGGAAATAAGATGTTATAGCAGATGATATTAAACCACGTAATGCCATGAGGGCACCGCGATCGCCTTTTGTTCCAATTCGTGTATATATTGTTGGTGTCCTCCCGTATATATTTTGCAATCCACTCAACCATCCAACGTAAATAGCAATTATAGCCAACTAGCACATGTAATTATGATTGTTTCTCTTTATCCACTAGCATACATTTAATTAGTTGTCCACAATGATTGTGAAACCATTCACCAAAATTGATTTAAGACAGTATCATTCATATAACTATAAATATAATAAGTAATAGTTAACCCCACTAAATATTTCTCTCAACATGCAAGCATCCACATCAACAATCCAATAGAAATTACAAATTTAGCCAACTAGCACAGTACATTATAATTGTTTCTCTTTATCCACTAGCATGCATTTAATTAGTTGTCCACAATGATTGTGAAACCATTCACCAAAATTGATTTAAGACGAAACATTCATATAACTATAAATACAAAGAAGTAATAGTCAACCCCACTAAATACTTCTCTCAACATGCAAGCATCCACATCAACAATCCAATAGAAATTGCAATTATAGCCAACTAGCACAGGTACATTATAATTGTTTCTCTTTATCCACTAGCATGCATTTAATTAGTTGTCCACAATGATTGTGAAACCATTCACCAAAATTGATTTAAGACGTAAACATTCATATAACTATAAATACAATAAGTAATAGTCAACCCCACTAAATACTTCTCTTAACATGCAAGCATCCACATCAACAATCTAATAGAAATTGCAATTATAGCCAACTAGCACAGTACATTATAATTGTTTCTCTTTATCCACTAGCATGCATACAATAAGTAATAGTCAACCCCACTAAATACTTCTCTTAACATGCAAGCATCCACATCAACAATCCAATAGAAATTGCAATTATAGCCAACTAGCACAGTGTACATTATAATTGTTTCTCTTTATCCACTAGCATGCATTTATTTAGTTGTCCACAATGATTGTGAAACCATGCACCAAAATTCTCCAAAATTGACTTAAAATAGTATCATTCATATATATAACTATAAATATAAATTACCATGGCTCCAACTCCATAAATGAAACACAAAATTAATTGAAAATGAGCACAAATTAACTTTACCTTGATCTTGTCTCCAACGTCGGGCATGAGAATGTGCCTGCTCCGTGGTGTTTGGTTGCTCTCTTGACTGAATGTATCGGTAGGCTAACATCCTTATACGCATCTCTGCACAATATTGTCACATGATGAGCTAGCATAATTTGAAGTTTGCAAAAGAATTGTTTGACAACAGGGGGGGGGGGGAGGGGGGATATTACTGATCTCCTCAAGTTTTCCTTCAAGCCGCAACCATTCTCGTGTATGTCTTGATGGTGTCCTCCCCGTATATATCTTGATAATCTGAAATAGAAAGATAATATGAGTCATGATGCATTGCAAAAATCCATCTTTATATATACATACTAGGGCTTTATCATAACTCACCCGTGGCTTGATTCTTTGTGTGCATATAATGTAGCCATTCTTTATATGCATTTAGTTCGAATCATCCATTTCTATGTCATCATCATCATCGATCGAACCTCTAGTTTTTTAATGGGTGTTATGGCAACACATGAATCTTTTGTTGGATTCTTAGACAAAACTATTCTCGACAACCCTCTCATCCTCGGCTAGAATTTACCATGTCTAATACATCAAGATCGTATTCGATATCAGATAGTGTTGCTGCCGCAGGATCATCAACACTTCTATTCTTGAAGTACATGTAGTCCCTAGACCCATACCCCAGCTTTTGATTTCATTGTTGTTAAGCTACCAAGTGTGAATAGACTCTTCCCAACGTTTACATATCTATTAAACTACCTCTTGTCCCTCCTCACTCCCTTGCAAGTGACATATATTTGTCCATGTTTCTTCCGTTCTGCATATACAGCCATGACATTTTAATTTAAAATCATGAGCACAAAAGCATATACAGCTAGGGTATACGTAGCACTAGCAGAATATAGTGTACCTGTTGTCGCTGACGTCCTGAGACGAAGGTCGAAATGCATCTTGGCTGCCGTCGCCGGATCACCTTCGCCGCCCGACCTCTGTGATGCTCTTTGGGACGAAGGTGACCCAAAGAGCGATGACGCCGCCCTAGGCCGGAGGACAGATGCAGACGTCGTCTGAGTTGTTGGTGTGAAGAACTCAGGTGGCATCGCCGACGCAGATGTAGGTGTGTGCAGCGATGTCGACGCCGATGGGGTCCCCTTCTTCCCGCCTCGCTTTCGGCATCCTCTCTACCGATCGGTGGTGGAAGGCGAGAAGGAGAGTTATGCTTTATTTGGCGGCGCTAGAACCCTAACCGACCTCTAGATTTGGTTTTGTGAGGGGATACGATGAGAGTCACTATAAGCGGAAGCTAAAACGCCGGCTCCGATGTTGTTGGCGCGATAGCTTGGCGCGCTTTGCTAAAAAAAAATTCGGTGGGTAAAAAGGCGCCACTTTTAAATTTGGGAAGTTTTGATTTTTTTATTTGTTTTTGGTGGGAAATTTTTGGGAAGGTCGCGCCAATCGTATGTCCCACTATCGTGCGGGTAACACATGTTTTTTTTTATATATATATATATATATATATATATATATAATTCAAATACTGCTGTAATTATTTGTTGATTTACGTAAAAAAATTGTTAAAATACTCTAATATTGCAAAAAAAATCTAGAAACTAGCATGGACAAACACTGGTTTTGGTGTAGCATGTCGGCAACAAAGTTTGAGTCGATTCAGATAAAGTGGTGATGCACATCCCCAAAATGGCACACACTCACCTCTCGCACATGTCCTATTCATCGGTGAGAGATGTTCATCCCTCGTTTGGGATGTTGATGGAGCAAAACTATGATGTTGTGTGCATCTCGTGCAATTTTCGCACCAAGTTTACCTATTACAGAACTATTTGTTGATTTATAGAAGAAAAATGTTATAATTAAAATACCCTAATGTTGCTAAGGAAGTCTAGAAACTTGCATGGACACCTCCATTTGGTGTAGCATGTTGGCGTAAAAAAGTTTGAGTCGATTCGTAGAAAGTGGTGATGCACATCGTCGAAAAGGCACACTCACCTCTCACATGTAAAGGGATAAAAACATAGAAACTTGCATGGACACCTCATTTTCGTAGCATGTTGGAAAAAAAAATTAGTCGATTCGATAAATTAGTGGTGCACATCCTCGGAAAGGCACACACACCTCTCACAGATCTTACTACGCCGAAATTTTTTTGAAGGAACCAATATTTTTAATATATATTACATAAAATGTCACTAATGTTGTATATAAAAAAAGTATATCCATATACTCAACGTATGAATGCATATTTTACATATATAAGACCATGGTCTAGTATGATCCTATACTTCATCCACATGCACTTTGTTCGGTCATATATACCATAAATCCCGAGATATACACATGGGATACCACAATTCGTAAAGTCATTAGAAATCATAATTTCATGCTCACACACAAAAAGTGCCAAAAAGAAAAAAAGGAAAAAGAAAATAGAGAAAGGGAAGAAAAAAAACATAAATGTTGGCAAAAAATTAAAAAGCCCAACTTGGGTTCGAACTAGGGAGCCGGGTTTTAAACTAAGCGCATGTAACCATTGCACTAGTTAGATGTTTTTGTAAAACATAGTTTGTAAATGTTTATATTTTATTTTCGATCAATTATAAATTTATACAACGACAAGCTACATGTAAACCTTCTTTTGCATACTTCCTAAAATGTGATATGTACATATGTCAAACGAAACTTTTTATATAAAAAAACTTATACAAAATTGGAGAACCCTAGATTAAAAATCCTAGCTACGTCGGAAAAAAATCACATTATTTGGACAACAAATGTGCACTTTAAACATCATCAATGGTTTTGTTAAGAATTAGATTACAAAATAGATAAATGATATATACATTGCATAAGGTACCACAGTTTTAATTCGAGATTGATCAAAGTTTGCACCGAAAAGCCTATTACACCCAATTACGATTTTTACGCATTTAGGCTTTTGAATCAAGAACACACAACCATTCAACAAAGATAAATATAAAAGATATATATAAATTAAGTAGTGCCACGGTGGGCGCATAGGATTACAACATCGAACACAACCACAGTAGTGCCAATGCAACTTCAAAGAAAACTGATTACATAAGTTCATAAATCCCGACACATCTAAACAACCATGTAGTCCAACATTTTCTTCAAAACTAGTCGACCGCCACACCGTTGTGGAAGTACTTGCGCTTGAGGAGCACACCTAACATTCTCTCGCCTTTTTCCTATTCCGCCAATTAACAAAGGGGCAAGTTAGCATATATATTAATGAAATTTAGGATTCTTAAGGTAGGGGGAGCCATATATCACCTCCCTATTCCTCGCCTTCGGCCATTCTAACGCCTCCTCATCGCCATGAGAAAATGCGACACCGATTGTAATCTTCTTATACGATTACGTAAACATAGGGGGATCCTCCAACTTTATTAACAAAATCGAGACAAGATTAGAATCGCAAACATGAATGATTGCAAGTGGTAAATTAATTTTAAACAACTCAAAACTGACTTAGAATCCATTTCATACTATATAGTCAACAAAGAATAAATATAACATGAATGATTGCAAGTGCAAAATTAATCTCAAACAATTCACAACATAGTTACAATCCATTTCATACTATATATGGATCGGGATCCCATGCATGCGTAGCTTTTACAACTCAAAATAAAATATATTGCGGGTGTTAAATAACTCTCAATCAATTCAAATCAGACTTTTTTAATTGAAGACATGTTTTACCCCCCCGTTTTCACAACATTTCAGCAGTACTTGGACAACAAAAAAAAAAAGAATAATCGACACGCTTTTGACAGAATTTCAAGAAAAGGGCTAACATATCCATACCAAGCATATGCATATCGACTAGTTACATATCATGTCCAGATCACAACCAAATGTAAATACAACCATTCAAAGGTTAGCAAAAAGCACCAGCCATATTAGAGAGCTATTCCATATCCATATATGTCTACTAGTGGCAAGCATTCATGCATATATAGCTAACATCAAGGCCAAGCTCCCATATCATTTCTCATAATCCAAATAGCAAAGTCAATTTCTCATAATCCAAATAGCAGAGTCCCAAATCCAAACCACACTTGAAACACTAGCATACTAATATCCGCACATGAAAATCAAATTAAAAAACCCCAACCCTAACCTGCTGGACGGGAACCTCCGGAACAGGGTGCGCGTGGCGGTGTTGTGGAGCGAAGCCAGGAGGCACATCGGGCATCAGCACCTCCGGTTCTTCCTCCTCTTCCTTCTGAACGCGCCTCCGGTACGACGTCGGCGTCCTCCTCCTCCCATTTGCGGCGACGAACCGGCCATCCCTGTCCCGCTTCTGCTGGGCCGAGTGGTGCGGCGCCTTAGGCAGCGCAACAATGGCGCCCGCAGGAGGGGAGTCGAGGGCGTAGTTGCGCCTGCGGGTGGCGCCGACCATGTCGCCGGTTGATTGAGGCCGTGGAAGAGCGAGGTGGGTAGCGGAGGTGGGTAGCGGGGGAGTCGATGGGATAGATGGGGAAAAGAAGGCGCGGTGGGCCTTTGGATTCCGCCGCCGGCTCATTCCTTCGCATGTAAAGGGAGAGGAATATAGTACATTCATCGAATCGTGGGCCCCAAAGAACATTGGACCCAGGGCGTCGTGAGCCAAAGACCCAAAGATCGTGTGCGTTTAGTAATAACGCGCAAGCTAACGTCGGGTTAATACGGTGCTTAGGGATTGATAAAAATTTGGCGCTTAAGTAAAAATTCGGGTTAACTTGGCGCTTGATAAAAAAAAAAAAGAATTGACAAAAAATTGGCGCCACTTATTTTATTTTCGTTCCAAATCACGGGGATGTTTATTTTCGAGTATTCCTAATTTTCGAGTGGTATTTTAATATTGAGTAACCGAACAAATAATTACAAGTAATAGCTAAACATCGTCCCGAAAAATTACACGGATATACACAACAACATAATTTTGCTCCAAGAACACCCTGTTGGTATAAATTAACGCGAACAGAAAATTCCGCAAGCGCACGGATACCGATGTAGCTTTCACCCGGGAGTATTCCAGTATCGATTTTCCACGGGGAACGTGAAGTGTACTAGAAAGGGTTAGAACGCCCCGAGATAATAATGGTAATGATGTGGGAAGAGAGGGTTAAGTTTTCTAAGTATTCTAATGAGATCTATATGATCAAAGGCTCACTCTACTTTACTTACGTCGAGCAACGGTACCGGCCCCGATCCTCGAAAAAGACTGGGAAAGGGTGATCGGGGGAAGGCCGCCAAAAGCTCTACGAATCACCAACCCGAACGTGGTGGATTACAAAGACCGACAGGTCAAGTCACCCCCGGGCTACCACAACTAACCGTGGGATTGGGCGCAAACTCGGGTAAACTCTAGTCTAGACACCACGTCTACACTATCGATTACTACTCTAGCCACGTCACGATAACTAGAGCACTCAATACGAGCGGAGATCCAAGAAATATAGTAAAGTAAGAACCGAAAGTAATTAAATAGAATAAATAGAAATAATAAATGAAGAACCCGGAGATTGTCAAGACGAACTTGTTGCAACAGTACAAATGATGATGAAGATCCGACAGTCCGGATCTCCAGCTTTTCTCCTCGCCTCTCTTCTTGATCTTACAACTAGATGAACTAGAAGAACTAGAACTAGAACTAGAACTAGATGAACTAGACAACTAGAGGGACCTCTCTCTCTTCTAATATGAAACCCTAGATTTTTCTCTGTCGATAGCTAATGAGGAGATGATGTCTCTTGGGGGCACCTTGGGGCTGCTTATATAGTCCGAAGGAGGTGCCAGGGTTGACCTAGATACATCTCGTACTTCCACCGTCGCCCTCGGATCAAACCGACATTAAATGAGCGGATTAGATTGCGTCTTAGAGGCGGTTGGAGAAGCTTCTGGAGGCAGGGCTGACGTGGCGGAGGGGGGAGGCCGCTCGGCCTCCTATTTGGGCCGGCCCGGGTGGAGCCCACCCTGGGTCCCGCGGTGCGTCGTGTCTTCTGGAGTCTTCTAGATGATGCTTTCTTGGGTGCTAAGTCTCGATCACGTTGGGATTAGTCCGGAGCCTTCTAGGGTCTTTTCTCGGAGTTGGATTGCGTTACGTCGCGTAGTCGCACGGCTCGCGACCCTCGTGTTTTCCTGTTTAGTCCCTGCAATTCACAACTTTACCAAAACTCGTGGAAATCGTTAGTAGAAACCCCTAATAAGGTTATCTAATTATATTTTAGTCCTTTTCCATGTTTAATTGACAATTAAAAGTATGCATTAATATGTGTCAACAAGCTCCCCCAAGCTTACCCTTTGCTAGTCCCTAGCAAAGCTATATGCTATAGTAGGATCGAGTTGCTACTACGCTTTCATTCCTCCGGTACTTGTGGTTTTCGAAAAATAATTTCTCCTCTCAATAAGATTGCTCTCTCTCATACCTTTTACCATGGGGCGAGCCTTTTCATGAATCATAAGCAATTAAGAGACGTAACAATCAAGTTAAGTACCATGTCTCAAGCTCTTCGATCAACTGTCATCCCGAGTTTTGCGTTTATTATTTTTTTAAAAGGAACTCGGAGATCCTATGTATGACCCTCTCAAGTCGATAGTATATATAGTGGAGTCACACGTGGTAAAATACATATGGTGGGATGATAGTGGCGAATGGATGATGATGAAAAATAGCCTTTAGCCTTTTTTAGGTATTTTTCTTCTCAAGCATCTTGGACTATATCTCTTCCTAAAATTGCTAATACCTGGGTTATCCATTCTTGGAGAGGTGGGCTTTGCCCTAGACTTATGTCCATTTTTCTCTCTCCTTAGAGATGTGGGCCCTACTCACCCTCGGACACGTGTCCATTATTCATCTCTAAAATTTATTATTAGGAGGTAGGCCCTTCTCGCCTAGTATGACACTTGTCCTTTGCTCTCCCTCTCTCTCACTCACTTTTTCTCTTTTTTTTTTTTTTTTTTTTGAATGTAGCCCAGCATTTAATTGACATAAAAACATTGAGAGAGACATATCCAAAATTGCAAGAGCTTATTTTTCATAACATGGCTAGTGGCTAGTGGAGTTTGAGGATGCGTATTCCGGGTTAGAAGCAGCGTATTTGGTGGAGTGGGATGATCTTGATGTGAATGATAGACTCTTAAGGGTCATAACTAAGGAACTCATCATGTAGTATTTTTTTATGATTTTCAAAAGATAAAACCAGGAATCAAGTATCTCTAGGAATATGATAAATAGCAGCTCAACTTTTCATGAATCTATCCTTCAATGCTAAGACTCGGATTAAGCACGTGCTTCCCACGGTGTTGGGTTTAGAGCAAATTAAGCATTAAAAGCTTTAGGAGAATCTAAGTCGGAAATGTAAACATTTTAAGAGGAATTATGGCGGAGCAACTATTCATCATTTCCAAGCATATGCCAACAAGATCATTAAAGAGAAAAGCCAACTAGCGTACTCCCACTTTTTATTCGAGACTATAACAAACTAAGACTCTAATTATGACCAATTAAATCTAGCAAAGCAAACATATATAACTAGCTAATATTAAAATGGATAGGATAGTGATACTTATCGTGATAATCGGGGTGCTCTCCCCAAGCCGGATCTTGAAGTAGTCCTTTGATTCCTCCTTGGAGCTTGTTCGTCTTCGGGTCTTCCTTAAATATTCTCCCCGCAAATATTAATTCCACATACCCGAAGGAACAAATTCTAGAACATGTTGTGAGCCTTCATGTGCTCACTTCTTTTTGGGTTTTTCTATAAAAGCATGGACCTTCATGTGCCCACATAATTTTGAAAATTTTTCTATGCAAAAAGGATGATGATGCAAAAACATATGAATGCAATATTTTTTTATATTTTTATTTTTGTGCCACCACAAGAAGGGAGTGCTTACATGGGGCTTAAAGATAAACAGATGCAAATGCAATAACATATTTATGGTCTTTTCTAATGCGAGGTGTAGGAAAGTAAATATGCTAAAGGAAATATGCTAATTTAAATATGCTTTGCGAAAAATAAATATGCAGATAAATATCGAGTTACCTCTCGATGAGAGTTTTGAGTACTTACTCCCATGGCGTGTTTGTCATCTCGACGCCTCGTCGGAATGTCGTGGTCCGGTATGATGTCTTCAATGATCTCGACGAGTGGCGTAGATAAGGTAGCCGATGGTGTTTGTTCAGCTTGGTGACGCGGGTAGCGGTAGGTCTTCCGAAGGTGTACTCTTGTTGTCCTCTTTAGTAGGTGATGATTCTTTCTTTCCCCATGCTTACTTCTTCGGGTAGCGTCTCCGCGTCTTGTTCTTCTTGGGCTTGATAAATGGAGGATGCCCTCCCCAAGCTAGGTATTCACCTAGTCTCTTAGCGATGTTGGAGTGAGGTAGACAATTGTGGAGGTGTCAACCCCTCTTGGTCCTTCAAATCTTGCTTGATCACTCCTTGAGTGCTTCATCCGATCTTGACAAGCTTGCATCTCCTAGTAGGATGGCATCACCCATGTTCCTTGCTCAGTGTGCATGTCGTAGATCGGGACATTCACTTGTGGAATTTTGGAGAAGTGGCGTACTCCTCCACATTTTGCGCAAAGTGTGTCCCGCTTGCATAGACAAGGTAGAGATCAAGTGCATGGGCTCTATTGGTGGAAAAACACCAATAGAACCAAAACTTTATTCATCTTACTCTATCCTTGGGCACATCTAAACATGGTAACATCATGTGTTCTATTTATTTATGACAAAGGTGACAAGATCGGACACCAAGCATGAAAGTAGTATTTAAAATTGTAACATGAATGATGAGTGATCAAGTGAGTGGTGTGAAGAACAAATTATAGAGCTGAACATGTTGAGATTATCGATAGAATCAAGCAAAGTTGTAACTCTAACATGTTTGACTTTATGAGTAAGCCATGATAAAGAGAAGGTTCTATGACTTACCTCAAGATGTTACCTTTAATATTTGGAGCATGATGGCGCCTGGAACATCTTGTAGAAGTCCTTGTGTCTTGCTTCATCTCGGTGTGAGCTCATCTCGGGACCTCCCCCAAGCTTATTTGAGAGTGTCTTATTTCCTACAGGGGTTAGTCCAACAAAAGATTCTTTTCGCTCCAATCCTATAATGATTAGTGACAGAAATACCCGAAGGAATATAAGTATATTTATATACTCATATCACAAGGAAAAGTAAAGACTCATGTTCTATCTCAAGAATTCTTATTTTAGGACACAAGCTCGTCCTTAGGAAACCTTTTTTTTTTGAAAGCTACTTAAGATAGTGAAGTGGTCTCAAGGGAAAGAGAGTACGAGGATTCATCGGGGTTAAGGATGGGTCTGAAAATGGGTTCGAATATGTAATCTTGTCTAGGCATGGAAGGGGAGAAAATAAGATCGTCTTCTAGGTAGCTTGGCTCTCCTTCTATGGCATCACTAGACATGCCATCATAGAATTCCTCCCGATATCCTTTGTAGGAACGAGAACATTTTCTAAGAGACTCCTCCTCAAAAGCATTTGAAATATATTCACTTGGAGGTCTCTTAGGTGGATGCATTCTAAATGATAAATTCGAGGCATTCCTAGAATTTTCAAAAGATCAACCTCGATAGAAGGATGGGATTCATCACTCTCTAAAGTGTTTAGAGTGTGATGTGTTTCCATAGTAGGAGATTCTATGGCAACCAAATCTTTAGAAGATATTATAGGAATTTTAGATTTGGTTGCGTGTGTCTCCTCTTGTTGTTCGGGGCTTGGCTCGACTTCTTTTTCGGGTAACTCATCAAAAACGTTAGTGTAGGGAGTGTTGTCAAGGATTTTCTCAAGAATGGCTTTTCCCTCACTAACTAGTTTATGTGAGAATGATCCTCCCGAAGTGATGTCGAGATGCAGAGCGCTTTCCTTGTTAAGACCGCGATAAAAGTGATAGAGCAGGACATGGTCGCAAGGAAAGGTTTGGGCCCGAATTGGTAAGGCTTTGTGAATCTAGCCCAGTCGCTCCTAGAGTCTCCTTCTCTTTTGTCTAAATGTAAGAACTTCTATTCTAAGGTCAGTGATTTTATAAAGAGGAAAGAAGGCAAGACAAAATTTGTCTCGAAGTTCATCCCAATCTCCATTTACGTTTCCTATAGAGTGAGCATACCATTTTCTCACTCTTCCCTCAAGGGAGAACGGAAATAATTTCCATTTAATGGTCTCTTGTGTCATGCCGGAATATTCCGGCAAGAACACAACCGCCTCAAAATCTCTAAGGTGGGTGTATGGATCTTCATGTGCTAACCCGTAGAAGGATTGCTCCCAACCATGGCTATAAGAGCAGGCGAAGCTCATAGCCATCTGTAAGAATAGGGTGTGAAGATGATGGAGGCTCCAACATGTCGCCCTTTGGAGCAAAGAATTTAATGATAGGAGTGAAATCCATGTGGTATAGGTAGGGGTAAAAGGAAAGAAAGGTAGAAGGGAAAAAAGGTAAAAAGGTAAAAGGACGATCGTGGTTCTAACTAGCACAGCTACCGTTCCCAAGAATCGGCGCCCGAAAAGCTTGTTGGTATAAATTAACGCGAACGTAGAAATCCGCAAGCGCACGGATACCGATGTAGCTTTCACCGGGAGTATTCCGTAGTATCGATTTTCCACGGGGAACGTGAAGTGTACTAGAAAGGGTTAGAACGTCCCGAGATAATAATGGTAATGATGTGGGAAGAGAGGGTTAAGTTTTCTAAGTATTCTAATGAGATCTATATGATCAAAGGCTCACTCTACTTTACTTACGTCGAGCAACGGTACCGTCCCGATCCTCGAAAAGACCGGGAAAGGGTGATCGGGGAAGGCCGCCAAAAGCTCTACGAATCACTAACCCGAACGTGGTGGATTACAAAGACCCGACAGGCTGTCACCCCCGGGCTACCACAACTAACCGTGGGATTGGGCGCAAACTCGTGTAAACTCTAGTCTAGACACCACGTCTACACTATCGATTACTACTCTAGCCACGTCACGATAACTAGAGCACTCAATACGAAAGGAGATCCAAAGAAATATAGTAAAGTAAGAACTGAAAGTAATTAAATAGAATAAATAGAAATAATAAATGAAGAACCTAGAGATTCTCAAGACGAACTTGTTGCGAAGAGAAGTACAATGATGATGAAGATCCGACAGTCCCGGATCTCCACTTTCTCCTCGCCTCTCTTCTTGATCTTACAACTAGATGAACTAGAAGAACTAGAACTAGAACTAGATGAACTAGACAACTAGAGGGACCTCTCTCTTTCTAATATGAAACCCTAGATTTTTCTCCATGTCGATAGCTAATGAGGAGATGATGTCTCTTGGGGGCTCCTTGGGGCGCTTATATAGTCCGAAGGAGGTGCCAGGGTTGACCTAGATACATCTCGTACTTCCACCGTCGCCCTCGGATCAAACCGACATTAAATGAGCGGATTAGATTGCGTCTTAGAGGCGGTTGGAGAAGCTTCTGGAGGCAGGGCTGACGTGGCGGAGGGGGGAGGCCGCTCGGCCTCCTATTTGGGCCGGCCGGCCCAGGGTGGAGCCCACCACAGGTCCGCCGAGTGCGTCGTGTCTTCCGGAGTCTTCTAGATGATGCTTTCTTGGGTGCTAAGTCTCGATCACGTCGGGATTAGTCCGGAGCCTTCTAGGGTCTTTTCTCGGAGTTGGATTGCGTTACGTCGCGTAGTCGTACGGCTCGCGAATTCTGGTGTTTTCCTGTTTAGTCCCTGCAATTCACAACTTTACCAAAACTCGTGGAAATCGTTAGTAGAAACCCCTAATAAGGTTATCTAATTATATTTTAGTCCTTTTCCATGTTTAATTGACAATTAAAAGTATGCTTTAATATGTGTCAACACACCCCAAAAACGTTTGAGCCAATTCCGAAAGTGTAACAACAAAGACACAAAAAGCCCGAGCATCTCTTACCTAGTAACTAAGGACATGTGTGAGAGATGTGTGGCTTTCTCGAGGATGTGCATCACCACTTTCTCGAATCAACTCAAATTTTTTTGTCAACATGATACACCAAAAGGTGGTGTCCATGCAAGTTTTTAGATTTTTTAACCTTCATTTTGGTATTTTAATATTTTTTATTGAGTAATTGAACAAATAATTACAAGAATAGCCAAACATCGTCTCGAAAATTACATAGATACACACAACAACATAATTTTGCTCCAAGAACACCCCAAAAAGTTTGAGCCAATTCGAGAGAAAGTGGAATGACAAAGACACAAGAGCCCGAGCATCTCTTACCTCGTGACTAAGGACATGTGTGAGAGATGTGTGGCTTTCTCGAGGATGTGCATCACCACTTTCTCGAAATCAACTCAAATTTTTTTGTCAACATGCTACACCAAAAGGTGGTGTCCATGCAAGTTTTTAGATTTTTTAACCTTCATTTTGGTATTTTAATATTTTTTATTGAGTAACTGAACAAATAATTACAAAGAATAGCTAAACATCGTCCCGAAAATTACACGATACACACAACAACATATTTTGGCTCCAACAACACCACCAAAAGTTTGACCCAATTCAGAGAAAGTGGAATAACAGCCCATCTTTTTGGGGTTGGCTCTATGACATGGTCCAATCATGGTGGGGCCCACGATTTAGTGAATCTAGCTTATGATTTCAAATGCAAGTTTCTCGGTCTTTCACATCTCTCCCCATTCCCGTCCCATCGCCTCCTTGTTGCCTTGGCCGCCTTGTGCCCACCTCGTTCTCTTCGCCTCCACCGCTTCCTCTAATCCATCCGCGCGCCGGCGACATGAGCCGCTCCATGAGCTTCGCCCCTTAACTCCCGTCCCCCCTCCTTCCCCTTTATCGTCGGGCGGCAAGTGTTTCAACCCTTGGAGTGCCGTGCCACTCAACCCAGATGTCAGCTACATGGCCGCCGATGGGACCAAAGAACGCTGCGTGCTCGACCAGAGGACGACGACGTCGCCATGGCGCCGGTGGGCGCATTCCGCCGAGTTGCTAGAAGGATTCCCAATGTGCCTCCCGGCTTCGAGCCACATGACGCAGTTCATCTTCCCCGACGAAAGGTTAGAGGGTTTTCTAGTGTACTTGTGCTAGTGTTCATGGTAGATTGGATTTTTGTTTGTTTTCTTGATTCTTCCGTGCAAATGCATTCAAGAGGAAGAGGAACCTGGTCGCTCCACGACGCCACCCTAGGTTGCTTCCCATGGATCGGGGTTAGGTTAGAATTAAATGGGATTTTATATGTGCTATTTTTTGTTGCACGCAGTGTCTTTGGCATTGAATTGAATTTTTGATTTTCATTCATGTGCGTATATTAGCATCCGGCATGTGTATGATTGATTAGGAAAGTGCTTTATTAGAACTCGCTTCTATTTTGGATTTGGAGAGATAATAATGAGTTACAAAGATTAATTTTAATATTGACTATATATTGAATGAAATTGATTCTAAGTCTGATTTGAATTGATTGAGAGTTATTTAGCAATTGCAATCATGTTGAGAAATCATGTGTCAAAATGCTAGGAAAAATAATCAATGCCTAACAAAGCTTTATTGCACCATAAAAAACGACTTTAGGTAAAATCTCATGGGGACAAAATTTGTTTTATTGTAACTAAAGCTTATATGTTGACTAGTGACTCTGTTTCCCACCAACAAGAGATACCGATAGCACACATTGGGAGGGTCGTGATGATGATGCTACCGCTTATGTGAGCGGTAATTAATTGCTACTACTTGGGATCCCGACTATATATTGTATGAAACTGTTTGACATTAATTTAACACTTCCAATCATCCATGTTTAATTATTTCATTGTTGTCTATATATAGTATGAAATTGTTTGACATTAGTTTAACACTTCCAATCATCCATGTTTAATTATAGTTTGATACAAGCCAAAACGTCTAATAATTTGGGACAAATTTAGTATTAATTTACCACTTGCAATCAATTCTAATGCTGACTTTTTTCTCTTAATGAAGGCTCCTAAACACGGTCGGTGTTTCAAATCGAGTGATAAGATTATATTTCATAGCACAATGACTGAGGATAGCGACGAGGAGACAGACAATATCCTATCCCGACGCGAGAGAGGTGATATATTGCTCCCCTAACTTAAGATTCCTAAATTTTAATTATATATATATGCTAACTTGCCCCTTTGTGAATTGACAGATCAAGAGAGCGGCCGAGAAGCTTCGTGTCCTCCTCAAGCGCAAGTATGTCCACATGTTTAGAGATAATTAGGTCGACGCCGGACAAGAACTTGTTCCTTTTGTTTAGGGCGGTCTCATTGGATGCCGATGAAGAAATGCTGGACAAGAACTTTTGGTTGTTCAAATATGTCGACTTAAGAACTTATTTAATCAGTTTAGCTAGTGAAGTAGCATTGGTCAAATATGTGTCATGACGCTTGACAATAACTTCGTTGTGAGGAGGTTATGATACTTTTGTACCGGTTTGTGTTATCTTTTCCTTCAAACTCTAAACCATGTACCTTGGTTCAATATATATATATATATATATATATATATATATATATATATATATATATATATATATATATATATATATATATATATATATATATATATATATATGTATATGCATATGTCTATTTGTCTCCATTCATTGAATGGTTATGTTCTTGACGCAAAAAAGCCTAAATGTGTATCACTTGTTGCATTTGTGCAATTTTTAGACCAAGTTTACCTATTTTTGTGATTATTTGTTGATTTACTCAAGAAAAAATGTTAAAATTCTAAAATCAAGGTAAACAAATATAAAATTTTGCATGGACACCTCCTTTTGGAGTAGCATGTTGACAAAAAAAAAATTTTGGATTTTCTCGAGAAAGTGTTGTTGCACATCCTCACAATGGCCCACATCTCTCGCTCTAGTCACGAGGTGAGAGATGTTCATGCTAGTTTGAGATGTGTAGTACCACTTTCTTGAAATCATTTCAAACTTTTTTTGGAGTGTCTATGGAACCAAACTATGGTGTTGCTGGGATTTGTGCAATTTTTAGAGCAAGTTTACATATTATTGTGATTATTTGTTGATTTACTCAAGAAAAATGTTAACATTCCAAAATCAAGGTTAAAAATCATGTTTAAAATTTGCATGGACACCTCCTTTTGGTGGGGCATGTTGACAGAAAAAATTTTTTCGAATCTGAAAGTGTTGTTGCACATCCTCACAATGACCTACATCTCTCACACATGTTCTAGTCACTAGGTGAGAGATGTTGATGCTTGTGTGGGATGTATAGTAACACTTTCTCAAAATCATCTCAAACTTTCTTGGGGTGTCTATGGAACCAAACTGAGGGCCAAAATATGCCATGCTCACACACAAAAAGTGTGACAAAAAAGAAAAATAAAATAGAAAAAGCAAAAAAAGAAAAAAAAGAACATTAATGATGGCAAAATAAATAAAATAAACTGCCCTTAGGTTTTGAACCCAAGAGCAACAACTCCAACACAAAGACTATTACCATTGTGCTATTAAGATGTTTGAGATTGTTTGAGACTTATAATATATTTAATCAATTCTTTTAACCCGCCGCCGCCAAAACCAACAAAACCTCACCATTTTAGCTAATCCACGCCCAAATTTCATTTAACCCGCCGCCGCCCGCCAACAAAACCTCACCTTAATCGTCATTTTAGCTAATCCGGCGACAAATTTCATTTAACCCGCCACCGCCCCGCCAACAAAACCTCACCTTAATCATCATTTTAGCTAATCCCCGCGACAAATTTCATTTCCTAACCCATCCGCCATCGGGTCCGCTTCGACCACCGCCGCCGCTTCAACAACCGCCTAGACCCGCCGCGCCGCCGACGCCGCCGACCACGCCGCCGCTTCAACAACTGCCTAGACCTCGCCCGCCGCCGCCGGGGCAAGAAGAACCCCGCCAAATCCAAACGCCGCAAGCCACCACAACCGCTACAAGAAGACCGGGAAGTTTTCCCGGGCCGGCGACGCAACTTGTCTTTGGTCGGGCAGAGTCCCCCCCGCCGCCGCCGTCTCCACCCCAAGGGTTCTTCGTCCTAGGAAGTCCGCGGCGGGCGGGGATCGTGGGGGCGTCGGCTTCTACAAGGTGAGGTTAGGGTTTTTTGGGTGGGATTTTTTTCCAATGGGTGGGGTTTTTTTGCAGATTTTCTACTAGCTAGCTTGCTTGTGTTTGATCATGCATATGCACTCATAGATAGAAATATGTTGTTTCAATTTCAACTAGGTTATTCAATTGTATGCTGAATTCTACACACTTTGGACAATTTGATGTAGTTTAGTACATTAATTATAAATGGCTTAACCGAATATTCAGCACTTTTGTAGCAAGATTTATCCACTTTGGGTCCTCCAATTAATCATCTACGTACTAACCACATCCCGAGGAGACACAAGTGATATATATCTCGTCTTTTTAGCAAGTCATGCCACATATATAGGGGCATCGATTGCTTTGGTTTTACAAAGACTATAATAGAATTACCCCTGAACTTTAATTTCTGAAGCATTCTACACACTTTGGACAATTTGATGTAGTTTGTGATGACATTTAGGATGATTAGAAGGCCACTGTGTAATTTTGGTTTTGTGAAATTTGTGGTTTCCTTCATGAAATGTAATGTACTAAGCAACAAAAAAGATAGATGACATGAGTAACTGTGTCATGTGGATAACCAAATTGCACCTGCAATTACTATTTTCTATTTTGTTCAGGCATAAAGTTTGCATCTTCAAATACTTAAATTTTCAATTGCTGTGTTATAGTTTCTCGTATTGATTGTAAATGATACAAATGTTTTAAAGCCGTAATTCTCCCCCGTATGTTACCAAATCAATTTCCTTTCATTTGTTTAAATCATTGGCAATTTTATGCTTTGTAATTTTTGATTGCATACAAGATTACGGAACCCGTCGTCTTGAGGGCGGGGTTCGGACCGGAGTCGTGCCACGGCGGTGCAAAACTCCACGCCACCGCGCCGCGTGCCCGTAGTCCAGCCTCGCCGGGGAACCATCGTCTTGAGGGCGGCGTTCGGACCGAGTCGTGCCATGCGGCGGTGCGGCGTAATCCACGGGGGCGCCGTCCGGGCCCGTAGTCCTGCCTCGCTGGGGGAACCGCCGTCTTGAGGGCGGCGTTCGGACCGAGTCGTGCCTCGGCGGAGCAGCGTACTCCCCAAGGCGTCGTCTAGGGCCCGGAGTTCTTCCAAAGTGGGTTGTTTGTTCTCTCCGAACCCTCGGAATGGAGGGGACTTCCTTCTCTCAATACCGAGGACTCGGATCCTCCGAACGGACGGTCTCTTATGAATTCGTATCGGCAATGGGGGGAAGAATAGCACAACCCCGAGGTGAGATTCCCGAGTTCTCCATGTACATGATTTGAGATATGAAAATCAAATAATATATATCCCGGAGCGTGGGTTGTTTGTTTTCTCGAGGAAGTTGTACTAGTAATAACCGATAACACCGAAAGTTAAATTATCAACTTTTTAGAGAGCATAGGACCTAAGTCTCGAACTGGTTCGACAATAATTGATCAAGTTTTTTTTTTTTTGATAATGGAACAAAAGTTCCAAAATCTAATAATAATTGGTCACGTTAATCGTAAGTTCTCGCTTTTAACAAAGACAAAGATGGGACTTGTTGGCATATATTGATCTCCTCGCTTTTACGCCCCATTATGAGTTTTTATGTCTGTCCATTAACAGCTGTGTTTGTCTATAAATGACACACTTGTTGGCATATATATGTTTTGCTCTTTTGCATATTATCTGCAATTGTTGTGTTTGTCCATAACTAACACACTTGTTGGCTTCTCTTCGCAGAATTGCATTGGTTGTCTTAATGCGGTTGGAGCAGCAAAAAGACTTGATCGAGAAGAAGGACAAGTGGATCAAAAGCTGCAACTTCAAATTTGAACCAACCGTAAAGAAGAAGAAGTAGGACATTGAGGAGCTAAAGAAGGAGAAGCAGATGGCCCTAGAACAAATACCGCCCCTAACTAATCACCATATGTCATAGTCACCGGTTCTTTTTTATTTGAGGGCACAACAATTGTTTGTCTTTTTATTTTTCTCGATAACATGCCTATTTGCTCCAGCTGACATCAAGTTTTGCTAAACGAAAAAAATAAATGTAGTTGTCTTATTTTAAAAATAAACAACACCCATAATTACACTTTTTTTTGTCATGATTACAAACCAAATAGTGGTAACATAGGGATAACAAATTAAAAATGAGGTAGAATTAAAAATAATTGCAGTAACATATAGATACCAAATTTTAAAAAGAAAAATCAAATATTACACAGATCAATAAAAATGTGAAAGAAAAGTATCATACTAGCAAGGGACGATTTAAATAATGAACAAAAAACTTTGAACAAGGGACGAATTTAAATAATAAACAAAAAGACTTGAACCCATCAAGATTCGAACACTTTCGAGCTCAGGTTCAAACAAAGCTCCTTCCACCACTAGGTTATTTAACTAATCACTAGAACAAATATCAAATTTAAATCAAATTTTACAAATTTAAAAAAGAAAATCAAATTTTACACGGATCAATAAAAAAAATTGAAATAAAAAGTATCATACTAGCAAGGGACGCATTTAAATAGTAAACAAAAAATTCAAGCCAACAAAAAATTTAAGCCCAACATTCGAACACTCAAGCTCAGGTTCAAACAAAGCACAATCCACCACTACGGTATTTGAAGGATCTTAATACAACTCGTAAGGTTCTCTTTAAACATTTCGAGGACTAGTTAGATGGATATAAATCCCTTCAACCAGCCCCTTCTCCGTCCTTTTCCCCAAATCAATATCTTTCCCCTCATCTCCCCATCTCCCCATCTCAAAAAACCCTCATCGGCGGCGCGATGGCCCAAAGGGCGGGGCGTTAGCGGCGACTGAAGGGCGGCGCCGACCACCGAAAGCAGCGCAAAGATTCGTCAGCGGCGAAGCAACCCCTAACAAGCGCCTTGAAAGGCTTGCGTGCGTGGCTGCAGTCGAGTGCGCAACCCCCAAGCATGACGAGGAGGAGGACATCAATCCATCGCCATTGAGCTCAAGGAGACAAGGAAGGACACGTTGAGGTTGACCTCCGGCGTTCGGGCATCCAAGGCCAAGAAGACCCCCCGAGCCGGTCGCCGCCGACAAGGGGAAACGGGCAGCCTCTACCACGCCAAGAAGAAGAAGACCACGCCCGCCGGCAAGCGGGGGAAGAAAGGGTCTTCCTCGACAAAGGGCGTGAAGAAGAAGAAGCGTGTGAGATTTCGGACTTGCTTAGGGTTTTGGTTAGGGTTTTCGCTTAGTGATGGTTAGTTGTTGAACCGCACCTCCATTACTGATATATATGATTTCTAGTGATGGTTAGTTGATGAACCGACTTCAATTTCGATATATATGAGTCCTTGTGATGATTACTTGCATTATCGATACATATGATTCCTAGTGATGATTATTTTTGATGATCTTATATATGTTCCTATTTCATAAGTGTTTAGTCACCCCTCTGTATGCAAAACAGAGGAACCTCCTAAATGTTTGTGAAATATGATGACCATTTGACTTATGGTGCATTATAGAGCATCCTAACAATTTGTTGTGCTCGGGTTTATTTAATTTCTCAATGAATAGGATGTTTCCGTAAATAGAAATTCAAAAACTTATGTGATGCCTTGGTAACTTTTAACTATACTTTGAAAATATCAATAACTATAGAAACCTCAGAACCATTACCCCCGAACTTTAATTTCTCAAGTTTGGTATTGCATGCCTACCGATATTTTATGTTCTACTCTCACGTAAAGTGTATGAAACATCAAGTGACAAATGACAAAATGTTTAGTACCATTCTAATGGTTGTGCTCATACAAAGTTTCAATGTTTAGTACATTAATTAGAAATGGCTTAAATTCAGCACTTTTGTAGCAAGATTTATCCACTGGGTCCTCCAATTAATCATCTACATACTAACCACATCCTGAGGAGACACAAGTGATATATATCTCTGACTTTTAGCAAGTCATGCCACATAGGGGCATCAATTGCTTTGGTTTTACAGTACTATAATAGAATTACCCCCGAACTTTAATTTCTCAAGTTTGGTATTGTATGTTCACCGATATTTTATGTTCTACTCTCACGTAAAAGTAACATCAAGTGACGATGATGATTCTTCGAGTCTATTGATCCCCGCCAAGTATTATGCACAAGTCGCAAAGCTTGATATCGGTGACTACATGTGCTACATGTTGGACATGTTCGACAAGTATGTTGGTGGAAGGATGAAGAGGTCGCGTGATGAAATTTGTGAGGAACTCGCCAGGGCTTAGATGTTTGTGAACCGAAAGTGTTAGTCAACTGAATCGATTGTCTTGATCGCAAAGCTTGGAACTGAAATGTGGATCTTTATGTCTGTAATTTAAATATATATAAATATGTGTGCAACAATGTGGTGCTGTTCTCGTAGTAAGTTAATTAGGATCCGGGAAGTGGTTGATGGATGGATGTACGAACTTGAGTCTCACTTGGCGATGGATGTTAATTAGAACCTAAATGCTGTGATGCTTATCTAATCCGCCATGTGTCATAGCTGCTGCTGATTTGATTTGTGTCCAAAGTGAAATTAATATCTTATATATGCAAAGTGATGGCAAATGAATGTTTAGAAATTTAATGTTTCCCGTGTCCACTTCTCGCCGTATATCACAAATGATTTTTTTCAAGAGCACGCCTAGGCGCATTTTTCATTAAGCGTAAAGAGTGTTACAAACTATGGTCGATTCGGTAACACGAGTATTACCCGGATCACCATCCCTACTTCTACCGGATCTTACACTAGCGATTACATTGGAACAAATTTGCGACAAGAAAGAAATAAAGAGATCAACTCAATAATAAATCTTTGAGTTCTACATTCATGCTTACAATTTTCTCGATTTGAGATCATGTCAGTATTCAAAGTTAATTCGCTACAAAATGAACAAAAAAAAAAATAAAAAAACTCAAAAATGCTACCTAGCTAGATAGGAATCGACACTTACAATTTTAGTTGACATCAAGTCTCGCTATACCACCAAGCTACATCAAAACTATTGGACATGAGGAACAACGAAATTGTTTTGAACATATATTCCTATAGGAGGTGAGATGATATATACAAGGCCCACCACCCTATATATCCTAAACCCTACTAGCCCGACTCGCCCCAGCCTAATCCTTCCACCGCCGCCGCCGCCTTGCTCGCCGCACGACGCTGGCGTCATTAGGGTATGGAGCACAAGGATGTCTCGGCCCAAAGGGGAGCAGGGCGCCGAGGAGGGAGGAACGAGCCATCGGGCCAGCCGCAAGATGCCGCAAAGATATCCTGTGAGGTCACGAAACCGGGCTACCTCGTTAAGTGTCCCGATTGCAACCTAGGTCGTGGTGATCGAAGCCAAGGCCAAGTCGATACTCCAAACAAGGGCGTAAGCTTTTTCAAGTGCCCGAGGAATGGGGTAAGTGAAGTCGTTTTGTAACCGTGGTTTACCACTTGCATAATCTTTGTGTTAATTCACCGTTGTTGTTCGAACTGTTTGTAGAATCCCAAATTATGTGGCTACTATAAGTTCCAAAAGGAGTACTTAGATGACTTGATTGATAAGAAGGTGGTTGTCCTCATGTCTCGTGGATCTTGAGGATCCGAAGAAGGAAATGAGGGAAGTGAAACCGCAAATGTATGAGGGGATGAAGGACCCGAGAAGAAATTGGATCATGTGTTGTGGAAAATGAATTTGGTCTTTGTTTGTGTTGGAATTGCTGTACTTAGTGTTGTAGTGAAGTACCTGATGTAATGATGTTGTGTAACAATTATTGAGCAACAGCTTATGTGTTTTATAAGGATATATATAATCCGGTTCAATCTGATAGAGTGATGAAAAGAAAACTCTTGAAATTATGTGAATTCTATTCTTGTTCAAAGGTTCGGTATCAATCCACTTGACACCACACAAAAAAACAAAAAGATAACAGTAGCAAATCAGATGTGAATTCCATACATTCTATGTTCACACCCAAACAAATTCGTATATAAAGTTATCAAACAAAAAAGTCATCATCTCGTCCTTCTACCCCAAAGAACAATTGGTGCAACAACTCCATCCTCAATGTACGCGTCATCCGAGCCATCTTCGCCGCCATCAAAGGGCACATGGTCCGTTCATCAACCGCTTGGGCCCGCACTGAAAGCAATAATAGAGACATCCCCGGATGTGCCTTCCTTGTCCGATCTTGTCCAATTTGTCAAAATCTCTATTTGTCCACGAGGTAAATCCATGTCTTGGGTGCCCACATCAATTGAGTCCTCCAGTTCTAGTTCAGCATGGCAAACAAGTTCCTTGGTTTCATTGCAATAACACCGCTCCATCCAGTTTTGTTTACCGATCCACATAAAACACCCGTTTCCGCGCAGCTCGTGTCGCTAGAATATAGGGTTCATTCATATACCTGCATCGAGTAGTATTGATATCAATAACCCCAAACTTATCCTTGTTGTATCCTTTGTTTCGTTGGTAGTGGAAGCAGTACATCATACCGATCCACACCGAACAAAATAACTTCTTTTTGTCTAGGGAATTCTAGTGAGATGATTCTTTAATCACCCCATACCACCACATGTTTTTACTCGATGGTCACCCTTGACAAGCACGCCACGCTTCGTGAAACGAGGCTTTTCTCAATGTCACCGCTCGAAATAGCCAATTATTGATGTCGCATCTATGCATTGTACGAGCTCGACTCTCTGTCCAATCAGCAAGTGCAAACATATCTTCATCTACTTCCCCTTTGGCATATTGTTCCTCGACCCCGCCTCGAACCATCTTACAAATTGTTCCTCATGTCGCTTTTCAAGATTTCTTTTACCAAATTTCTCCTTCGGATCTTCCTTGTGCTTGCTGCATAGGAAAGTATATCAATGTTAGTTTAAAATATAAAATTTAAAAATAATGATGTATATAATAATGTAACTTACTCGACCCATGGTTTAGCTTCATCACAATTGTTAATCATGTAGTGCTTCATCTTATGCATCTCATCTCTTTTAAGCATAATGATAGTCTGTCCTCTCCTCTTGTAGTCCATTGGAGCAAATATGCTCAAACCGGATGGTGGCTCATTCACGCTAGAGTATTTTCATGACGATCTACACAATTCAGCTTCTTCAGTCCATGTCCAAGAATCTAGAACAAAATGTAAGGCACTCCTCGAGTATGTATCCCTCGGCTATTGAGCCTTCGTGGTATGCCTTGTTCCTCACATAATTTTTCGCAAGACGTAGGTACCGCTCCCACCGGGTACATCCACCTATAACACACGGGCCCTCCAAGTATAGCCACATCACCCAAATGAATAGGTAAATGCATCATGATATCAAAAATGATGGTGGGAATAGCATCTCAAGTCGACAAAGAGCATCCGTGATTGAAATACTAAGTTTGACCAGTGTCCGCTTCCACCAAATTCCTTGGAACATAGTGCATCAAGAAATTACTAAGCCGGATCAATGCAACTACAACTTGTTCTCGCAAAATCCTCCTGCACTATTAAGGGTACAGCCAGAGAATCGATGGTAATCATGAGATTTCAAGCCGAAAACTTTACGTGCTTTTAAGTCAACACATCTTCTTATATTGGAGGATACCCCATCGCATTTTCACTCCATACGAAAATTTGCACAAAACATCCTTTTTGTTCTCATCTAACTTGTACAAGGTCGGTGGCAAGGTATACTTATCTTTCTTAATCACGTGGTGCTGATCCGGGTCGTATCCCTAGATGCCGCATGTCAAGCCGGCGTTCTCCCCGCCCTTACATTTACCTTCCAATTCAAGCGAGTGCCTAATATGGACTCACATATATTTTTCTCAATGTGCATGACGTCCAAATTATGCCCGATGAGCAAAGAAGACCAAGATGGGAGCTCAAAAAAAATACTCTTCTTCCTCCGGTTGTGCCATCCGTCATCATCATCACGCTTCCTTTTTTTTTTGATGTCGCCTTTCCAAATCTCACTTGTTCAAAACTTTCATATTTGCTCAAGTACCCGCGGCACCGCCGGTGGGTACCGGTGCCTCCCCGTTTCGACCATGTTGTTGAAGCTGACCGTGTTCTTGCGCCATTCATGGTCCATTGGCAAGAAACGCCGAGATCCCATGTAGCGGTGCTTTCTCCCATGTTTTAACCACAAATACTCGGTGTCTTTGTGGCAATATGGGCATGCAAACTTTCCTTTTGTGCTCCAACCGTAAAGCATGGCATATGCCGGGAAGTCATTAATTGTCCAAAGTAGAATAGCATGTAATGGAAAGTTCTTCTTAGTTTGTGCATCCCATGTATCAACACCCTTATTCCAAAGCTCCTTGAGCTCCAATATAAGGGGCTTCAAATATACATCAATATCGTTTCCGTGAGATTTTGGACCGTATCAACATTGACAATATCCAGTTTAGATTGTTTCCGACACAACCAAGGAGGCAAATTGTAGGGTATTAGGACAACCGGCGATATGGAGTATGTCGTATTTTGCATCCCAAAGGGATTGAAGCCATCGAAGCAAGACCCAACTGATATTACGAGCTTCTTCTCGCAAAACCAGCCATATTTGTTATCCACGTGCTTCCATGCCTTTGAGTCACCGGGTGACGATTTTTCCATCATTTACCAATTCTTTCTTATGCCACCGCAAGTCCACCGATGTCCGCTTCGACATATACATTCTTTTGCGGTACCGAGGAATAAGAGGAAAGTAGCGTAGAATCTTCACCGGAAGCCGCTTCGATATTTAGCACCATCCCGGTCCGTGCTCTCGACATGTTTCCACCTAGACTCTTTACATATGGGACAATTATGCATTTGCGTGCTCATCAAAAAAATAACACACAATCATTCGACATGCGTGTATCTTGATGTAGTCCAATCCTAGCCCTCGAACCACCTTTTGCACTTTGTCCAACGAGTCGGGGATACAATGGCCTTCGGGGAGAACCTTTGAGAATGATTAAGTATGGCCTCCAAACATGCGTTACTAATGCCATACAAGCACTTTATCTGAAAAAGTTGCATGATAAAAGAAACCTTTGTTGCCGATTTGCATCCCGGATACAATTCCTTCTTTGCCTCCTCTAATAATTTCAAAAATATCTCTGCCTCGCTTATTTGGTTTGTCATCTATGATTTTTCCATGTATAGAGCCACCGATAATGTTTCTAATCATAGTATTAGTGGCGCAGGTGATCACTTGGATCTTCTTCATCGCCTTCTCCAAAATAAGGTGGTGTGGCAGCTTCGTTGTCACCAACATCGCATCATCGATGGGTTGTGCATGATCTTCGTGTTACTCATTATACCAAGACTACCCCGATCACCGATGAAGAAGTTTGGCCTTCTTCAAACTCATTGATGAAACAATCAAGAAACCCACTTTTACTAAGTGAAGTTGAATCAAAAACCCGTCATTATATCTTGTATTGCATTGACATGTACCACATGGGCACACAAGAGACAATCCAATAGGTCTAGATGATGATGAGGTATACTTATCAATCCAAGTTCTGAAATTATCCTTCCACTCTTCGATTGTCGAGGCAAGCGCATCCAACTCCTATCTTCGTGTGATGATGACATTGATCTGCAGCCCAAGAACATAATGAGCAAATAATCATGATCTATACCTAGCGTATGGATGCCCATATATATATATATGCAGGGGATATCGATATAGCTACGTTACCTTTGCCGCGAGAGGGGCGCCGCGGTGGTAAGCGGGACGCCCTTGGCGCCAAGGGTGGATCAGCGAATGCGGGACGCCGGCGATCGACCGGGATGCGAAACGTAGAGTCCCCGAGTATTCCAAGCGCCTACTAGGATCGCTTTAGTGGGCTCTTTTCGTTAATTGGGCCAGCTGGCCAGCTACTAAACAAATGTGGCGATAGACAAACATAAGTGCAACCAAGTAAAAGTTCATTGCAATAGGTGTGTATAAGTTGCAACGCCAATTGGATAGTATTACAATCATACCAAATGGTGGCAATACATACATGTTATTGCATCTTGTGGCAACAAAGGATGCAATAGCCACCTATCTATTGCCACGCAGGTGCAAAAAATATTGCAACCCAAATAAGTGGTTGTGATATCGCCATTCATAAGCAACCAACGCTAGTATGGATGCCATAGTTCATTTTATTGCAACACACGACATGCTAATGCAACATAAAATTGTTGTTGCAATACTTTCCACCAATTGCCACGTAAATCCTTAAAATGGGTGCAATGGCGCCATCATTTTGCAACCAAAAAAAAAAAATATCGCAACACAATTTTTGTGTGGCAATATGGACACATATTACTACCGGTTCAATTGGTTGGGTGCCATAGTACCCCCTATTGCACCCAAATATTTGGTGTTGTCTAAGTGTCTAGTTGCAATTGATCGGAAACTACGTAGTGTGGGCATGCTCGGTGACATTCTCTCCGCGGCGTGTTAGCAATACGCTCACTACGCCGCTAGCCGGGACGACAGCGCCGGGATCCCGAGCGGCGAAGAATCAAGGCCTCTCGAGGAGAGGCGTCTCCAACGGTAGGCAAATCGGAAAGCATCCGTGGGCTTGGGAGGATGTATGCATCCAAACTTGAGACCATCAAAATCGGGGGCTGCTTTGGAGCCTCAAGCACCGCCGGCCATCGGCAATAATAGAAGCAATAACAAGATGGAGTGCAAGCTGCGAGAAAGAATGGTGGGACAGGTTGGAGTGGGATGGATTGGACGGCAAGCACCATCCTTCCCTCTACATGCCAGTCCACTCAAGGTATTACAAGAAGAAATTCGCCGTGGGGCTCTGTGCTCATATGAATCGGGTATGCGAATGTTTGTATGCCGTGGTTTCAAGTTATATGAATAGAATGAATGAATTAATAAACGACATCTATCTTCTTGTCTTTCTTGCGGCTCCCTCCAAAATGTAAGCAACACCTACTACGTACTCGCTTTGCTTCGATATCACCTGCCGCAGCTTCTTCCTTCTTTTGGTTGATTGGTTTGTGCGCGGTGGATGGGTGTCTTTGCTTGGGAGCTCAACTTGTCTTTGCGGCCCGGAGCTGCATCGACTTGCATTGCATTAGTTGTCCAAAGTGTCATCTGCTTCATTGTGTCTTTGGTTTGATAGCGGGTGCTCTCTCTTTGTCATTATGGCATCTTACCGTCGAGGTATAAGATGGTTTGTTACAGATGGATCTCTACTCGGCGGCGAGAAAACATATAAATAAGGGCGAATGAGGAGTCGGTGTTGTTGCTTGTGCTCCCATCTCGCCTGTGTCTGCATTGGGAGTGGTGTGGTGTGGCATGTGATCCACTTGTCGTCGCTTGAGTTTGCTTCTCTCATGTTTGTTACATTTGCTGTACTTCCAACTACTGAGAATGGACGAATGAATAAATGGTGTTGTTGCTTGTGTGGAAAAGCATGCTTGCATGTTTATGAATCCATAGGTCACAATTTCAGTACTCAAGAGGCATTTGTGACATGGGTGACAACTATAATACCACTTTTCCATCCCCAAGGCTAGCTTCAATGTTTTAATAAGGTGTTCTAGCTATTTAACTCATCTAGCATGTGCATGCAATGAGACCCAAGCACCCATATCCTTTCCAATTCGACGATTGTGCGAAGAATGTAAGATACACCCAAAGGATGCTCTCTTTGAAACAGGGGGAACTTATTGTAGTGTCCCTACCGTAATAAAATTAAAAATATACATGGTTCTAATCCAACTTTTTAATCTGGCCGCTCTATATCGATTTGTCTTTGGCTACACAAAAAAAGGGCCAAGCTTTTGAGGTGATACTAGTTTTATGTCAGCTCTACATTTTGTAGTTAATTCCTCGGCAAGAATCCTGCTATGTCATGCCTACATGTGTGCCTAGGGAAGAGGGCAAGTTTCGCCACCGGAGAAGCATAGCAAATGAGGAAAGTTGCTACAGGATAGGACATAACTGTTTTTTTAGCACTTGTTGACGGTCACTAACGACATTTTTTAACGTCAACATTCTACCAATAAGGGGGGTGAAACTATACCTTACTACACACATATACATTTATAACTCACATATTTCCACTTGTAGTGTCCCAATTATTATTGTGCAGATTCATATAAGAAACAAGTGGAAAATGTACCAAAAGGCGTCTCCCCGAAAAGCATTCTTGAAGAACATCAAGCCCAAGGGAGAAATGGACCAAACACGCTAGCGGGCGAGCAAACACCACCATACAACTTTTCAGGCCCAAAGATGCCCGGCTGCCAAAGCCCAGCCGAGCGGGCCCAAGGCGAGGGTGCGCGCACCACCCCGTGCGGCCGCACCCCCGCCGAGGCGCTTCGAGCCCGGCCGGGGAGGCTGTTTGTTACCTTCCATAATCGTGTTGCCGACGCGTTGGTTGGTCGGTTTAGCAAATTAGGCGGTGTACCAAGGTCGGTTTGGCTCCTTCCATATGGGGAGGGACATTTTCCAATGAGCCCCCTCTCCTCTACCTATAAAAGGAGGCCCTCTCCCCCCTCATTGTACACACACCACACATAAGAGAGCCTCTCTCCTCCTCTTCTTCTTCTTCTTCTTCTTCTTCTTCTTCTTCTCCTTCTTCTTTTTCTTCTTTATAGATTAGTATAGTAGAATAATAAGGAGGAAGGCCATGAGCTTACTTGGAGAGCTTGGACATCTTGTATCTTTCGGTATGAATAATATCAAGAGTTCCATTTTGTTCTTGCTCTTACTTTATCGATATAGTCGTGTTCTTGAATTAGAGCAAAGTTCTTTTGATATAATCTTGATTGATGAACTAGTATATAGTTTCTATATCATGATCTTGTCATATAGAATATTGAGCTTAATCTTTCATGCATACATGTTTAGACCAAGAGCTAGAATGTTATGATGAGTTCTACCTAGAGTTAGACTTGGTTGATGTTGGGTTGCGGGATTGATAGTCGTTCCTTCGGGCGGCTAGTAGAAGGACCCGGGGACGGGTAAGCCTTGTTAACACGCTAGAGTGATAATCACTAGTGTAGACGTGGTGTCCGGGCTAGGGGTTGCCTATCTTTTTGGCGCATCCCACGGTTGAGGGGGTAGGCGGCTGGGTTGTGATAGCCTTGTCCGTCCCCTTGTAATCCCCCACGTTCGGGTGTGGCGCAGCGGTAAATTGCCGGTCTCCATCCCAGTTTGGGCGATTCTTGGTGCCCGAAGTAATTCAGCGAGACCTTGGCTATCTTGACTTAGAATCTCTAACAATAAAAATATGTGTGTATATCTGCTATCTTGACATGACTATCTAGGATATGCCCGCTCCATGTTAGACTTATTCTTTTATTCATTCTTTTTTACCGTTATCCTTGAGATTGGCTTGAGTGTGTGTGTCAAGTTATCCTACTACCTATCCTATTTTACCCCTATTATGAGCATTGGTCTATTATACATTCGTGTTATCTTGTTCATGTCTCTATTAGATCCTTTTCCACCATGCCTTCCTTTGGGAAAATATAAATAACGATACTCTCGAATATCTCCTGGGTGAAATGCTACAATGATAGATCCGCGGCGCTTTTGGATGAATATCTTATTTGGCAAGATCTATCACCGTTGATGTACCTAGTGTTATCACCGACATGGTGGTTTCACTTAGGAATGTCAACGGCGCATTTCTGGCGCCGTTATTAGAGATGGGTTCTAAACCTTGTTTCTAGTGATTGCGGCTTAAGAAATGCAACAAGCACAACACAAAATGAACATTATCGGGCACAAGAAGATTTGGTACCAGCAATATAACAATTTGGTCGTCTTTTTTTTTTTTTTTGAAGTAAAAGCGGGAGAGCTCTGCCGCTCAATTAAGGAGGAAAAAAAGAGGTTTATGTACAAAAGACTCCCACGGAGGCACATAAAATGGTCCTAGGACCTAAAGATTACAAACATATCGCTGCTAGTTCATTGCCCTTGCCAATGCATTGCCCTGTGCCTTTGCATTATGTCTTCTTTTGTCATAGAGGCTACATGTTGCACCGTCTTGTGAACGTTTTCGAAGATCCTCCTATTCCTCTCCTTCCATAGGTTCCAAACAATGTAAATAAAAACTCCATTGAAGCGCCTACGTTCTCGCTTTGGCACCTTCCCTGCCATTTCCTCCCACCAAGTGCCAATTGAGGTTGGGTCTTGTTGTGGCCATTTGTAGATCAAAATTTTCCCAAGATAGCACCTAATCCCAAACCGCTCTTGCAAAGGGCATGACAAGGAGAGATGTAGCCCCGTCTCCAAAGGGCCATTACACGTAACACAATGGTCATGGTGTGGCCATCCCCTTTTCTGAAGATTATCCGCCGTTAGGATTTTCCCGTGCATGAGGATCCAGGCATGGATTTTGCATTTATTCTCCGCTTTCGCCTTCCATATGAGATCATGTTGGAACTTCCGGCGCGAACTTCGAATCAGTATCCTCGTATGCCGAAGCGAGTGGAGTAATTACCATCAGCCGTCCATTTCCATCTAATGGAGTCTTCTACCTCTGAAGCTGGACATTTTGTAGTCTGATCCATAGGCCGCTGAATTCTCGGATGCGTGTCGATGTTGTGATAGATCTCCTCGCAGTGATTTAATCCGGTTGCCATTGTGTAGTTCCCGCTGAACCCGTCCTATTCAAGCATGAAATGGATGTGGCGCCAAGTATCTAGGTGCCTCCCCGCCTAACCAGTTGTGGTGCCAAAATTGTGCTTTGTTGCCATTGCCAATCGTGGATCGTGGTGGAGGAGTTGAAAAGAAGTCGATCTCGTGTCATTGCACGGCACCCCCAAACCCACCCAAGGTTTAGGATCCTGGCCCCACTCTTGCCAAAGCCATCTTAGGCACAAAGCTCTCCCAAACCTTTCCAGTGTCCGCACCCCCAATCCGCCCAATTCTTTTGGTCTGCATACAGTCGGAAAGTTCACTAAACTGTGTCCCCCATTGGCATTCTCTTCTCCCTTCCAAAGAAATGATCTTCTGATTTTGTCGATCTTTTTTCTTGCCCACACTGCTAGAGGGAACACTGTGAGATGATATGTAGGCATAGAGGATAGGACTGAGGTGACTAATGTAAGCCTGCCTGCTCTATTTAACAATTTCCCCCTTCCAGTCGGCAACCTCGACCAATGCGCCAATGAGGGGTTGTACATGGACCTTTTGTAGTGATCTCGTATGCAGTTGCAACCCCAAGTAGCGACACGGGAAGGTCTCTTTTTTTCCAAAGAAAGGAAGCCAAAACATGATTGAGGTCGATGTCTTGACATCTGATCGGGTGAATTGAGCTCTTCCTCAAAATTTATATGAAGGCCCGAGACATTGCCAAACTCTGCAGAATGGTAGTGATGGCTTCAAGATCTTCCTTCAAGGGGTTAATGAATATTGCCGCATCATCAGCATACATGGAAGTTCGCCATCTAGCTGTAGCTAAAGGAAGGTTAGTGAGGATGGCTTGCTGTGTTGCCAGGTCAAGCAGGCGCTGTAGCGGTCCATGGCGAGGATGAATAGCATGGGTGAAAGGGTCTCCTTGTCGGACCCCCCTGCTGTGATTGAATGCCATACCCTGCTGACCATTAAGAAGAACCCTTGATGAAGTGGTGCGGAACAGGATTGACACCCACTCACGCCAACGTGGTCCAAAGCCAAGAGCCTGTAGAACCTCCAGAAGGTAGCTCCAGCTGACCGTGTCGAAGGCTTTGTGTATATCCAATTTCAGGAATAAGGCTGGCATTTTTTGCTTTTGGAAGGTTCGCACTACGTTTTGGACATATAGGAAGTTGTCATGGATGCTCCTTCTTTTGATGAACGCACTCTGGCATTTGGAGACCAAGGAGTCTAACATGGGGGCCAATCTGTTTGCAAGCAGCTTGGTGAACAATTTTGCAAAACTGTGTATGAGACTAATGGGCCGAAAGTCCGTTACTCGCACTGCATCTGTTTTTTTTGGGAGTAGGATAATATTTGCTGAGTTTAGCAGCTCGAAACCTTGGGAGTTTAGCATAAACATGCTGTTTATTGCCGTTGTGACGTCTTCTTTTATAATTTCCCAGCATTTTTTGAAGAAGACACCTGTGAAACCATCGGGTCCTGGTGCTTTGTCTGATGGCATAGAATGAACCGTGGCCTTGATCTCCTCCTGTGTGAATGGAGCCTCTAGTGCAGAGAGGTCTCTTGGGACATAACCCAGCGCATTCCAGTCGAAAGTTCTTGATCTAGATGGAACTGATCCCAGGTGACCTGAGAAGTAATCTGTCACCACCTTCTCCTTGTCATCATGAGTAATGGCCACCCCCTCATCCGTATGCAGGCAGTGTATGTAATTTTTCCTCCTCGTCGTGCTAGCTCTAATATGGAAAAAATTTGTGTTAGCGTCACCACTCCGGATGTGTGATAGTCTCGCTCGCTGCCTAATCCTTGATTTTTCAATGGCAGCAAGACCGCAGCTCCTTGCTTTTAGCTTCCGACGCAGCGCAATTTCCTGGGGCGTCAACGTTCTCATTTCCTGTGCTGCCTCAAGCTGCAATAACACTTCTTTAACAATGGCTAACTGTAGCCGAGTGTCTCCAATTTTCTCCTTCTGCCATTTCTTGATGCCTTTGGCCACTCTTGCTAACTTCATATTGAGGCGTTTGAGAGGCATGCTCGAATGGACGGGTCTGTTCCAAATCTGCTCCACCAATTCACTGAAGCCATCCACGTGCACCCAGAAATTTTCGAAGCGGAAGGATGGATTTTTGTAGTGCAGGATCTCTCCTTATAGTAGAAGCGGAGTGTGGTCCGACATGAGCGAAGGCAGGGAGTGGAGGAAACAAGTTGGGAAGGTTAATTCCCAATCCGGTGTGCAAAGCAGCCTGTCAATCCTAGTAAGCGTCGGATTGTCCTGCTCATTGCTCCAAGTGTAACGACGGCCGTTGAGCCCTATTTCTTTGAGGTTAAGCTCATCAATTGTCGCTTTAAAGGCTCCCATTAGACGACGATTCAGATTTGAATTATTCTTATCTTCCGCTTGGTAGATGAGATTAAAGTCACCAAGAATTAGCCACCTCCCGTGTGTTGGCCTAGGAATTGCCTTGAGCTCTTGCAGGAACTGTAGCTTCTCAGCATCACCTTGTGGACCATATACCACTGTTATTTGCCATTGAGTCCCATCTGCCCTCATGGTGCATGTTGATGTGACCGCATTTGCAGATAGATGATGATCAGTGAGCTGAAAATAATCTTCATTTGCCGCTAGGAGAATGCCACCTCTAGTTTGTGCAGCCGGCAATGCAAAAAAATTGTTTGTGAATTTGGCACCAATTGTGCGTTGGACGATGCCTTGGTCGATGTTTTGTAGCTTTGTTTCTTGTAGACACACAATGGTGGAGGCTGTATCTCTAACCAACAGGCTTACAGAATCTTGCCTCACCACATCATTGAGACCTCTCACATTCCAAGACAAGATGTTGCAATTACGTTGTGACATTGGAAACAGAGTGTACCCCCATGGATGCACAGAACCATGACGCCTAGGCTTCAGAGCAGCCTGTACCGCTGTCGTCGCCGAGGCCACAAAGGGCAGTCAGCGCTTGGATCACCATCGGTGAGAGCGAGCGGGCCTCCGAACAGCTTGAAGTAGCCTAGCAGCTTGTCCTCCATTGAACCCTCCTCCTCCATGAAGCCAAGCTTTTTCATCAGAACTTGGCGCGCCTTTGCTTGGGCATCACCACGTGGCCACGACGCTGCTGCAATGCGCACACTTTTGTGCAGGGGGGCGCAAGATTGCTTCTTCCTGCTCCTGATGGTTCTTGCTCACTGGGGTGGGCCTTGGAGCAATGGCGCTGTAGTTTGAAGTGTGACTATGTTGATGAAGTTGGCTGTCGCGTTCTGCTGTGCCGTTGGAGACGTCATGCCCGCCTTCGCGAAACTTACGCCTGATATAGACACAATTCGGGCGGTACCTTCTGAATCGGGTACCAGCTGAGCCGTGGTGGGAGCGAGGAGAACGCCTGAGCGCTGCAGTTGTGGCGGAACTCTGTGTAGCCCTGTCCATGCGATCACCGCTGGTTGGGGATGTCAACCTGAGGCTGATGCAGCCATCAGCAACATTTGTCGGCGTCTTGGGCGAGCTTCTGGGCGGGGAGCCCCCCTCCGTAGTCGCTTGGAGTGGCGATGGTGTGCCGTGCGCCGGGACGCCATGGACGATGGTCGGTGATGCTGCGCCCTGTTCCAGGACGCCATGGCCGACGGGCAGCGATGCTCCATTCTGTAGCTGGACGCCTTGTTCACCAGAGGGTGCTATTATGGCCGCCATTGTACTTGTTTGTTCTGGAGGCCCCACAGCCATATTGTTGGAGGCCTCACCGAGCACCACATCTGGATGTGTGTTGGTGATACCATCAGTCCCCTTGTAACAAGGGTCGTTGGAGGTTGGTGGTGCCGGGGCTTCAGGAGCTAGCTGCTCACAGCGTGGTGGAGATCCGTTCTGAGCGCCGTCATCGTCGTGGGCGTGAGCTGGGGGCGGTGGGGTGTTGCTGATGTCGTCGTTGGCGTGGTGCTCACGGGGGGCTGAGCGCGGCCGGGCGAGCTGGTGACCCGTTCGAACACCTCCGTCGTCGTTGGCGTGAGCTGAGGGCGGTGGGGTGTTGCTGCTGTCGTCGTTGGCGTGGTGTTCACCAGGGGCTGAGGGCGGTGGGGTGTTGCTGCTGTCGTCATTGGCGTGGTGTTCACCAGGGGCTGAGGGCGGTGGGGTGTAGCTGCTGTCGTCGTTGGCGTGGTGTTCACCAGGGGCTGAGCGCGGCCGGCGAGCTGGTGACCCGTTCAGGCGTCGCCGTCCTCGATTCGGTGAACTGCATCGTCGTCGTGGCCGCACCTGCGCCGTTCCCCTGGCGCAGCTGATCTGTCGCGACGGCCGTGTCGCGACTCTGATCTCCCTCTCTCTTGCCGGCTCGCGGCACGAGGGGAGACTCGAGCAGGCGTGACCCCCAGCGGTCACTCTTCCTTTCACGGCGGCCTCGGGTTCGTCGTCGCCGTCCCCGCGATGCTGGTGCCCGGGTTCTGGTGGCGGTGGCTCATGGTGCTCACGTGGCATGCGTTCGCGTCGGCGATCCCCAAAGTGCCAAGTGAAGTCCTTGGACTCTACCCTGCCGCGTGGCTGTCAGGGAGGCAGCTCCAGCAAGTCGAGGTGGACGATGATGCGGAAGGTTAGTCCCCTTCGCCGCGAGGGGGCACTGGACCATCATGCACATACACTGCATTGTTGTTAGTCAACGTCAACCAAGTTACCTTTGGGATGTCAGAGGGATTGTAGGTCCACGCCCAGAGGCACAAAAGCTCTCGTATCATCCTTGTTTTGGGATTTAGGCTCGATGTAGTCGATGTCGCATGCCCTTGCCACCACGTGCTTGGCGATGCTCTCGTTCCACGCGCAGCAGTGGGACGCCCTCCAGGCAAAGTCGCACATGGTGGCGCATGTCGCGGTGATCCCCGTAGGCCTCAATGCGCCATGGGAAGACACGGAAGTCAAGGTTGCGCACCACCAACTTGTCCCTCTCCAGTGCAGCTTCACGGTGGTGGGAGTACTTGAAGACGGCGAGGAAGTTCTCCGGCCGATGCCGGGAGACCTTGACATCGCCCTGGCCGAACGCCGTAGCGGGTGCGGAGCTCCTTCTCCACTTCTTCTGGACTTGCCTCGCCTCGGCCTCCGCACTGGGCGAGGACAATGGCCCGGGAGGAGAGGCGCCTCGCTTCATCCTCCAGTTCGTGGCCGCCACCGCGCCTGTCTCCTCCGGGCGGGTCGCGGGGTGTCCAGGTGCTGTCACGGTGCGACGCGGCAAGCTGGGGAAGGAGTCGGAGTCGAGTTTTGGTGGTGCCTGAGCAGGGAGGCGGACGGAGATGTTGCAGCTGAGCAGCGACGGGGAGGTGAGTGTGAAGTATTGCAGCAATACTTGGCCTTATGGCCAAACCTTCTGCAGCTGATGCAGCGAACCGGCTCCCTGCAGTCCGCCGCCCAGTGCCCGCTAGCGAGGCACCGGATGCATTTACCTCTGAGGGAATCCAAGATTGCAGAGCGAGGCGGAGGCGTGCGCGGCACTGAGGGATTTGAGTTCGCTTGAGCTGGATGCCTCTTCCGAAGTACCTTTGTCCATCCATCTGCTTCTTCCTCTGGTGAGAGTTGACCGGGCATGGCTGCCCGGGTCTGCGCGGCGCTGCAGCCTTCCTTCTTGTCGAGGCCACCTTGGAAAGGAGCGTCGCCATTAGTGCTCTGAAGGCGCTCTCTTTTTGAGGCACAGCTTGGCATTTCTAGAATAGATCAGCAATGGAAAGAGTCAAGAAAACAATAGCCAAGTGCGGAATCTTAGGTTTCTCAAATCCTACAGAACAAACAACAGATTCTGCATTAGGTATGTACAACCTGTTAGTTTCAGTCGATGATGGCCACCATCCACCGGTATCCCTTGATCCTGCTCTACTGCAGCGAGTGAAAAGGTGAGGGAAAATCGATTGTCCACACCAGCAACACAAGAGGAATGCTTTTAGGAGTGACTTGACTGGGAAGAGGTAAAGAATAACAAGGCAGATTATACACAAAGGTCGACTCCAATTGTCAGTCTGTCACTGTTGAAGTTTTGAAACCCTGGAATAATAACTTATTAAGTTACACTAGCAGCCAAACAGTTTGAAACACAGCAACAAAAATACATAATTCCAGTTCTATTCCTTTCCTGTACTACATTGACATCATGATAGTTGTCAACGTGTTACTCATGGATGCATAAGATACACATAGTTGATAATCCTAGTGACAAGATACAAACATGGAAAATATACTACAAACAGTTCTATTCTAGACACATGCTATATATCCCATGGCATCCAAGCTAATCAATTAAGCTTCAAACATGACAAAAGCCAGAAGAAACATAACAATGGATTCATTAGTATAAAGTGGAACATCTCTCTTCAATTTTCCTTGGACCTATGATGAGGTAAACGTGAAAAAACAGACAGATATAGCAGAGAAGATGCTACCTCTTAGCTAAAAGATTCCAGATTGAAAAACAGATACAATTTCCTTAAGTAAAATGGACCAAAAAAAATGAAATATGGATTTCCAGAAATGAACCTGAAATGGAAAATGCAGATATTCCAATTAAGAGAAATATGGGAACCACAATATCTAACCTGCAGCCAAGAATTGCAACATGCCCAAAGCAAAAGAAATTCCACATTTTTATACAACCAGGTTGGTGTCTGCAAATGATTTAGAAATGAATGACAACACTAAGATGCACAAATTAAAAAACGCTCTCTGAGCACAAGTACACAGCAACTACTTGGAAATAATGAATTCCATGTGTTTGGTTCAGCGGGGAAAACTTCCATCGCAATCTAGTGTAATTTGGGTTTGACACTTTTACACTTGCCACAAAAGCATGTTTAGTTCACTTTTACAGTTTGACCTCATCACAGGAAACAAGCATAATGTCACTAAGATTCTAACTGAGAAAAAAAGGATCATTTTTTGGTTCTGCGTCGAACAACACGAGAACAGGGACAACACACAAGCAATAGCAAGAGGAAGTCGCTGAGATGACGAAACCCTCCCTCCTCCTTCCGTTCGTCACACGGCAACCTTCGCATCGATCGCCGGCGTTTGTGCCTTGGTGGTTTGATGGCTTCCCTCAGCTCGATCCTCGGCCGGGACAAGAGCTCGGTGCTGAGCTCCTCCGCCGCTTTCGGGTCGTTCGATCAACCACGATCCTTCTTCTCGGCTAAGCCTTTTTTTTTGTTTTTGTCAATCGGTCACTGCTCCTTTAAGCCTTTCTCCCATCTCTCAGGGTTCTCTCTTACATTCTATTCTCGGTGGATTTCCCAATCTTTTCCAAGTTGTTCAGTTAAGTGATCGTGTCTTTTGTTTCTCTGTCTCTTCCTCGACATTGGATTTCACATTTACAATTTGAGATCCATTGAGTGCTCTCTTTTCAAAGTGTTCTTCCATCTTTGGAATGCTGGTGGCCCAAATTTTAAGTTGGAATTTAGAAGTTGGTTGCAAGAACAAGATGCACAATGGGTTCACGTTAAATGCGTGATCAAGGCCACTTGCACCATGTTCGATTAACAGGAGCTAATGCTATTCCGGTTAATCGTAGACATCTTCCTCGAGCTCATGCCCAGCCATCCATGGCGTCTCGGGATTCAAAATTTTCAGTTTCCACCAAGTCTTTCATTCCTCTTAACTCGCTTTTAAGACGGCTTAATCACAGGCTGGTTTTTGAAATCGGCAACGTTCAAATCCGTTCTTTGGCATTTTGGGCCCTATTCTGACGACTCAAGGAAAAATTCTTCACGGCCATGGGCCACCGCCTCGTCTCTGCTCAATTGCCTCTCCCTACCCATCAAAGAGTCCGGTGCACCGGCCGATTGCTCGTTGTAGAAGGTGCCTCCAATTTGGGCACATGTCGCTTTGCGTGTAAATCTCCACCAAAAATCTCTCCCCTCCCTCTCGAACACAGGCGTTTCATCTTCTCGGACACCCCGTCAAAATGAGCAAACACGAATGGGGCCAACAAGCCGCTGGTCTACGAGTGGGTGTCTCATTATTTGGGTTTGAAAGGCCTTGCGGTAATTCCTCCCGCAATCAACGCCCCATGGCTCACTCCACCTAACAAAACAAAGCCATGGCGTATGAGTGCTCCTGAGTTCGTCGACGGTGAAGAAGCTCGAGCTGGTGGCGGCATCTCCCGGTTCCGCCAGCGTCATCCGACATCCACTTCTCCTCCTTCCGGTGATTACGCGGTGAGAGTTCTCGGTGCTCCTCCTCCCCGCATTCATCACATTGCTTGGGTCCTAAAACCCCCCACTCACCGCTCACAATAACTCCGGCCATGGTGTATCGCTTCGTTGATCCAACGCCCTTCATGCGGAATGGGGCAGCGAAAGTGATGGTTCTGGGCGCCGACCCGGTGCCGTGTTGTCAGCGGCGTCCGCAGCGAGAGGCACAACAGCAAAGGCGTCGTCTTCATCCATCCACCACCCGGTGACCACATGGACTTCAATGTCATCAGAGACACTTTGAGGGACTTCTTGGATCTCAATGTCGGGTTTCCCTACCAATCTATCCAACCCTGTCCCTTTGGTCAAGCATATGTTACTTTGGACCATCTTGCTCACAGAGATTTTCTGATTAACAATGGTCCTCATCAATTTGGTCCTTTTCACCTCTCCTTTATCCCACATAACAGAGGTTGGAATAATAGATCTGCGTGGCTTTTACTCATGAAGTCTAGCTCATGCTCATTGGTTTGAATTTGGACCTGTGGGCAATATCACCTTGTTGACAAAGCAAATTCGCTTTGGTAGGCTAATGGCCCGGGATGAGGATTCTGATCATGAAGAAAGAACTCTAGTCAAAGTAAGAGTGGTTGATCCGGAATTTGTTTCTGGTTCTTTAACTTTGCTTTGAAGGTGATGACCTCAATCCCAAAGTTGGTCTGTACAATGTGAGATTATCAATGCAAGAATGCTTGGTGCTTTGCCACAAGATGAGGATTTCCCTCCGTAAGACCCCCTGCCGACATTGATCCCAATCGGTTTGAATTTTTGGGTTTGGACAGCGGGGGATTGGCCCATTTCGAATCCCGGGATCACCCACAAGTTGGAGATGCTTTCTGCCGGTGATTGGGCCCCTTGGGCCAACCAGGGGAGCAAATGGCAATCAGCAGGCCCAAGATGAAGAGGAGGCTCCACCTTTAATTCCCCTAGTGGCACAGGAACAAGAGGTACTGGCTCCAGTTGATGAGGTGATTAATGTAATGAATAATGGCCCCTACCCCTCCTATTCTTGATCATCGAGGTTCTTGCAATGGATGATCACACGTACTCGACAATGACATCCCTCCTCCTCTTCGGTTGCTTTGTCCCCACCACGGTTGAGATTGTACCTTTCCCCAACTTTGCAAACTTGCAGCCAATGATACCAGAGGAGGACCACTATGAAGATTTATTGGGTCATGAGGTTCAACAGGTTGGCATGATGCACACTATCACTCCACATGTTGACCCTGTTATTCTTGAAATGTCCAAAAGACAAATGGTTCTGTCTGACTTTGCCTTCTAGCAGCACTTTGGTGATCCTGTCTTGGGCAATATGTCTGGTAAGGCTTTGGACAACCTATCGGCAAATCATTGGTTATTCCATCTCGAGAAGGCAAGTGGCGATGGAGTCTCAAGTTGTTCCAGGACCAAGCTTTCTCCTTTGATCAGTTTGATTGGGCAAGCTTTGATGGTGCTAGTTCTTCTTCAGCACCCCCCCTCAATACCTTCTCGAAAACCATAAGAATGTGGGCAAAGTTCTTCAAGAATGGCGGTCGGTCAAAGGATTACTGTCTCCATCCCAACTAAATGGATGAATTTCTTCATTATGCTACTTGTCAAGAACTCAACCTCTCAGTGGGCCACTCAATTCCTGACTTCCCCAGCATGGCCTCCCCTGACATCCTCCTCTTCTGGTAACACCTTCCTAGTCTCTCTACCCTCTTCTAATCCCTCTATTTCTATTTTAGATCTATCTTTTGCTCTGAACATTCTGATGATCCTCCCATTTCAGACCCTGAAGCGGGATTGGATATGTCTCAACCTTGATCATAACTCCACTCCAACAGGCCCTATCATCCCGGATGCTCCTAAAAAGTCAGGCAATAAAAGAGGTAAACATACAATTATCTCGAAACTTCGCTTAAGAAGAAGCTCCAGATTCTCCTCTCATAATAATGGTTTTAAACCATCTGTTTGTAAAGAAAAAGATGCCTTGGATGTGATTCTAAACCTCCTCGATCTCTCATTGCTGTAGTTCGAGAGTCGGGCACATCATTCTGCAATTTGGACCCGGAGGAACTTTTCGATGCCAAGCTACATGCAAGATCCACCAAGACCCCATTGGTGCCTCGAGCAAAGAGATCAAGAAGAAGGATGGTGCTTCCACCAGGCAAAGAGTGGGTCATCACGGAGATCCGGCACGACAAACTAAATGTTGCCTTCTAGCTGTCTAGCTCTTAGTTATCTAAGTGCCTTTCTTTTTGTTTGTAATCTTTTTTTAAATGGATAAGAAAACCTGGAAAGTATTATGCTGGAATGTGCATGGTATAAACTTCGATAAGAAATGGAATGCAATCGAGACCGTATTGTACAATGTGCCTCGTGATATTGTTTGTCTTCAAGAGACAAAACGTGCCACTTTTGATCGATCTTTTATCAAGTTGTTTTGCCCCCTTCTTTTTGACTCTTTTGATTTTCTACCTTACGTGGGTGCCTCCGAGGCTCTATCATAGTTTGGAAAAAGCTCTTCTTTAGTGCTATTAATATCTTTCAGAATGATTTTGCCTCTTCTCTTCAGGTTACTTCTACACATAATGGAGCTTCCTGGATCCTCACCAACATCTATGCTCCATGCACTCCTAATGGTAAAAGAGCTTTTCTTTCGTGGTTCAAACAGTTCGGATGCCTTCACACATGGATTGGTCCGGTTGTTGGTGACTTCAATCTATCGTAAAATCCGGAGGGACGTAAAACGACGGGTGCAGATTTTAATGAGATGTTCCTCTTCAATGAAGCTATCGGCAAACTTGGTTTAATTGAGCTTCCTCTACATGGTCAGAGATTTACCTGAGTAATAAATAGGAGAGCCCTCTTCTTGAGAGATTGGACCGGTTTTTCACCTCTCCCAATTGGACTTTGTCTTATCCCAATACTTATGTTATCTTGTTCCATGTGAAACCTCGGATCATGTTCCATGCTTAATTAGCATCAGCACCTCCATCCCTAAAAAGCAAAATTTTTTGCTTTGAAAATTATTGGATGCATCACAGTGATTTCATTTACATTTGTTCGGAATGGTTGGATTTCTTCACCGACGGTTTTGATGCAGCAAGGAGCCTTTCTTTCAAATTCAAAGCCTCGGGAAAACCCTCGAAGGATTGGAGTCACTTTCACAAATCAAGACTTCCATTGAAAATTTTAAGCTGCTGATTTCTTTCTTCTGCTTTATTGAAGAATATAGAGATTTATCACTAATTGAATGGAATTTCGGGGCTCTCCCGAAAGCAAGTTGATTTCTCTTCTACAAAGAAGAAAGAACCTACTGGAAGCAAAGAGGTCAGATTAAATGGGTAAAATTAGGAGATGCTGGCACCCACTTTTTCCATGCAAATGCAACTATAAGGTTTAGAAGAAATCAAATTACCTCCCTATCTGATGATGATGATAATGTCTTCCTTGACCATGACTCCAAGGCCGATCTCATTTGGAAATCTTTTAAAGAAAGACTGGGCACTTCGGAGTTTTCGTGTATTCATTTCAACCTTGCGTAACATCTGCATAATCGATTGATCTTTTCGGCCACAGTGTTCCCATTCTCCACAAAGCAGAATTTGATCAAGTGGTTAAAAATCCGCCCTCCTACAAAGCTCCTTTGGGCCTGATGGTTTCAACACCGACTTCATTAAGAAATGTTGGCCTATTGTGTGTAATGATTTCTACGAGGCTCTTCAATGAGTTCTTTGATGGATGTTCCAACCTCCAATGCATCAATGGCTCTCATATCACTTTGGTGCCAAAGAAAGACAATCCAAAGCAAAGGTGTCAGATTTCAGGCCTATTTCCCTCCTCAACAGCTCCATCAAGATTATCACAAAGGTCCTTGCTAATAGATTGCAAAGAGTTCTGCCTGCTCTAATTCACAAAAACCAAAGATGGGTTTATTAAGAATAGAACCATTCAGGACTGTTTTTAGCATGGGCCATTGAATATCTTCACACATGCCATTAGTCTAAAAGAGAGCTCATTATCCTTAAACTTGATTTTTGAGAAAGCATTCGATAAAGTTGAACATCAACTCATGCTTCGGATCATGACAAATAAAGGCTTTCCCCGATAAATGGATCCTCTCGGATGCAACAAATCTTTAGCTCGCACTTCTTGATTGCTTTTAAATGGAGTCCTAGGAAAGGTATTCCATTGCGTAGGGGGTAAGACAAGGAGATCCACTTTCCCTCTACTCTTTGTCCTAGCTGCAGATTTCTTGCAAAATTTGCTCAATGCCGCCTGTGCCAATGGTGATCTAACTCTCGCCAATACCCCTTGCCAATGATCAAGACTTTCCAATTTTACGATTATGCGAGATGATACTTTGATATTCATGCAAGGGGACCCCGCCGGCTTCTTTTCATGAAAAACCTCCTGCAGACTTTTGGTGATTCAACTGGACTCAAGGTAAACTATAGCAAATCAAGCATTCTCTCTATCAATGTTCAGCAAGCAAATTTTTGATCTTTTTAGCACAAACATTTGGATGTCGGAAGGAGAGTTTCCGTTCACTTATTTGGGTTTACCTTTAAGCATTCAGAAACCAAGGGTTGCTGAATTTTGGCCTCTAGTAAATAAATGTGAGAGACGTTTGGTGAGCATTTCAAATTTTTCTTAATGAGGCCGGTAGACTGGAGATGGTTAATGCAGTTTCAAATTTTTCTTAATGAGGCGGTAGACTGGAGATGGTTAATGCAGTTTTCACTTCTCTACCTCTCTTTTGCTATGTGTACTTTTCCTCTGCCAAAAGCTATCATTAAGCAGGTAGACAAGTACAGAAGATACTGCCTTTGGAGGGGTTCAGACATCAACAGTAAGAAGCCATCAAAAGCAGCCTGGCCTATGGTCTGCATTTCTAAAAAGGATGGAGGTTTGGGAGCCCTTGACTTACAAACTCAGAATGAGTGCCTTTTGCTGAAGCATTTACACAAATTCTCTAGTCATGCAACCACCCCTTGGGTTCAGCTAGTGTGGTCCAAATATTATGATTCAGGTCACCTACCAAAGGAAAGCTCTAATCTCAGATGCTCCTTCTGGTGGAGAGACATTTTAAAGTTGCTCTCCAAATATAAATCCCTCTCATCAGTGGTCATTCATGATGGTAATAGCAGCTTATTCTGGACAGATCTCTGGAGTGATTCTCAATTGAGCCAATGCTTCCCCCAGCTCTTTTCATTTGTAAAGAACCTAAACCGCTTTCGATCGGCTCTGCTATTACAAAGAACCCCTCTGTCTTCTCTCTTCCACCTGCCATTGTCTGCTGAGGCTTATGAACAATACCAACAGTTGGAACAAATGGTTGCCAATCTGCAAATTGATGGCTCACATGATCAATGGGTTTACTCTTGGGGAACCAGATCTTTCTCCACTAAAAAGGCATATCAACATCTCTTTGGGGCTCCTAATGGTCATGCCATATATACTTGGCTCTGGAAGTCTTCCTGTCAAAATAAACGCAAGGTTTTCTTTTGGTTACTCCTCAAGGATAGAATCAGCACAAGGGATCTTTTAAGGCGTCGAAACATGTTCCTACCTGACTATTCATGTGTTCACTGCATCCACAGCCCTGATGAAACTCTCAGTCATCTGTTCTTTGATTGCCCTCTGGCGTTGGCATGCTGGAATACTCTGAATTTATTGGTTCCTCCTCATCCAACTCCTGTGTATGTTGTTGAAACTTTCAGAACGCAACTGCATGTCCCCTTCTTCATGGAAATCATTGTCACAATGTGTTGGGTTATTTGGATGCTCCTGAATGATCAGATTTTCAGAGGAATCAATCCTTCAGTGGCTAGATGCAAGTCGATCTTCAAGGCTGAGTTTGCCTTAGTTATTCTAAGAGCAAGGCCCTCCTTTTTTCCTTTAATAGAACAATGGTTAGAAGCTTATGTGTAATTTTCTTAATTTTCTTTCTCTCCTTTTTTGTTTCCTGAAGAGACTTTTTTAAGTTGTACCCTTTATTTTAATAAAAGCACAGTAGGGGTGCTCACCCCTCCTGTTTTCCTTCAAAAAAAAAAAGGATCATTTTCAGATAGAGGTCATGATTCATAAAGTTGAAGTGGCTATGCTTGATGAAGAGCCAGATCTGTCAAGTAAGCTTCAGATTAACCAGTCAATGAATGTAAATGGGCTCAAGTAAACAGGTATATACATGTTGAAAAGCAATATTTGTCAAGTAAGCTTCAGATTAACCACATCAATATCATTGAAGCTTTGCAAAGCAACTAAAACTGTGAGCCAAAAATCAATAAACATGTTTTGTATACTTACTCGAGGATCTAAATCGACCATGCCATCTAGTGGCCCTACGAACAAGCACCTGCCGCAGACTGTCTGCCGACGAGGGTGGCGTGTTCATAGGCGAGGACGCGCCAATCGCCAGGCTGTCGTTTTCTTACTGTGTTTGTAAAGCAGTGGGTCACTTGCCATGGCAGTCGACAATTTCATGCGCACAATCACGCAACAGCTCACAGCCCGGGCGGTCGCTGGCGATCTGTTCGACGGAATGCTTCCCCAGACCATGTTCTCCTAGCATACCGTCGTGGTGATCACAGGAAGCACTAGGCGAGGAGACGCGTGTGGAGAAGAGGACGCTTTCAGTTAGCGTGCCGAAGACACGTACGAGCGTGCCGCTGATCGACATGGTTGGCGCGGTTGGCGGAGGCAGCAGCAAAATCTTAGAGAAGCGAGCACTGTCTTGCATTGGGTGAGCGCATGCTTTGTGCTTTGACAGCAAATTCGCAGCAGGGGCGGATGAGGAAGCCAGGAATGGGGGTGGCCAGCGACAGTGAGCGGAAGGGGATGCGGTGGCCGGTGGGAGTTAGTGGCGCGGACGGTTACCTCTGGACGAGACGGCGGCTGGACGGCAATGGCACCAGGCCACAACAGGGCAGCAATAGATATTGGGCTGTGTTGGACATCCAGGCTCAACTTAAACAAACTGGGTTTCGAAAGGACTTTGGGCTGCCGAGATGGCCCAGGTAGGTGACCTGGACCTGCTGGTGGTTGGGCTGCCTGCTGTTGATCTTGTTCCAGCTGGCTCTCCCAAAACAATCCAGGAGCCAAACCACTCCAATTCGACGGGTTGAGAGCAATTGCAATCTGCCACCGGCGACCGGGCACCATGGATCTGGTGGTGGGTGCTTCGGAGTCCACCGTGAAGTCTCTGCTGGGCAAGCTCGGCAGCCTTCTCGCCAACGAGTATACGCTCATCCGCGGCGTCGCCGGCGAGCTGACGAGCATGCAGTGCTTCCTCCGGTACCTCGGCGAGGCCGGTGACGGCCAGGGCCGCGGGCACGACCACCGGATGAAGGACTGGATGAAGCAGATCCGTGACCTCACCTACGACCTGGAGGACTGCGTAGACGACTCGGGCCACCGCATCCGCGGCCTGCCCAGCGACATGTGCTGCTACTTCCTCGTCAACAGCGTCTACGAGGTGCATACCTGGTGGCCTCGCCGCTAAGATCGCCAACCTCAAGATGCGCGCGCAGCAGATCGGCGAACGCCGCCACAGGTACGGCATCGATAGCCCCAGGAGTGTCGGCGATGGCAGTAGGACATGGAGGAGCCGAGAACCAGGACTCCAGCCTTAAGCTCGTCACCCTCAAGACTCCGTCGGTGTGCACAAGGACATGGAGGAGCTCGAGAAGTGGATGACAGGGGAGGCGACGACTGGTGTCCTCTCAATCGTTGGGTTTGGAGAGGGGTCGGGAAGACCCACCATCGCCAATGCCCTCTTCCACAAGTTCAGGGATCAGTTTGACTACCGTGCGGTGGACCGGTGGTGACTGTATCTCAGAGCTCCGATATTGAGGCCACCCTGAGGATCAAGTCAAACTGCGTAGCAACAATCAGAGGCAGCATGGCAGCACCGAGGAAGAGTGCAATGGTGGTGGTCCGAGACATACTGAATCACGTTATGGTTTCCTCAAACAAAAGTGGAGATAACACCAAGCGATCTACTCAAAAGTGACCTCCTCAGCCATTTGGCAAAGCATAGGTAGGTACATCTTCATTCATATGTTTTATTAGCTGAATGATTTACTAGAGATCCCACTCATATGAAAATTAGCTCAATACAGTGAAAACAAATATCTGTTCTGAAATACAGAGTTATCCACTGAATAAAATATTTAATCATATCAAGTTACAATGCTGCTGCCCTTCAAGTTTGATTCTCGTTATTTGTTTTGTTTTCTTGGCAGTTATTTGGTTTTAATTGACGATGTGTGGTCTACAACAACATGGGAAAAAAATCATCAGAAACTTAATTCTTCAATCAATCTGCTGAGGACACGAAACGTATCAGGAGAATTGTTACTACACGGTTCCAAGCTGTAGCTATGGCATGCATCAGACAATCAGGTGATTTGGTTCATAAAGTTACTGCTATTACTGGGGACATGCCTGAAGAGCTATTTAAACAAGCCTTCATAGAATCCAATGGTAGGGAAGATGTCAAGGACCTGTTTGAGGTAGTGGAATCTCAGGTGAATTGAGAACAAAGTTCAGGGAAATCGATGCTGCATGAATCTACTACGTGGCAGCGATCTCACACAGGAGGAAGCAGGCAGGATTGTTAGTCACCGCTACAACGACATGCCTCCTGAAATCAAGACTTGCTCACTGTATTTGAGCATATTTCCCAAGGGTCATCAAATTAGCAGGAAGCGCTTGACATAGCGAATAGCAGAAGGGTTTGTCAATGAGAAACAGGGTTTGAGTATGGAGGATGTTGCAGAAACATATTTCAACCTCATGAGGAAGATTATGCGTCCAGTGCAGCACAGCAGCAACGGGAGGGTGAAGACCTGTGTAGTTCATGACATGATACTTGAGCACATTGTATCCAAGGCAAGTGAAGAAAATTTTTCATCACTGTGGCCGGTGGTCACTGGCTCATGCATCAACCTAGCAGCAAGGTTCGTTGGTTGTCCCTTCAAGTTAGTGATTCCTCCTCGCAAAAAAAAAAAAGTTAGTGATTCCAAATGTGCTAAGAAGACACAGATAAGATGAATCTGGCTCATGTCCGATCGTTGACGCTTTTTGAGAAAATGAACCAGCTGCCTTCTGGTTCTTTCAAGTTTGGTATTGTATAGGTCCTGGATCTCGAAGGATGCAAGGGTTTCAAGCAGCAGCACGTAAAGGAGATATGTGACATGCTTCTTCTTAAGTATCTCAGCCTGCGCAGAACTGACACTAAACTGCTTCCAAAAACCATTAGGAAGCTTGAGAATCTAGAGACTTTGGATGTAAGGGAGACTGATATTATCGAGCTTCCTACGGCCATATGCAATCTGGAGCGGCTGGGTAACATGATCTGGAGCAGCAGAATCAGTGAAGCCAATGGGTTGAGAGCAATATACAGTCTCCAACAATGTCCCGTGGAGGAAAGCATTCTTCACGTCTAGTTGATGAATCGGCCAATCTCTAGAGTGAGCGATGGTGGTGCAGATAGTTGCAGGTTTGACGACGGGACTGAAAGTCTCGTCATAATCAACTCCGGGGCATTGAGTGAACCCGTGGAGAACCCAATGAGCCTTGTATCTGTCCAGAGAACCGTCGGCATGAAATTTGTGCTTGAATATCCATTTGCGGTAACCCGTTTGCCTTAGCGGGGCGGGTGTTGGGACCGCGGATCCCTGCGGTTCAAGCGGAGGTAGTCGCAGCAGGAGAAATTGCACGCGGAGGCTCACACTGACAAACGGGTTTTCGTGATGTGATCCTTTCAAGTAAGACGAGCGGCCCCCAAACCTCCGCCACCAGGCCTGGCGGAGGTCCCGGCCCCAACTGCGGGCGCCCCCCGGAACCGACGGCTCCACTTGCTATCGCACCGGGTTGCGGGAGGTCGCCACCTCCGCCTAGTCCGAGGCAAGCGTCAAGAGATGACCAAGGACCAGGGCTCGTGTGAGGTCCTAGCGGAGCGCGGCGTAGGAGCTAGCGGAGGTCTCCCAACGGGGGCCACAGGCTGACGAATCAGGGTGCTCGCGGGAGAAAGGCGGCGGGGGAATGTGAGAGTACACAAAGAGCCCGCGCGATATGTAAATACAAGGGAATATGCTAAGAATATTAGAGGGCAAACTTGTAATCTTATATTCCTTGGCGTTGTAAAACTATAAATAGGGAGGAGTCCTCCCTATGGAAGAGGTTGGTGAATTCCATTTATGGACGATTATTGTTATTCTTCCTAGCCCCGAGCATATCACCCCCGACAACCTCCCTCGGGGCACCGCCCGCGGAGGTCCCACTCCGTGTTGAGATCCCCCAACTCAACATTGGCGCCCACCGTGGGGCCGAACAAACAAACCATGGCTCCACAGAGAGAAAGAAAGCTCCCGCGAGAACGAAGGTTCCGGCAAGAAACACCCGACCCAAGCGTAGCACCGGGAGCACCTACGCGACGGGGAGATGAACCTCCGCTTGATGAAGAACAACAAGAGGAGGAAGCAGCGGGCGGAGGTGAAGAGACGGCTGAACCTGATGGCGGAACCTCCCGCCCGGACGCCAGAACGGCACCAACTGCAGGCCTCACCCGCAGGCTACAACAAGGAAAGGGACAAAGCGGCCGCGGCCTCACGAGAGATCATCAAGGCACAAAGCAAGCATCCGCAAGACGGCAGCGGCAGATCGGGCGGCCCGATAGCGCTCACGCAAGCGGAGATCTCGTGAGCATGCAGTTCGTCGGTCAACCTCCGCCAGCCCAACCTGTTGGATCATCCCGTCCATCCCCATATCGAGTCACATGGCGATGAACATCGACCCGAAGTTTCGCCCAACCCAGCGATCGTCCATGATGTCCCACGGGATCGAAGACCTTTCAACCCCAAGTCTCCGCTATCGGAAGGAATACAATGGACACCATGGCCAACTGGTACAAGCCCACCCGGCTCCCAAGGTTCAATGGGAAGACAGACCCACATCAGTTCATAATGAGTTATGAGGCAACAAGTAGCCTCCGCCGGTGGCAACGATGCGGTATTGGCGAAGGCTTTCATAATCGCCGCCGAAGGAGACGCTTTAGCCTGGTACTCCATGCTGAAACCCAACACCATATATTCATGGGAGAACCTCCGCGACAAAATACTGGAAAATTTCAAAGGACTGGTCGTGCAAGCAAGGTCACAACGAGCCACTGAAAGACTACTTCCAGAGATTCCTGCAACTTAAAGCGAAGGCCCCCGACGTCCCCGATCAAGTGGCGATAGATGCGGCCATCGAGGGCTCCGCCTAGGGCCATTCGCCCAGGAGAACTGCGGCGCGAAACAAACCTAGAACAATGCAGGAGCTCGCGAACGGTTTGAAATCTGGATCCGGTCGGGCGAAGACTTCCGACGGAGGTTGGAAGAACAAAACCAAGATAGGCGGCCGGGCCAAGGGTAACAAGAGGAACCAACAATCGAACCTCCACAAGCGGCGGCCAAAGCAAGCCCGAGGGCAGCAAGTACTAACCATGAACCCCGGGCAATGGAGCCCAACCCGAACGCAAGCTTTCGAGGGAGCAAGGCCACCCGACAATCGAAACCATACCAGGAAAAGGGGCCCCGAAAAACTGGAACAGAAGGCCAAAGAACGATTCTGCGCCATACATGGCGAAGAGAAAGGGCACTATACAAGAGATTGCCCGATCATTCAGCAAGAAAGAGATAAGGCACTCAAGGGGACTAACTAATCAGCCTCCCACAAACCAACCTCCGCAACCAACGAGGGAGGTCAACAATGCTTACACATACACACGCTCGAGCCTCCGCAAGCTCGGGGCCAACACCAGCAACTATCTTTGCTCGGCTCTACCCCTCCCTCCCGTCAAACCGGATACACCCTTCCACACTAGCAAACGCCTACTACCCCAGTTTCCTACCCGGCATGGAGACCTTCGCCTCCACCATCGGCCCAGAATTATTCGTCCGAGTCGAGCCTGTCTTACTCAAACCCAAGGCAGCACCTAACTTATATCGAAACAGGGGCAACCTCAACATGCAAATAGGCAGCCCGTTGTTGGCGTTTCTTAACGTATGCAAAAGAATCCGCAGCGCCGCAATTGTCGTTATAGCATTTCACCCGGAAGTATTGAGGTATCGTATTTCCACGAGGAACGGTTTGCGTGACTTCTCTCGAATAGAGTCACCCTAGGATAACTATGGGTGGTGAGGTATCTTTATGGGCTCAAACTCTCTAGCAGGGATCACTTGGGCATTATGTCATCACTTGGGTGCCGGCCCACGCCCAAAGGGCGGTGTCCGGCAATTGCAAGGCCACACCGAACATGGGGGATTACAAGGGGCCGGACAAGGCTGTCACAACCCAACCGCCTACCCCCTCAATCGTGGGATGCATACAAAAAGATAGAAAACCCTTAACCTAGACACCACGTCTACACTAGTGGTTATTACTCTAAGCGTGTCGACAAGGCTTACCCGTCCCTCGGTCCTTCTACCCAGTACCGCCCGAAGGAACGACTATCAATCCCTGCAATTCTATAACAGCTAGATAATATGCTTAAGAGTAACAAGCCAAAGAGGGACACAACCATTCTTACCCAAATGATTAGAAGGTTGTAGAGGTACAAAGCGTGGCGGGTGCCGACAAGTCCCGAGACTCAGGCCACCCGAGATCCGCGATGCACCGGGGTACACCGGGACTCCATGGAGAAGAGGCCAAGCCCTCTTCTAGCCTTCCCTCTCTCACTCTCCATTAGAACTAAGAAGGAGGAAGAAGAAGAATAAGAGTGGAGTGGGAGCTTCTTCCTCTCTTCTACATTGTGGCTCCTCCTTGTGTTGTGTATGAATTGGTGTGTTGAGGAAGAGGAGAGGGCCTCCTTTTATAGGTAGAGGAGAGGGGGCTTGTTGGAAAATGTCCCTCCCCATATGGAAGGAGCCAAACCGACCTTGGTACACCTGCCTAAATTGCTAAACCGACCAACCAACGTCGGCAACACACTTTTTGGAAGGTAATGCACCGCCTCGAGAAAGCTGGGCCCGGTTGGCAGCCGCCAGGGTGCGGGCGCACCCCTTGGTGCGGGCGCACCAAGATGTGGGCCGTTTGGGCTGAAATTTTGTGTGCGCGTCCATTTAAAATTCGTTAGCTCCGTTTTGGCGGGTGGTGCACTGAAAACGGAGTTCGTATGAAGAAGTTATGCCCAAAATACTAAACCCATGTCAAGTGGCCCATTGTCATTTCATGTTGGATTTGGGTTTCCACTTCTTGGGCTTATGTATAGATGTTGATATTCATGTTTATGGGCATTTCTCCTCTCTTCTCCTTGCTTTGCTTATGTCCATTTAGGGCCTTGTTATTCTTTATACGTTTCCCTTTGCTTTTGGCCCAAAATGTGTATGTTTCCAACATTGTCACGCAAAACAAGTGAAGTACCAAAACTTGTGGAAATGGTTAGCTCAAAGCCCTATCACTATTGTATTTTGGTAGTTTTATACTAATGTTGATGGTATAAAATATGTAGTTAATGACCGTCAACAAACTCTCCCACACTTAGTCCTTTGCTCGTCCTCGAGTGAAGGCTTAGGGACAAAGTGGTTCAATCTCAAGATGTAGACCTGCATACAAGTTATTCCAGGCCTCACACTGCTTTATGAGCATTCAAAAGTGGCTACCAAGTTATCTTGAACAATTGAGCAATAGAACGACATGAATTCCTATCTCCTTGCTACTACTCATGTGCAAAGACTTGGTTGATTTTTTTTTTGAATTTTTGAAGATAAAATAGCAATGCTCCATGGTTGATTCTCACATAGTCACTCATTTGAGTTTCCTTGCCAAAGCACTCTTCGCTCTCACTCATCCTATATTTTTTTCTTTGGGTTTTGTGGATCTTTGGGTGGAGTGTTGCATACGTACCCCCTATGTTTTGTCGGGTCTAGCTCCGGATCATTGGAGGGAAGTGCCATACTCCTAGACCGAAATGTGCACAAGTGTGTGGAAAATATTTTTGGTATATTTTTTTTTTTTTTTGTGGTTACTCCTTGACTCATGATCTCTCTTTTCTTTTTTGTATGCGTTTGGAGAAATACAGGCTACTTTTTTCTCTTTCTTTTTTTTTTTTTTTTTGGGGGCGAGTACTTGACTTCCTAAATGTCGTTTATTCGACATTTGTCCATCTTTTCTTTTTTTCTCATACTTTTTACGTAGCCTATATTCTCTTTTACATGATACTTTTTGATAACAAGAGATGATCATGGTATAACATGGATGGAGTATTTATTTGGTGGATGGTAAGGGTGCATGTTGTGCGCAATTCTCGGTGTGAGAATTGGCGTGTATATGTAGGTGTACGTGTTTTTCGATCTTGGGAGTATGAGCTTCTCTCAACGCTTGAGATCCGCGAGCCCGACAAAACTCAATACAGTAGGAAGTAGCTATAGTGGATATTCATGTCATTATTCGGGGCTTTGGTAGGAATTTGTCTAAATCAAACCAGGGAGCATGCTTTATTTGAATTTTTGAAATAAAACCAAGTCTCATTGCATAAGAGAGCAAGCATCAAATCATTCTACCATATCTCAAAGCTCAATTGTTTAGATGAACATGGGGTCCCTAACGGTAGTTGCTCATCAAAGTATGGTTTTTGGCGAGGAATAAAGTGTATGCATGCCATAAATCAATTGGTAGACTAGAGATGGAGTTTTTTTTCAAGAAGTTTTGTCTTTTTGATTTGTTCAATTTCAAACCTCAAAACCTATGGAGGATCGCGAGAGAGGGAGTTGCACAAACCACGGATTTGAAGAGGAAGGAGTTAATGGTAGTCGTTTGTTTTCGTCCTTCTCCATCATGAATTGCTTTCGGTGTTCGTGCATTTGTGTCGGGGAGATCTTGGATGGGTGTGCTTGTAAGCTTGAGAGATCTCCCCACACTTATTTGTGTACTGTTTTATTTTTAAACAAAGAGAACAAAACAAAAACACACACATGGCTCTATCGGCAAGGATACCGTGGAGCCTTTATTATGATTTTATTCATTTGTTTATATATATATTTTTTTTCGTTCACCTAAGCATCACTCAGGCAAGGCTAAAATAAAAAGCAGTGTAAGCAGAGCCTTGATTCATCTCCAGCATAAGATACTCCCAAGGATTATGACAACAGAGCTCTAAGTTCATTAACCAAAATCTAACACCATGTCGAATTTTGATTAAAGGAGATCTTTTTTTAACCTAAGCACCATGCTCAATTCAAAAGATCTATGGATGCAACTCATGTGATCACATGTGAATACACCCAAACTTCAAGCATATGACATAACAAAGGAAGCATGAATTTGTATAACCTTGGAGAGAAAAATGAGTGAGGAGGTGGTGAACGTTACCTTTGCATACACGAGTATAAATACCGGCGGCTTTTTATGGATGAAGTATCAAAGTCGTTTGCTACGGTTTGCTTGATAGCTCAGCCCAGGTGCATCTCAAGGCTAGGCCACACACACACGACATGTGTGCGGGCCATGGGCCTTGATGGTAGTAGCAAAGGATGAGAGGAGAGCCTTCTTGCTTGTTGAAGCCATGAAGGGTGGAGCAGGCAAACACATTGGTATTTATCGTGCCACATGGGGCCAACCTACTCCTCTCCTCTTCTTTTTTTTTTTGTATATATATATATATATTTTTTTCTTTTCAACAACATTCTCTCTTTTTTTTTACTTTTTTTTTTTTTTTTTTCACTTTCTCTCTTCTTCTCTCTCTCTTTTTTTCAATTCTTTCTTTTTTTAGCAAGGCAGGGCTGACATCATCTTTTATTCACTCTCATTTTTTTTTTTTATATGATCCCTTGGTGGATGCAACTTGGAATTGTCACCATCTTCCCTACACTTAGACTTTTGCATAAAAGTCAAGTGTGCAAGGTCCGGGTCTCCTCTTGAGCATGTTCCATCACCCATGAACATCATAACTTCTTTTTTTTTTTTTTTTTGTGATGTAGCCCCTCATGTTCTCGAGCGTCGCATGCCTCTTTGTTCTTCTTAATCGATCTCCACCTGAAATGGTTAGCGACAAGAATACCCGAAGGTGCATACTAACTTGATAACATGTTCTTGCTTTTATTAATAAGAAGAGAGAAAGACTTTTTTGGCGCTTTTTTTTTTATGATAGTCCGAGGTATCTCCCCTCGGCGAAGCTTTCTTTATGGTCGTAAGCTTGACCATGGGAAAACATCTTGTACCGGTGGTGGTGAAGTTCCCGGTTTCACCACTAAGAATTTTAGCATTACGCTAAAGCTGCAAGGTTAGCGTCATCATGCTACTACGAGACTTGCAACCATTCCCTTAAAAGGTTTACAAAGAGAACCAAGAAATGGTTGTGATCTTCGTTTAAGCACTTTCGACTAGAAGCAAGACAAACTCAAGAAGACCCAAAGGTGAGCATGTAGGAAGTCTCAAGTGACAACTTGTTATGCTCAAAAACAAATTTCTGCTTGGTCTCAAGAGTTGTTGCCGTGCATGTCCATGGCACATGAGGGTTTATCCTCAAAAGATGTGACATGAAGGACCTAACGTTGAATCTTAACAACGTTTTGTTGGCCAAAGGGACATGACTTGTGTTCGGGTGAGAGCGATAATTATTTCGATTCACTAAGATGCGGAAGCAACTTGGGTGAAGCGAACGAGTTATGAACTTCACCTCCTCGAACGTGTTGGGAAGATGCTTTGCGTTTGGGATATCTAGGTGAGAGGCGGAAGCAATCTTTCCCAACTTCTCATCACGGCTCCCCTCTTTAGGTTTTTTCGTGGGTTTTTTTCTAGAGGGTAGCCTATGAGAAGATTGAAGTCAAGGATGAGATAGATATGGAAGTCTAAGCGCACCTCGGTTTACGAGGTTCCGCCATCATCCTTGAATTCAATCGCGAACTCCGAAGGACGAAGCATTCCTTCCTTCGGTGTTCATGGTTCGGGAGAGGGCTCAACATTTGGTTCTAAAAATGGTATGAGGAATGTTTCGACCGATGAGAGCTCCTCAAAGCTTGACTTGCCCTTGTTGTGGAGGGGGTAGGTTCTACAACGGGAGAAGCAAGCTTCTCTAGGATGTGTTCAAGGGTTTTCCTATGTTCCATTGTAGGTTATGTGTAAACAACCCTCCAACGGTCATGTCAAGGCATAGGGCAGCGTCCGTGTCAAGACCCGAACAAAAGATATGCAAAAGCACATTATAATTATCGGGTATTGACAAGTCTAGGCCAACATGTATGAACATTATAAACCTGGCCTAGGCTGCACCTATGGACTCCTTCTCATCCTATTTGATATCGAGGATTGTCCATGGTAGGCATTGATGGGGAAGAATGCTAGACAAAAATTGTCTTCGAGTTCTTCTCAGTCCCCATTCAAACTTCCTACGACAATAGTATACTATTATTTTGCTTTCCCTATGAGGGAGAGCAGAAACAAATTCCACATGAGAATTTGAATCATGCCAGAATACTAAGGCAAGATTATAACTCCTCGAAATCTCGTAGGTGGTTACTCAAGTTTTCAAAATGGTCACCAAAGAAGGAGTGTGCCCGAACCAAAGATTTTTTAAAAATTTAGGGTGGAGTTCATGCCTTGGATGAAAATTTTGATTTTGAAAAAAGATTTTGGCCCTGTGAACTCCCCTTTAGAGAAGCGTAAAGATTTTAAATTTGAGTAGGCTTAATTTTGAAAAAGAAAAAATAAATAACTATTTTTGTTTTTTTAGATACAACACACGGGTGCTCTAGGCTCGAGAGGGATTTACGACTACCGTTCCCGGCAGCCGCCCGAAATGCTTGTTGACGTTTCTTAACGTATGCGTAAGAATCCATAAGCGCCGCGGAATTGTCGTTATAGCATTTCACCCGGATGTATTGAGGTATCGTATTTTCACGAGGAACGGTTTGCGTGACTTCTCTCTCGAATAGAGTCACCCTAGGATAACTATGGGTGGTGAGGTATCTTTATGGGCTCAAACTCTCTAGCAGGGATCACTTGGTCATTATGTCATCACTTCGGGCATCGGCCCACGCCCAAAGGACGGTGTCCGCAATTGCACCGCGCCACACCCGAGCGGGGGGATTACAATGGGCGGACAAGGTTGTCACAACCCGGCCGCCTACCCCCTCAACCATGGGATGCGCCACAAAAGATAGAAAACTCTTAGCCTAGACACCACGTCTACACTAGTGGTTATTACTCTAGCGTGTCGACAAGGCTTACCCATCCCCTGGGGTCCTTCTACCGAGTACAGCCCGAAGGAACGACTATCAATCCCGCAATTCTATAACAGACTAGATAATATGCTTAAGAGTAACAAGCCGAAGAGGGACACAAACCATTCTTACCCAAATGATTAGAAGGTTGTAGAGGTACAAGCGTGGCGGTGCTTGACAAGTCCGCACTCCGGCCACCAGAGATCCGCGATGCACCGGGGTACACCGGGACTCCATGGAGAAGAGGCCAAGCCCTCTTCTAGCCTTCCCTCTCTCACTCTCCATTAGAACTAAGAAGGAGGAAGAAGAAGAATAAGAGTGGAGTGGGAGCTTCTTCCTCTCTTCTACATTGTGGCTCCTCCTTGTGTTGTGTATGAATTGGTGTGTTGAGGAAGAGGGAGAGGGCCTCCTTTTATAGGTAGAGGAGAGGGGGCTTGTTGGAAAATGTCCCTCCCCATATGGAAGGAGCCAAACCGACCTTTGGTACACCTGCCTAAATTGCTAAACCGACCAACCAACGCCGGCAACACACTTTTTGAAGGTAATGCACCGCCTCGAAAAGCCGGGCCCGGTTGGCGGCCGTCGGTAATGCAGGCGCACCCTTTGGTGTGGGCGCACCAAGATTTGGGCCATTTGGGCTGAAATTTTGTGTGCGCGTCCGTTTTAAATCGTTAGCTCCGTTTTGGCAGGTGGTGCACTGAAAAACGGAGTTCGTATGAAGAAGTTATGCCCAAAATACTAAACCCATGTCAAGTGGCCCATTGTCATTTCATGTTGGATTTGGGTTTCCACTTCTTGGGCTTATGTATAGATGTTGATATTCATGTTTATGGGCATTTCTCCTCTCTTCTCCTTGCTTTGCTTATGTCCATTTAGGTCCTTGTTATTCTTTATACGTTTCCCTTTGCCTTTGGCCCAAAATGTGTATGTTTCCAACATTGTCCTCGCAAAAACAAGTGAAGTACCAAAACTTATGGAAATGGTTAGCTCAAAGCCCTATCACTATTGTGTTTTTGGTAGTTTTATACTAATGTTGACGGTATAAAATATGTAGTTAACGACCCGTCAACACCCGTCAACCGTGTTTCAAGCCGAACTTACCACCACCTCCGCAAGGACCCCCACCCAGCGCTCCCATGAAAAACGAGCCGAGTATAGAAAATCAATACAACCCCCATACTCCCCTACCTTCCATTGGAACCATAATGCCAATCACCGGGGGCTCATCGATAGAGTACGAGACCAAAAAACAGAAAAGAGATCACCTCCGCTTGGTCAACAACGTAGCGGTTTAGCCCCCATATCCAGATTCGGGAGTGGTCGAAGATCCCCATAACCTTCTCGAAAACGACCTCAAACAGGAAAGTTATCCGCATGTTGACGCCATGGTGATAGAAACAAATGTGGCAACATGGGAAATGAAAAGAGTACTTGTGGACCGCGAGAAGCTCCTTGAACATCTTCGCCAAACGCTTTTGGCGGGATGATGTTCAACGAAACCAGCTACAACCATCGGACTCACCACTCATAGGATTCGGCGGAAGGCAAGTGCATGCATTGGGGAAGATAACCCTGCCGGTATCCTTCTCAGAGCAAAAAAGCGTCAGAACAGAGTACATAACCTTCGACATTGTTGATGTCTACTCCCCATACAATGCAATATTCAGCAGAGGATTCACAAACAAATTCAATGCCGCCATACACATGGGTTACCTGTGTATGAAGATCCCATCGCTCCACGGAATCATCACTGTATACGGGAGCCAGAAAGAAGCCAGAAACATAGAGAAGGCCATATACCAAGCACACAGAAACGTCAATTCAGTACAAACGGAGAGCGAAGGTCCGTAACCACCAGATATGAAAAAAGAGCAAACAAGCGCCAAGGGCCAAGAGAAAGTCAAGAAAATAACAATAGATGATGACCCCGATCACACAGTCACAATCGGTCGCGAGATCTACCCGAGGAAGAGGAGAAAGAGCCGGGCAGCTCCTCATCAAAAACAAGGAAATCTTTGCACAGTCAGCACCCTCCACGGGGTAGATAGAGACACCATCGAACATGTCCTAGACATCAACCCCAACATGAGGCCAAAGAAGCCACGCCCGAGGAAAATGTTAGAAGACGCAGTACTAGCGGCTCAGCGGTGGAGGTCCGAGAGACCGCCGGCGCCAAAGTCATCGAGAGGTCAAGTACACCGACCGGGTGGGCAAATGTTGTTCTCGTCCCAAAAGACCTCCGGAAAATGAGGATGTGTATAGATTTCACGGACCTCAACAAAGCAACTAAGAAAAGACAATTACCCCTACCAAGGATAGACACATCTGCTGACAAAGGCGGCAGTCGTCAAGGTTCTCGCCGTTGATTGTTATTCGGGATATCACCAAATATGGCTAAGAAAGGAAGATGAAGAAAAGACCAGCTTCACCACACCATTCGGGACATATTGTTTTATTCGAAATGCCCGAAGGCACGAAAAATGCCGGCGCGACGTTCGCGGAATGACGGGTAAAGTCCTAATGGGGCAACTTCTCAAAAACATGATTGCGTATGTAGACGATCTCATAGTCATGAGCAAGAGAGAGCAAGACCACATCTCCGGCGTCATGTGAAACCTTCGCGAACCTAAAAAAGTCGTCTCAAATTAAACCCCGGAAGTGCGTCTTCGGGGTAACCAAAGCGAAGGTTCTTGGATACATCGTCGGCTCAAGGAGTCAAAGCCAACCCAGAAAAAGACAAAGGCGATCGAGACATGGCGGAGCCAAAGACAAAAAAGAGAAGTACAAAAGTTGACAGTGTAATCGCAGCCACTCGAACAGTTCATTTCCAAGTCGGCGGAAAAAAAGCCTCCCCTTCTTCCAAGCCTTAAGGGGAGGAGGAAACATCAAATGGGGGAAGAGCAGACGGAGGCCTTCGCAAAGCTCAAAGAATATTTGCAAGAACAAATAACAAGAATGATATTCGATAAAGAGAAACCCATACTCCTCTACCTCAAAGATCGACTACGCCGTCACAAGCAAGTAGTAGTACAAGAGAAGTTCGAAAATGACCATCTCACCCAACTCCCAATATACTATGTCTCCGGAGGCACTCACGTGAGCCAAGATCAACTACACGTAAGTAGAGAAAATAGCATACGCCCTCGTGATAGCATCCGAGAAAACTCAAGCACTACTTTCACTCATACAAAGTGATAGTGCCCACCTCACGCCCACTAGCGGGAGGTCCCGAGAAATAAGGAAACCTCGGCGGGATCAGCAAATGGGCAAAATGAGCTCTCTCGCTTGAAATAACATTCGCTCATAGATCCGCGATACGATCCCAAGTACTAGCCAATTTTGTAGCGTAATGGGCGCCGCAAAAAGCGAAAAGAGCAAAATGGTCGATCGGAACTATGGGCCGATCTATACAGATGGAGCATGGGGCGTAACACGGAGCAGAGCCTCCGCAGATCATAATGTCACCACTAGGCGTAAAGTCACACTTCGCCACTAGACTAGAATGCACCCAAACAAACAACACAGCCGAGTATGAAGGACTCATACTAGGACTCTCCAAAGCGAAGGCCTACGGAGCAAAACTAGTCGAAGTCGAGCAGCACTCAATGCTAGTAGCAAAGCCAGTTGAAAAAGAGTGCATGGCCGGAGAACCGTAACTCATGAACTACCTCGCGGTGGTCGGAACAATGGAACGAAGATTCCGGGGTTCACAATCAAGTTCATCCCACGAGAGCAAAAAGATGAAGCGCGGGCGCCCTAGCTAAAGCGGCAAAGAAACAACCTCGGCATGCCCCCTGAAACACCGCCTACAATGTGACATACAAGCCGGCAAATGTAAACACTAAAAAAAAAGCATTCAAGACCGTCATGCCGGGTAGAAGGCGAAGATTGAGGCAAGCAATAGTTGACAACCTAAACAACATAGGCTATCCGGAAGACGATGCGGAGGCCGCGGAACGGAGGCACGCGTGCAAGAAATTACACTCTCATCGATGGCCAACTCTTCAAAAGGGGTTGGTCCAACCAATGCTCAAGTGCATCCCACAAAAGCGAAGGCCTAGAGCTGCTCAAAGAAATACATGCCGGTATCTGCGGATCTCACATCGGACCAAGAGCACTATCGGCGAAGGCCATCCGCCAAGGTTTCTACCGCCCACGCACATAAAGGGGACGACAAAAATCGTCAAAACCCGCGAAGCTTGCCAAAACTTAGCACCACACCCGGAAAAGCCCTTCGCTAAAAACACGCTTAATACCTCCGACTTGGCCACGCTGCAGAGATGGGGAATAGACATTGTCGGCCCACTACCAACAAATAAGGAGGAAACAAATTCGCAAGTAAAGGTAGCCGGGCCGAATATTTCACCGTGTGGATAGAGGCTAAACCCTCGGCGAAAGATCACCTCGAGAATCAATCACCAAGTTCTATTGGCGTAAACATAATATGCGGTTCGGAGTACCAAGAATGGTAACGATGACAACGGCAAGCAATTCGACTCGAGATAAGTTCGAGAATTCTCGCTTCTCAAATGGGAACAAAGATAGCTTTTGCGTCGGTCTACCACCCGAATCCAACGGAAAGCGATCAAAAGAGCAAATGGAGTAATATTCTCCGCAATATCAAAAACTCTCTTCAACCTCCGCAAAGGAAAATGGGCGCACGAATTACCAAAGGTAATGCGGTCCCATAACACAACATCTTCAAGTGCAGCGAGGGTTCCCTCCATTCAAGCTCATGTATGGAGAGGAGGCAATGCTCCCGGAGGAACCGAGACACGAAAGCCTCCGCGTCATATAAGGCAAAAAAAAAAAAAAAGATGAAGAGTACGCCAAAGAAACGCCGAACACACAAGGTTAGAAGTCGTAGAAAACATACGAAAATACCAAGCGGAGACCAAAAATGGAGGGACAACAAAGTCCGCAAGAAGAACATCGAGGGCGGGGACCTAGTACTCGAAGAAAACCGAATGCCTCAACCATAGGAAAAACGCAAGCAAAATTAGGATGGCCCATTCATTGCGAAAGCAACACAGAAGCGAGGAGCTTTTCGGGCGGATGGGGAAGGCAACACCTCCGATCACATGTGGAATGTGGACAACCTCCGCAAGTATTATGTGTAAGGCCATCCCCACGAAATATAAGCGGAGGCCGGCCACTACTTTACCTTCCGGCAAGTAGCGATGGATTTTTCTGACCTTTTCAATCAAGGTCTCACACTCTTTTCCTCACAGGGGAACTCCTAGCGGAGGTGAGGTTTTTAATGAGGCGAGACTAATGTAATATCCTCTGAAAGATAAAGAGGAAACTTCCCCAAAGCAGAAAGAAAATCTAAAGTCGAAAGTGACTAGCAACGCAGTCACGTAATTCGACAAAGGTAGAAAAAACTCTCGAGAGGACATTTTACGGATAGAACGCGGAGGTTCTAACCCAAAAATGACCTCAAAAAGACCAACAAAACGGTCTCAAAAATCCTCGAAAAAGCCCCTACCCGAAAGCGTAGGCATCGAGGTGGCACAACGGTATGTGTCAAAAATAAAAAAGCTGAAAAAAAGACACATCCACCTCGGGGGCATCAAGCAACACCTCCGCCAGCAAAGGCAACAAGGAGAGTGAACATAAAAGCATCAATATATTCAGGGCACCTTTATTTTGTTATTATATTCATAATTTACACGGTGCTCGACATTGTAATGTCGGAGCTACAAACATCTTCACGTAAGATGGTACGCGGGTAGCAATGCATAACGCGGCAAGACAAAGGAGATGAGCTACACCACCACGCTTAGGCAACGGCTTCACTTTCAGGTGCGCACAAGGGAGCCTCCACTAGCGTCGACGCGTCCTCTCGTGAGGCCAGTAAACCAACATAGGACACCTCCATCCAAGTCGACCTCCGACAGGTGGGCACAGAATAGACCTGAAAATGCCCTAGCGGAGGTCCGACACAAGCAAAGAAAGTCCTAAAACGTACCAAGCAGCTATCGAAGTCACCAGAACCCACCGCCAAGAATTGATAGCACGTGGGCAAGAGTTAATAGCTCTGTGCCTGTTCTAGTCTGAGCTTCCAGCCAACGAATAGGAGGACAGCCAAGTGCATAGCCCGGACCACCAAATACGAATCCTTACACGGTACCCATAAGATGAGCATTAAGCCACCGCTAGATCCGACCCATCAATCCCGGAGATAAACAAAGGGGGGGGGGACAAAAAGTTATATACTAACGCAGTCCACCTAACACACCTACCAAAGGACAAAATCAATAAGTCCCCTTAATGGCCCAAGCTCTATAAAACAAGCCTAGCCCTCCCTCCCCCCCCCATATGACACTCCACCATTCCAAAAAAAAAAATTACACAAGGGAAACTGGAAGCGGGGAGATGAGTGCGGATGTCAACCTCCGCCACATAACCACGAACAAAGAGGAAACCGTGTAAGAAATCGTAATGATCCCGGCACTTGGACAATTTCAGGGGGGAGACCGCGTAAGAATTCGTAACATCCCCCCGAAGCTTCAAAACCCTATAAAGCATCCAAATGCGAGATCCTTGCCGAAGACCCGTGAAGTGGAGCGACAAGAAGCGCTTCCCACACGGGTAGCGGAGGTCCAACGCAAGACAAAGCGCTCCTCCACACGGGTACTTCACGGCGGAAGGGAGCGAATTGGCGCCGCAAACAAGTGACTATCCTCCGCTATCAAATCCACAAGCGAAGGCTATGTAACCAAACCAAGCAAACAAAAGTAATCTAACAAACATCGCTTTATTGATAAAAATTGTATCATTACACAATTGTGCTCTAGCAAGTAGAGCCTAGATGGACCCGGGCGGAGGTCCCTCCCAAGCTACATCGTTTGTAAAAGCCATTCGAGCATCTCCTAGATCGAACAAAAAACGTCTTCATACATGTCATCTACCCTAGGGACGCCGAAGGTTTCTTTCCAAAATAACCAGAGACCTCCGTCAACGTAAACGCCATCACGATAAAAACACAAGGGATCCACTTCCTGCGCAGGCACCTCATCGGGGACCCATGCGAGAAAACCATTGATTGAAACGAAATATTAGACTCCCATTCAGCAATATTTCATTAATTTTTACAAGCGGAAACAGATATATCCGCCAAAAAAGGCCCAAAAAGCCACGAAGTTAGAAAAATAAAACTCCTAATCTCCTACACCTCCGCATCTTCATCGTCAAGCACACGCCCTCCCCCGTCACGGAGCTGGTGGCGGAGGCATCTCTCTTGGAATGTCGTTCGCAACCTCGATCCGCTCACCGGCACCTCTGCGCCGAACAACGCTCTACACAAGAAAAAAACAAAACCAGTTGGCAAACAAGTGAAAAACCTAAAAGCCAAAGCTACGAACAAAATTACCTGAAAAAGCGAACGAGTGTTGACGTTTCTTAACGCCGCGGAAAGAATCCGCAAGCCGTATGTAATTGTCATTGTAGCTTTCACCCTAAATATTTAGGTATCGTATTTTCCACGAGGAACGGATGTACTCTCTCCTAACTAGTTCGCCCAAGGACACACACGACCAAAGATGGGGAGGATTAGCGAGAAGGATTCCTACACCTTTAAGGTCTATGGTTAGCCGATCTCGAGCTACTTGTTCACTTCGGCACCGCCCAGCGCTAAACCGGGCGGTCCCAAGAATTAACTCTACGACCGCCCGAACGTGGGGGGATTTCAAGGGACGGAACACAAGGCTTGTCACGACCAAGCCGCCTACCCCCTCAACCGTGGGATGCACCGCAAAAAGATAGAAAACCGCTAGCCCAAACACCATGTCTACGCTTAGTGATTATCACTCTAGTGTTTGCCAGGTTCCCTGGTCAAAGGGTTCCACCACTAGAGTTCCGCCCGAAGGAACGACTATCGATCCCGCAAACAAGTAGATAAATCATGGATAAACAAAAGACAATAAAGATTATCGAACCGTGGAAGCTTACTTAGCCAAGATCCCATTAAGGAGCCAAGTCCGAATCCACCGAGGTACAAGGTTGGGGAGACACGACAAGTCCGGCTTCCCCGCTCTCGGCCCTTCACATCTCCTCCTCCGATCTCTCTACTACTAATGTGGGCCTAAGCCCATTGGAGTGAAGGGGTAGAGTAGAGGGGAGAGCTCTCTTAGAGGAGAGGGAGAGACTCTTCCTTGGAATTGGTGTGTGTTGAATGAGGCGGAGAGGGCCTCCTTTTATAGGTAGAGGAGAGGGGGCTCATTGGAACATATCCCTCCCCACATGGAAGGAGCCAAAACCATCCTTGGACACCTTCCAAATCTGCTTGAACCGACCATCCAACGTCGGCACGACCCTCCATGGAAGGTAATGCACCGCCTCGCCAAACACTGGCCCGAACCGCCTCGGGATGGGTGCGGGCGCGCACCGTGTGTGCGCTACACTGTCTGGGCTTCCGGTTGGGCGGGCCTTGGCGAGCTAGCGTGTTTGGGCTTGAAAAGTTGTGTGGCGGTGTTTGCTCGGCCCGTTCATTGTTTGGTCCATTTCTCCCTTGGGCTTAATGTTCCTCGAGAATGCGCTTTCCGGCGAGGCGCCTTTTGGTGCATTTTCCACTTGTTTCTTATATAAATCCTGCAACACATTATTTTGGCACTACAAGTGGAATTATGTCAATGATAAATGTATATGAGTATAAAAGGTATAGTTTTACTCCCTTTATGGTAGTAAGTTGACGGGAAAAATATGTCGTTAGTGACCGGTCAACAACGGCGGCGACGCAGCGACCTCGCGCCCATGGACCACCCGAACTTCTTCATGAATGAACCGGCGAACTTCAAGGCCCGCCCCAAGCTCCGCCCGGTAGCGATAGATGGTGCGTCTCCTTCACGTGAAGCCGGGCAACATCCTCGCACCCTCGCTAGAAAGGATGCGAGTAATATTTGTCGCGGCCGCCGGGCCCCAAAGTCGGAGACGCCCCACGGCACGTCCGGAAGCTTGGCCCGTTCCTCGCTATCCATGCCGGCGACGCTCGTGCTCCCGCCGTCTGTAAACAACGGCATGACCACCGCGCCAACAGACGTAATGGCCTCACAGCGCGTGAGCGTGGCAGCGAGGCAGACGCATAAATCCCGTCCCAGCGCCTCGCCGCCGGACGCCGGGCACGTGATTTGGCCGGCGTTGGCCTCCTCGAAGCCGGCGCCAAAGATCGCGAGAGCCTTTCGGCCGTCTCGCGTGGGCGGCCAACGCATCCCGGGCGCCTCCTTGGTCGCAGCAGCTTCATTCTCGCGAAGCTCCCGCCCCTCGTTACTAGCTTCTCCAAGGACGCCTTCCTCAGCCCAAAGAGACCTTCGCCTTCAAATCCAACAATCTTGTCGCGCCCACAAGCTCCTCGTGAACCTTAGCGCGAACGCACTCAAGACTGGTCGTCATCTACAAAAACACATGGTTAGACCTTCGCCAACAAACCAAGAAGGAAAGCAACACGCCAGAAAGAACATCTCCACACCGAAAGGCTCTGATCTATAGCCTTGTTGAAAACTTCATACACGCCCCCTTCTGAAAAAATATTTAAGAATAGTATCTAATCGAAGACTAAGCAAGCTCGCAAAACAGATTGAAATAAAACAAAGCTTAAGCAAACGAAGTTAGAGCACTCACTCAAGTCTCCCTCGCCAAGAACTGGGAGAGCTCACCCCTGCACCAAAGGTAGCTTCGCCACCATCTGAAACAAGAAACAATAAGCAACCTAGAGAACCAAACATCAAAGCAAAATGAAAAACACAAATCAACAAAGTAAACCTCAAGGCCGGCGGCGCGAGTAGAGGCGGCCCCGGTGCGCAGCACTTCCAACACCTACGCGGCCTTCACCACCTTCGCTCCAGAGCTCTCCGCCTCAGCATCTCGGCCCCTAGATGCCTCATGCACGGCACGAAGCTGATGCATCCGGGTGTAAGTAATGTTCACACCGGGCGGAGGTACAAACGAGTCCTCGTGAGGCAAAATCAACCACTACCTCCTGCTCTCCGCCACCTTCACGGGCGACTTCAAGCGCATCGGCTCCCCCTGGATGCTCCCAGCCTTCGCTGAAGCCGGGCGGAGTCGCCGCTAGAACAAGGCGTATCAGCCATGGCATCGGCCATGGCCTTAGACACCTCCGGCGATGCCTTGCCGACGAAAGCCCGTCGACACGCGCCCACGGTAAAACCGGCCCGATCTCATTACGAACCAGCCCACCACCGCCAACCAAAGCCGCCGCATCACGGAGGACCCGCAGCGGATCCCTCGTCACCGCCCGGCCTCGTTGCCAGCCACGATGCGTCGGAGCCGCACTCCTCAAGATACAGCTTCGGCCCCGTTTACGGGCAGATCCTTCTTCTTCTTGGCCTCCTCCTTGGCCGTAGCGGCAACGGAGGAGGCAGGGAGGCGCGCGGAGGTCCCATCCTCCAGCTTACTCTTCTTGGATTTACCCCATGTCTAGGGGAGGCGCCTTCCTCTTCTCAGTGTGAACAGGCACCACGGAGAGGCCGCCTTTTCCAACTTAGCGGCCTCCTGCGGCCTCACCGCTCGATGTCCGCAAAGAATTTTTCCAGAACCCTATGGGGGCCATAGACAACCCCATCTCTTCTAGAACGCGATTCAGGCGAGGCATGTTCCCCGCCCCGAGACCTCCGCGTGAGAAACTCTTTTCGTGGTGATGGGACCCAAGATCTCCTGAGCCTCCATCTCCACGGTCATCAAGAAGGCGTCCCGCACTCACGCCCTCGGGTAGACGAAGACCGAGGCGCGGGCACGGAACCATCTCCGCCTCCCCAAACACGGGGAGATTAACCCTCTCAATCTCGAACCCATCCTTGTCACGCTTTAGAGGTGAATACTTCGATGCGCCGCGGCTCTTCTATCAGGTCGCGCCTGCGGAGTACCGGGCAGCCATAAGAAAAGCTTCGCGGCTCTTCTCCCCTTCTCCGATTCCTTGTCATTAGGATCAGGCCGAGCGACGATGTCGACGGGAATAAGCTTCGACGCGAACGGGTACCGACTCACGTCAACCCCGTCAATCGTCCGCTCCGTCCGGGTAGACTTGGCATAGAACCAATAGTCCATCCACCCGGGCTCCCATTTATTCTTTCGGGCGTAGGAGATCTCCACCTTCTCCTGCGCCTTGGTGTCGCCCTAGGACTGAAAGTGCGGCCCGCCAAAGCTGCGGCTTCTTTTTCGCTCCCGTCGGGCATCTTTCGGGACTTCGGTACGCTTATGCAGCTCATAATAATCGACAAAGGTATTGATCTCCGCCTCCCCACCATACGACTCACGGCCCACACAAATTTCTCCAAGGCAAGAAATGCGTGGGGGTGAGCTGAGTGGATCTCGCGCGTCAAAAGACTCCACGACCGTCGCATAAACGAGCGAGGGGCAAGTGGAGGCCACACGTGAAGAAATCCTTGAAAACGATCCCCAATGCTTCTGCGGCTCCGACAACTTCGGGCACCGTCTCCCCTTGAGGAAGCTTCACCTCGTAGTTAGCCGCGAATGAAACCCTTCGGCGAAGTTCGTCAAGCATCCCTTGGGTCATCTTCGGCGGACCCGGCTTCGTGCGTAGCATCAACATCTTCGCGCGCCATCAAATTAGCAACGGAGGCTTCAACGTCGGAAAGAGTCTCCTCTAAGTCCTCGAAGCGAGCCGCGCCTAGCATGCACTCCTCGTAAAGGCGGGCGTATTGGCTAGAGCGATGAGAGAGGAGCTCGCGTATGGCCCATAAAGCTCAAAACGGGAAGCGGCCCCTTACGCTAAACGGCCCGAGCTTGCACGCATGCAACTAAGCGAACTAGCGAGCAAGTGAAGTCATGCGAGAGCAGAGGATGCGAGAGAAAGCGAAAGCAATGGAAAGAGAAAGCGATGGCTGGGGTACCCTCCGCCCCGGGGGGAAGGCCCCTTTATAGCCGTCCGAGCGACCCTCCGCATCCCAAAACGAGCGGACGCGACCAACGGGCGTAAAAACGGTCACATCAGCCTCGAGGGGCGCGTCTTTTTGTCCGTTGTAACCCCCCGACGCTTCAAATTCTCCGGGCAGGCGAAGGTCCCTCGCGAAAACGCCCCGGGGGAAGGAACCCTCAACACCTCCGCCGACGCCGCGGTTCGTTGAGAGCGAGGCACGCCTCGCTAGTGACCGTTCGCCCTCAAGGGGGGGACTGCCAGGGACACCGTCCCTACGGTTCAAGCGGAGGTAGTCGCAGCAGGAGAAATTGCACGCGGAGGCTCACACTGACAAACGGGTTTTCGTGATGTGATCCTTTCAGGTAAGACGAACGGCCCCCCAAACCTCCGCCACCAGGCCTGGCAGAGGTCCCGGCCCCAATGTTGCATTTCTTAAAGCGCAATCACTAGAAACAGGTTTAGAACCCATCTCTAATAATCGGCGCCCGAAATGCGCCGTTGACATTCCCAAGTAAAACCACCATGTCGGTGATCCGAATGGGAACGCCAACGGTGATAGATCTTGCCAAAGAAGATATTCATCCGCAAGTTAGCGCACGGATCTATCATTGTAGCATTTCACCCTAAGTATTCGGGGTATCGTTATTTATATTTTCCCAAAGGAAGGCATGGTGTAAAAGTCTCTAATTCGATATGGTCAAGATGACACGAATGTATAATAGACCAATGCTCATAATAGGGGTAGAATAAGGTAGGTAGTAGGATAACTTGACACACACACGCAAGCCAATCTCAAGGATAAAGGTAGAAGAATGAATAAAAGAATAAATCTAATATGGAGTAGGCATATCCTAGATAGTCACGTCAAGATAGCGAGATACACACATGTTCAACTATTAGAGATTCTAATTCAAGAAAGCCAAGGTCTCTGCCGAATTACTTGGGCACCGCCCACTCCCAAAGGACGGTGTCCGACAATTAGCTCTACGACACGGCCCGAACGTGGGGGATTTCAAGGGATCCGACAAGGCTTGTCACGACCAAGCCGCCTACCCCTCAACCGTAGGATGCACCGCAAAAGATAGGCAACCCCTAGCCCGCACACCACGTCTACACTAGTGATTATCACTCGGGCGTGTTAACAAGGCTTACCCGTCCCCGGTCCTTCTACCGTGAGCGCCGCCCAAGGAACGACTATCAATCCCGCAACCCAACATCAACCAAGGCTAACTCTAGGTAGAACTCAACATATCGATCTAGCTCTTTGGTCTAAACATGTATGTATGATAGACTAAGCACGAAGTTATATAAGACAAGATCATGATATCAAAACTATAGACTAGTTCATCAACCAAGATTATATCACAAGAACTTTGCTCTCATTCAAGAACATGACTATATTGATAAGTAGAGAACAAGAACAAAAATGAAGAACTCTAAATTGCTCATACCGCATAGCTCTGCATGTCTTGCTCTCTTTTATTACTCTTGCCAAACTCCTCCTAAGTACAAACTAAGAAGAAAGAAGAAGAAGAAAGAAGAAGAAGAAGAAGAAGAAGGAAAAGAAGAGGAAGGAGAAGAAGAAGAAGAAGAGAGAGGCTACATTGTGTGGTGTCTGCATTTAAATGGTGGGAGATGGCCTCCTTTTATAGGTAGAGGAGAGGGGGCTCATTGGAAAATGTCCCTCCCACATGGTAAGAGCCAAAACCGACCTAGGAGTACCTTCCATACGCCAAACCGACGATCCCACGTCGGTTTCACCCGCTTTTTGAAGGTAACAAACCCGCCTCGCCAAAGTTGGGCCCGAACCGCCCGGCAGGGTGCGGCCGCACTTTTTGGGGTGCGCCGCGGCCCTGGGCCGGGGCCCGTTCGGGCCTTGGCCTTGTCAGGGGCGTGTTTGGGCTTGAAAAGTTGTGTGGCGGTGTGCGCTCGGCCCAATTCTGCGTGTTTTGTCCATTCCTCCCCCTGGGCTTGATATTCTTCGGGAATGCGCTTTTCGGGGGGCGCCTTTTGGTGCATTTCCCACTTGTTTCTTATATAGATCTGCACAATAGTATTTTGGCACTACAAGTGGAATTATGTCAGTAGTAAATGTATATGTGTGTAGTAAGGTATAGTTTCAACCCCTAATTGGTAGAATGTTGACGTTAAAAATATGTCGCAATGACCGTCAACAAACTCCCCCAAGCTTACCCTTTGCACGTCCTCGAGCAAAAAGATAAGTACTTGGTCGTTGATAAGGAGTTGCTACTATGCCGATTACGTTTTTCAAGTGCCAGGGTTATAATAAGATTTTCTACTATAGTTTGAATAAAATGGCATGCCCTTTGCTCACCCTTTTATTACTTTTCATCGTTCTATGGGCTTTTTTAGCTTTTCTCAAAGCCTTGGGCGGTTGCCGATAGAACGGCTATAAATGTAAATACTTTTCACTCATCCTTTTGATCAACTTTCTCATCCGGGGATTTATTTATTTAAGTTTTATTTTGTTTTTTTTTCGAGAAAGTATGGGCTTTATTGCTATATATTTTTTTTTGTTTTGAGAGGTGGGCTCACTCGCCCTAGACTTTTGTCTTTTATTTCCTCTCTTTCTTTTTTTTTTTTTTGGAGATGTGGGCTCTACTCGTCCTCTGGACACATGTCCTTTTTTCATCTCTATTTTTTTTATTATATTTTTTTTCTCTTTTTTTTTTTTTAGCATAGCCCATATCTTTTCTCTTTTTCTTTCAAATTAGATTCCCTGATGTCAAGTTTCTCTTTTTTGGATGAAATCATAGCAAATCCATTTGTACCATATCATACTTGGCAACAACTTAGACTAGATAGAGCCTATGCAACCCACATGAATCGGAGTTTTTTCGATGAGTTTTTAGACTTAGCCACTAAACCCAAACTCTAGAGAAATTCGAATTATAAACTAGGCAAGGCAAAACATAAGACAGAGCAACTATTCATCATTTCAACAGGGGTAGAACTAAACATTTCTACAACACATATATATGAAGTGAATAACTCTCCTCTCTCTCTCTCTTTTCTTCTTCCCCTCCTTTTTTTTTATTATTAGTTTATTATTCTCATACCTCATCATTCATATTAATAAACTTGTAATCTTATATTCCTTGGCCGTTGTAAAACTATAAATAGGGAGGAGTCCTCCCCTATGGAAGAGGGTTGGTGAATTCCATTTATGGACAGTTATTGTTATTCTTCCTAGCCCCTGAGCATATCATCCCCGACAACCTCCCTCGGGGCACCGCCTGAGCGGAGGTCCCACTCCGTGTTGAGATCCCCCAACTTAACAACGGGGAACGTGATCCCATGTATGATTCTCCATCAGGGCACCATGTTCTTCCTCCATGGCCCGGCGCCAGAGCGGGTCAGCAAGGGAGTCGCGGCGGGACCGGGGCAGCGGAGAGAGAGCCTCAGTGTGAAGGACCCGCGAGTCGGCATGCCATGGGAATTGGCGACGGGCGGGATGGACATGGCCCCGGCCGAGGCCCGAGGCCGTGGCTTGACGTAGCATGGTGAAGAGGGATGATGCCGGAGCGGCGATAGATAGGCCCCCTGTGGGGCGTAGAGGTGCGCCGCAGCGTAGGACGTGGATGGCCGGTGGCTTGTTGAAGTAGGGGGCCGAGAGGGCCGGGGCCGTGGGGAGCCGAGGACCATGGAGCGACGGGCACTGCTCGCGGGAGCCGAGGGTGCCTAAGCCGCGGCCGTTGCGGAGGCGTTGGTGTGATGCCCGATTCGTGGGCGTCGCGGGCACCGGCTCGCGGGGAGAGTCCGCGGCGGCGAGGGTTCGTATCTTGCCAGGGGCACCGGGGAGCAATGGAAACCTGAGTGGGGGCGACCTGGACACCGAACCAAAGCTAAGGCCGTCGAGCAGCACCTGGTGTACCTGTATGTGGAAAAAATAATGGAAGGGGGTCGTCATTAGTGAAAAATCAAGTCCGGCCGAGGGCGGAGATGGCCGACAAAGGGAGAAGGGAAACATTGCTTCGTCGAAGACAACGTGGTGGGAGATGATGGCATGGTTAGTGGAAAGGTCGAGGCAGCGGTATCCCTTATGATCAGGGGAGTGACCGAGGAATGCACATAGGTGGACCGTGGGGGCAAGTTTGTGCGGGGTGGTGGTAGTAAGGTTAGGAATGCGCATAGGGTGGACCGTGGGGGCAGGTTCGGAGGTCATGATAAGAAGGAAGGGTGCCATGGAGAGCGAGGAAGGGTGTATTCATGTGTAGAGTTTTGGTGGGGAGGCGATTAAGGAGGTGAGTGGCGGTGGCCAAGGCATCATCCTAATAGGTAGGGGCGGTGGATGCTTGGAAAAGAAGGGTGCAAATGATGCACTCGGCTTTGTCGTTCTGTTGTGAGGTGTAAGGATAGGACATGCGAAGGGAAACACCTTCGGCAAGAAAGAAAGCATGAGAGGTAGAATTGTCGAATTTGCGCCCATTGTCACATTGCATGGACTTGATGATGCAGCTGAATCGGGTTTGCACAAGAGCGAAGAAACTAGAGAGGACTGACAAAGTGACAGACTTCAATCGGAGCGGAAAGGTCCAAAGAAAATGAGAGCAATCGTCGAGAATAACTAAATAGTATTTGAAACCGGATACACTGATAATAGGAGAAGTCCACAGATCACAATGTATCAAATCAAAATTCTTAGAAGTTCTTGACGAGATGCTAGGAAAAGGTAGGTGGACATGGCATCCGAGCTGACACGCATGACAGAGGGAGGCGTCTTTAGACTTGCTGCAGACGATGGAGGAAGATTGAGCGAACCTCGAAGGGTGGCAAATAGAGATGGTCAAGACGACGGTGCCCGTGTGGTCGGGGAAAGGGGGTTGCCGCAAGAGCGCATGGGCCGGATGGGGACGAGGGAAGTCAGCTGTCACAAAAGGAGAGTGTTCCCGTACGAAGATCCTTCACAGAGACACCAAGAGGGTCAAATTCCACTAAAACAAGATTATCGCAGAAAATTTGCGAATGGAAAGTCGATTTTTGATTATGTCGGGAGTGACAAGGACATCGTTGAGGCAGAACGGGCCGAGAATAGTGAAGTATCCGATGCCAACAACCAGGGAGGGTGGCGCCGTTGCCCACAACGATGGAAGATGGAAAGGAGGGGGAAGAGGACATGGAGACCATACCGGGGTTGGTGGCGACATGGGAAGGGGCACCAATCCATCACCCAATCTGAGGTGCTTGGAGGAGGGGTGAGGGAGACGGTGCCGAAGACGTTGGCGAGGGACCCCATGGCCCCATGGAGAAGGCGCTTAGGGGGAGCCTCTGGGGCGTCGGTAGAAGGCCCCTGGGACTCGAGGCGTGAAGCCTAGTGGCGCGCCGCCGACCAATAGGGCTTGGTGAGGCGACGGGGCGGATCGTGGTGAAGAGGAGGGCCGCGATGACCGTTGGGGTTCGACCCGGGCCACATATGGATGTACGTGGACCACGGGTTAAAGAAGGAGGGCCACGACATGCCTCCCGGTCGAGCCACGGCCGAGCCACCGACGAGCCACCAATCTAGGCGCCACGGTGCATCCACCACGGTGACGGGCCGCGCCATTGCTCCCGAGCCGAGGAAGTCCCCCCCTAAGCAAAGAACCCGTGGGGGGTGGGGAAACTAGGGCCACCGGAGGACGGAGATGGGGCCAACAAATTTTGGATGAGGTGACGAGCCGTGGGGAGGAGCCATCGAGAAGGCATGTTGAGCTCTCGTGAAGCGAAGATCCCACGTACGGACATCGGCAAAGGAGGGGGAACGACCGCTGACACGCCACGAGCTGAGACATGAATTGAAAATGCTCGTTGAGGCCACATAGGATGTTCAGCACAAGGGTGCGATCCTGAATGGGCTCGCCGAGGTCAGCAAGGGCGTCAGCCATGCCCTTCATCTTGTGGCAGTAGTCGTCAACAGAGAGGGCACCCTAGGAGAGGGTGCGGAATTCAGCGTCAAGGAGCATCGCACGGGACTCGCGGTTGTTTAGGAACTGTTGTTCCAGACCCAACCAAGCGGCCCGAGCGGAGATGCCATCGCGCTCATGAATGACGTCGAGGAGGTCCGAAGAGATGGTGTTGAAGATCCAGGACACGACCACACAATCCATATGGGACCAGGCCAGGTCATGGAGGCGAGAGTCGCCACCGAGGACGTGATCCTTCAACGAGAAGCGATCGAGGATGAGGAGAACGTGAGCCACACCACTTGGAGTAGTTGGAGGCCCGCGCAGTCCGCAATGATCAATCAAATTCTTGATGTTTTGGACGGCGACGGCCCGACCGGTGGAGGCGAGCCACACCACGGCGTCATCGCATAAGGAGTGGTTGTCGCCTACCGAGTCGTCATCGCTGGGATGTCCGGTGGAGGACGAAGCGTTCCAGCGAGTCACGGCCTGCGCTCCGGGGCGTCGCTGGCAGACGCTCAGCCTCGGGGGCGGTAGCAGCAGAGCGAACATGCTCTTGAGCAAATGGCGGGATTCGAGGAGGTTGACCTCCGTTTGAGCTGGGCGGCGCTCGGCATTGGTGGGACTCAGCGCGCGACTACATCTTCCAGGGTCCGGGCGGCCGTGAGGGCCTCGTTGCGATGGCGGCGGTGGTGGCACTGGCGGAAGCACCGGAGGTGGGGAGCAGCCATGGACGCAGCAGGCCGGAGGGGCGCGTAGTCCGTGCCTGCGGATCGAGGAGGCGCGGCGGCCAAAAAGCGGAATCATGGGAGGGAGAGGAAGGGACAAGGATCGGTTTAGTCACCGATACCATACTAGAGGAATGCCAAAGGCTTAGATTACTCAATGGATGTTTACAGAGGGGATTACAAATATATAGAAGAGGAGAGGGAGCCCAAAGGGAGCGCCCAAAGGGCCTAAGAGCATCTCCAAGAGTTTTGCATTCACGTTTGGCATTTCCATATTTTGGCAAAAAGCTCAAAATCACCCTCCAACAGTTTTGCATTCACGTTTGGCATTTGGGGAGAGTTGGCAATTTCTCAGGCAATTGGCGCATTTTTGCGCGCGCGATCTCGTTTGGCATTCTTGACTTTCCCCGCGGTAGTTGTGGTCTCGCGCCGGACCATTCCTCTCCGCCGGCCCATGGCCTCGCAGACACGCAAAACACGCGGGCGCCGTGCTCACCCGCCGGAGCCGCCATTGGAGCTCGTCCGGCGCCGCCATGCTCGCTTGCCGGAGCCGCCGCGAGTAGTCCGTCATGCGCGCCGCCGCCCCCCGCCGCCGCCGCCGCACTGCATGCTCGCCGCGACCCCACGCGACGCTTGCCGCCGCGCCGCCCTCCCTCTCGCCGCCATGCTCGCGCCGCGCCGCCCATCACCTTCGCCCGCATGCTCGCCGCATCGGCATCGCTCGCCGGCGCCCCTCACCGCTCATGCAGATGCAGGAGAGAGAAGTGGACGAGAGAGTACCGCGGAAGGGATAAAAGGAGAGAGAAAACTGCTCACATTTGCGGATCAACGACCTCTCCCTCCCGCCCCACTTTTCCCATTTGCTAAGCCCAAATTGCCAAAACTGTTGAGATGCCTTTTTGGACTTTGCATTTGCATTTCAAAATTGGCAAATAGGGAAATTGCCAAACCAATTTTGCCAAATCTGTTGGAGATGCTCTAAGCCAGCCAGGAGGCGGCACATATGACAAGGAACAGTAAATAGGGTAATTAATTCTAACACAGAGAACTTGAGGCACCTAAGCAATCTCAAGGCACTGTTTTCTCTCACCTTTACACTTGCTGCAGGAAAACAGGGTCCAGAAACTCTGTCCATTCTTGCAAAAAACAAGTTGTGCTCTGATGGGGAGTGCAGTGCCAGCTAGTGGATTTGTAAAACTTGTTGTGTTCTGTGTGGGGCAAAATAGCAAGTTCAGATTTAACAGTCGATTATTGAAGTGCAGCTGTGGGTAGACGAAACAACAAGGACAAACAGATTATTCTATCTCACATATCCAGCAACAGGAGCAATGGACTAATGCCAGAATAAAATAATTAATTTCTTGAACCAACAGTTGTAGCTCAAGGCATAAACTATTAGATGCAGACAAACTCCAGACAGGCTTGTCCATTACGACTTAACTAGTACTGCTCCTTTGGAACCATGCTTTGCTTCTACCCTTTAACCTTCTTTATTACCTTTGAAAAGAATAATATGATGGAATCCTGCATGCTCCAGATGCAAGCAAAGAATCATCTGATATACAGTATTTGCCAAAGAAGAAGAGTTGGCTTATCTGGACCGCCGGCCATTTACTGTGCAAGCACACATCTCATCAGGCATCGCTTCAATTCTCTCAACCCACACATACTTCAGTTCAGACACACATACAGACATCATTTATCCATCTATCTTATAGGCGGATTGTATTCTGCGAAATCTCCTGCATGGACGCCAGTGTCAAATAGATCACACTGAGGTATGTAACTACATGACTACTCCCCCTGCTTCGATTGCAAATATGTCCATCGATTTGTAATATTGTGTGCATATACATAGGGTCAGCACATGCATGTTCAGAAGCATGGAAATTAATTCCTGCGTTAGCTAGTGCAAAATTTTGATTCAGATATGTGTACTTGTGTTAGTACTTGCAGGAATATAATGTAAATGTGTACTATAGCTAGCTAGTTGTTCTTAAGAAACTAGCATTTTCATGCTTGTGCTTTTTACATGTCCAGACGCGCGATGGGTAAGATTAATGTCTAATCCAAATAAACAGAAGCCACAGCTGCAGCAGCCTGGCATGATATTGTGCAGCAGCCTTGCAGGAATATAATGTCTAATCCAAATAAACAGAAGCCACAGCTTTGTTCTTCCTGCATCCAGAATGTGATGAAGATGGTTGCATGTTGCTCAAGATCAAGCTAACTCTAGTACTACAGCAACAAATGTACAGCTGAGAAGTGGACGAGCTTGATTACTGGTTGGTCCAATTCAATCCATTCCAGTCCAGTCGATCATGCGTACTGAGGTAATATAATTAAAACAAGGCAGCAGCAGATAGCATGCTCGATCCATTTCCCTTTTTCACGCCCCCGTTGTGGACTGATCGATATATATGTACATGTGCATGCTGCAGATTATCAAAGCCGACAGCATTGAGGAGGCTGCTCAGCGGATTCTTGATGAGCTCAAGGAAGACCCTGCTACTCGAAGCGTCAGCACCCGAAACAATGTCATCTACTTCGACGGCTGGGACGGGCTGGGTGCATCGGCCGTCCTCCGAGCCGTGGCCCAGCGCCTTACTGCCATGGCTTCGTCTGATGAGGCCCCGCAGGACTGCAGTTTGATCAGATCATCCACATCGACTGCTCCAAGTGGGAGAGCAGGAGATCGCTTCAGCGGGCGATCGCGGAGCAGATGAAGCTCCCTGCCCAGATGATGGAGATGTTCGAGAGGCAAGATGAGGAGGACGATTTCAATGGGATCCTTGAGGGCTCTCGCACTGAGATACCACAGGTTCTCAGGGCGATGCTTCAACGCACACAGGAGCTGAGTCACAGGTTCCTGGTGATCTTCCACAATGGGAGCACGGAGGAAATTGATCTGGGCATATTTGGCTTCCTATTGTCCGGATACTACTCAACCGCCAAGGTGCTGTGGACATTTCAAGGGAGATTCCGGCTGTACCCCAGGATGAAAGTTGACAGGGCCTTGAACAAGAGCAGCACACAAACAGGAGCTGCCACTGATGTTTTCCTCTCAGCGGTCACAGGAGAGGAGCGACATCCACAGGTGTACTGGTCCTACCTTTGTGCAACAAGAGGCTGCCGACCTAGTAGCTGCGGCAAGCAAGAGCAACACTCGCGTCATCATCTTCCAGCCACAACAACAAGTGCTGCAGGGTGACATGCTGGTCAGTGATGCTGATGACGACGATGGACCATGGCGAGCTGCTGATGCTCTTCAGCGTGAGATGCTACTAGATGTGGAGCACTGGCACCATAACCTGGAATCTTTGCCCCCTCACCTGGTAAGGTCTGCAGACAGCATGGCTTGCATGCCGTATTGGACCTCAGCACCCTACGAGGCTCTCCTTTCTCCGGTCAGGGACATGTTCCAACAATTCGGCCAACTCGGTGTGCTGAAGCTCTCACACTGCACCTTCAGCTTCTCATCACCTCCATTCCTCTCAAGCAACAACCTGAGGATTTTATGGCTCGACCACTGCATAGACGACCAAGTAACCAACAAGGATAGAGATCCAGAGAAGGAGGACGATATCCGCCGATTCTTCAAGAGGTTATGGGTGTTGGACGTGTGCTACTCATGCTGTGACCGGATCTTGTCCGCTCGGATGATTGGTCTGATGACTCAGCTCAGGGAGCTTAATGTGGCGGGAGCCCATGATTGGGACATTGGCCAGCTCCACCGGAGTTTGCCTAGCATCTGCAAGCTCCGAGTGACAAAGTCAACAGTCGGCTGCACTAGTTGCCCCGAAAATGACTTGTTCTTGAGGACGAACAAGATGGAGCTGCTTCTTGACTTTTCAGGAAGTCGTACCATGCAAGCGGGAGGTGGAGCAGCAAACTTATTTGGGATAAGCACCAGCAGCAACCAGCTTGAGACTGTGAAGATTATCAATGGGTGTGCTGGGATTGAAAAGTTCTGTTTCAGGGGATGTGCGAAGCTGAAGAATGTGTTGTTGAGTGGATTGTTTAAGGATCTCCGCATACTAGACTTGTCAGGCACTGTAGTCAAAACATTGGACCTCAGTGCTATGACAGCCCGAAGCCTGGATGAGCTCATCCTAGATAACTGCGACAAGCTCTGTGCAATCCTGTGGCCACCAGAAGACAAAAGGAAAAGATACATGCAGAAGCTGCACATCGACACCACACAATCAGCATCAAGTTCCAGAAGTGGGGAAGAGAAAATGAAGGCCAGTAGCACTACTGCTACAGATTCATCATCATCATCATCATCATGGCCCACGGTATTGGTGAATGGTGCTCAACCACCCTCTAAATTTAATCGGTATATTTCTATAAAGGACACAAGGCTCCTCAGGTCATTTGTGCCCACTTTTAAAAATTACTTTGGAGACCCTAGGGTGCACCTGGAGATTTCCTCTCCAAGCTGTTGTGCTTTAGTCAATGTTGATGGTAGCGAAAATGAAGGGATCAAGAACGAAACTGGAGAAGGACCACAACTAGTGCTATCAAACAGGCAGCCGCAGCAGCCCCAATATAATAATAATGCATCAATGTATTATGCTGATGTTGCTACCATCATTGTTGAGGAACACCTACTTCAAGGAGGCGAAGGCAATGGTAATGATGCCCCAACCATAACAAGGACAAGGCCTTGTCCTCCCCCTTCTGAACGTCTAGGCTCTTCTGACTGTTTCCTGTATACACAAGACCTGCAGATGAATACAAAAGCAGAGATGGATGGTGGTGCTATTGCTACTATACCGAGTATTATATGTGATCGTGCTTACATCCTGCACGTGCATGACAGCCTCTACAACAAAAGTATCCTAGGCCCTTCCCAATGGGGTCCTCTAAGATGGTGCCTGGTTTAGTGCAGGAAGCGGAAGACTGGGTGAACGCGGGTTTCACGACGCTCAGGCAGGTGCTCTCGGTGTGGTCGCAAAATGTTCATAGTATGTAGTCTGCTTGTAGCTTTCTCAGTAGATAGGTGTGTGCCCCCCCTCTTTTTTTTCCGTGTTTCGCTCCGATGTCCTCTCGCCATCGGGGTTTCCTTGTATTCGCATTTGGTTTTCCTTCCTCTTAATGAAATACGGGTGAATGGCCCGATCGAGAAAAAAAAAAAGATGGTGCCTGGTGGAGCGGTGCCCCAGGCTGGACTTCATCTTCACCGCCCCCCAGTTAGTAGGAGGTGCAAGCATGGTGTGCATGTGGTTTTACCTAAGAACATTCTGGGCATCCCAACTCCCAAGGACACGCTTCATGTGGGATACAAGCAAACTGCCATTAAGCCAGATTTACTGCCGTTCATTTGAGGATCTGACATTGTTGCACCTTGACTTCTGCCCCAGGCTTATACATGTACTCCCCTTCTCGTCGTCAGTACTCGAAAGACGCTACCTGGAGACTCTTGAGATCGTGTGGTGTGGTGATCTAAGGGTGATGTTCCCATTATTAGACACCAACGTCAGTAGGAGCCACCAAGAGAAGCAGCAGAAGTCACCAGGAGCAATAATAACAATGATGGATTTCCCAAATCTTAAGTATATCCACCTACATGAGCTACCCAAGCTGGAAAGCATCTGTGGGCTTGGGAGGATGTATGCACCCGAACTTGAGACCATCAAAATCAGGGGTTGCTGGAGCCTCAAGCACCTACCGGCTGTCAGCAACAATAGAAGCAATAACAAGGTAGAGTGCGACTGCGAGAAGGAATGGTGGGACAAGTTGGAGTGGGACGGGTTGGACGGCAAGCACCATCCTTCCCTCTACAGGCCAGTCCACTCACTGTATTACAAGAAGAAATTGCTCAGGGGCTCCGTGCTCATATGACTCAGGTATGCAGTAATGCTTGTATGTCGTGGTCTCTACTAGTATGCATAGAATGAACCAATTAATAAACTGGATCTATCTTCTCATCTTTCTTGCAGCTCCCTCCTCGAAATGTAAGCAACACTGACTAGGTACTCTGCTTTGCTTCGGTCTCACCTGCTGCAGCTTCTTCCTTTTGGTTGATTGGTTTGTGCACAATGGATGGGTGTCTCTGTTTGTGAGCTCAGCTTGTCTTTGCAGCCTGCATCTGCATCGACCTGCATTGCATTGGTTTTTCAGTGTCATCTACTTATTTGTGTCTTTGGTTTGATAATGGGTGCCCTGCTGTCATTATGGCATCTTACTGATGGTCTGTTATAGATGGATCTCTACTCTGAGCAGTAGAGGAACATATAAATAAGGGTGAGCAAGGAGCTGGCTGTTGTTACTTGTGCTCCCGTCTCCTCTGTGGTGTGGTGTGGTGTGGTGTGTCGTGTGACCTACATGTCAGGCTGTTTGTTACTTTTGTTGTACTTGCAGCTACAAAATGGACGAATAAATAAATGATGTTGTTGCTTGTGTGTAAAAGTATGCTTGCATGTTATGTATCCATATTGTGACAATTTCGGTACTCAAGAAGCATTTATGGATAGGCCACACCTACAATTTCGGTATTAATACTTCTTTGAAAAAAAAGACCAGCTTCAAAGTTTTAGTATGGTGTTCTGGCTATGGAAATCATATAGCAGTGTCCCTACCAGAATAAAATTAAAAATAGCCATGTTTCTAATCTGCTGCTCTATATTGATTTGTGTTCGCTACACTGCAAAGACAACAAACGGGCCAAGGTTTTCAGGTTATACTATTTTTATGCCAGCTCTAGATTGTGTAGTGAATTCCTAAGCAAGAACCTTGCTATGTCATGCCTACATGTGTGCCCAGGGAAGAGGGCAACCTTTTGCAACCAGGGAAGCAGAGCAAATGAGGAGAAAATTTGCTACAGCAGAGGGTATAACAGTTTTAGGATTTTAACACAAAATTAACATTTTTAGGTTGAAGAAGATTAGGCACCAGGAAAATACCATGCTCGTTGAATGGTCGTCCTAAGGAGTTTTGGGTATTCTGTGTAGTCCTCGAATGTGCTGAAACACAGCCAATCTTCTCAGTTTTGAGGAACTGCATGGCATTTCAAGAACGCATCAGCAATGAGCTTAAATTTCTCCTCAATCCTGCAGAATAAACAACGACCTGTTAGTTTCCAGATTCCAGATTCAGCTTTAGCAGAGAAAGCATTTTTTGAGACTCCAGATTGGAAAACAGATACAATTTCCTTACCCCCACCCACAGACAGACACAAATGAAAATACGCATTTCCAAAAATGCATCTGAAATGTAACATGCAGATATGACAATTAAAAAGAATTAAGAGAACTAATCTGCAGCCAAGAATTGCAACATGTCCAAAGCAAAAGCTACTTCCCCAAATTCAAACAATATGGTTGCTGTCTGCAAATGATTAAAAGCATGGATGGAAAGCAATGAATGTACATAAGGATGACAGTATGAAACTAAGGTGCTAAAATTTTGCATTAAAAAGGTGCTAAAATTGAATGACATGTAGAAGCATGCATTGATCTCTCAAATCTTTGAAACACTGGATAAAACTGAGAATCTGAGATGATCAAATTGAAAAAAATGTTCTCCGTACAAAAAAAGCTCCTTGGCAAGAATGAATTCCACGTGTTAGGTTCAGTGGGGACAAAAAAGACCTCCACTATACTATTTTTGTTTTCAAAAGATCCGTTACCGGCTTTCATTGATAAGGAAGAGCAAAGTATTTACAAGTTTGGCACAAAGAGCGCCCTTTGCTTGGCAAGCATGGCTCGCCGAGCCACCCCTAACTACCTACCAACTAATTTACATATAAACTCTAATTCTCCCCTACTTGCCGTGCAACCTGCGTTAACAGCAGCTCTATTTCTTTAATTTATTTCCAGCCCTTGACCACACCTTAGCCCCCCCTGAATTTCCCTGAACACCTGCTCCATTGATCTTGAAATTTGATTGAAAACCCAGTTGTGTCTTTCTTTCCAGATGTCCCAGGCAGTCAACATTGCAATAGAGCGGACCCCATCTCTCGTATTTCTTCTCCCAATGTCAACTTCCACCATACTCTAGTGTAATTTTGGCTTGATAGTTTTACAATAGCCACAACACCATGTTTAGTTCAATTTTACCTCACAACAAGCATAAGGTCACTTGATGGTGGGCAGATTTGTCAACAACATAATGTTATCCTAGTTAAGAAAAAGGATAACTATCTTTCAAAAAAAAAAAAAAAAAGGATAACTAACATTCAGACAGAGCTCATGATTCATAAAACTGAAGTGGTTATGCTCCAAGGTGAGGATTTTCTTTTTTTTTTTTTTTTTTTTTTTGGATAAGTGTGAGGCAGATTTGTCAAGTAAGTTTCAGCCTGTCAATCAATGCAAATGGGCTCAAGCGAGATACAGATACTAGTTGAAAAGTATTATTTATTTTCCCATTCCATATCAATGTCATGAAGTTTTGAAAATAAATTAAAACTGTAAGCCAATCACTAAACATGTTTTGTATACTTACTCGAGGATCTAAGTCGACCATGCCATCTAGGAGCCCTCCGAACAAGCACCAGTTGCAGATTTAGACGAATCCGCGACAAGACGTCTAGGGGCACCAGCTGCCGACGAGGGTGGCGTGTTCATAAACGAGGAGAGGCCAATCGCCACCCTGTCATTTTCTTACTGCGTTTGCAAAGGAGTGGGTCACTTGCCATGACAGTTCCAGGCGCGCAATCGCGCAACAGCTCACTGCCCGGGCGGTTGCTGGCGATCTGTTCGACAGAATGCCTCCCCAGACCGTGTTCACCTAGTACACTGTCGTGGTAATCACAGGAAGCACCAGGCGAGGAGCCGCGTGTGGAGAAGAGGAGGAGGCTGCTTTCAGTTAGCGTGCCGAAGACACCTACCAGCGCGCCGCTGATCGGACATGGTTGGTGTGGTTGCGGAGGCAGCAGCAAAATCTTAGAGAAACGAGCACTGTCTTGCATTGGGTGAGCGCATGCTTTGTGCTTTGACAGCAAATTCGCAGCGCAAGGGAGCGGATGAGGAAGCGGGGAATGGGGGTGGCCGGCGACAGCAAAGCCGAAGGGGATGCGGTGGCCGGTGGGAGCTAGCGGCGCGGACGGTTACCTCTGGACGAGACGGCAGCTGGCCGGCAATGGCACCAGGCCACAACAGGGCAGCAATGGATATTTTTGGGCTGTGTTGGACATCCAGGCCCAACTTAAGCAAGCTGGGTTTCCAATTGGACTTTGGGCCTTTTCTCAAAAAAAAAAAAAAATGGACCAGGGCTAGAGTGGGTAACCTCACTGTTAAATGAAGATGGATGATCGATAGATCAAATGACTGAATCACTGTAACCGTGTACAAGATTGGGAATTTATACAAGGCCTATAAGGCCCAATCGGTGCCATATGAAAGGGTGTCTTGACCCTTACGTAGATGCCCCAAAAGGCCTAAGCCTAATCCTAACTACTTGTAATTATCCACTTGATCATCTAATTAAATATTCCTAATTAATCCTAACACTCCCCCTTGATCAATGGATCTTGTGAGGCTTCAAATAATCTTGTTGTAGGCACTGTTGTATATTCGTCAGTCAAAGTCTTTATCTTTGGAAAACTGTGGGGGATCGATATTTGGGATACCCATAAGCGAAGCTCTCAACTCAAACACAACCCCGATCCCGAACGCGAGAGAGACAAGACGTCCCACCGTGGCGCACGAAGTCTTCACCACATATGAGCTCCCATGCAAGGACAAGCCTCCGCCTCGCCGGGCTCACACGGATAGATGAGCTCCTGACGGAGATTCATCGTTCCGCCTCCGCCGAGGTCTCCCGACAACGAGCCCCATGTCTTCAACACGCCGACCTCGCCCAGGGACCTCTTTCCGCCTCGCTCGAGCTCCCCCGCGACGAGCCCCGCGACGACGACCGCGGAGAGCTCATCCGCCTGTCTTCTCGGGGAAGCTCGCGGTACGAGGGGTTGGTCAACAACTCTCTCTCGACAAGATCAACCACTCTCTCGACGAGCGCCAGCCAAGCTTCTGAGCTACAGGGGAGAGGTCATTCGACCATCTCACCACGCCCCATCGGCTCCAACAACTCCGCCACAGTACCGCGCAGGTACATACGGGGGTACACCTTTCCCATCGACGATATGGGCACGCCCATACCGAAAAGACGCCTTCCAACTACGACAGAGACGGGGCGACGCCTAACCACCGCCCAAACCGCGATTCCCACGTACGACGACGACCAATTTCGGCATCCAAAGTGCCCTGGAGCTCGAGGAAAGCTCGTGTCCACGGAGAGAGCTCATCCAAGAGCTCTAAAACCACTCCTATCATCCTGTACATGTATCCACGTTTCTTAAGTCCTCAACCCGAGAGGAGCTCATGTACCCTGCCCTCCTTGCGACTATAAAAGGAGAGGTAGGCCTCCGGGTTGGGGCAAGGCTCAAGGATTCAACATCCAGCGATCATACACACACACACCCGATATTGGCACTAGCCTCAATCACAAAGACTTGGGAGCCCTCTCCCTCTCTCGATCCGCTTGTACCGCCCTGATGAGCGCTTGAGCTCTGATAGTGATCACACCGACTAGGGAGCGTGATTAGCCCCGAACCAAGATAAACCTTGTGTCATTGTCTCTAGAGCTAGGCCATCTGAGCACGATTAGCTAGACATTACGTGGACGGTGGTATTAGACCACGGCCAGCTTGGCGCACCAGGTAGGCGCAGCGCTAGTGCGATGTTTCCCCACTTCAATGGCTTCCTCTCGCCGCCGACGACCGCAGCGCTAGCGATGCACTTCGCACCATCGACTTCCTCCGCACCGCGTCGGAGCAGCCTCTCACCGGAGCTGCCTTCACCCGCCCGATGCGGCATGAGGGACATCCCCGGCCGCCTCCGAGGCGCCACCGACTGGCCCCGACGAGCATGGGACGGAGCACGACTTCCACGCCGGCCAGCCCCATCCGCGCCGCCGCGATCGCTTCTTCGCCCTCATCAAGGACCCGCTCCCGAACATCCCGACACGAGCCCACGCAGCTCGCCCGCGGACGGACGCTCTCCACCGCCAACATCGCCCTCCGCCGGAGGAGGAGATTGGCATTGCTCGCTGATGAGTTCACGGCGGCCTACGCCATGATGTACCTCGACGGCAGCCAGCTCGCCGCCCATCAAGTAACGTTCGAGCCCCTAGCCACAAATACCGTGGAGCTCGAGCTCGCCCTCGACAGATGAGCCTCATGGATCGCGACCCCACACGCTTGCTACATGTGCCACACCCCGAGGGTGCGGTGGAGGAAGTCCACTCGAGCGACGCCCCCAAAGACACGCCCGACTCCACAAAGACGCCACGAGCCACCCGCCGACCGGCCAAGGCTCGGGCTAGAAGAGCTCAAGAGCTCGAGCGCTGGCGCCAGAGCACGGCCCTCCTCGCCGAGCAGGGGGAAGGCAAAGAATCACGAGCACGAGCTCGAGCTCGTGACGCCCACGACGCATCAACCGGACGAGGGTCCCGAACAGCTCCCGCCGGTGTTTGGAAGGGTGTCCCGTAACCCGGCCGCTCCGCCTCGCCCGCTGTTCGCCCCCGAGGAGCCCGAGGCACGGAGGACCCACGAGCAACTTGAAGATCTCTTGTTTGGTTTTGGCTAATTTAGACACACCCAGGACTAATCTCTCAATGCTAAGTGTTTGACATGATTGGAGATTGGTCGGGCCTGTGTTGGTGCATTGTGATTATGAAGGATGGATCGAGGTGATCCAAAGGATGATCAAGCATGCAACTCGGTGGAGTTTGGAGATCAAAGGTCCCAAGGCAAAGGTATAACCATAGGGCTTTTGATTTCACACCCAAGACACTATAGAGAGTGTGGGTGGTTATAGGATTGATAAGCCGTACTATAAAGAGGGAAAACTTTCGTACATATATAGATCCTCACGTGCCTTTAGGTTCAAGTCTCATATGCATGCATTCTAACCTAAAGTGCTAACTCCATCCTTTGTGGATTTGGTTTCAAAAATGCTAACACATGGTGTCGAGGTGTTCTTCTTCGGCGTGTCGGCAACAAGAAACAAGTGACGGAAGTCGGCTTGGAGCAAAGGCGAAACGGCGATGAAACGACGAAGATTTCACAGCTCGGGCGTGGACCGACCGGACGCGACCGACCGGACGGCCGGTCAAATGTGACCGACGCCCGATGAGTGCGTCGCATTGTAGCATGTTTCCGGGTCGGGCGCCGACGGGTGACCGGGCGCACCGATCGAAGCATCCGGTGCTGACCGGATGCATCGATCGGATCGCCGACCGATCGACGCGACGGAGGCGGGGGGTCAGCGGGTCGGTTCGCTTGTGTGGTTGTGATCGATACCCACCGACCGGACTCACCGGGTGAGTCCGTCATCTTAAGTCTGTCAGGCCGCAGAAAAGTGTGTTTTCCACCCTTTCCACCACATTTCGTGGTGTGGCCTATATATACCCCTTTGGCTGCCCCTTGCTCTCCCTCTTGGACATTTGAATCACTCCTAACATCTTTGAGCAAGCAAGCAAGCCTCCCTCCTCTCTCATTCTTGATTTGAGCTTCATTCTTGAGAGAAGAGTTGATCCAAGTGCATTGCATCGAGTTCTTGCATCTAGAGGCACTTGGGGATCGTTGTGAGAGAGGTGGATTTCCGTTTCTCTTGAGGCACCGCTCCTAGCCGGCTTGGTGAATTGGTGGAGGCGTTGGCAAGAGAAGGTGATTGTTCTTGGCCATCTCCTAGTTGGTTTGTGAGAGGATTACGCACTCCTCGTCGGGAAGACAAAGTGCAAGGAATACATTGCTCGTGCTTTGGGTACCACACTTGTTGAGTGGTGTGTTGAAGCTAGCAAGGGCACCGCCTAGCTCAAACACCATCCTCGTGTTGGCTCAAGACAACCGGAGACTAGCTTGTCGGTGTACAAGTGAACTCCGGGTGAACAAATCGACTTGTTCATTGTCTCGGCTTGTGGATCATCACCTTCGTGTGATTGATAGCTTTTCCTCTTCCCCTGATTGGTTGACATCCTCTACACATCGGTATAACAAGCTTCTCACTCTTGCATTACTTTCCTAGTTTACCTCGAGTAGAGAGCTAGCACTTGCTTGTGTAGGTTGTTCTTGCTAGCGTAAGGACCATATTAGGATTGCTCATTAGCTAGAGTAGTGACATAGACCTTGTGTGGACTAGAGATTATAGAAATATTTAGTCTTGTCACTAGAAGGCTTGCTTGACCATTAGAGCTAGTGCAAACCGCTTTACGCCGTGTTTTATACTAATCGGTTTGTTTAGTTGAGCTTGTAGAAAATTTCTATAGGCTATTCACCCCCCTCTAGCCATCTAGGACCTTACACAACTCAAGAGGCTCTTGGCGGAGCCGGGCGGTCCAGCAGGCGGCGAGCTTCAAGGTCTCACCGACGATCGGCGGAGGAGCACGAGGCTTCCTCCCAACCCGAGGTCCACGCTGGGCGGGCGGGTCGGCGAAACCGCGACGCCAGGGACACCATCAACACCCGGCGCAAAGTGGAGGCTCAGGCCGAGAAGAACGCCCCCGGGGCGACGACAAGGTACCACCGCGACGACCACGAAAGCGCCCGCACCCACAAAGAAGACGCGGTGGGCGCCACGACAAATAAGAAGACAAGAGCCGCAGCCCCACACCGGCACGCGCCCACGGAGCCCGCCTCCTGCTGGATCGCTGACCTCGAGCTCGAGCTCAAGGAGGCCGAGGGCGTCCGCTCACGCATCCATGACGCCCATTCCCTTCTCACTTCCGAGCCCGACCCTGCGTAGAATACAATGGGGAGATCGACCGCCACTGCTCGAGGACTATCGCCGGTCCGCCAGCCGGGGCGCCGACAACGACTACTTCATCATCCGCAACCTCCCACTTTACCTTGCGCACTACAAGGCCGGTCGTGGCCTCGAGCACCTCCCGAGGGCACCATCCGCAATCGGGAGGACTCCGCGACGCCTTCGTCGGCAACTTCCAGGCACCTACACCGCAATCGAGCATGGCGTGGGACCTCCGAGGGTGCAAGCGTAAGAAAGGGGAAGGCCTGCGCGACTACATCAGCGCTCCAAGCTCGCAAACAACCTCTCCGAGGCCTCCGACTTCGAGGTCATTACCGCCTCACACGCTCGGCACCACCCGCGAGACCCTCATCCACGAGCTCGCGGCCCGTGGCCCAGACCATGAAGGAGCTCCCTCGACCCTTGCCACCCGCCATGCCGAGGGGAGAGGACGCCGCCTCCGCCGTCACGCAAGGGCAGGCCCAAGGCCGACGACGACGCCGCCGAGGGATCCGCCCCCACGCCGCAAGAAGAAGAACAAGAAGAACAAGCGCCCCCGCAACGACGACGACGACGAAGTTCGTCGCCGGGCGACAAGCGCAAGGCCGGGTCCCAAGGGTGGTGCAAACTGCGCGCCCAAAGAGCACTTCGACAAGATGCTCGGCACCGTGCCCGCACTTCCACGAGGGCCCTGGTTCAGCACAAGATGAAGGACCGCCGCCATGAAGAAGCACGGATGGGCACGCCAGGGGGAGGAGGCAAGGACGATGACGACAAGGACGCCAAGCCGCTCCCGATGAGTTCGACGGCGATATCTACATCGAGGACTCCGCCGCCAACAACGTGGTCTTCGGGGAGCTCCCGCCACGAGTCCAAGTGTCGTGGTCTTGTACCACCGTCAAGAATGTCCGGTTAATGCGTGCTCCAATGGCCTAGCTCTAGAGACAATGACACAAGGTTTATACCGGGTTCGGGGCAAATCGGGCTCCCTAATCCAAAGTGTGATCACTATCCGAGCTCAAATGCTCATACCGGGCTAGTACAAGCAAGGCGAGAGAGGGAGAGGGCTCCCAAGTCTCTATGATTGAGGCTAATGCCAATATCGAAAGTGTGTGAGTGCGTGTGGGTGTTGGAAATCGAGAACCCCCTCTCCCTCAATCCGAGGGCTGCGTCCCCTTTATAGTCGCAAGGGGCAAGGCTTGAGAGCTCTCATCGAGGTGAGGAGTTTTAAAGAAAGTGAAAAATACACGCTACAGAGTGTTTGATGCAAGAAAAGAGCTCGATGAGCTCGGCGCATGAGAGCTTTCCTCGAGCTCCCTGGTGCTTTGATGCTGAAATTGGTCATCGTCATACGCGGGGATCGGGTTTAGGCAGCCAGCGCCGCCCCGTCTCTAATCATAGTTGGAAGACGCCTTCTGTATGGCGTGCCCACACCGCCGATGGGAAGTCATACCCTCATGCACCCGCCTCGACACCGTGGCGGAGCCGTTGGAGCCGACGGGTATGGCGAGGCGGCCGATGACCTCTTCCCTCGTAGCCGTAGCTCTACGCATACAGCTGTCCGTCGCCGGGTGGTTGGGTTTGTCGAGAGTTGTTGACCAACCCCGTGCACGCAGCACTTCTTCGAAGGCAAAGCGCCGAGTTCTTCCGTGGGTCGTCTCGCGGTGCTCGCCGTGGGGAGCTCGAGCGAGGCGAAAAGAGGTCCCGGTGAGGTCCGGCGCCGAGATGAGGGAGCTCGCCGCCGGAGACCTCGAGGTGGTGCGAACGACGGCCCGCCCGAGGAGCCCATTTGCGAGCCCGAGCGAGACGGAGATCTTTCCTCGCATGGGGAGCCATGCACGGCGAGGACTTCTCAAGCCTCCTACAGATGTCTCGCTCGCGGTCATGCCCGAGACAAGGGCTCGCCTCAGGGGTATCCTAAATATCGATCCCCCACAAGAGCCCCCGAGCATTTGGGAGAGAGATGAGATCTCTCCCCGTATGCTATCCGCGCGATGGTCGCCGCTGTGGAGGCAGCCCTTGTTGTGGAATTGATAGTTTGGTCGCGGTGCGCGAGGAACGCACCCGCGGGTGTAGTCTTCGAGGCCCGTGAGAACAATGAGTTCTCGCGAGGCTTTTTAGAGTTTTTGTGGGCTCGCCGACCCATCCCTCTTGCGACTCGCAGGGGCGATGAGCTCGAGCTTAATCTTTACCACGCTGGCCGAGATTAAGTGCTTAGGAGCCGCCATCGATGGTCCAGTGAGGCTCGAGCTCGCCACCGCTCGCTTGATCGGCCGGGGTGGATCAACCCCTGCCTCGAGGATTCAACTCCGCTGATTCTGAGCCCCCCGAGCGATAACCTGGCGTGACGCCCTCGCCGACGAGGTTAGCCTCGAATTGATCGCGGGTCCTCGCCGACCCGACACGCCGCAGCGAAAGCCCCCTGAGCCCTCTCGGAGCTCGAGGCGCTGGGCCGCCGATGCCGCTTTCCGTGGCGCCCGGCCGTGATGTCCCCAGCGGCCTCTCGAAGCTCTCGAGCCGAGCCGCCTTCGAACCCCGAGGGCGATGAGAGCTCGTCGCCGCGAGCCAGTTTTTCTCGGAGCCCGCAAATCGACCGCTGGCGCCGAGCTCTTGGTTTTTACCCGCTGTAAAAATAACCGTTGAGATCTTACCGTTGGGATTTTTACCGTTGGTGGGGGTCGCCCATTAATGCCGCGGCCGCTTTGGCTTCCGCCGGATGTCGCGCGTGCGTTGATCTCGCGGCGGCGGGGCGGCGGACGTGGTGCGTGGTGGGTCCCCTAGCGGTTTTTTCCTCGTCGCCTCCGCCATCTTCGAGCTCTATAAATAGGAGGAGATTGGGGAGCGGATTTACCTTCCCATCTCTGGCCTTCCTTCACGCATAGAAAGAGAGAGAGAGAGAGTTCAATCGCTGCCACCCTCTCGTAGATCCAATCTTCCGCCTCCCCTGCCTCGCCGCCGACTCATCCCTGGATCGAGAGATGGGTTCGTGGTCGCTCAACGGCGACGGTGGGGAAGATCGAGCGATGCAAAGACCATCGGCGGGCTGCCGTACCCGCGACGGCGATCGAGGAGTGGATTATCCCTTCGGCATCCCACGAGGTGCCCGACCCGCGGAGGGGTACATCGTCTCCTTCATCGCCTTCCACGAGCTGGCTCTAATGCCCGCGCGACGACTTTCAGCGGCTTGACACGCATCGGGGCGTCGAGCCCAAAGACCTCACGCCGAAACGGGGTGCTTCTCCTCTCCGTCTTCACGATGCTTTGTGAGGGGTGGTTGGGGATCCCTCCCAATTGGGAGCTCTTCAAGCACTACGATTCACCAAGATTCAGCCGCCGCCAGCCAGGCGGCCCCGGCCCCGACAGGCGTGCGTGCCGATGCGATTGCGCGGAGGGAAGGTCCGGGAGTCCTTTCCGGGAGGATCGACTTCCCGCCGGCCAACCCCGGGTGGAGGGAGGAGTGGTTCTACCTCAAGAACGACCTCTCCTTCCCTCCGCCGCTGATACCGCCGCACCTTCGAGGGGGAGCCGGCCAGGCGCCGAGGGCCCGCAGGGGACGGGAGGCGGCCGTGAGCAAGATCAAGGCGCCCGAGATGCCGGCCGACGGTGAACCACATCATTGAGGCCCGGCTCGGCAGAAGGCGGTGGTGCCCCTCCAAAATACAGCCTCCAAATATGGGAGATGGAGGAGGAGAAGGCCCCATTCGTGGGGACGGCGAACGCCCCCGCGCTCTCACCGTCGATCGTGGAGTTTTTGGATGAAGCAGTGACGAGGACTGGGTGAGGGCGCCAGAGCTCCCTGATCCCTCCCCGATCCGCAGACCTCCGCTACTGTAAGTGCTCGCTCGCCCTTGTCTTAGCCTATTCTTTTCCGCTTTGAAGCCCTAACGAGCCTCGAGCTCTTATAGGTTGGCGTGGTGCGCCCCTTCGGTTCCCAACCTCCTCTTCCCGCGGAGCCGAGGCGGTGCCCCGTCGACGCTTCGCAGGCCCCTCGCTCAAGACGAGGAGGCGGGTCGCCCACGGTGGCGGAGGAGCAGGCCGTCGAGGAGACGGAGCCCGGCGGCCGAGCGCAGGGTGAGCCCCGACGGCCGACGGCGCGCTCGACGGGCGAGGTCGACCTCATCTGGGCCCGTGGAGCTCGCCACAACTAGTGGTGGCCTTGGGCGCAATGGCGGCGCCCGCTATGCAGCCTCGGCCCGCCTCAGGCTAAGCCCCGACGCAGGACCGGTGCTTTGATCGGGGCGCCCCGGCTCGACCGGCCGAGGCGCGAAGAAGAAGAGACAAAGAGGGTGGTCGCCGGGTAAGCTTTCCGCCTCCGTGTTATCGCGCGGCGAGTGATCGATCACGCCGCGACTGGCTGGGCCAGTGGCGCGACGGCATACCCCGAAGCGCCCGAAGATCTGTGTCGAGCTCGGCCGAGCGGGCTCGGGCTTAGAGAGGACGAGCTCAATGGCGCCGCCGACCATGAGCTCCGACGCCGGTGGGCTCTAGCACGGGCCGCCGGCGAGCTCGAGACGCGGCGACGAGCCCGATGTTGGGAGCGGACGATGACGACGAGCGCGGTGGGAGGCTCGAAGATGATGGAGCTGTTCCCTTCTAGGGGGCATTGTCGACCGCCGGCTTTCGGGGCCTTTGTGCTCGACTCCTCCGACGCCGACCGCCCCCGCGGCCGTGCATTGAGGACCGCGGCCGAGCCTCGGCCGAAGAGCCGCAGCCAGACGGCCTCAGGGGCGCCCGCACTCGCCACCGTGAGCTCGTTGGCGGCGACGGAGATGGAGAAGGTGGTTCCGTGGAGTTCCCGCCACCGAAGAGCGCTGAGGAGAGCCCGCGAGGTCGAGGCCCATCCCTCAGCCGAGGAGGTCGCCGAGATTTTCGACGACGAGGATGCCTGTGGTGGGAAGGACGGCGCGGACCGGTGATGAGGGCTTGGAAGACGAGGCCGCCGGGCGGCGCCGCCACCCCGAACGCCGCCGCGGCCCAGTGGTGCCGCTTCCTTGCCGTGGGGGCAATCGGCGTCGACGGGGCCAAGGTATCCGTAGCGCTTATCGCGGCGCGACGAGCGCCCCTCCACTAGGCGCGGACATCGCCATCCCCCGCCTATGCCCGGTCGCCTCCGCCGCCGCCGCCGAGGAGGAGGCGGAATCGCCGACCATCGGAGCCGGCGAAGTGTGCCCGCTGCCTCTTCCGAGGTTTGTAGTCGCTGCGGCGCCGGGGCTTCGCTTTCGTGTTTTTCCCTTTGTCCAACCGCTTGTGGCTCGCAGGCGCAAGGGAGGCCATCGGGGGATACAACAGCCCGACAAAGACCTCCCCGAGGGCCGGCGGTTTTTGTCGGGCGGGACGACGACGCTAGCGCGGAGATGTGCGACGAGCTTGGCTCAAGCAGCCCCAAAGACCGGTTCCCGGAGGCCCGGCGGAGGAGGCGGTCGTCCCTCATTCGCGGAGCGGAGGAGCGAGCTGCCTAGGAGACCCAACCGAGGGTGGAGGCCGCGCCGCAGAGGCATCAAGGGTATTTGTTAGCTTACGAGAAATATTTACAGATCCGCAAGCGCACGGATGTCCAAAGGAGCATTTCACCCGGGAGGGTTTTAAATATATATCGTATCCACAAGGAAGATATGATAGGTGGTTCAAATGATTAAAGATAGTGATAGAAGACTAATGAGATTTTGGTAGTCGCATATACTTAAACAAGGTAAGCCAATAATAAATATCAATAAGGTAAATGAGACAGAGAGGCACACACGTAGTGAGTATAGCATAAAACTAATTCCTAGTGAGATTAGGATTGATTTAAGACAAAGGGACAGTTCTTATGTAGCATACAAAGACTCTATTAAATGGTTTTAAACAGGCATAGCATAAGATCATATATATATCAAAACCATAAATAAGAATGTGCACCCAAGATTACTTAAGAAAATCGAGAACGAAACAAGATTAACCCAAGAACCATTATCGACTAGTATTACATACCTGGGGATGGATTGCAAAGGACTCAATAGTGTCACCACCACTACGATCTACCACACGACCCTAAGATATAAGGTGAATCCAAAGAAGTAAATTATATCTAAGCACCATGCTTACATACTTTCTACTACCTAGCACACACGTGTAATATACTAGGAGCTCTACTGAATAAGCGCGTTGAATTATCATGAATAATGATCATATCAAATATGCTATGACTAGAATAAAGTAAAAATAGAATAATTGCATGCATAGTAATGGAATAGCACGAAGGTGTATGAAAACAATAATATTGATTCATAGTAACTTCATCGATCTAGAACCGGAGCGACGCTCTCTCTTCTCTAAACTTCGACTTTCTATCTAAACTAGGCTCTAGATCTATATATAGAGCGACGAATTAGCTATCCTATCTCTTGGTGGCGCCTCCTCTTCTCCCCGCCTTGGCTTCAACATGATCTTCTACTTGATGATGACTTGAGGCTTCGATCCATTATGAAACAGGGAGCCCGGGGTCCGCTTATATAGCTCGGGAGGAGGTGCCAGTGTTGGACTTAGATACAACTCGCACCCACCGTAACCATCGGATCAAACCGACATTAAACAAGCGGATTAGATTGGCGCCCCGGAGGCGGTGGAGGAAGCTTCGAATCGTAACGACGTGGGTCGAGGGGAGGCCGATCGCCCAAATAACAGCCGACCGCCCAAAGGGGCCCACTACGGGGTCCCACGGACCGGTGCCTTCTCGAACCTTCCGGACTTCTATTTCTTGGGTGTTAAGTCTTGATCACGTCGGGATTAGTCCGAGCTTTCTAGAGTCTTTCTCGGAGTTGGATTGCATTACGCCGCGTAGTCGCACGGCTCGCGACCTCATGTTTTCCCCGCTTAGTCCCCGCAATTCACAACTTTACCAAAACTGGTGGAAATATGTTAGTGACACCCTATTCTAGGTTGTTATTATGATTTATATCCCTTTCTCATGTTTATTTGATTAATAAATTTATATGATAACAAGTGTCAACAAACTCCCCCAAGCTTACCCTTTGCTAGTCCCTAGCAAAGCTATATGCTATTAGTAGGATTAGGAGTTGCTACTACGCTTTCATACCTCGAAGCAATCGTGTTTATCGAAATAAATTCTCCTCTTAACCAGATTGCTCTCTCATACACATGTTTACCATGGGGCGTAGCCTTTTTACGAATCATAAGCAATTTGAAAGACAGAACAATCAAGTTAAGTACCATGTCTCAAGCTCTTTGATCAACTATCATCCTGGGGTTTTGCAATATTTTTCAAAAGAAACTCAGAGATCCTATGTATGACCCTCTTAAGTAGATGGTAGTTAGTGGAGTTATATGTGGTGGAACATACATAGTGGGATGATAGTGGCGAATGGATGAGGATGAAAGGTAGTAATTAGCCTTTAGCCTTTTTTTAGTATATATATATATATATATATATTTTAAGCATCTTGGACTATATCTCTTTTCTAAAAATTGCTAAGACCTGGGCTGTCCATTCTTGGAGAGGTGGGCTTTGCCCCCGACTTTTGTCCATTTTTCTCTCTCCTTAGAGATGTGGGCCCTACTCACCCTGGACACGTGTTCATTATTCATCTCTAAATATTATTATTAGGAGGTAGGCCTTTCTCTCCCTAGTATGACACTTGTCCTTTACTCTCCCTCTCTCGTCTCACTTTTCTCTCTAAATATTTATTTTTCTTTTCTTTTCTTTCTCTTTCTCTTTTTTTCGAATGTAGCCCGAATCTAATTGGCATAAACACGTTGAGAGAGACATATCCAAAATTGCTAGAATTTATTTTTATAATATGGCTAGTGGCTGATGGAGTATGGGAATGCGTACTTCGGATTAGAAGCAGCGTATTTGGTGGAGTAGGATGATCTTGATGCGGATGATAGACTCTTAAGGGTCATAACTAAGGAACTCATCATGTAATATTTTTATGATTTTTCAAAAGATAAAGCCAGAATCAAGTATCTCTAGGAATATGATAAAATGCTGAGCTCAACTTTTCATGAATCTTTATCCTTCAACGCTAAGACTCAGATTAAGCATGTGCTTCCCACAGGTGTTGGGTTTAGAGCAAATTAAGCATTTAAAGCTCTAGGAGAATCTAAGTCTGAAAATGTAAGTACTTTAAGAAGAATTATGGCGAGCAACTATTCATCATTTCCAAGCATATGTCACCAAGGTCACCATTAAAGAAAGAGAGCTAACTCGCAAGCATCTAACATTTATTGGACTCTTAACACTAATACTTTTTATTTAAGACTCATTAACTCTAAGCAAATATACTAACTAGCTAATATTTAAAATAGATAGGATAATAATACTTATCGTGATAACTGAGGGTGCTCTCCCCAAGCCGGATCTTGAAGTAGTCTTTTTATTCGTCCCTTGGAACTTGTTCATCTCTCGGGTTTTCCTTAAATGTTCTCCCCGCAAATATTAATTCCGCACATACCCGAAGGAACAAATTCTAGGATTATGTTGTGAGCCTTCATGTGCTCACATATTTTTGTATTTTTATTTTTATGCCGCCACAGCAAGGGGTGCTTGCATGGGGCTTTTAAGGAACTAATGCAAATGCAAAGAAACATAATTTTATGATTTTCTAATACAGGTTTTAGAAAAAGTAAATATGCTTAAAGGAAACATGCTAATTGAAATATGCTATGCGTAAAATTAAATATGCGTATAAATACCGAAGTTACCTCTCGGCGAGAGTTTCGAGTACTTACTCTCGTGGCGTCTTTGTCATCTATGGAATTTCGCCGATGTCGTGGTCTGCAGTGCGGTGCCTTCAATGATCTCGATGAGTGGCGAGATGAGGTAGCCGACGGTGTTTGATCGGTCGCTGACGCGGTGGTGGTGGGTCTTCTCCGAAGGTGTACTCTTGTTGTCTCCCTTGGTAGGTGTGTCTTCTTTCTTCCTCCCAAGCTTGTTTCTTCAAGTGGAGACCTTTCTCGAGTGGCCGGTTCGGGCGTGCTTGGTTGGTGGGAGCCGGGTGGACTTTTCTTGAATCTTCTTAATGTCTTCCTTGTCCGTCGCCTCCGATCCAACTTGTGATTTCTCCGCGTTTTGTTCTTCTTAGGCTTGCTTATTGAGTGCTTCATCCGATCTTGAAGTTGCGTCTCTTAGGATTGTGATCCCAAGGATGGCATCACCCATGTTCCTTGCTTATTGTGCATGTTGTAGGTAGGACATTAACTAGTAGAGATTTGGAGAAGTGGCAACTCCTCCACAATTGGCGCAAAGTGTGTCCTCGCTCACAAAGTCAAGGTAGAGATCAAGTGCATGGGCTCACTGGGTGGGAAAACACCAACGTAACCAAAATTGTATTCATTCTACTCTAACCTTGAGCACATATAACCATGGTAGCATAGTGTGTTTCATTTATTTGTGACAAAGGTGATAAGATCGGTCCGACGGGTATGAATGTGGCATTTATAACATAGCAAACTAAAGGGTAGAGAAAATAAAACTAGAGAGACAGGGTAAGAACAACTAAGAGCTAACATGTTGAGCTATTCGATTAATCTAAGTGAGGTTGTGAGCTAACATATTTAACTCCTTAGTAAGCATGCCATGATTAGAGTAAAGCTTTATCGATTAGGACACTTACCTTAAGATGTTACCTTTATTGTAGAATCATGGCAACATCGTAACACCTCATGGTGGTTCTCTCGTGGCATGTGTGGTAGTTGAGCGTCTTGTCCTCTTTTCCCTCATATCATCTTCCCTTCATTTTTCTGTGTCGGAACGGTGGGAGTCTGAGAGGAGGGAGAGCCTTGTCGGATCATCTTCTAGTGGAATTGGTCTTCCTCCCCAAGCTCAAACTCGTGTCACTCGGCGCTTAAAGTCGGGTTTGACTGCTCATCATCTCCTTGAGTGTGTTGTGACTGGCCGGTCTTGATGGAATCTTATTGTGTTCGTCCTCTCCCTTGCATCAATCCATTTTCTTTTTCTCTTCTTTTTTTTTTAAATCGCCCAAGGGATGAGGATGCCGATGTACCCGCTTGATCTTCCTTTACTTACGGTTGACGAAAGGATGCTCATTTGAGATGTAAACTTGGAGTCCCTCCTTGATTAGCTTTGTCCTCTAACGACGTGGTGTGGAGTGTTCTTCTTGATGGTGTGTAGCTCACTGGTCGTCTTGATGATCAAGGGAGAAACCTCATTGGTGACAACCTTGTCCTCCATGGTCTCGAGGGAATTATTGTGACTTCTCTTTGTACCGCCCGTCATTGATTGGAGTGCGTTCCTACCGTGTATTTCTTGTGTAGGTGATGAGAGCAAGCAAGTCTTTGACAAGATGATGTAAGTTGACGTTGATCCCGCTTCTCATCGCCCTCGGCTTGGTACTCCCCTCTGCTTTGTAGTGGAAGTGGTAGTGAGGTAGGTCCATGAACGTGCCCACCACGCATTCTTTCCTCGCAATGCATTAGTGGACATATACCCAAGGATAGCAATGATATTGAAAAAAGGGTTATTGTCCATATGATTTATTTGTGCTAACATAATGATGGTTCTTTAAGAACTTAGCACGATTATATATATTTGTTTTTGTTTTTATTATATTTTTTTTTATGAAGCTGCTGCACTAAAGCATGGCTAAGGCAAAGGTAACTTGCGACAAAAAAGACAAATTGAGTATTTAGGCACTTACAGTTCGTCCTTTCATAAGGAGTGAGTTGAGTCTTCTTTTGCGCGAGTTGTTGGAGTTCGTCACATACCTTGCGTAAGCTAATTTCTTTTCCCAAATTGGATTTGATAATTTTCTCGCAGGGGTTAGTCTAACAAAGATAACCGTAATCTACTAAAGTATACTATCGGTCCAAAAATCAACCTAGACATAATGTCCAACTCAATTTAAGAAGGCAATTTAATCTAAACACCATGTTTAATTTAAAAGCCTTTAGAAACAAAAAATCAACACACCTTGTGGTTTCAGAATCAAACTAAACACCATGTTTAACTTGAGCCATGAAAAAAATTAAACTAAGCATCATATCTAAGGTGTATGAAGATACTTCAAAACTTAAGCATACTATAGCAAATAGAGGTAGCATAAAAGTATTATAGAGATGAAGGGGTATGATCATGGTGAGACTAATATTTTTAATTTCTTTTTTTTTAGATGCAATAGGTATATAAAGGCGAGGAATTTAAACATGCAATGGATTCATTATGGGGACAACATGAACAGATGGATTGAATGCATGGATGAAAATAAACATGCTATGGGAAATTTAAAAGGATAACTACTCAAAAGTTTAAAGTCCATGAGCAAGACCGTCTCACGTTCGATCATACTTACCTTCACTCACAAATAGAATTTGTGAGTTGTGCAGCTTTCTTTATCCGTCACTTGAAGATGTGATTTGAATTCTTGTGACGACGACTTGGGCGAGGTTCCAATGTTAATGGTTCATGAAGTTCAGGTACACCGGATTCTCTTACCGTAGGTCGCCTTTAAGTTTTAATCAATTACCCCGCATAAGATAGACTAATAGACAATACACGGGTAAATCTGTTTAAGCGAGAGGTGCTAAGTAGCAAAATCCACACTTAGTATTCATCTATCAATAATCAAAAGAGTAGCTATCAAAATCTTCCCCGCAAGAACGCCGTAAATGCTTGTTGGTATTTGTTAGCTTACGAGAGAAATATTTACTGATCCGCATAAGCGCACGGATGTCCAAAGAGCATTTCACTCGGGGAGGGTTTCAAATATATATCATATCCACAAGGAAGATATGATAGGTGGTTCAAATGATTAAAGACAAAGTGATAGAAGACTAATGAGATTTTGGTAGTCGAAAGATATACTTAAACAAGGTAAGCCAATAATAAATATCAATAAGGTAAATGAGACAAAGGGGAGGCACACACGTAGTGAGTATAGCATAAAACTAATTCCTAGTGAGATTAGGATTGGATTTAAGACAAAGGGACAGTTCTTATGTAGCATACAAAGACTCTATTAAATGGTTTTAAAATGGCATAGCATAAGATCATATATATATCAAAACCATAAATAAGAATGTGCACCACGAAGATTACTTAAGAAAATCGAAAACGAAACAAGATTAACCCAAGAACCATTATCGACTAGTCTTACATACGGGGGATGGATTGCAAAGGACTCAATAGTGTTTGTCACCACTACGATCTACCACACGACCCGGCATATAAGGTGAATCCGCTAAGTAAATTATATCTAAGCACCATGCTTACATACTTTCTACTACCTAGCACACACGTGTAATATACTAGGAGCTCTACGAATAAGCGCGTTGAATTATCATGAATAATGATCATATCAAATATGCTATGACTAGAATAAAGTAAAAATAGAATAATTGCATGCATAGTAATGGAATAGCACGAAGGTGTATGAAAACAATAATATTGATTCATAGTAACTTCATCGATCTAGAACCGGAGCGCGCGCTCTCTCTTCTCTAAACTCGACTTTCTATCTAAACTAGGCTCTAGATCTATATATAGAGCGGCAATTAGCTATCCTATCTCTTGGTGGCGCCTCCTCTTCTCCCGCCTTGGCTTCAACTTGATCTTCTACTTGATGATGACTTGAGGCTTCAGATCCATTATGAAACAGGGAGCCTGGGGCTGCTTATATAGTCGGGAGGAGGTGCCGGTGTTGGACTTAGATACAACTTCGTACTCCACCGTAACCATCGGATCAAACCGACATTAAACAAGCGGATTAGATTGCGCCTCTGAGGCGGTGGAGGAAGCTTCGAATCGTGGCCGACGTGGGTCGAGGGGGAGGCCGATCGGCCCAAATAACAGCCGACGCCCAGCCAGGGGCCCACTACGTGGGTCCCGCTGGATCGGTGCCTTCTCGAACCTTCGGACTTCTATTTCTTGGGTGTTAAGTCTTGATCACGCCGGGATTAGTCCGAGCTTTCTAGAGTCTTTCTCGAGTTGATTGCATTACGCCGCGTAGTCGTGCGGCTCGCGACTTCCGATGTTTTCCCCGTTTAGTCCCCGCATTCACAACTTTACCAAAACGGTGGAAATATGTTAGTGACACCCTATTCTAGGTTGTTATTATGATTTATATCCCTTTCTCATGTTTATTTGATTAATAAATTTATATGATAACAAGTGTCAACAAATGACCTACGGGAGGAGGAGCTCGAGCTCGCTCATAAGCTGCGTACGAGAAGATGCGAGAGGAGCTCAACTCCCTTCGTCTCGGCTCGACAACAAGGAGCTTGAGCGCCGCCGCTTGAGCCGAAAGCGAGTCCCCGCGAAAGGACAAGGATGAGCTTGCGAGCAACTCCGCCACCGTGACGCCGAGCTCGAGGGTGAGTGCTTATGCCCCCCGTCTTTTTGTCTTGCTTGTTTGGCGTTCGAGGCCGACCGCCCTCGCCGGCCGGACTTCGAATCCTACGACCGCGAAGCTTCCGAAGTTGTGGTGCAATCCTCCGCGCCTGAGGCGGAGCGGGTTCGGTTTGAAGCCGAGAATTATGAGCTCCGGTACAACGAGCAAGAGCTCTACGACGAAACCGGTGGAGCGCGGGCGGTCAGCTCTTCTTCTTTGCGTCCCAATGGCCTTGTGGCTCGCGTCTAACCGCTGCCTTTGTTTGCGCTGAGAAGCGTAAAACTCAAGGCGACGCTGAGGCCGAGGACAGCGCCGCAGAGAAGGAGGCGGACTGGGCAAATAAGACCAAAATACCTCCGCGGTGCGAGGAAGGAGCCTCAGCTTCCAAGAGTGCGCCGCTAAGGCCGTGGAGGAAGCCGAGGTTGAGGCCACCGCGACGCCCTCGGGTGGCGGACCGGTGAATCCGGTGGAGCGGTGTCCGCCATCCCGCGTAAGGTGACGGCGGATGCAGGCGGCGCTGGTCCACAAGGCGATCAGCGTCATCTTCACTCACTACCCCAATTTCGAGGTCAACATCGTGAAGACGGGGGTGGCGCCGGGCGCTGACGATGCCGACACCGACGGGAAAGCCGCCGGCCGCCGAGGTCGCCACCGCGGAGCTGTCCGCCGAGCTCTTCAAACTTGCCGCCGAGGAGCTCGAGGTGTTCGAGCCCCCTGCCGGTGGAGACGGAGCGGCCGAAGAGCCCGCCGAGGAGGAGGGGGAGGAGCGCGGGGCGCCCCCGCCCCGACGCCGATGGACCCAGACCCACCTCGGCGGGAGTAGGAACTTAAGGCTTGGCCTCTTTTTGTCGCTGAACTTGCTAAGTCCTCATAGCCGAGGCAAACTATAAAAACTTTAAGGGAGCCCGTGCTCAATGGATATCGCGCTTCTTCTCTTTGTCGCGTTTCATTCCTACTTTGACTCTTTTAGGAGCTTATGATTCGAGAGTTGGATGGCGGGCCATTCCTCGCTGGCGCAGGGGCGGAGATCGTTAGGCGCCGCGCCCATGCTCTTTAGTAGTGAGCTCATAACTTAGTCGTTTTGGGACGTCACTCGAGTTGAGAGGAGAAAGAGCAAGTTCGTGGGTTTGAGCTCGTTGCTGAGCTCTAAACTCGCTAGTTTTGCGAAAAAAACGGTGTGTTAAAAACGTGGGGTGTATGCACCTCGGGGTGTGCACCCCGATCCTTGTAGCCCCGAGCAAGGGCGGTCTTCGCCGAAGGCGAAGGCCGGCCGTTGCTCGATGTGCTAAGGAAAGAATTCAAAATGCTTGCACATATTTTTGCATCGAATTTGTGCTTTTATTGAGCTCTTGTAGCTACGACATTTCAAATACGCTTAGGGGTAGAAGCGACGTAGTCGCTTTGATGTTCCATGCGTTGGTGAGGACTCGGCCTTGGTGGTCCTTGAGCTTGTACATGCCCGCCCTCAAAGACTTGGTCGATGGTGAAGGGTCCTTCCCACGGCGCCGAGAGCTTGTGCTTGTCTTTGAGCTCGACTCGCCGCAAGACGAAGTCGCCGACGCCGAAAAGCTCGTCCCTTGACGTGATTCGGGCCGTGGTAGCGCCATAGATTGTAGGTATTTGGCGGAGTGAATGAGGGTGATGTCTCGGCTTGCCGAGCTGGGTCGGGCGGCGCCCTCGAGCAGCGCTTGGTTATTGTGCTCGTTGAAGGCCCGGACGCTGGGCGAACCGCACCAAGGCTGGGTGGGGAGCACGGCCTCGATCCGAAGACGAGGAAGAATGGCGTCCGCCGTGGCTCGCTTGGCGCAGCGAAGACTCCATATGACCGACGGAGCTCGGCGAGCCACCGGCGGGCGTATTTTTCGAGCCTCTTGAAGATGCGAGACTTCACGCCCCGTAGGATCATGCCATTAGCTCTTCTACCCGGCCGTTGGTCCTCGGGTGACTGGATCGAGGATGTGTCAACGCGACGCCATGATCGCCGCACCTCGCCGATGAAGACCTCTCCCACGGTTTGTGCCGTTGTCGGTGATGATGGAGTTCGGGACCCCGGCGGGATGATGCTGGTGAAGAACTTGACACCTCGCTCGGCAACACGATGGGCATGACCTCGATCCACTTTTGAGAACTTGTCGATGGCGACAAGGAGGTGCGTAGCCACGGCTGTCCTCTTGAAGGGTCCCACCATATCAAGGCCCCGCACCGCGAATGGCCAAGTGAGTGGGATCGCCTCGGAGGGACCGAGCCGGAGGTGCGTCCCGCTACGAAGAACTCGGCATCCTTCGCAGCGCCGGACGATTCGTATGGCGTCCGCGATGGCGGTTGGCCAAGAAAACCCCGCGCCGAATGACTTCCCAACAAGAGCTCGTGGCGCCGCATGGTGGCCGCGTCGCCGGAGTGGATCTCCTCGATGAGCTTCTCCCCTTGCTCGCGCAGTGATGCAGCGCCGAGAGGACGCCCGAGGCTCCGCGCCGGTAGAGCTCTTGCCCGACAAGGACGAACGATTTTGGCCCTTCGCGCCAGCGCCGATTCCTCTTGCCCCTGGGGAGCTTGCCTTCCTTGAACCACCGAGCAAAGGGATCCGCCATCGAAGCCGGAGTTGTAGAGGTCGAAGCTCGACCCAGCCCCCGAACCGCTTGGGGTGCGAGTTCGGGGCTAGGCAAGCCTTCGCGCTGGGGAGCTCGGCCTTGTGGGAAGCCGCCTACCTCCATAGGGTCCGAGCTCTGGGCGCTGGCGGCCGAGTTCGAGTCCGGCGTCGCAGGTCATTTTTGAGTCGTGACGATGGCTTGCGCTGTTCGGCATGAAGACGCCTAGCGGACCGGCAGCGATCCGACGCGAGCTTGGCGAGAACATCCGCGTCGTTGTTGAGGTGGCGGTGAATGTGGTTGACCTCGAGCCCGTGGAAGTGCTCCTCGAGCTCTCGGACCTTCCGTGATAGGCGATCATCTTCGGGTGACACTGACGACTTCCTTCATGACTTGGTTCTTGACGAGCTCGAGTCGCCCCCGACCTCGAGGTGTCGGATCTTAGAGCTCGCGCACGATGCAAGCCGCTCACCGAGCCTCATACTCGCCACATTGTTGGACGCGGAAAGTGCAGCGGATGGAGTACTTCATGCACACCTTGTTCGAGAGATGAAGAGGAGTCCGACGCCGCCCGTACTTCTTCACGGACCCGGTCGGCATATGGCCCAAAGATTCGATGTCGCCGCCAGCCCGGGCGGCCGCTGACCTCGACCCACTCAAGATGAAGTGCCGCGCGCAGCCTCGGGATTTTATGGCGTCTCTCGGGGGCGTAGGTGATGCTCGGGTCCCATGAGCTCAATAGCCCACTTGGCCATGCGGCCCGTAACCTCGTGGCTACGGATGACCTCGCCGAGGGGGAATTTGGAGACGACCTTGACCGGATGGGAGTCGGCAATGCCCGAGCTTGCGCCGATGATCGCAGCGGCGTACACGAGCTTTTCGAGCCGCGTAGCGGTCTTGGTGTCGGTGAGGACTTCGATGAAGTACACCTGACGCTGCACCTTGAGTGCGTGCCCCTCCTCCCCTCCCTCTCGACGACGAGCGTGGTGCTCACCACCTTTGAGGTGGCCGAGATGTAGAGGAGGATTTGTTCGTCGGGCGTAGGGGCGACGAGCACGGGCGGATTAGCAAGAAGTTGCTTCAGTGAGTTGAGAGCTTGCTGGGCCTCATCGGTCGTGCAAAGCGCCTCGACTTCTTCGGCCAGCTTGTAGAGTGGGAGGCTCCGTTCCCCGAGTCGAGCTATGAAACGACTTAGCGCGGCTAGGCATCCCGTGAGTCGTTGTACGCACTTGACATTCTTAATCGGCCCCATGTTCGTGATGGCGGTGATTTTCTCGGGGTTGTCTTCGATGCCACGTTCGAAACGATGAAGCCAAGCAACTTCCCTCGTGGGACCCCGAAGACACACTTCGGGGATTGAGCTTGACTCCAAACTCCTGAGCTTGGCAAAGACCTTTTTGTGGTCGGGGGATGAGCTCTTTCGAGCGCTGCCTTGACAACGATGTCGCCGACATATGCTTCTATGAGCTTTCGAGGAGCTCTTTGAAGACCTTCGCATGCACCTTTGAAAGGTGGCGCCCGGCGTTTTTCAAACCGAAGGGCATTGTCACGCAGCGTAATCGCCAAACGGAGTGATGAAGGAGGTAGCGAGCTGATCGAGCTCGCTCATCGCGATCCGGGTGGTAGCCGGAGTGGACGCCGAGAAAACAGAGCGCCTCGCACCCGGAGGTGGAGTCAACAATTTGGTCGATGCGCCGGCAAAGGAAACGGATCCTTTGGGCATGCCTTGTTGAGACCCGTGTAATCAACACACATTCTCCATTTCCCATTCTTCTTCTTAACTAGTACGTGGTTGGCTATCCACTCGGGATGATACACCTCCTTGATAAACCTAGCGGCTAAGAGCTTGTCTATCTCTTCGGTGATTGCCCGGCGCCGATCGTCGTCGAAACGCTCAAATTTTCGCTTCACCGGCCGAGCCGGGTTTGATGTTCAAGGAGTGCTCGGCGACTTCCCTAAGATGCCCTAAGATATCCGAGGCCCTCCACGCCAATACATCGAGGTTCGCGGAGGAAGTCGACGAGCTCGCTTCCTATTTGGAGGTGAGTTCGGCACCCACGAGAGGGTGCGCCCATCATTGTCGACCGTGACCTCCTTGGCGTCCCTTCTCGGGCCCGAATGTGCCCGTGACCTTTTCTTGAGCTCGGGCGTCAACTCGTGCTCGCCACTTCAAGCTCGACGGTTGAACTCGTGCTCGCCTTCTTTTGAGGTCGGGGAATCTTCGGCGCCGCCCGCACCGCCATCTTGGGCAGCATCTGCTCGATCTCGACAAATGCCGTCGGCGTCGGATCGGCGGAAGTGCGCCTCGCGTCCGAATGCATGCTCGAAGGTGGAGTCGACGGTGATGACCCCTGACCGGGATCTTGAGCTTGAGGTAGGTGTGGGTTAGGGGACGGCCATGAACTTCGCGAGATAGCATGGCCGCCCCAACAGCATGGTAGGCGTTCTTGAACGGGAGCACCTCGAACGTGAGGACCCTCCTTGTGGAAGTTGTCCGGTGCCGGCAAGGTGACGGGAGGTCAATCCGGCCCGAAAGGGGAGACCGCTTCCCGGCACCACCCCGTGGATCGGCTCTCGGCGACGGGCGGAGGCGCGCCTTAGGGATGCCAAGGGCTTGGAGCGCGTGGATGTAGAGGGAGGTTGAGGCCGCCGCCGCCCATCAACACCTTCCCGAGGCGCATGGTACCGATGATGGGGTCGACGACAAGCGGGTACCTCCCGGGCACGGATGTGCTCGGGGATGATCGTTTGTCGAAGGTGATCGCCGAGCTCGACCATTTGAGGTACTCGGGGTAGCCGCTCGGTGAAGAGGACTTCGCGGGGCGCGTGAGCTTTTTTGTCGGCGCTTGACTCGTGGCCGTAGCCCCGCCGAAGACGATGTTGACGGCACCGCCCTCGATCACGTACCATGTCGGCGTCGAACTCGTCCTGGGAGCCGCGTTTAGCGTCCTTGTCGCCGCCGCCCTTGTCGCCACCACGCAACGTGCCCATCACGCGTTTCCCTCATGAGACGGCAAAAGTCCTTCATCTTGTGTGCTTGACCAGGCCTTCGGTGGTGCGGGCGGCTCTTCGAGCATCTTGTCAGTCTTTCTTTGGGGATCGGCGGGCTTGCCGCCCCCTTGCCGCCGGCCTGCGCTTGTCGCGACGGACCCGCGAACTCGTCGTCGTTGTCGCGCGGGGGCGCTTGTTCTTCTTGTTCTTCTTCCTGGCGAGAGCTGATCCCCCTTCTTCGGTCATCGCCCTTTCGGCTTGCCCTTGCCCATGACAATGCGGAGACAGCGTCCTCCCCGTGCGTGCGCTGGCGAGGTCGAGGAGCTCCTTCACTGCTCGGGGCTTACGGACGCCGAGCTCGTGGATCGTGGTCTCGCCGGAGGGTAGTGCCGAAGGTGAAGGCGGGTGATGATCTCGGAATCGAGGCTTCCGAGAGGTTGTTGCGAGAGCTTGGAGAAGCGCCGATGTAGTCGCGCAAGCTCTCCCCCTTCGCTGCGCCTCGCCCGGGTCCCACGTCAGTGCTTGGCCGGGCGGCGGTGCTCGGGAAGTTGCCGACGAAGACGTCACTTGAGGTCCCTCCCGCCTGCAGATGGTGCCCTCTGGGAGGTGCTCAAGCCACGATCGCGCCGAATCTGCAAGGTAGAGGGGAGGTTGCGATGATGAAGTGGTCGCCGTCGGCACCTCCCCCGACAGGCGGTGGCAGAGTCCTCGAGCCATGTGGCGGGCCTGCCTCCCCCGTTATATTTCGCACCGATGTCGGAGCTCGGAAGCGAGAAGGGAACGGGGCTGTCGTGGATGCGTGGCCGAAGGCCTTGGGCCTCCTCGAAGCTCGAGCTCGAGGGGTCGGGCCGCTTTGGGAGACGGGCTCCACTGACGGCGCCTGCCGGCCGTGGGGCTACGGCTCTGTCTTCTTCGCTAGGCGCCCACCGCGCCGCTTGGTCGTAGGTGCGAGGGCGCCGTGGTCATCGCGGTGGCACTTTGTCGTCGTCCCAAGGGACGTTCTTGTCGGCTTTTGGGCTTCGCTTTCGGCGCCGGCGTGATGGTTGTCCTTGCGTCGCGGTTCTCGCCAATCACCGGGCGTGGGACGCCGGGATGGGAGGAGGCCTCGTGCTTTCCCCGCGCGGCCCGACGGTGGGGCGCCGAAGCCGCCCGCTGAACGGGCGCCTCCTCGAAGCCTCTTGAGCCGCTCATGGGTGCAATCGCGCCTCGCGGGCTCCCTCGGGGGCTGGGCCACGACGGAGGAGGGAGAGCGTAGCGGCGCCCCGCTCGGGAGGCTCTTCCAAACACCGGCGGAGCTGCTCGGGGCCCCTCGGCCCTGGTTGATGCGGTCTTGGGCGTCGCGAGCTCGGGCTCATGCTCATGATTGCTGCCCGCCTCCCCGCTCGGCGAGGAGGGCTTCGCGCTCTCTTGTGCTGCCGCGCTCCGAGCTCTTCGAGCTCTTCCAGCCAAGCCTTGATGCGGTCGACAAGGCGGTTCGCCGCCGGCGTGCGAGGGCGAGTCCCGAGCGTGCGTTGGGAGGCGTCACTCAAGCGGGACTTCCTCTACCGCACCCTCGGGGTGTGGCACATGTAGCACCGACGCGTGGGATCGCAATCCATGAGGCTCATCCCATCGAGGGCGAGCTCGAGCTCATGGACGCCCCAGTGCAGCCGTACCGTCGCCCCCGGAGAGTGGAAGACCCGCTTTGCCCGTCGGGGTACATCCCGCATAGGCCGCCATGAACTCGTCGGCCGGCGAGACCTTCTCTCCGGCGAGCCGAGGGACGGCGTTGGCGGTGGAGAAGGTCATGTCACGGGCGTAGCCCGCGTGAGGCTCGCCCCGGGATGTTCGGGAGCAGGTCCTTGATGAGGACGAAGAAACGATCCAGCCGCGCGGGATGGGGCCGACCGGCGCTGGAGTGGCGAATCCCGCCCATGCTTGTCGACGGAGTCGGTGACATCTCGAGGCGGTCGGAATGTCCTCACGCCGCATTGGGCGGGCGAAGACAGCTTCGGTGAGGGACTCCTCCGCCGCAGCGGGAGAAGTCGATGGTGCCGGCGCGCATCGCTAGCGCCGCGGCCGCCGTCGTCAGCGAGGAAGCCATCGGAGTGGGGAAAAACGTCGCACTAGCGCAGCCCCTACCGGCGCGCCAACCGCCGTGGTCTTGTACCACCGCCACAAGAATGTCCGGCTAATGCGTGCTCCAATGGCCTAGCTCTAGAGACAATGACACAAGGTTTATACTGGTTCGGGGCAAATCGGGCTCCCTAATCCAGTGTGATCACTATCCGAGCTCAAATGCTCATACCGGGGCTAGTACAAGCAAGGCGAGAGAGGGAGAGGGCTCCCAAGTCTCTATGATTGAGGCTAATGCCAATATCGAGTGTGTGAGTGCGGGTGTGGGTGTTGGAAATCAGAACCCCCCTCTCCCTCAATCCGGAGGGCTGCGTCCCCTTTTATAGTCGCAAGGGGCGAGGCTTGAGAGCTTGTTGACACTCAATTAATGCATGTTTTACTACCACCAAAGTGAACCACTAATACAATATTACATGTGAAAACATAACCAAACATTATTTATCTAACGAGTTCCACGAGTTTTGGTGTTTCAAGTTGTTTTGCAGGAATGTTGTGGAAATACAAATAAAGTATGCCAAATAAAGTGGGAAGCAAAAGTCGAAATACGCCAAAGAGCAAAGGGAAGCAAGGAGGCTGATTCCACGCCCCATCTGGACTTTGCACCAGCGGAAACCATCTACCAAGGCCCACAAGCCCACCGGAGAAAGGAGAGGCAAAATGGGGCCCATACTGCGGCGGCCGGCGCAAAATTTTGGTGTTTTTTCCCGCCCTTTCTCTCGCGGTTCGCTACGGACTTCACGCGGCGGTTGCATGTGGTGCAACTTTCATTCCCGCCAAATGCCCCTCGGAACAAGGATGGCCCTCCATTGTCTCCTCTCTTTTCCTATATAAAGAGACCCCTACACCATTGTACACACCATTCTACATTGTGAGCATCACTTCCACATTTTATATCAAGTAGTAGTGTCCCTCTAGGTGGCTCTCACCTAGTTGTATACTTAGAAAAGAGGAAGAGAGTGAGAGGAGAAGAGAAGAGGAGAAGCCGGCTTTTTGTCGGTTTCGCCTCAACTTTGTAATGTACCTCTACGGAGCCGACTCAATTTGAGTAACGTCCCGGGTTATCTTGTGGTATTTCCAAGTTTATTATTTGACTTAATTCAAGATTGCTTTATTTTACTTAATCGAACTCCGCCGACCGAGTGCTCTAGTCCAGATCCGGCTAGTTTAGTAATCATTAGCATAGACGTGGTGTCTAGGCTAGTGTATTACCCGAGTTTGCACCCAAACCTACGGAATAGTTGTGGTAGCCCCGGGGTGACAAATCCGATCGCCTTTGTAGTCCACCACGCACGGGTTGGTGTTTTCAGAGAGCTTTTGGCGGCTCGACCCCGATTACCGTTTCCCGTCTCTTCGAGAATCGGAAGGTTCCGCTGCTCCAAAGTAAGTAAGGTCTAGTAAGCCCGAACCTTGGTATTTAGTAATCTTGGGAAAACCTTAGAGAACCCCTCTCTACCTACAAAAAAATTATTCTTTCTTATCTCTTGGACGTACTTGATCCTTTCTAGTCACTTCACGCTCCCCGTGGAAATCGATACCTCGAATACTCCGTGAAAGCTACAACGGTACTTTCCGTGCACTTGCGGATTTATCTCGTGTGCGTTAAAAATACCAACAAGCTTTTACGGGCGCCGCTGTCGGGAACGGTAGTTGTTCTAGGATCGAACCAAGTCGTCCGTGTATCCTTTTTATTTTTACCATCATTTTTATGCACCTTACCACCACCATCACCACAACCACATGGACTCAACGCCTATCTATAAACATTCGGCTCCAAAGGGCGATTCGCTGGAGCCTCCACCATCATCCCATCCGATTCTTACAAATTGCTTTGAAATTACCCCGCCATAGCCATGGTTCGACCAACCCTTCTCTCGGGCACGATAATGAAAATCCATATAACCACCTTCGAATTCGAAAGCACTGTGTTCTTGCCTCATTTTATCCGGCATGACACAGAGACCATTAAATGGAAATTGTTTCCATTCTCCCTTTTGGGAAGCGCTTGAACAATGGTATGCTCATACCGTAGGAGGTGTTCACGAAACCGGGTTGAACTTCGAGACAAATTTTGTCTTGCTTTCTTCCCCGATTCCCCGAAGTCATTGCCCTTCGAATAGAAATTCTCGATTTAAACAAAAAGAGAAGGAGACCTTAGGAGCATCCCGGGCCAGGTTACTAAGTCTTATAAATACAGGCCTGCACCTTTCTTTGCCGCACCAAGTCATTCTTTGCCACTTCTATCTTGGTCTTAGCAAGGAGGATGCTCTCCAACTTGACCTCTCTTTCTAGAGGCTCGTTTGTGCATAAATCCATTAGTGAGGGGAAAGCCATTCTAGAGAAGATCTTAGAAAACACCCCATACACCGGGTATATATGACGAGTTTCCGTAAGATCCAATAGAGTCAAGCCCCTAGCCAACAAAAAGGAGGCATCTTACAACCGAATTTGAAGTTCCTTCAAATTCTTCTCATAATTCGGTTGTCGAGGAACCTCCCCCTTAAGGGAACATGCAATCACACTTCTTGGGGTGATGAGTCCCATCCTTATACATGTCCCTTTGGATTCGAGGATGACCTTTTTCTCGATGATGATTTTGGGAATGTTTTAGAAATTCCCAGATCGTAATCATTAGATACCTCGAACTCCTTTATGAGACATCAAGAACACTCACAACACATAGAGGGTGAACCAATTCATATGGAAGACATTTCTATACCCTCCACCTCTTTGCCCACACATGATGTCTCATCGACTTCGTTCCCGATCAAGGGGGAGAGCATGAGACAGTCTCTGATTAACAATATTTGATCCATGTTTTGCGGATGACTTGATCTATCATGAAAAAGAAAGTGTTCCCTAGAATCGAGAGATTTCATCAATGAACATGGAAGTTACATTCTAAATGTCACATCCATTCCATGCTCATATGAAAAATCTCCTGGATCGATCCATAACTCGACCATCTTAACAATGATCTACAACCCCTTCTCGCTCTCTGCTCATAAAATCTTTGAAAAGGGTTATTGTAGATGCTTTTGTCTACCATAAATCTTGCAAATTTCGTGGTATCTCGGCATGAGTTTACGGGATCGACACTCAAGGTTGGTGTTGGAGGGAAACCACTTCACCAACACTGGTTTGAAATTCAAAGGTTTCCCAAAGACGAGCTTTTCCTTTTAAACAAAACACTTTCGAGATAACCCGCTCTTTCAATAAAATTGTTCTTCATAAAAGAAAGCAAAACTTTTATTTTTAATAAAAAGCAAACATGTTATCAAACTAGTAGCGCCTTCGATATTCTTGTTGCTAACCATTTCGGTGAAGACAAAGAAGAACAAAGAAGCATACGATGCTTGAGAATATGAGGCTACATCAACTACAAACTTTGATGCTCATGGGTGAGGGAACACACTTTCGGATGGAGGCCACGACCTCGCACACTTGAATTTTACACAAAAGTTCAAGTGTGGGGGGAGGAAGGTGTAAGTCCAAGTTCCACACACACCAAGGGATCAATAAAAAAAAAAATGTGAGCCTGACCTTTGCTTTAAAAAAAAAATAAAAATAAAAATAAAAATAAAATAAAAACAACATAGAGTCTAGAATAATTCATTAATCAAATAAACCTTTGACTCTCTGGTGTTTTTCCACCGAAAAAGGTCCTTGTTATTTTCACTTGTCTTTTGTCTTTGAATAAAAAAAGATATAGCTCCAAAGAAGTGTGGGGGTGTGCAAGATTCCATTGAAGAACGTAGCCAAAACCACATCATGAACTGGTGGAGGAATGTATACAAAACTTCGGTTTGATCACTTCTCTCCCACTGCTCATATGCATGTTCCTGGTTCTACACTTGTTTAAACCTGCAAACTTTTAAAAAAACCAAAATTCCACACTTAGAATTAAAACTCGAAAAGTAAATATAAATATAGCTCTTTGAGTTTGGCCTACATAAATTTTTGTTCCTTGCATATCCTTAGTGCTTGTGGGAAAAACACATAGGAAAAAACATATTGCCTAAGTTGTTGTGAAGTGAGATATGGCATTGACATGGAAATCCAACCTTTTTTATTCAAAGTACTTGGAGAATTTCCTTTTCATCAAAATGTTAAAAACCATAGTCTCACATACTCCTCAATGGTGAGAAATTCCTACCGTACCAAATACCACGCGATACAATTTGAAAACCTTCTACATTTGCTACTTGTTTTTGCATTGAGCTCACAAACCTTGTTGACCCTAGTTGAGAAATTTATCATACTCTTAAATCAAGATCACGTACACGCCACCAAATATATGCACTACTCCTACATTGGGTGTAGGCGCATGAACATGCCTTCCAATTAGATCCATCCAAAAAATGTTCTACTCCTACACTAGGAGGGAAAAAAAAAGTATATTGATAGGTTCCTTTCAAAATAATTGCTCCAAACACTTGTTGATATCTCACTCTCAAAAGTTTGAAAAAAGAGACATGAGGCTATCATCAAATAAAAAAAAAAGAGAAAAAAAAAATGGACAAGTGTCCTGGTTTTAAAACAATGGGTACTTAGATGCCCGCCTCTCTATAAAAAAAAAAAAAAAAAAAGAAGAAGAAAAAGAAACAAAAGATGAGAATAAAAGATAGCCCATGTTCTCACAAATATTTTCTCCAAAGTCTCAATAAAGAGAGAGATATTTCAAGGAGCATAGTAGAAATAGGATAGCCACTATATATATCCACACACTTGCACATCTTGATTTTATTGTATGACATTTTTCTCCATGGATCCATTGTTTGACCTAGCAAAATATGCAATACAAGTATGCCCACAAAAATTTTTCCTACCCGAGCTCCACATAAGCCTTTTAGAAGTAGGAAGAAAAAGAAGGCAATGCTATAAATGCCTTGGTAAGGGAATATACACCACCGAAATGATTTGAGAGTGCCATTTGAGGAGTACTTGTGAGCTATGCTTTATTTTGAAAATATTAAAAAAAAACTCCAAGTTACTAAGATGTGAAATTGGGTTGAGATGACTTTGTTTCAGAGCCGCTCCATCTCTCAACCGCCGAAGAATATATGTTAGACACTCCACATATCCCACGGTAATGAGGCATGTCTAGGGATGATCTTTATGTCGGGTTCATAACTTCGAATTGCTATGTTTATACTTACTTTATCACTAACCTTTACTCGGGACGAAAGCAAGAGTCAAGTGTGGGGGGAACTTGTTGACACTCAATTAATGCATGTTTTACTACCACCAAAGTGAACCACTAATACAATATTACATGTGAAAACATAAACCAAACATTATTTATCTAACGAGTTCCACGAGTTTTGGTGTTTCAAGTTGTTTTGCAGAATGTTGTGGAAATACAAATAAAGTATGCCAAATAAAGTGGGAAGCGCAAAAGTCGAAATACGCCAAAGAGCAAAGGGAAGCAAGGAGGCCGATTCCACGCCCATCCTGACTTTGCACCAAATGGGAAACCATCTACCAAGGCCCACAAGCCCACCGTAGAAAGGAGAGGCAAAATGGGGCCCATATCATGCGGCGGCCGGCGCATCAAGGGCGCCGGGCGCAAAAATTTTGGTGTTTTTTCCCCGCCCTTTCTCCGGCGGTTTCGCTTCACGGACTTCACGCGGTGGTTGCATGTGGTGCAACTTTCGCTCCCGCCAAATGCCCCTCGAACAAGGATGGCCCTCCATTCTCTCCTCTCTTTCCTATATAAAGAGACCCCTACACCATTGTACACACCATTCTACATTGTGAGCATCACTTCCACATTTTATATCAAGTAGTAGTGTCCCTCTAGGTGGCTCTCACCTAGTTGTATACTTAGAAAAGAGGAAGAGAGTGAGAGGAGAAGAGAAGAGGAGAAGCCGGCTTTGTCGGTTTCGCCTCAACTTTTGTACCTCTACCGAGTTTACTCAATTTGAGTAACGCCCGTGTTATCTTGTGGTATTTCCAAGTTTATTATTTGACTTAATTCAGTATTGCTTTATTTTACTTTACTGGAACTCCGCCGACCGAGTGCTCTAGTCCAGGATCCGGGCTAGTTTAGTAATCATTAGCATAGACGTGGTGTCTAGGCTAGTGTATTACCCGAGTTTGCGCCAAACCTACGGAATAGTTGTGGTAGCCCCGGGGTGACAGCCTCCGACAAGGCCTTTGTAGTCCACCACGCACGGGTTGGTGTTTTTTTAGTAGAGCTTTTGGCGGCCTCGACCCCGACACCGTTTCCCCTTCTCTTTCGAGAATCGGAAAGGTTCCGCCGCTCAAGTAAGTAAGGTCTAGTAAGCCTGAACCTTGGTATTTAGTAATCTTGGGAAAACCTTAGAGAACCCCCTCTCTACCTACAAAAAATATTATTCTTTCTTATCTCTTGGACGCATTTTGATCCTTTCAAGTCACTTCACGCCCTCGCGGAAATCGATACCACGAATACTCCGGTGAAAGCTACAACGGTACTTTCCGCGCTTGCGGATTTATCCGCTGTGCGTTAAAAATACCAACGAGCTCTCATCGAGGTGAGGAGTTTTAAAGAAAGTGAAAATACACGCCGAAAGTGTTTGATGCAAGAAAAGAGCTCTCGAGATGAGCTCGGCGGGGCAGATGAGAGCTTTCCTCGAGCTCCCGGGTGCTGGATGCTGAAATTGGTCGCCGCCGCACGCGGGATCGGGGTTTAGGCAGCGGGGCGGCGTTGCCCCGCTCTAATCGTAGTTGGAAGACGTCTTTCGATATGGCGTGCCCACACCGTCGAAGGGAAGTCGCATTACCACGTATGCACCTCGCCTCGACACCGTAAGGCGGGGCTGTTGGAGCCGACGGGGTATGGCGACGCTTGGTCGGATGACCTCTCCTCGTAGGCTGAGCTCTACGTGGCTACGTCAGGTCCGCCGTGGGTGGTTGGGTTTGTCGAGAGAGTTGTTGACCAACTCCCGTACTGCGAACTTCTTCGAAGGCGGCGGCCGAAGTTCTTCTGCGTCCGTCTCGGGGGTGCTCGCTCTCGGGGGAGCTCGAGCGGGGGCGAAAGAGGTCCCGGGTGAGGGTCCAGTTGCACCGGAGATGAGGGAGCTGCCGCTGGGAGACCTCGGGTGGTAATGAACGACGGGTCTTCGCGGAGCTCATTTGGAGAGCCCCGAGCGGGACGGAGATCTTTCCTCGCATGGGGGAGCTCATGCGCCGGCCGGGACCTCAGGCCTCGGCGGGGATGTCTCGTTAGCGGGTCATGCTCCGAGACAACAGCTGCCGCCGGGGTATCCTAAATATCGATCCCCACACCAGCGTCGCCGGCTAAAGCCCACCCACGAGGTCCTCTTCACCGAGCCTGTGACACCACGCCTTCACTTCAGTGGTCGAGCTCGGCGATCACCGACAAAGGCGGACCACCCGCGACACATCCCGTGCAGGGGAGGTACCGCTTCGTCGTCGACCCCATCATCGGCACCAGCGTCGGCAAGGTGTTGATGGGCGGTAGCGGCGGCCTCAACCTCCTCTACATCCACACAGCTCCAAGCCCTTGCCATCCCCACAGGGGCGCCGCTCAGTCCCTCGCCGGAGCCAATCCACCGGCGTGGTGCTTGGGGAAAGCAGATGGTCCGCTTCGGGCGGATCCACCTCCCGTCACCCGCCGGCACCCGGACAGCTTCGCAAGGGGAGGGTCCTCACGTTCGAGGTGCTCCCCTTTAGGAGCGCCTACCACCGCTCTTGGGCCGGCGTGCTATCTGAAGTTCATGAGCGTCCCTAACTAACTACACCTACCTCGAAGCTCAAGATCCTCACCGAAGGGGTCATCGCCGTCGACTCCACCTTGAGGAGCACGCCTTAAACTGCGAGCGCGCCGTCCGATGCGCCGACGCCACGGTCGAGATCGAATGATGCTGCCCAAGATGACGGCTCGGGCCAACGCCGGTGACTCGCCCCGAGCTCAAGAAGGTAGCGAAGCACGAAGCTCGGCCGGTGAGCTCGGCAAAGGGGGAGCTTGGGCCCTCCTAGCGAGGTCGACAAGGTCACCGCACGTTCGGTGCCCGGAAGGACGCCAAGGAGGTCAAGATCGACGGGGATGGGCGCACCCTCCCAGAGGGGGTCCGAGCTCACCCCCCAAATAGGAAAGCGAAGCCGTTGACTTCCTCCGCGAACCTCAACGTGTTCGGCGTGGAGGGGCTCGACATGCCCGCATACCGAGGGAAGTCGCCGAGCACTCTTTAAACATCAAACCCGCTCTCGCCGGTGAAGCAAAGGCTTAGACGTTTCAACGACGACGACGCCAGCAATCGCCGAGGAGATAGACAAGCTCTTAGCCGCTAGGTTTATCAAGGAGGTGTATCATCCCGAGTGGATAGCCAACCCCTCGTACTAGTTAAGAAGAAGAATGGGAAATGGAGAATGTGTGTTGATTACACGAGTCTCAAATAGGGCATGCCCAAAGGATGCTTTCCCTTTGCCGCAATCGACGTTGTTGTTGATCGCACCTCCTGGGTGCGAGACACTCGCTTTTCTTGACGCTTACCCCGCTACCACCGTATCACGATGAATGAGCTCGATCAGCTCGCCACGCCCTTCATCACTCCGCTTGGGCGCATTCTCGTTACGTAACAATGCCCTTCGGGTTTGAAAACGCCGGCGCCACTTTCCGTGAGGTGCATGCAGAAAGTCTTCAAAGAGCTCCTTGAAAGCTCGTAGAAGCATACGCCGACGACATATCGTTGTCAAGACAAAAACGCCAAAAGAGCTCATCCCCTCGACCTCGAAAAGGTCTTCGCCAAGCTCAGAGTTCGAGTCAAGCTCAACCCTAAAAGTGCGTTTTTCGGTCCCACGAGGGAAATTGCTTGGCTTCATCGTCTCGAATGTGGCATCGAGGCTAACCCGGAGAAAAATCGCCACCATCACGAACATGGGGCCAATTAAAAATGTCAGAAGTGCGTAACGACTCACGGGTGCCTAGCGGTGCTAAGCCGTTTCATAGCTCGACTCGGGAACGGAGCCTCCTACTCTACAAGTTCTTTGAAGAAAACCGAGCGCTTTGCTTGGGCTGGGGCCAGCAAGCTCGACTCACTAAAGCAACTCCTTGCCAATCCGGGTGCTAGTCGCGCCACGCCCGGCGCCAATCCTCCTCTACATCTCGGCCACCTCAAAGTGGTGAGCACCGTGCTTTCGTCGTCGAGAGAGAAAGAAGAAGGGCACGCGCTCAAGGTACGGCCCGGTGTACTTCATCAATGGTCCTCACCGACACAAAGACTTCGATACACTAAGCTTGAAAAGCTTCGTAATGTAGCTAAAGATCACTTCGGCACAAGCTCGGGCACTACTTCGATTCTCTCACCGGTCAAGGTCGCTCCAAGTACCCCTCGGCGAGGTCATCCGTGAGCCAGGGTTACAGCCGCATGGCCAAGTGGGCTATTGAGCTCATGGGGGCTGACATCACCGATGCCCCTAGAGACGCCATAAAGTTTTAGGCTCGCCGACTTCATATCGCAGCAGAGTGGATCGAAGTCGAGCAAACCGCCTGCATTCGACGACATATCGAGTAATCGACGCTGTACTTTGACGGATCCGCGAAGAAGTATGGCGCCGTCGGGCTCGTCTTCATCTCCCCAAATAAAGTGCGCATGAAGTACTCAATCCGCCTACACTTCCCCGCATCCAACAATGTGGCCGAATACGAGGCTTTGGTGAATGGCTTATGATCGCGCATGAGCTCGCATCCGGCACCTCGAGGTCCGGGGCGACTCAGGGCTCATGAAGAACCAAGTCATGAAGGAAGCTCGGCCGCGTCAACCCGAAGATGATCGCGCATCACCGAAGGTCCGAGCTCGCTCGAGCACTTCCACGGGCTCGAAGTCAACCACGCCCATCGCCACCTCAACAATGATGCCGACGTCCTCGCCAAACTGCTAGCGCATCGGCCGCCGGTCCCGCCAGCGCCTTTCATGCATGAGCAGCACAAGCCGCCGATACGTTCAGGGTGAGCCCGCTGATGGCGGATGCGAACTCGACGCCAACGTGCATCGGGTTCGACTCCTATGGAGGTAGACGCCTCCCGCGAGATCGAGATCGCCCAACACGAAGGCCCCGCTTAGCGACGAAGCTCAAACCTGGGACGGCTGGGGCCGCTCGGGGCGGGTCACCACCACCACGCGCGACCCTCGGCCTCGATTGGCGGGTCCTCCCCTGCAGGGGGGTTCAAGGAAGGCAAGTTGCCCCGGCAAGAAGAGTCAAGACGCTCGGGCGCGGAGGGCCAAGTCCTTGTCCTCGCCGGGAAGAGCTCTCGGCTGCCCGAGCCTCGGGGCGCCCTCCAGCCACAGATCACCTTCGGAGCAAGGGGAGGAGCTCATCAAGGAGATCCACGGCGAATGTGGCCACCACGCGGCGCCACAAGCTCGTTGGGAAGGCATTCCGCCAAGGCTTCTCTTGCCAGGCGACCCATGCCAGGGCGCCATTGGGTCGTCCGAACCGTGGGGATGCGGGTTCTTCGCCAAGCGAACACATCTCTCGGCGCGATCCCTCCAGACGATCCTCTCACACGGCCGTTCGCGGTTTGGGGGCTCGACATGGTAGGACCCTTCAAGAAGACCGCCGGGGGATACACGCACCTCACGGTCGCCATCGACAAGTTCTCCAAGTGGATCGAGGTCATGCCATTGCGCGCGTGTCGAGTGAGGAGGCTGTCAAGTTCTTCCAGGCATCATCCACCGGGTCGAGGTCGAACTCCATCATCACCGACAACGGCACCAACTTCATGGGAGGGTCTTCATCGGCGGTGCAACAATCCGCGGCATCGCGTCGACACAGCCTCCCTGAATGCCGAAGAACCAGCGACCGGGTAGAAAGAGCTAACGGCATGATCCTGCGGGGCGAAAGTCATGCATCTTCAAGAGACTCGAAATACGCCGCGATGGCTGTAGAGCTCCCCTCGATCGTATGGAGTCTTCGCTGCCGTAAGCGAGCTACGGGGTGGATCTTGTTCTTCCTCGTCTTCGGTCAGGGCGTGCTCCCCCAAACCTCGAATCTGACTCACCCGTGTCGGGCCTTCCAGCGAGCACAACAACCAAAGCTGCTCAAAGGCGGCTGAATCCAGCTCACGGCAGTGACATCGCCCTCATCCCACTCCGCCAAAGTACACCCGGTCCATGAGGGCGCTACCCGCGATCGCCCGCGTCAAGGGGGTGAGCTTTAAACATCGGCGACTACGTCCTACGTCGAGTCCGAGCTCGAAGGACAAGCACAAGCTCGGCGCCTTGGGGAGGCCCCTTCACCATCGACCAAGTCTTTGAGGCCCGGCACCTCTGGGGCTCAAGGACCTGGGCCGGGTCCTCTGTAGCGTGGAACATCGAGCGACTAACGCCGGCTTCTACCCCTAAATGTATTTCGAAATATTGTAGCCGCAAGAGCTCAATAAAAGCAAAATTCAATGCAAAAAATATGTGCAAGCATTTTGAATTCTTTCCTTAGCACGCTTGAGCAACGGCTGACCTTCCCTCGGCAAAGGCCCGCCCTTGCTCGGGGTTACAGGAGCGGGTGCACACCCCACGTTTTTAACGCATTTTTTTAGCAAAAACACGCAGTTCGAGCTCGGCGGCAGACGAGCTCAAACTCACGAATTCACACTCCCTCCTCTTAACTCAAACGGTGTTCAAACGACTAAGTCATGAGCTCACCACCTTGGAGCATGGCGCGATCGCTTTAACGACCTCCCGCGCCCCTCGGCCAGGGCGAGGAACGGCTCGCCATCCCGCTCTCGAACCACGAGCTCACGAAAGGTCGGGCGTAGAAACAACGTGCGATAAAAGAGGAAAGACGACTTCCGATTAACTATCATACAAGCTTCCATAGGAAGTTTTTACAATTTGCCTCAATTCTACGAGGGGACTCAACAAGCTCATGAACCAAAAAGAGGCCTAGCCTCGGGCTCCCTATTCTTGCGCGAGGGCGGGTCTTGGTCCATCGGCGTCGGGCGGGGACGTCTGCGCGCGGCCTCCTCCTCCTCGGCGGGCTCCTCGGCGCTTCACCCCCGCCCGGCGAGGCTCAAAGACGAGCTCCTGGGGGCGAGGCGAAACTCGGCGGAGGCGGCCTCGCGGTCGCGGCCTCGGCGGCGGCGGCTTTCCGCTCCACGTCGGCGTCGTCAACGCCGGCGCCCACCCCTTCTTCCACGGCGTCGACCTCAAAGTAGGGGTAGTGAGTGAAACGGCAGCTGATGCGCCTTGTGAACCCGCGCAGCGGCCCGGCGTCCTCAAAATCACCTTCGTGGGGCGGCCGACACCCGCTTCGACCGGGTCCGGCCGTCTTCCGCGCCAAAGGCGTCGCCAGGGCTGCTCGACCACGGACCACGAGGCCTTGGCCTTGTGGCCCGAGCTCTCGGCCTCCTCCACGGCCTTAAAGGTGCGTTCACCCGGGAGGGTTCGAGCTCCTTCCTCAGCGTCGACGCAGGCCATTTGGTGCCCCTTTAGAGTCCGCCTCTCCTTCTCTGCGGCCTTGAAGCCGTGTGTGCTGCGAGGAGGCCAAGGCGGCGAGCTCCAGCCTCTCCCTGCCTCGGCCTCCGCGCCGCCTTCGAATGCAGCTTCAGCTACAAACAAAGAAGACAAGTCCCGGGGACACAAGTCACAAGGCGGTGAGGACACAAGGTGGAAGACAAGCGCCTCGCACTCCACAGGCTCGTCGTTAGAGCTCTTGCTCGTTGTACCGAAGCTCGTAATTTCGGCTTCAAACCAAACCACCGCTCCGCCTCCCGAGGCACGAAGGTCACACTACGGCTTCGGAGGCCTCATGGTCATAAAGGCTGAGGCCCGCGGGCGGGGACAATCGGCCTCGAACGCCAAACAAACAAGACAAGAAAAGACAAGGGCAAGAGCACTCACCCTCGGCCTCGGCGTCACGGTAGCGAGGATTGCTCGACAGCTTGTCCTTGTCCTTCGCGAGGACTCCACGCTCAGCTCGGCGTCGAGCGCAAGGCTCCGCTTATCTTCAAGCATCCGGCGGAGGGAGTCGAGCTCCTCCTGCATCTTCTCCACTGCAGCTTATGGGAAGAGCTCGAGCTCCTCCTCTCCAGCCCAGGGCCTCCCTCCGCGGCGGCTCCTCCTGCTCTCTTGGGCCTCCCGAGAGGCCGCGCCCCTCGGCGTCACGAGCGAGCTGGCGTGTCCCTTCGCCCAGACGCTCAGGAATCGGTGCTGGAATTTGTGCCGAGCCGAGCTCGGCACCACATGTCGCTGCAGGCTCCGTCGGCCCCTCCCGACCGAGCCGGCCGGCCGGCGCGGCGCGGTCTGCGTCAGCCGGTTGTACCCAGCGATGGCGTCACTGCACACCACTGGAAACACAAGCACATGGCAAGCCAGGAAAGCACAAAAAAAGTACTCAGCGCCGCCGGCGGCGGCCAAACTGCGCGAGGGCGTCTGCAGCACACACCCGACGCCGGGGCCGGCGGCGACCGAGGGCCCTCCCGGCGCGGCGGCTGCTCCGCCATCCGAGCGTAGGGTCGGGGAAGAACAACATCCACGCCGCCGAGGGAACGCTCGCCGCACGGCAGCAAGACGGACACCCCCGCTCGCCAACTTCAATCGCTTCCTACGGTGAGGAACGGCACCCTCGAAGCGCGACGGCGTTCGGGTGGCGGCACCCTCCACGCCTCGCCCTCCTCCAGCGCTGCCGCCGCGCTCGCACCGCCTCTTGCCGCCGCGATCGGCGTACCCTCGCCATCGAGATGTCGCACGACCTCCTCGCCTCGGGATAGACTCTCGACCTCGCAGCGGGCTCTCTGGCGCGCTCTCGGGCGCCGGAGTCTCTCCCGGAACCGCTGTCTCCATCTCCGTCGCCGCCAAGGAGCTTCGCGTAGCCAGCTTGAGTGCCGGGCTCCCGCCGCCCTCGGTGAGACCGTCACCGAGGCTCCTCGATTGAGCCCAGCCACGGGTCCTCGGCGCTCGACCCACCGAGCGCTCGGTGTCGATGGGGAGCCGTGGCGCGGGAGGCCCTAGAAGTCAGCCAGGCGCTGGTCGATAGTGTCCCCTTTGAAGGGGAAACAGCGCCATCATCTTCGACCCCGAGCTCGTCGTGCCACGCCCGCCATCCTCGACGCCGAAGCTCATCGTCCGACTTCGCTGCCGCCGCCTCGTTTCCGCCGACGCAGCCCGTTGTCACATCGCTGAAGCTCGCTGGGCGCCGCGCTTGAGCTTCGCCGGCATCGAGCTCATGGTCGACGCGGCGCCATCGAAGCTCACCATCTCTAGGCCCGAAGCTCGCGCCCAGCTAAGCTCGGCACGCCCGGGTCCGCTAGACGCTTCACGGGTACGCCGCCGCGCAACGCGAGAGCGAGTCGCTGCCTATGGCCAACTACTACAACCAGCGGGGGCGCGGAGGGACGAAGGACTTACCTTGCGGCCACCCTCTTCTATTTCTTCTTCTTACAGCGCCTGCGGCCCTCTAGAGCCCGGCAGCTCTGACGGCGCCCAGCCCTCGTCGAGGGCTTGGGCGCGTGCGGTGGGCGGGCGGGGCCTTCTGCGGCGCTCAAGGCCATCACCCGGGCGGCGAGCTCGCGGCACGATGAGTCCGACCTCCCTAGGCCAGGCGTCGCCCGGCGTCGAGGCACCCTGCGGCTTCGGCGGGCTCCACCTCCTCAACCGCTGCTGCCGCCAGCTGGCGGAGCGAGCCTACCCCCTGCTCCGAGCAAGGGAGCTGTGGACTGACAGGTAGACAGGCCTCGATCCCACGGAAAGAGGGGTTGAAGCAAAGGGCGCACCACGCCAACCTATAGAGCTCGAACTCATTAGATGACTCAAAGCTTGTGAAGGAATGAGCTAAGGCAAAACGGCGATCACATACGGCCGAGAGGTCTACGGGTTGGGGAGGGACTGGGGGCTGGCGCCCTCACCCGTCTTCGTCACGTGCTTCATCCCAAACTCCACGGTCGACGGTGAGACCGAGGCGTTGCCGTCCCGAGGAGCAGGGCCTCCTCCTCCTTCATCTCCCACATCCAGGAGGGTCAGACGGCGGAGAGCACCACCGCCTTGAGAAGCCCGGGCCTCGATGATAGGTTCACGTCGGCGGTGTCACGGGCCGACTTGATCTTGCTCGGCCGCCTCCGTCCTCCATGGTGTTGACATGCGGACCCTCGCGCCACGGCTGGCTCCCTTGCCAAGGTGCGGCGGTGAGCAGGTGGTAGAGGGATGAGGAGTGTCGTTCTTCGAGGTGAAACCACTCCTCCCTCCACCGGGGTTGGCCAGACGGGGGAAGTAGATCCTCGGGGAAGGATTCGGACCTTCCCCCCTTGGCGTTTGCATCGGCAACACCCTCGGGCAATGGGGAGGAACGCCTCCCTGCGCGGTGGGCGGATCTTCGTGTATATATGGTGCTTTTGAAGAGCTCCCGTTGGGAGGAATCCCCAACCATCCCTCGCAAAAAGCATGGTGAAGGCTTCAGAGAAGCGAGACTCAGTTGGGCGGGAGTCTTTGCCCCGTGCGATCTGAGATGAGGCGCGGAAGAAGGGTCGTCCCGCGGGGCATGCCGAGCCCAGCGCTCGTGGAAGGCGACGAAGGAAACGACATACCCGCCGGCGATCGGGAAACCGTGTGAGATGCCGGGCGGGATGATCCCTCACGCGCCCCGTCGGGTGGGTACGGCGCCCGTAAACGATGCTACATCTCTCGATCAACGCCTCGTCGCCGTCGGAGGCAACCACGAACCCATCTCTCGGTCTCAGGGCGGGTCGCCGGCGAGGGCGGGGGAGGTGGAAGATCAGATCTCAACGAGTGCGGCGGGACGAACTCTCTCTCTCGTGCGTGGAGGAAGGCAAGATGGGAAGGTGAATCACGCTCCTCAATCTCCCCCTATTTATAGAGCTGGCGCGGCGGAGGCGACGGGCGAGAAACCGCCAGGGGGACCCACCACGCACCACGTCCCGCCCCGAATCGACATCGCGAGATCGACGCGGCAGCGACACTCGCGAAGCTCTAACGGCCCGTAGCATTAATGGGATAACCCCGCCAGCGGTAAAAACCCCAGCGGTAAGATCTCAACGGCTATTTTTACACAACGGGTAAAAATCCAAGAGCTCGGTGCAACGGTCAAGTCACCGAAGCTCCAAAAGCGGAGCTTCGCAACGCAAGCTCATCGCCTCGGGGGTTCGAAGGCCAGCTCGACTCGAGAGCTGAAGGCTGCCTAGAGACACCACGGCGAGGCGCCTGCGAAAGCGCGCGCCGACGGCCCGCGCCTCGAAACTCTCGAAAGGGCTCGGGGCTTTCTCTCGCAGCAGCGTCCCGGGTCGCCGAGGGCCACGATCGACTCGGGCTAACCTCAACGATGAGGAAGCACTTCACCCCCTCTAACGCCGCCGGGGCTCGAGAACCACGGAGTCAACCTCTCGAACTTGAGGTTGATCCACCCGGACAACGATCAAGCGAGCCGGGACGGCGGCTCGAGCCTCACTGGACTATCCGGGATGGCAGCTCCGGGCACTCGGTCTCGGCTATCTTAGGCAAGATCGAAAGCTCGAGCTCACCACCTCTGTGAACAATCACGAGAGGAACGGGTCGACGAGCCCACAAAAATTTCAAAAAAGCTCCGCAAGAATCTACTATTCTCACGGAGCTCTGGGAACACCCGTGGGTGTGCTCGCGCACTCCACGAACCAACATCAATTCTCGGATGGGGGCTCCCCTACGACAAGAGTCGCCACGCAAATAGCATCTAGGAGACCTCTTCTCCCCCAAATGCTTTCGGGGCTACGGGGGGGATCAATATTTGGGATACCCATAAGCCCGAAGCTCTCAACTCAAAACACAACCCCGGATCCTTTAACGCTGAGAGACAAGGCGTCCTACCATGGCGCACGAATCTTCACCACATATGAGCTCCCACGCAAGGACAAGCCTCTCCGCCTCGCTCGGGCTCTCCGGATGGAGCTCCTCCGGCCGGAGATTCATCGTTCCGCTCGCTTCGAGGTCTCCCGACAATGAGCTCCACTTGTCTTCCAGCTGCGCCGACCTCGTCCGGACCTCTTTCCGCCTCACTCGAGCTCCCCCCGCGGCAGGCCCACGATGAAAAGCGACGCGGAGCTCATCCTTTGTCTCTTCTGCACGTGGGTACGAGGGGTTGGTCAACAACTCTACGCAAGATCCGAGCCACTCTCGACCGCCAGCTGGCTACGTGGAGCTACAACTACGGGGAGAGGTCATTCGACCATCTCACCCACGCCCGTCGGCTCCAACAACTCCGCCCGCGATTACAGCGGTACATACGAGGTACACCTTCCCATCGGCGATATGGAGCGCGCCCATACCCGAAGGCGTCTTCCAGCTACGGCCAGGAAGCGGGCGACGCTGACCCGCGCCCAAACGCGATTCCAGCGTACGGCCGACGACCAATTTCGGCATCCAAAGTGCCCCGGAGATCGGGAAAGCTGCGTGTCCACTGGGAGAGAGCTCATCGAGAGCTCTAAAACCACCCTATCATCACCGTATATTGGTCCACGTTTTCTTGAAGTCCTCAACCCGAGGAGCTCATGTACCGCCCTCCTTGCGACTATAAAAGAGAGAGGTAGGCCTCGGGTTGGGGGCAAGGCTCAGGATTCAACATCCGGCGATCATACACACACACTGCGATATTGGCACTAGCCTCGATCACGAGAGACTTGGGAGCCCTCTCCCTCTCTTGATCGCTTGTACTCGCCCGTATGAGCGTTTGAGCTGCGAGATATAGTGATCCTGCTTCCCCGGACTAGGGGCGCGATTAGCGAACCGAGTATAAACCTTGTGTCATTGTCTCTAGAAAAAATGTGAGGACCTTGAAACCCCTGGTGGGAATTCATAAGTAGTACCGCGATAGTGTAAAACTCCTTAAAAACC